>CM057154.1:26709094-26873066 GCA_029962745.1 Echinometra lucunter | reverse complement strand
GGGAATACACACAATTTAAGCTGTTGTGGCTTTTTCGCCGCACTGACTATTGGAGTACTAGCTTATCTCAGATATTAGCGCCACACAGGGTAAATATGCCCCTTCCCATAAAGACCATGTTTCATTGGCAGTGTATACAGCCACACGCGTGTGTCTATACCTTACGGCCACACGTGTGTGGTTGTATCCACAGGATCGACATGAGGATACAGCCACACTCAACTGAATTCCCACTTATACTCTGTGCCGCTACAGCTATCGCTAGTGTTTATGTATGCACTGCACAAACGATGTGTAAATTCATGCAACAGTGTGTTGCCAAACCCCAAATCTTGGATCGTCACAAAGGTTTATCTCTTGAAATTCATGGTTAGAATACTACTCCTTTCTTGTGATTTAGTAATAATGATATTATTTTATTGGCATCTTCCGTTCTCGCGGAGGGTATGCAAATAGGTTTATTATGGTCACTGGCTTTATCTTCTGAAAATGCATGTATCTTAAGTCAACTTTGGCATTCCGGAATCATTGCAGTTATTTAGGCCTTACTAACAATTAATGAGTAGAAGAATATATAGCATAAATTTGGATAGCAAGACAAGATGCAAACCTATTCCTTTCTTAACCTGTAGACTATTGGAACTGGGTGACACATGACCTGTATTAAGTTTATGGGAAGGAGAGAATTCAGTAGTCAACGGTTAAGAATAGTGATAGAACTGGTATTGGTTAAGATGATTAAAATGCGAGCAAGTGAAGCGAGCGAGTGCTCCCAGGTTTTTCCTGTATCTTTTTTTCCTCTTTATCCTTTCGTTTTTCCTCTTTATCCTTTCTTTTTTCCTCTCTTTCTTTGGTATGCAGGTTTAATACAAGGACATTATATTAGAATCCATATGAGAATAAAATTGCACTTATGTCGTCAAAAATTTTGAGGGGCTTCAGCTCCCAAGCCACCCCCCAACCCCGTAGAACCACGCCTGCTACTAGTCACCCTACCTCCTTTTTGTGCATATGTGTGAACTGTGATCTAGTGGAATAATCAGATTAAGGCACTAATGCACTTGTGTATGCATTCGCATATTTCCAGTTAATGTACAAATTTGCGTCAAATTTTCATAAAATAATCTCCAACATGTATCGCATCGTTCACCTGAATTTTAATGACATTGGACAGCGTGAATCCTTGATTACAGCTTCAATATTCGATGTCATCGCTCAGTACAGTCACTATGCTCTGCTTCGTGTTCGACTCATAAACTGAAAAAATTAAGCTAGCAGTAGAAAATGACAAAATTTATGGGAGTCAAGCACGAAGCACATAGTGCAGCCGCTGCAGCGGCTGTTATTGAACATCGAAGTCATAATAGACAGTTCCCTCTGTCTGATGTGATTAAACTTCAGGGGAGAGATTCACAGCATGTTGGTGATTACTTTGTAATAATTTGACGCTGATGCGTTCATCACAACTAGAGATATGTGGATGCACACAAAAGTGCATTAGCCTCCAGATTTATTTTATAGAGTCTAGACTCTATACCATAAATTTTAAGCTGTCATTGTCATATGCATACAGTAGGCCTTAACGAAAACCTGCACATGTGTTTTCCAAAGCTGGCCAAATCACTTCAGATTAGTGCCGGTCCTGGCATGGCAGGATAACGATGTTGAACTACAATACATGTACATTTGTAAATGATGCTACCACATGAAAAATCTTAGTTGTCTTTCCATTAAAATTCAGTTTCATTGACAAACTTTTCAATGGTTTGTTTACAATAACACTAATGTGAGGTACAAAGATTAATAATCCTAGTATGTGTGCTTCTGTTGTATACTTTCTTGTACATGTAGATAGCAGACGGACATCATGGCAGAAAAAATGAAAAGGAACGTTTCATTTGCAAAACAGGAGGAACAAGGGGATGGTTTGCCAGAGACTAAGCGGCTCAAAACCTTCAAAGAGAAGCATTCTCTTGACAGTGATGAAGAGGATAAGGTTGATGAAGTGGCTGCATATCAGATGAATGAGGAAGAAATTGAAGGTAAAAATGATTTGATATTGTTTTAAGTATATTTCAGTTCCATAGAATCTTACTTATTTGTGCTGTGATAAATTATGACAATTTAAAATTTTAAAATATTTCTTTGATATCAGATTTATTTGAGAACTTTAATATATTTGTGCATTCACCTGTAAACCCCATGTGCATTGCATTATTTTAGCAGCGAACACTAATCTTGGTTTACAGGGTCTCTGTTATTTACATGTAGAAGGCTTTAACTTTTTACCTGAATATTTTGAAGGTAAATGTTGTGTAGCAAAGTTGTAAATTTTTTATGGGCTTTCTTATGTGTAATTCATTCAGTACTAATGCGCTTTGTCCGTTTGATATCCCTCTTTCTAAACATATCCCTCTGGCCTTTCCTACAAAACTTTAGAATTCTACTTTGTTGTGCTTTGGTTTTTCTGATTTTTGTTAAAAATGTATTCCCATTTTAAATGAATCATGAAGTACTAGTACCAGAGCATTACGTTAATCTATCTTTAATTACATACAGATTTCCTTATACTGTTTTGAATATGAACTATTTTCAACTGTTTCATAATGCCATTTTATTGTCTATCATAATTTTGTTCCACAAGGGGCCGAGGATGATGATGGTACTGTAGAATCTGATGATGACATCAAGATAACCCCCTTTAATCTCAAGCAGGAAATGTCTGAAGGTCACTTTGACAAGGATGGCAACTACCATGAGAAGAAGGGAGATGATGTCCGCGACGAGTGGCTGGAGAACATTGACTGGGAGAGGCTGGAGGAGGAGAATGCCATGAGGCGTCGGTTGGAGAAGAACGAAGAAGCTGATGATGAGGACGAGGAAGGTGCAAAGGTGATTAGACCAGAGCTAGAGGTAATGCGAGAAATGCTTGGCTTCATGAAGGAAGGAGAGACTGTTACCAAGGCGATGCAGAGGTTGGGTGGTGGGAAGAAGAAGGCAGGGTCTACTGCACAGAGGAAAGCGCAAAGGGATTCGGACTCTACCGTGGAGGTTACCGCTGAGAGCAAGGCTGACATGCTCAAACTGACAGACCTGGTGGATGAACTGGTAGCCAGGGGACAGTTCGATATGTATCAGCACACCTATGAGAAGATTCAACACAAACTCAAACAGCATGATGAAGCACAAGCTGCCAAGAAGGATGCAGAGTTTGACATGTTCGCAGAGGAGGTTGATGAGAAGAAGCTAGCAACAAACACAAGTAAAGCAGGTAGAGTATAATCTCTTGTATCTCTTCCACCAGGGTATCTAATTGATTTAAGTTTATTTAGAAAATATGAAAGAACAATTATAGGAAGGATAAGAAGTTATGGAGTGTTGATTGGGCAAATTTTCATTTCTAAATCATTATTTCTCATGCAAACAACTCTCCCTTTACAAATTCACAAACTGCAATTTTCTCCAAAGAAAATAATTTCTCTTTACTATTGGGTAGATCATTTCTGTATTGGACAATAGTAGATTACTCAATTTGAGATTGATTAAAATTGTTTAGTTTAAAATTCATTTGTTAGTTATTGATTTCAGTCAATACAGTGGAAATTCGCTGTACCTTGGGACCATGAATATTACCTTGTTATATCAGGAAGCTCCTTATATCAGGGTGAAAAAACAGAACATGAAGACCTGGGACCAGCAAAATTATCTTGTTATATCAGGAATCTTGCTATATCAGAGGTCTTTATAGCAAGTTTCCACTGTATTACACTGAAATGTCTTATGCCTTTCTATGTTAATTTTATAGTGGATGTTCCTTCTAAGGTGGTAGTTCTAAACCATTTTCATGACACTGCTTGTGTTATTCCTTATTGGAGCAATCAACCTTAAATGCAGTACATGTACTTGGTCAGTGCTATTAGCCCCTGCCCCATCGATATTAATGCATGTAAAATTTTGTCGAGCCATCAAGGTGGAGGAAGACTAAGGGATTCTTTGCGGCGAATGTCCATCAGTCCGTTGTCCGTATTTCTGTCCATCCATGATGCTTTTGAAACTTGAATAACTTTGTGACCATTTGCCCATTTGTAACCAAACTTGGCTGGTAGATGCTCTGTAGGGACGTTGCCAGACACATGATGGCTATTGCTATGTTATGACATTGGGTTTGTTTCATACTCTTATATGGATGATTCAGAAAAACAGTAAGAAATCAGTGGGGGGGGGGGGGGGGGGGGGGGGGGGGTGGGAGTGGGGGTGGACGTTCTTTAAATTACTAATATTCATACATAGAGTGCAGCAGTCTTCTGAGCCCTTCTGTCTAGAGCTTCTCCAAGGCAGTTAGGCACCATCATTTCCAAACAAGTTAAAGACTCTCAGTCGTGGGTTTTCATGGGGAATTAGACACCATTTGAGCGCTTACCCAGTAACAGATGCTGTCCATCAACCAGAGTGGAATTGAGTTTTATGACCATCAGACCTCATGTAATGCTCTGTATATTCCACCCATCGCCGATATGGTTAAGTCATTATCTCACTTTCCCTGGCCCGACAATGCCCGAAGCAGGCCGAAGAATGTCTATGGTGGGACAGCTTGTTTGCTGTGCTCCAGAAATGTAGCTCTATTGCAGGTATTATCAGTGTTTTTCACAAAGTCTGGTGCCAGTAAATTATGATCCACTCCCCATGAAAGCCCATAATTGAGTGTATTTTAAAAAGAGGACAGACCTCTATGACTAGGAAAATGTTTAATTTGACAGGGATTATATGAGAAGAACATACTGATACATTGTGGTCTGTGTAAAGTCCAAAGTCATCAGATTTCTTTGTTGCAGTTTATTGTGAAATGAAGCCTAAAGACGCAAACATAAATTTGTGTGTTTTTCCTCTCTCATCTACACAGATGAATCCAGTGGCACAGGAAAGGTTGAAATGGATCCTGATAAAGTCTACTGGGAGTACAAATGGGAGAACAAAGATGATGCTGATATCTATGGACCTTATGAAAGCCAACAGATGGAAACCTGGACGGACCAGGACTACTTTAAGGATGGAGTGTGGGTACGGAAAGTGGGATCTGGTCAGAACTTTTACACATCGAAACGCATCGATTTCAGTTTGTACGTCTGAACTTGTGAATACAACACAAGCATGTGGGGAACAGTCATGCAGTGACTTGCTCACTTTTTTTGTGAGGTACAGATACACTTTTGCTCTGATAGCACTGTGGGATCAGACAATGCCTTTGGTTTTTTAAATGTAAAGATGTAGGAGAAGAGGAGTGATGGATTGACGAGGATTGTGGAAGCATGAAAAACTGGAGAAAATCAACTGCAACTTGCATTGGATGTTAGAATGGTCCCTTGACAAGTGTGCTCATGATAATTAAAGAAATGCCGGTCTTCTGGGATCACATTTCAGTCTCGTTTTGGATACATGTATTATAATTCTCAGACACTCTTCATTTTGCTTGGTGAATTTTATATTTATATAGATTATACCATTGAGTCAATGCACCACCCCTCCCCCCCCCCCCAAGTTTTCTTCGTCACCTTTTATTCATATTCCAAAGTGTGGAAGCAGAAAATTAAAGGAACTTTAAGGCTTGTCCAGATATGTCATGACAACCAATACGGATAAGTCTTTGGTTAATACCTGTGGAAACTGCAAAGCTGGTTGTGTTTGCTTGAAATTAAGGACATCTGCACATATACCAGTGATAAGAATCTAATCCGGTTAATTTTCAGTTTGTTCAGGCGATTAACAGCTTTTGCAGTAAATTTTCCAGAATACATGAATTGTTCTGCTGTTTTGATTGGGGGGGGGGGGGGCAAGATGACCCTTAGGTGAGTTTATTTGGGTTTTAAATGAAAAAAATAGGGATATTATATCGGTGCATGACACAGCACCCTCTTTCCACATACTCTTCTTTCTTCCTCTTTTTTCTTCCTTTTCTCTCTCTTTTTTTTTTTTTGGATCACTTGAAAAATCATAGGGGGATGGTCACCCCCCACCCCCATGTAGTGCAGCTCCTGTGTACTGCACTTATGTGTGTCACATGCACAAGATGTTGTATTGAATGGAATATTATTCTAATGCAATGATTTACTCCATGCTTGCTCCACAATTATGTTCATAAGGTGAAATGAAAGGAGCAGTGTCCCTTGTGAAACTTTCTCTACTACTATTATTAGAGTGATAGACTAAACATTGTATAGATTTACAAGTAAAACAATTTGATCTCTTTGTATGCTTGATTATTTAATAATAATCTCTAGGCCTATGTCTTGTATTACCCATTTTTATCATGATGTGAATATATTATTTTCTTTGAGAAAGTTCCAGCACAAAGGAGCTTGGATTGCACTGTACAGAAAATTGAATGAAAAAAATAAATGAAAAATTTGAAATTCAGTTTGTACATGTTTTTTTAGTATGAAATAATATTTATGCAATACATAATTACATTTGTGACCTTAACCCTAAAAGGCTGGGGGGGGGGGGGGGGTGGAATCCGCCCCCTTTAGACATTTTGTGCAATATGTCCGCAACGCGCTTAGATGTTGCCATGACACTGCATGACTTTTTTCTGTAGCTTCTCGCGCATCTTTTGAGACCAAATTTGGTAACTTCAGACGTCCAGGTACGCACTTCCGAAGTTACGCAATATTTTATACTCGCATGTTGGATCAAAAATTGCTCAAAAATGTGATTTCATGTACAAATCCAATACAAATTGTGTTTTCAGCAAAAATTGATAAATGTATGATTATTTTTACTATTAATGATCAAAATCAATTAGATTTTTTAGTTTGGTTATGATCCAAATAGTATTGCTGATGAATTTCGTCAAAAAAACAAAAACAAAAAGTCGAAAAACAAAGAAATACATAAGAAATTTCAAAAACAATGAAATACATAAATATGATTCCAATTTTTTTTTCATGTGTACTTGTTAACAACACTACAAAGATTATTTACAACAAAAATAAGAATATTAGAGCTTCATCTAGTGTTTTATAGCAAAAAGTCTAATTTACACATAAATTAGCATAATTAATTACCTAATGAATTATTTTGTAAAATTTAACTACAGAAATTGGTAGACGTCCCGGGAGAAGTGCGTGCCGATTTTTGGCATGATCAACGGCAGAGATCTCAAGGGGGGGGGCGGAATCTGCATAGCATTGCTCAAAAAGCCCAGCCTGATTAAGGTTAAAAGATAGCATAGTGCTTGTTTAGGTCATGTATTTTGTTGAATTAACCAAGCGCTACTGCTGCCTTGCCATCACTAAAGTCAGTTTAATAATATGATTTCAGGGTCCTCTGGGATAACATTACAGTGGAAATTCGTTATAAAGAACCGTTTACAAACTCTTGTTATAACAAGGTAATGTTGCTGGTCCCACTTTTTTGTATTTATTTTTTGTAGCCCTGATATAACAAGCTTTCGATATAAAGAGATAATTTCCTTTGTCCGGAGGAGTTTGTTTATAATTAATGCAGTTCGCCTGTACTGAAGGGGCTACCCGAGGTAAATGAAAAATACTATATGCATTATATTATCATTTGTTATAACAGAAGCAGTACACTGTAGTAGTAGTAGTAGTAGTAAAGTCAACTCTGCATAAGTCGAAGTCGCATAAGTCGAATAATCGCCTAAGTACTGGGTCCCATTCCTTTATTTTCTATTGTTTTTGACCCCTCATAAGTCGAATTTTCTCTAAGTCGAAACATTTTCTTCAGTCCCAAGAAATTCGACTTAGGCAGAGTTGACAGTAGTAGTAGTAGTAGTAGTAGTAGTAGTAGTAGTAGTAGTAGTAGTAGTAGTAGTAGTAGTAGTAGTAGTAGTAGTAGTAGTAGTAGTAGTAGTAGTAGTAGTAGTTTAGTAGTAGTAGTAGTAGTAGTAGTAGTAGTAGTAGTAGTAGTAGTAGTTGTAGTAGTAGTAGTAGTAGTAGTAGTAGTTTAGTAGTAGTAGTAGTAGTAGTAGTAGTAGTAGTAGTAGTAGTAGTAGTAGTTAGTAGTAGTAGTAGTAGTTGTAGAAGTAGTAAGAGTAGTAGTGTAATAGTATTACATGTATTATCATTATCATGATTTATCTTGGAGTCTGGTCCAAGCATGTTTTCCATCAGTTTCAGCTATTTCAATGAGTTAAATTTTAAAAATGACAAAACTACCAGTACTCATTTTATCCAATCAACCTTGAAAGCTAGCTACACACATATTAGAACAATTAAAGAAGTTGGGGTGTGCACAGTCACATATCTTTTCCTGTAAATTGCGAGTTATTCAAGTTCTGAACGAGTTAAAGAATGAGCGAGTGAAAATTACGCAGAAACATTTTGATTCTTAATGTTAATTCTATGATAACGAATAGACAAGCAAACTAAAAAGATAAGCATTGCAGTTAAATTCATTTAAGAAATAATTTATTTTATATACAAAATATGAATAAAACCCAAAAGAAGGGTACAACATACTTGTAATTTTACATTTGTATGGGTATAGTGCACAGTACAGCATGAGAAAATAAAGGCCATGTATTATTTTAATCTAATCTAGGAATGTAATGTAAACATACTTAAAGCATTGATTACAATTCACTCTGCATAACCCGAAGGAGAATAATTTTTTTAGAACCAAACTCGGCGAAACGTGTTAGCTACACTTCTTAAAGGAAACCAAAACCTTCAAAGTCAAGTAGTGTGTTAATTAAGGATGGAGTAGAACAGATCAGCAAAAATCCGAACGAAATCGGACATAGAATAAGTAAGTTCTGGGGGGTGTAACATAAAACATACAATAAATCTTACGATTGATATCAATCGTAAGTCTATGGCAAACCATGTACTAAAGAAATACAATTGATTGTAAGATTGATTGTATCTCTTTATGTTACACCCCCAGCATATGACATTTCCTGTATGACACTTTTTACACTACCATGGCACAGACAGAGAATATATCTTGTGCATTATATCTCACCTCGGCCTACGGCCTCAGTGACATACAGTGGAAACTCAGGTGCGTTTATTGAGGGAACCTGATTCCTAAAAATTAGAAATGGGTACTTGAGTCGCGAACACAAATCGTGCTCACAATGGGTGGTCTCTCTGGATGTTTTGTTTATTATCGCGATCTGAGTTCCCGAAACCCTCAAGCCCATGCCCAGCTGCAAGATGACCTGGCAGTGAAGGTCAAATCTGACGGGCTTATTACTTTTAATCTCATCTGGAAACAGTCCGAAGTTCCCAAACGAAACGCGACTGAAGTCGCGTTGTGTTTAGTGCCACGATTTGAGTTGCCGATCTCGTTCTACGGGTATTCAAATCCCCCTTTTTTTGTGGAACTCAAGTCCAGTACGCTAGTTCGGAACTTCGGTTGCTTATTAGCCCTCTATTACCCTCATTAAACATACTCTCAGTATAAAGAGGTCCTTGGGATCGTCAAAATTACCTTGTTATGGCAGGCATGTCGTTACATCAGGTTTAAAAAACATAGAATATAAAGAGCTGAGACCGGAATATTACATATACCTTGTTATATCAGGAATATTGTTATATCAGATCTCTTTATACTGAGTTTCCATTGTATAATGCACTTGAGAAATTCTAAAGCTATGGATGCACATATCACGGTATATTCAACTCCAGAGCATGCACTATATGTATAACATAGCCCCGAACCATCACACCCCTCGGCCCTCGGCCCCCATGTTTCTTTGCTCAGGCAAACCTTCATGATTGCCCCCCGCTTCCTGGCTAAACTCAGTGCTCATGAAACTTATTACTGAGAATAAAAAAGTATTTTCCCTTGGAGACTATCCAATAACTGAAAATTTCTACTGAATCCTCAGTTGCTGTGTCCTTATCAAACATGGAAACATGATTAACGGCTCTTGACAAACCACTGGCCAATCACTAGCATGATGTACGTCATGGATTTACAACAAGGCGTTTGCGATGTTGTGTCTCGCCCACTTGTGAAAATAACTAGAAATATCGCGATCTGTGATGGCACACAACAGAACTGTATCGAAAGCTCATTGTGAAATAACTGGGATGGAATAACATTTGATAAAATATGAGAAGGGTTTTTTATGAAATGGTACTGCATTTTCACGTGCATGTACTTTCCCTGCTTCTACTCTCATCCCTCTGATATGAGTAACATTGTATGATGACCTTTGACCTGACCATGTGACCTCTGACTGGACCATAACATGCAGGTCCCCTTAGTGCATCTACAACCCAAGTTTGATAGATAAGTGTCACATGGTTGCAGAGTTTTGTGTCATAAGAGAGTCTTGCACGTAAACTTTAATGTTTGACCTGAAATGACCTTTGACCTTACCATGTGACCTATGACTGGACCATAACATGCAGGGCCCCTTAGTGCATCGACAACCCAAGTTTGATAGATAAGTGTCACACGGTTGCAGAGTTTTGAGTCATAAGAGAGTCTTGCACGTAAACTTCAACGTTTGACCTGAAATGACCTTTGACCTTACCATGTGACCTCTGACTGGACCATAACATGCAGGTCCCCTCAGTGCATCTACAACCCAAGTTTGGTTGAAAAGTGAGTCACGGTTGCAAAGTTATGTGTGATAAGAGAGTCTTGCACGTCAACTTTAACATTTGACCTGAAATGACCTTTGACCTTACCATGTGACCTCTGACTGGACAATAAGATGCAGGTCCCCTTAGTGCATCTACAACCCAAGTTTGATTGAACAGTGTCACACAGTTGCAGAGTTTTGTGTCATAAGAGAGTCTTGCACGTAAATTTTAACGTTTGACCTAAAATGACCTTTGACCTTACCATGTGACCTCTGACTAGAGCATAACATGCAGGTCCGCTTAGGGCATCTACAACCCAAGTTTGGTTGAAAAGTGAGTCACGGTTGCAGAGTTTTGTGTCATAAGAGAGTCTTGCACGTAAACTTTAACGTTTGACCTAAAATGACCTTTGACCTTACCATGTGACCTCTGACTAGAGCATAACATGCAGGTCCGCTTAGGGCATCTACAACCCAAGTTTGGTTGAAAAGTGAGTCACGGTTGCAGAGTTTTGTGTCATAAGAGAGTCTTGCACGTAAACTTTAACGTTTGACCTGAAATGACCTTTGACCTTACCATGTGACCTCTGACTGGACCATAACATGCAGGTCCCCTTAGTGCATCTACAACCCAAGTTTGGTTGAAAAGTGAGTCACGGTTGCCAAGTTATCTTTCATAACGTTTGTGACGGACGGACGGACGGACGGACGACGGACGGACGACGGACGGACGACGGACGGACGACGGACGGACGACGGACGGACGACGGACGGACGACGGACGGACGACATTTGGATCCCTTAGTCTCGCCTTCACCTCCGGTGGGCGAGACAAAAATGGCTGAACCATCAATGGATTTCAAATGTCTGACTTTGTGATGCCTCAAAAAGGACTCCATTTGACAGGTGTATCAGATCACAATCCTTCGGTATCTTCTGATGTTTCAACAAGCAGTTTTGCTTTCTTTCCTCTCTTCCCTTTCTTCTTCTCTTTTACAGCATCATTTTCTGCTACTTGCCGAGCACTAAGGGTACTGATGTGAGCATTCTGTAAGAGAGCATTAAATATTAACTATGAAAAAATGGACATCTCATCATACTATATTCATTTTTTTGAAGAAAAAAAAAAGTTATCCATATGACCTCATAATACAAGTATGAGGGCAAGACATGACATTTCCTAAAATCATTCCTGAGATTGAGATTCATATGATTTGGTGAAATGGCACATATACAATACTCTGTTGTACCAAACGCTTCCCATATTTTTCCCCTAAGCTTTTATCAAACTTTGATATATTATGTGTACTAATCACCATATTCAAAATATGAGATTCAAATACAACTTCTACAAAGAGTTATTGCAAGTTCAAATACACCCTCAATAAACTTACAAACAACATGTACTAGTGAGTAGACAAGTCGACATATGGGTACATATGGGCAAGAATTCCGTATGTTGAGTCTTCTGTTATCTTCAGTTAACTTCATACTTCTAAACCATCGTAACCATTAACTCATAAAATACCTGGTACAGCTTTGGGGGTCGATTTATACATGCTAAGAGTATACAAAATATTTGATTGTGACTGGTACACAGACAATGTTACATTCCCCAAACTGCATATTAAATCATGCACATAGTCTTGAATTGCAACAAACATAAAGATGAAAGTGAAGGAGATCAAACTAAGTAGGAGGAAAAGCAGAAAAAGAACAGAAGTGAGGAGATATTAAATCATATCATTAATACTGTGGAAGAAAATGACAGAATATGTAAGAAATAAATGAGAAAGAAATAAAAACAAAAAAGACTGCCTCCTTACAGGGTCTACAGAGATGTGCATGTATACATTTCGGCTCTACTTTGGCAAAAGGAAGCAAGTTTATTTTTATAGATGCGCTCTCCTTCCAGGCCAAATTTTATGGTTAAACACTCATCCTGCTGAGAGATATGTTGGGTAAAAAGACACAATGATATTCCATTGGTGTCTGTAAAAATGACACATTTTGCTCTTATAGAAAATGCCCCTTCCTTTTGCCTGAAGTAAGGCTGATCTACTTACAAGGTCTTTACTTCTCCTTGTCAAAAGCTTAACATCTTCTGAATTGATGGTTGATCGTTTCGCATGTCTGGAAGAATATCCACAACAACAAAAGCCAGGAAGTTTTCATTGTTAGATAGGGAAGAGGGAAAATTATGGTATTTAATACAGTCATAAATATTCAAAATTGAGTAAGTGCCGTCAACCTATAATAACAACTATGTATATTTCGACAAAATATTAATGAGTGCTGGAGGCCGATGCAGGTTAATAAATAGAATCACAACAGTGACGTGCTGAAGTTTCTCGTCACACGAGGCTGTATTTAACTGTATAATCTTCATTAAAATTCAATGTGTCAAACCAAAACCAATTCATATGGATCTTCCTAAAAGTAAATTATGCACTATCAGATATATGGAAATGCAATATAAAGTAAGTAAAAAGACATATTTGTTCCATACTTACTGCGAGAATGCTTCTAGATCAGTAGAAAATATTTCTGTTAGAAAAGAAGAAAAATAAATCCTAGGTAATTTTTTTCTAGCTTTCAGTGAATTAAATCAATACCCCCATTGTATGAAACATTTCAAACTAATTTAGTTTCAGGCATTTGCAAACCAGACCAATGTAATTTGATTTTTCACAAAATAAATCTAGTCCTTAGGAGGATCTAGACTTGGCCTCAAAGAGGTGGGAAACACACAGGGACAGACATAAAATTAGAGGGAGAAAGAAAGAGAAGGATGAGAGAAACATAAGAAAAATACAGAGAAGGAAACCCATGGGGGATATGTCTCATTGAGGCCTGTACATCATCCGTGTAAATCACTTTCTGAAAAGCACCCTAAATGGGGATTAAAGTAGGATGGAAGTAGGAGCGATTTTAATACCCTAAACATCTCCGATTTCTATGCCCTTAAGGGGGATTTTATGCAAGGATTGCATCATAACCTTCGACTTCAATTATCTTTTCCCAGATTTTCCTGATTTTGATACCCTTAACTGGATCCCCACTTTCCCCGCCTGGCACTGAAAAACAACCTTTTTTTCCCTTCTTGTTTATGCGGATGATGTACAGGCCTCAGTGAGATATATCCCCCCAGGGAAGGAAACGATATCGGATGATTGGACACGTAATTATTAAAAGGGTTGATGAAGTTCATAGCATTTCAATACATCTCTAGTACCAATGGTGTAGCCAGGAATTTTCAACAGGGGGGGGGGGGGGGTCAAGGGAAGGGCGAGGGAGGGGGCATCCCCCTCCCACAGTAGGGATATTTTTGAAAATTCGAGCATGAAAATGGTATTTTTGGCAAGACATGAATCTACATTTGCCATGTCTTTTGGATGGTATTTTCTGCAAACTAAAATTCAGGATAAGGGATAACTTATATGACAAGTGGCATACAAGGGGGGGGGGCAAGGCGAGAGAGAGTGTGGGAGCAGGGTATCCCCCCTCCCACGGTAGAGAGATTTTTGAAAATTCGTGAATGAAAATGGCATTTTCTGCACACTAAAATTTAGTATTAAAAATATGAGAAGCTGCTTAAGGGGGGGGGGGGCAAGGCAAGGGAACGAAGCGACTGAGCGGGGGAGGGTGTGGGAGGGGGTATCTCCCCTCCCATGGTAGGGAGATTTTTGAAAAATTTGCATGAAAATGGCATTTTCTGCATCCTATTCAGTATTACCGGTAACTTATATGAGAAGGGGTATATCTACATTTTACTTTCATTTCGCAGGGTAGGGGTAGGGTAAGTTATATGAAGTGGACTGGGTGATTTTTTTTTTCATTATTATTGTTTTATTTTTTTTTCCATTTTTTTTTTCATTTTTTTTTTTGGTCGCCGATGGGGGGGGGGGGGGGGCGGGCATGGCCCCCTTGTGTCCCCCCTTAGCTACGCCAGTGTCTAGTACTACAGACATACTATTATTATACTTTATGATGGGGAAAAGAATTGATCAAGAGGCAATATATTAATAGAGAAAATTGCCTCATAATGTCATTACATAAAACAAATTACCCATTTGTTTGAAGGTTGTCTCTGCTAAGGCTGAAATGAATTGCCTTGAGAATGTTACATCCAGTTCGCCTCCAAGCTCCTCACAGATCTGCCCCGTGGTGAAATGCACTGCAGCCTTGAGACGCTAAGAATAATGGAGTAGACAGCAAAATTGAGACAGCTAAGAGAATCTCATCAATAATATGCACCACAGCTTCTAAGAAGTGGAAAATATAAAGTAAAACCTCAAGTTTTTGAATTGTGCAACCCTCAATGAGACCCCCCCCCCCTCCACTTCCGAGCTTGCCAGGATGATTTAGCTGCCTGGGATATCTCTAGAAAGTGAGGAAAGTGTAGGCCTATCACTAGTCTGACATGTCAAAATGGTATGTCACACACCAATTTTTTATGGATTTCAATTTAGTTGTTATCATTATCTTATCATCATTATTGTGTTGTTGTTTCTGCTCTTTTTCTATTTACTAGTATTTCATACCTGCTCTCAAGGTAACAAGACTTTTTTCTCTCCTAGCACACCTCACTAATAGTAGCTTAGCATAACTATAAGCTAACTTGGAATATTCAGGTCCCAACCTCCCGCGTGCCAGTCAGCGTACATTCCTACATGTATACACACGCATGACAGCGCGTTTTCCGTAAAGTTGTTTACATCACAATGATTAAAATCGCACCCTTTTGGAGTTTTTTTCCTGGACATTCTATTTACAAGAATTTATCCCTAATCAAGTTTAACCTCCTTGAATTTATCCCTATGTGTATGCGCCTGGCGAGACAAAAAAGGGGCTTTGGAACAAGCTCATCATGGAAAAGGGTCTTTGGAACTACTTTTCGGCAAAAAGGGGGTCACTAGAATTAAACTTGAGTTGCTGGAACTGGATTTCAATATTATGCCATGGAACTGCTTAGTATTAAAATATGTAAGCCACATCTGTGGGTTTGAGCATTCATGCATGCATGCTCTCGCGGTGGGGCTAGGGTCGGGCTAGCCTTCTTGTGAGCCTGTGCCTGGAATGAAAATCGTTTTGAACTTTTCAACAGAAATGATATTCGTTGGAATGCAGTGAAGCCGCCGAAAGATGGAATGGACATAAAATGCCTTGGAATGGTTTTCTTTTTTTTATCGAGAAGAAAAAAATGAGCACTGGAATGGAAATTTGAGTGCAAAAATGCACAACCAAGCTGGTGCCACCCCCCCCCCCATAGGCCTAACATACTATTAGTTAGCTCTTGATTATCTTTATGATCATTATCAAATTATCATCATCATCATACCCTTGTAAAAAAGTAGTGGGTACCATGGTAATTTGATGAAATTTGATGTAAAATATACAGTTAATGTGAAGTAAAAATAAAGTTCAAACAGCAAACATTCAGCATTCAGCAAACTCAAACGTTACAGGAACTCAGGAGATGGAAATAATGATGAAGGAGTCTGGTAGTTGTAGTCTCTATCTGTCTGTGTGTCTGTGAGTCTGTGTGTCTTTTAATCTAATCTGTCCTCATTACATATATCTACACTCTTTTATATCATATGGCTGCTTGGCCCACATCAAAACAGTAACTAAGGAAACATAACATTATAAATATTCAAACATACTAAACCAATGAACACAGAGAAAATGGAAGGATCCAACTAAAATGTAACAACCTAATTCAACAACAGAACCAATCAGAAAATAACTAGGATGAGGATGAGTCAATGGCTTGGTGATTATGTAATGAAGAATGTTCAACAAAAGAACCAGATGTGTGGATGGATGAATGGACACATCTGAATAGGAAAGGAATGAAGGTGATGAGAGAAGTAGGGCAGAGGCTGATGAGGAGAATGGCAACATAACATCTATTGAAACTTGAACTTAAATGAACTAATTCCAACTGAAGAACAGAAAAGGAATGTAAACAAGGACAAACCAAAATGACAAAATAGGCACCCTCCATTACCATCAGATCATGGTAATTTGATGGTACTTGCACGATACTTTCATAGCTTCCACCGTAATTACATAAAAAATACCATGGTACCCATGGTACTTGTTTACAAGGGTAATCATCATCGTCATCATCATCATCATGATTTTAGCATACTTGCCAACTCTATCTAGAAATTTAGGCAATAGCCAATAAATTACCGCTTTTCAGTACTGACCTTCAACTTAGTCTTGCTCATGTGGAATTGAACCATCTGCCAGCCTGTACTATCAAAAAATAATCTAGGTCTAGAGTCTAGTCTACCGCTTTTTCATTCTTCACTGTTGGCAAGTAGTAATGCTTTAGTCCTTACTTAGTACAATGTATTGCTACGTGGGGCACGCAGGGAAATCCCCAACAGGCAACAAGCAGGGATATAGTATTACTCCCTCCTAATTGAAGGGGATTTCATTTTCACACTCATGTATAACTGTTAGTGTTACTAAAAACGTAGGGTCTACTGCATGCTGTGTTATACCCAAAGATGATAGGCCTAGAGCGCCGCGAAGCGTACGGCTGCATGCAGCATTCTCTTCCACCCTCTTCCATCTTACTTATTCCACCTAAGCTAGCCTAACTTAGCTATATAAAATTTCGAAGTTCCCATACCTGAGTGTAAGCCAACTCGTCAACATTTTCTTCCTCTCCCATATTTCTCCATGTACTAGGCTAGCGGCTCGACGCAGGTATACCGTACCGTGTTTACAAATTAATTTTGGCGCGCCCTGGCCTTTCCCACGTGCTCATGAATCATGCACTATACCCTTTGCACCGCTTTGCACCGTACAGATGAATCAGCGCTAGCGCTCTGAGTCGAGTCTGAACCGTCGACGTCTGAACCGCACTGCACTGACTCGTACCCGGCCGCGCGATGTACTGTGTAGCTAGGCCTATATATAGCCGGAGCTAAAGAGCTGAAGAGAGCTAGTTATATCGCTCCATTATTATAGCGCTAGCTTGCATTGCTGTACATAGACAACGCATGTCTAGCGGTACTTATGCAAGCATGCAGAGTCGACAGTAGGTTCCATCTAACATTAAAGCAAAGGTGAACTTCCAGCTACAAGATCTCCTTTTAAAGGTTAGCATTTTTTTTTCAATTCCTGGTCCAATTATAGAATGTGTCTATTGCCTTTATGGGAAACTACTGAATTGAAAAGGGATCTTCTTTCTTTGGGAGAGTTAAGCGACTCGGCATTTTTGTGAGTTTGTCCCACATGTTCAATTTGTTGTAGATGTTAGGCAGAGTGTAGGCTCTATATGGTTGAACCTACTAAAGTTACTACTAGTACTAGTACTACTCATCGACCGCTTTTAATTGATTACATCGTATCTCAGAAAATATTCGTAATTATCTTAATTTCGTCTCACATGTGCAGAAAATGCAACAGATTAACATCTCATGTTCAGATTCTTGACTCTGCGCCTGTGTGACTGTGAGTTCTATTTCTAGTTTAAACCGACCACCCGTCCTCTGTATTGATTGAGCATGTATTTATCATTTTCATTATCATCATCATCATCATCATCGATAAGACTTTTTAGCAAACCCGGAGAATAGGGGACCGGAACGGGCGCACATATTCATATGTGTGCAAACAAATGCAGCAGAGTCGGTAGTCTAGATTCTAGACGTCGGTGTACTTGTTATTTCTCTCCATTTGCTTCATTCTCCATCCCCTGCGCGCCTTCCCCAGTGATCGCGCTATCCCCTCTTTCACGCCCTTCACCAACGTCTAGAAAACTCTGCCAGTAGAAGGGTTCAAAAGTTCACCTATAATTATTCTGACGTAATGCCGAGACCAGCCCCTTCGCCGGTAATGCTCATGAATATTCAGAAGTAGAGAGTGTGTGTGCGTGTGTGTAACTTTCGATTCACCAACAATGAAGCACCTTCAGCGATCCCAGGGCGCCAGGACTAGCGTAATGACGTAATGTTCGTAAATGATTGTCACATTCAACCGTCCAGTGAGCGGAGATCAAGTTGGCTCGGAGGTGTGGTCAGTTTCCGGAGTTTTCGGGGGACGGTCGTAAAATTGGCAGAGTTGAAAGGACTGTGATGATGGGAGGAAATCGTGCGGCTGTTTTCATTTCGGGCGTAGAGGTCGAAGATTGTGTTATTGATCAACAACGTAACTGAAAAGTAGAACAGTCCTGGCAAAGGACTACAGAGTCGGCGGCGAGGGGGACAATTTGGACAAGATTCATGGCTGAAACATTTGTGAGTTAGACTTAGAGAACATTTCTGGCAAAAATCAAAATGATTTTCACCACATAATCACACATTTGAAAGCCGAGAGGACAATTGAACATAATTAGTCTACTTGATTAAAATTTAGGGTCTATTTTAAAATCATTTTGAACTTGATCATGGACTTGTAACATACCCTGACTTTCGGCTGTTCCTGCCGATCTCTGCACACTACAAATGGCATGCGCGCGCGTTCCGGTCCCCTATTATCCGGGTTTGCCGGCTTTTTGTCGTTTAATGGTAACGTCTTAATGAAAAACAGAAAAAAAAATGATTCCAATAGACCTACATTGTAACGTCCGCGCGCATTGAGTCGCCACGGACATCGACGCACCACTCACCATTCATGAAGCGTTAGTCCAGGGACGTCAGGGGAGTAAAAAAAAAAAGAAAAACGTTAATACACACAGTACAGTAAGGTGAGTCATACGCACATGCACACTCCTCATGTCTATTCTGTGCAACGGACCATCGTATATTTTTCAAACATTGGTTCACATTTTTTATATTTAAAAATACTTCTTGTGGATATTATACTTAGAAACTTTCGGACTGGTATTTTTACACTATAACCCTTATGTTTATCCCATTTTCAAGTAACAAAACAAGATGTTTTAAAATCATAATAATTGCTAACCATCATAATATGTTTCATTTTCTTAAGTTCTTACAACATAATACAAGCTTTACCCCCTTCCAATCATGGAATCTCTAATTTCCAGATGGTAGAGTTCATTTTCCAAAAAGGGAGGATCAGACAATTAGGATGCAATCATAAACATTTATGCAAAATTATAAAACTAGAATTTAGTATTTACTATTTATTTTTTGTATTTACTTGAAAAGATAATGCAGTTTCTCAATTCAGTCTTATTTTGATTTGTATATATAATGCACTATCACTGAAATCCAAAACTGCATGGAAAATTGGAAAAAAGTGGAGAAGTTATTCTTACAAATCTTGATTCTTAATCTAATGGAAGTGCTCAAAAATATGGCTAGATATTGTACCAGAGAGAATCAAGAAATATTAGAGCTCCATGGGCCTTTAAGCAGGCCCTGGATAACCCGGCGCCTAATTAATTAGGCCTAAATTTACAAGGATTATTGATTTGTAAATTAAGGCAAAGTTGCTAGTGTTGCTCTAGAGCCTAAAGTTGATTGATTGTGAAAGAAACCATGATAAATACCGTTACAGAAGAATACAACTGGCCTTAATGATATTTACTGATTTTGCTCCTCCTGATCATCCTCCACCCCACGTAGTTCATTAATCAGAGGTTAATTAGTACAATGTAAATGTAAACAGATCATTGTATGGAACATGATGACCTTTCTAAGAGCTTTGATTTGATACCAAATTAGGCCAGATAGGTGAAATACTTATTGAGAAAAATTTCAAAAATTGGTGCAAAACTGTCACGCAAATGTAACAAATCCACCTCCAACGCATGGCCAATTACTAATTTTTGGATTTGATTTTTTTTTATATTGATGGGTTGAATTTTTTGTATTTCATTAACATGCTAGTGCCTGTATTCGTAAATCAAAAGTCACTTTTTGAGTGAATGTTGTCAACCTTTGTTAGTAGTGTTTAAAATTGCTGTGATGTATGACTATAAGGGTATACAAAGTATAGTACTGCTGCCGTGGGGGGCCTTGAGTTTCAGCTTAAGTCTCAAATGCATTGAGATCCTGATGTGGTTGTGATGTTACTCCTTACAGATTCTGTAAGACTGAGAGAAATGGAAAACGGTTATGGGCGGAGGCCCAGTGCAATGGCCAGACCAGACGATGCTCGAAGCAGTACCCCACTTAAACTCTTTGTTGATGCCAAGAGGAAGATCAATGAAATCTACAAGGAGGTGTCGGGTCATATCACAGAGAGCCATGCCTTCTTAGATGGTAAGCTTTTGCTTCAGATGTACATGCTTTAATTTTTTAAAAGTGAATATTAGATGACAAATTTATCCCAAATTATTTCATTTTGTTGATATACTTTCCAGGGTAGAACATATTTTGTTTCTCACTTTGAAAAAAAGAAAGCTCCTTGAAACAACTTTACCGGAGCTATTTCTAGGCCAAAGGGAGCTATGTTGAATTTTCATTGCTGATATCCCAATTTTGTCCTAGAGAGTATTAGTATGATGCGTTAATGTTCGTGTTGTTTCAAGAAATGTTCATTCTGCTGCTCCTAGATTATGATTCACAAATTCATTGCTCATTTTCGGAGCTGAGTTGGGGGCGACTCTGAAGAAAATGGTCGCCCCAAAGAATTGGGTTTTAAGGATTTTAGGGAGCTACATGTATTTGAGTTCCACCAAGGGCCTGTTGTCCCAGGGTATTTCTTACCCTGATACCTTTGGGTAATTGGAAGACATACAAATCAATATACGTGTACTGAATGTACTTTTTCAATACAGTAATAATGCATACACTCATGTCCACGTGGGATGAGAGTGAAAGCAAAGATTGCAACTTGATTCTCTGAGCTTGTGTGCAAAAAACCCCCTGTTTCTAACCCAGTTGTTAGGTTGTCTTTATCCAAGGGAGCATTTCATGAATAGTCTTGTCAGTGATTTCACTGAAAACTGTTATAAGCTACTGAAATCCTTCCATCTGATTGGCTGAGAGCAACTTTGTCAGTGAAAATCACTGAAACGACTCTTCATGAAACGCTCCCCAGGTTTTTAATCCTTTGCTTTGTTCAACAGATGAAACAAACAGTTGATTGCCACAGTTGACCACTACAGTTGGCATTAATCCTCTGGTCTGATGACAAAAGGAAGCAACTCTATAGAATGAGTTTCTCAGTAAATAAAGAAAATATTTCACTGTTTTATGTGGAAATCTGTCAAGTTGCTTCCTCTTTATATGTTTACATTTTGGAAATTAGAGGTCATGTGACCTTAATTTCTTCATTATCATGTAGAATGTACAAAAGGTACCCCAGTTAGTACCCCCTAAAAGTCAGTTTTGAAAAAAAAATCAGAGTCGCTTCCTGTTGTCATTGGATGGCATATTTGTTACATAAACAATGTTTATTGAATATACAGTATGTACTCCCAAAAGGTGGCAGTCAAGATATTCAAGTGATATGACGTATGTTCAGGTGACATTACTTCCAGGCTTTATTTGCTATGAATAAAGTTTGAGGATAGGGGTTGAGGTCTGGTTTTAGGTCCAGGTTAGCGTCAGGGCTGGGGTGAGAATTCAGCTTATGGCAGACATTCACCCTGGAGCACTGGTCACCGGAGCATGTGTCGTAAAATCGAGGTTGCATCTTACTCATGGTCTTTTAGGCATTTCCGCAGCTTCCCAGGTCGTATCCGATGAACAGCTGAGTAAGGTGGAAGCTTTCAGCAACCAAGTCAGAGGAATCCAAGATGTCCTTGAGAGAGACCACATGAAGGTGGCTTTCTTTGGCAGGTGAGAGCTTACCAACTTTATACACGAGAAGATGAAAACCCAGTTACAATATTTTTTTTCAGTCGTAAGAAAAATGATGAAGTGCATGTATGTATAGATTCAAGCAACAGAATATTTCCATCTCCATATGATGTATCATTGGTTCTGGGAAGATGAAACATTCTTTTGATATCTTCGAATATTAAAGGCATTGGCTAACATTGTCATGATTTTTAAAAAATCTCATTTTGTTACTTAAAAATGGGATAAACATTAGGGTTATAGTGCAAAATTACAGTTTCAGAGCATAATATCCACGGGAAATATTTTTAGATATTAAAAATGTGAACCAATGTTTGAAAAATTTACGAGGGTTGGTTACATAGGCTCAACGTAAGGAGTGTGCATGCGCGCATGACTCGACGGACCGCACTGTATGTATTGAGGTATCACGCGGCGGAAGGCAGGTAACGGTATTTTTTAATTCGTGCAAACGGTAATCTTAGTTCAGTGTCTCTCGAGACGAAAGCTAATAAAATCGTGGTTTGCATCTAACTTACAGCTTTTCCTTCCAAATTATGGTTGGTTTGAGGGTTTTCGAGTACAAATACAAGTACTCATACACATGTTTCATCTTAGTTTGAGAATTTTTTAAATCAGCTGCTCACAAAGTTAGCCAATGCCTTTAAGTTCTGTTAAAAAGCTGAGGAAAAAAATGTTTGATGGAGTTAGGCTTTTTCTTCCTCAACACTAAAATTGACAGTGAGCCAAAATATTGTTTAAGATTTCAAGTAATGCTCAGATATTGGAATGTTTTCCCTATATCGTGATTAGCCTATTAGATATAGAACAATCCCTTTTTTCACAATTAAACTTGTATTACATGGTCTGTATAGAAATCTATCAACTCTCTTCTGATATTTGTTGCTATTTTTATGTCACAAAAAAGGGTTAAAAACAGTGACACAAGTCAGGCTATGGTAGTGGTATGACTTTCATGTATGTAGTTACATGTGCATTGGTTGAACTCTTTTCAGAACGAGTAACGGTAAGAGTACAGTGATCAATGCGATGTTACGAGATAAAGTGCTGCCCTCAGGTATCGGCCATACCACAGACTGCTTCTTGTGTGTAGAGGGATGTGAAGGGCAGGAGGGCTATATGAGCAGGCAAAACAGCTCGGAGAAAATGAGTATAACGGTAGGTATAAGTGTTAATTGGCTCTATATGACTAGCTTCTTAACGGGATCATCATGAAAATTTGAGGGTTCTTTAAGTTTGGTCACCCCTCCCCCCCACTCTAAGTAAGAGGGTCTCAAGTCTACACTTTCAGGCCCATGTGCTTGCATTGAGCACTTGTGAGAGGCAGGAAGGCTACTTGAGCAGGAAAAAAAAAATCCTGCAAAAAATGGATGTAACATTGATAACACAGAACAACAACAAATTTTTTTTATCCTGCTTAGATATGTTCTGATTAAAAACAAAAGAATTATGAAATTTATTTATTTGCTCTTTAGTTTTATGTCACAACTCACGAGGGCCTGATAACAAGGGATTCGGTACACATAGAACCCCCTTCCATCCCATTCCCCTCCCCCCCCCCCCCCCCCCCATGTGAGAATGTGAAAAGCACTCCAGTAGAAAGTGTTAGCGTGGAGTCCTGCTTTAAACTAAAAGAGATTGAATGGTCCCACATTGTTATAGCATCTATGTTGTCTCCTTCTTTTGTAGTAAATTAATGACTCTTCCTGATAATATGTAGTGAAGATAATGGATATGCTACTGAGAGGAAGTGTCCTGGAGTTGTTTTTACAAGTGTTTGGTATTCATTCAGTAAGAGACTAGTAAGAGCTTTGATTTTGAACAGAAAAGAGAAAAATCTTGCAAAATATCTGACTTGGTAATATAATTAATTGGCTGTTGAAAGAAATTTACTTCATTGGCTTTTGGCTGCCACAAGAACTAATGAAACCAAAGGCAAAATTCTCATGTGAACGAATTCCTGAATTATGTAGCAAAAGCCTAATGATGTCAAGTTTTTGCAGAATATAAATTTCTCCTGTGTACAATTTTCTCTTAAGATCATCTTCTCTTTCATTTTAATTTAGTCTGTGAGTCAGTTGGCTCATGCTTTAGCAGGCGAGCGGGATCATGAGGACTGTCAACAGAGTAGCATCCTTCACATCTTCTGGCCCAGGACTCAGTGCCATCTCCTCATGAATGATGTGGTCCTGTTGGACAGGTTAGAATTCTAGACTACCCTGAAGTGCTGCTCAGTCACCACCTATAATGATATAATGATAATTTATGTGTTTATTTTATGTGGCATTGATAAAAGCTGTAGAAATGATGAAAATCGGTGATGGAGGCACATTAATGCATTTCCTTTTGATCTGACATCCCAATACATTTTCTTTAATTTCATTTATCACAAAAAGCAATGATTGACTGATTTGACAATGATTTATCTATGACAAAAGTTCCACATTCTTTTATCTTTTAGCCCTCAGTCCAACAAAGTTGAGGAAAAGGGTGTCAAATTAGATATATTAACCCATTTTTTTAATTCCCCAACAGTGCTCCTCAGCGTAATGATAAGAGCGTAACAGGGAGGGGGAAGTGACCGTTGGCAATTGGCCTTTTAACCTGTCCTATATGATTTTATTTTGATAGTAAACATGTTGTCCTCAGACATAATATTTCAAGTGTTTTTTACAGTAAATGAACCATATTCTGTGAAAGTGATCAGTATATTTTTTTTCTCAGAAACTGCTGTGGTACTGTTTGTTTTTATGCCTCCGCCCACCAGAGGTGGGTCCCAGAGGTATTATTTGACCATGCGTTCATGTATAAAATGTCTATAAATTGTTTTGGTGCTTTCTCTCTCTCTTATGCTCTTTTTCCTTCCTCTTCCTTCTCCCCCCCCCCCCCCCCATTTTTCTACTTTTTTTCATCTCTCTCTCTCTCTCTCTCTCTCTCTCTCTCTATCTCCTTGTCTCATTCCTTCTTCCCATCTCCTCTTTCTCCCATCTTTCCCCGCCCACTCTCCTCTCTTTGAATCTATCATTCTTTCTATCCGTATAATCTCCCTTCCCAAATCTCTACTCTCCACCCCCCCCCCCCCCCCCCCCCCCTCCCCCTCCCTCTCTCTCTCTCTCACTCACTTTTTGTCTCCTTTTCATCTTTATAGTCCTGGAATAGACGTAGAGCAAGATCTAGATGAATGGATCAACACTCATTGTATGGATGCTGATGTCTTTGTCTTAGTGTTAAATGCAGAATCTACTCTTATGAGAACAGTAAGATTATGTGTACTCCTATTTTTATTTTCTTCAAATTTATTAAAATGAGTGATTGTCCAGTTTATCAATATTAAGCAATATACTTCCAAATAGATAATAACTTTTCATCGTAATAAGTAGACCTGCAGGTTTGTTTTATTTTATTTGTTTGTTTATCCAGGAATAATGCAGACAGTAAATATTTCTTTATATGAATATGGAAAAGTGAATAGATTGAAATCATTCCTGGGTATTAAAATCATGTAAGAAAACACTATTCCATATCTGTTCTACTTAAGATTCTATACCGTATAAGATTTGAATGTCATTGCCTAGAATGTCTGTTGAACACATATTGTCTATTATTGTCTATCGAAAGTTTCGAACATTTGAGCGTTAAAAGTTGATATTTTCATTATTATTGTTATTATTCCTTTGCAGTATAGTTAAGATGTATGTGTTGCTGCACTTACATTGATTTCCAGTTCACTTTCTTGGATTTTCATGGTCCTGTTTTGATAACTTTCCATTGAATATCTGCATTTTTTTCTTGTGTAGGAGAAAAGCTTCTTTCACAAAGTAAGTGAGAAACTGTCCAAACCCAACATCTTTATTCTGAACAACAGATGGGATGCCTCAGCTAGTGAGCCAGAGTACATGGATGCAGTAAGTATCAAAATATCTTTCCAGCCAGCCAACCTGGGGGGGGGGGGCATTTCATCTAGTATCTTGTTGGTAATTTTTACTGACAAATGTGCTCTTAGCTAATCAGATGCAAGGATTTCAGTAGCTTATAACCGTTGTCAGTAGAAATCACTGACAAGACATTTCATGAAACACTCCCCAGATTTCTTGCTTTGGAGAGAAGGTGTGTTCTGGTATAAGGGAAGAGTACTTTATAAGTTTTCTCACTCTTTTTATGTCTTTTTTGAAGATACCAAGAAATGTTTGTGCACTGTAATGGCTGCCGGGCTAAAGCCGGGGTAATAATATCCAAAATCCTTTGAAAGTGCATAGAGATGCTAGATAATAATGTGATATATACAAGAATGGAATATTATTATTATTATTACCATAGAAGGAGTGTCCCCTGAAAAGGATTGCTCTTCAATTGCTCTCATATTTGAAATATGATTGAAGTAGCTTCACATCAAACTTTCATGCTTAGATCTGTTTTAGTCCCATACAAGCATTTTTTTGTGCAGTGCATGCAACTTTCAGCAAAACTTAGAACCTCAGTGATCTGATTGTATATGGTATCTTTCCTCGGCTTTGCTTTAGAAAGATAGCTACATCCGTACTCTCAAAAGTGATAGTTTGTTCCATCACCTTCACCAACGTTGATTGTTTGCTTACTAATACTACAGGTAAAGAGGCAGCATTTGGAGAGAGATATCAAATTCTTGGTGGAAGAACTCAAAGTTGTGAATGAAGCACAGGCCAAAGACCGAGTGTTTTTTGTGTCAGCCAAGGAGGCTCTTAACTCTAGGATACCCAAGACGATGTCAACCCCTGATTCAAGTATGTTCAATTCTGTTTCATGGAGATTCATCAGTACTGATCATTACATTGATAGTGTAATTCTAAGACAGCATTGATTAAAAGAATAATCATCATCATCATCATCATCATATTGTTCTTCTAAGCCTGATTGGTTTATAGTGGCATTTTTGTCCATCCATGACAGTGATCATTTTATGGATTCACATTTAAGTATGTAATTGAGGCAACCAAATTTGACAACTTAAGTTCCTTTATGATGCTTGACACGTTGAATCATAGAAAAACTCACTCCAACCAATCACCTATTTTCTACAGGCCTTCAAATTTTCGAAATTTTTTTAAAATGTCCATCTGCGACAAACTAATCAGGCTCTTTGTAGTGTTACTATTGTTGGAGTAGTAGTGGTAGTAGTAGTCCTATTTGTAGAAAATACTGTTGGTTCGCATTGGATGGAATGTGGTCCTGTAGCATTGGGAAATTGACAGGTTGAAATATGCATTGGCAGATTTGTTACACTTGTTGGTATCCTCATCAGTGACAATATGCCCTTGGTATTTCTTTTCTGAATCCCCTGTACTTTTTTTAACCCATTCGTGACAGAAATTATTGAAAGCCTGATTTGATCAGCTTTTATTCTTCAAATTGGCAACACCAACATTTTTATTTTTTTGCTACATTTTTCTTATAAAACGTCATGTATCTGAAACGAATATAAATTGACAGAAAACATTGCCAATTTAAGGATTTTAATGCTTATTTTCCTTTAAAAATTTTCAGCATCAAACAACGAATATTGACGCAACCAAAATGGGCACAGTTTGTGTAGAATTTTTTGCTCTTTCTTCTTATGTATGTGGTATGATTTTTAGGGCATTGCATCAAAAGATATTAGGCCAAGCCACAAAATGTGGACCTCTGTCACGAATGGGTTAATGCTTTGTGGATTCCCAATCATTGGTATTAAGTCCAAAACTCATCGTAAGATCGTACTGCCATCAGATTTGAGGAGACATTGCAATATCAAGAGATATGACAATGTTTACCTACAAGGTTCCTGATATATGCTTCCTAATGATTAAATGAATGGCAAAATGAAATTACGTGATGTTAAAAGCTTTTCAGTAGGAACAAAGATGATATTTTTTTTTAAAGATCTGTATTTAGAATAATTTCTCAGCCAGTGTTATCTACGGATTTATTCATTTTTATCATATTGTTTATTGATGTCACCTAGATCCAGTTGTTGATGGTTACCAGGCAAGGCTGTTCGAGTTTGAGAATTTTGAGAGAAAGTTTGAGGTAAGTTAGTCGCTAAAGGCTTGTTTAGATATGAGGGGGGAAACTGCAGGGGTAGCATATTTTTTGTGTACAAAATGAAGTGCAATGACTCAAGAAAGGATTGTGCTTAAAATGTTTCACACTCATTCACTTGCGTGTTATAAAATGCTTAACAACCCCTTCAGAATAACCCTCCACAGATTCCCCCCTCAGAATAACCCACCACAGATTCCCCCCTCATATGAGGAGGGAATCTGCGGAGGGTTATTCTGAGAGGGTTGTTATATAAGTCATTGCTTTTCCTGCAAAGCTGCAAATCATATAGGATTCTCCTAAATTTAATTTTTACCATCACCAACATCACTAACAGATATTGGTGCATTACCAAAGCAGTATGTCTGACATTCATAAAACTGTTGATTTCTTTTGTTTGAAAAATTACAGTAAGTTATACGTGACAAAATGAGTATGTACATATTGATATTAGAATCATGTAGACTTGGAAAATAAGCAACCGTTGTATTTCACATCTCTCTGTATTTATAGTAATTTGACCTGGTCCCCATCCTGTAAAGCCTTGCGATTGATTCAAACCAATCGCAACTTTGAGATTGATCTCAACTCCTATTTCTTAAGTACACAGTATAAGACGGCGTCCAGTTCTTTCTTGGCCACTTACTTCTGCATATGCAATTGTTATTGGTAATGGCTCTTGACTCTCTACTTAATCATTTGATAAAGTGTTTTGCCAACGTTTGTCTCTCTCATTGTGAGCATATTAAAATACCTTGTGAAGCAAGGGTAAATAATAATTGTAGAGCAATGTTCATACTGATGAGGCTACCCTTGTTAAATGAAACCATATTATCAGTTACTATTATCATCATCATTATTATTATCATCATCTTCATTATTATTATCATTATTATTATCATTATATTATTGTTATTATTATCAGTTATTACAATTATTATCATACAGGAATGCATCTCACAGACAGCTGTAAGAACCAAGTTTGAACAGCATGCCAAGCAAGGCAGACAGATTGTTGACTACACACAAGAGATTCTATCACAAGTCTTGGAAACTGCTACTAAAAAGAGGTAAGCCACTTCAAGTGTACCGGTCATGTAAAAGAATAAATGCTGTGGAAATCAATTACAAATCCCCCCCCCCCAAAAAAAAAGCATTAACTTCCATTTTGTACATTATGGTTCAGGGCCCATTTCATAAAACCTGTTATCAGCAAAAACTGCCACATTTCTATGACAAATTTCCTCTCAGTCAATCAGATGCAAGAATTTCATTAGCTTATAACGGTTATTGCAACTTGTTAGTGATAACAAGTCTTATGAAACATGGCCCAGGAGTGTGAAGAAAATAAAGAATAGCATTTAAATGTACTCCAAAATATCAGCTTGGACTTGGCTGTTGGGCAGGCCTTATGCGACCCTGTGTGCGTGTGAGTCCACTAGTTTAACCACAAGTCGCTTATCATATCTGCTGTGAGTTTATGTCAACTTGCAATATCTCAAAAGCAGCATCTGGAATCCATGTTTTGAACGATGTGTCTTCGGGGGTATAACACTTTTTTTGTGTGTGTTTTTTGTCACCAAACAGAGCAGCCTGCATTGAGAAGCGCAAGGACCAGAACGACAGATTAGACTATCTGAAGGAACAAATGAAGATTTTGAGCTTAGAGAGCAAAGAGAGGATTAAAGACGTCTCGGAACAATCAGAATCGAAGGTAACGTCACCGATATCATATCCATTAAGGGTCAGCAGCATTATCTCATGGCATTTTTCAGGAGAGGTCACAAGGTCAAAGGTCATAGAAGTAATTGCATACATGAAAATGGCTCTTTCTCGCAATAACTTAAGCATTTGATGGATCAACTTCAGACTTGGCTCATGTAAGCATATTGGACGTGACAGTGATCCAATTAGATTTTGGGGTCACAAGGTCATAGGTCATAGAGGTCATTGTTGAAATGAAAATGGCTTGTTCTTGCGATAACATAAAAACCAATTGATGGATCAACTTTAAACTGGGCTCATGTATGCATAAAAGATAGCTGATGATCTGAACAGATTTTGAGGTCATGCTTTAAAACTATTATTCTTTAGAAATGGTTTACCATGAGCCTATGTGAACAAGCCTGTAGTATAATAAAGGGATATCTCTATTTTGTGGCTTCATGATTTTGGTTTGCAGTCATCAGCTGCAAAGAGGTCTAAACATTGTACCAAAATGGGAAAACTGACATTAGAGAGAAGTTTTGTCATCTTGGAGGTGGGAGATAATTTGTGAGCTTTCTCAGTCTTTTTTATGTCCGTTTGAAAGAATATTGTGGTAGAAATGTTCCCAGAAATGGATTACACTTCAGGTGCCCTCATATATGAAATATGACAAGAAACAGCTGTAGTATTTGAGTGTAGTCCCATATATCCATTTTTGTGTCCAGTGTATATACTCTTTAACAAGATTGAGTTGATTTCTTATTGAAAACAGAGTTCAAAACCTCAGGGTGTACACAATTTTATATGTACCACTCGGTCAACCTTTCCTGATTGCTTTGGAATGGTTTCTTCCACATTGTAATTGCGTGATTAGAACTCGGTTTTATCTTTAACCCGTTGACTACTTAATTCTAGAATTCCCATAGACTTAACCCGTTGAGTCCTATGCCTGGGATAACTTGGGCTAGGGTCTATGGGAAATATACTGAAATCAAATTGTGTTCAACGGGTTAAGACAGAGACCAACCGGTTCCAGTAGTCAAGGGGTTATTATTTGTCCATCGTATTGTTTGTTTCTTGTTTTGTAGGTATCGGCCACCATGACCGATGAGATCAGGAGGTTATCCCTCCTTGTTGATCAGTTTGACAAACCTTTCCATCCAGAACCTTTGGTTGTACAAGTCTATAAAGAGGTGAGTGAGTAAATGAAATGTTGGGAACGATCTCAGGATTAAAAAATTGTTTTGCCTTTGGAGACCTTTGAATGTGAAAACTTAAAAAAATCCTAATCCATGTTGAAAATTTTTTAACAATACTCAACACAGGGATATGGACTTCATCTTGACACTGATTTCTTCTGTATCAGTATTTCTTTTGTTGTGGGCCTCTGAATAGATGATTCTAGATATATGATGCTATACAAATGCCTCTTATTAAACCTTAAATAGAAAGATGAGTACTTTGACATCTGAATTTTGCGAAAACCAGACAGGTGATGATTTCTCTGTGGCCTGGACATGGCATGAAGGGAAACCTCATGCAAAATATACTTTGCAGCCTACTTCATGTTAAGAAAGATGCATACAAGGAGTGAGCATTTATTTTAGAATTGGCCTGTACAGTATTGCAATAATTAGTAGATATTTATTATTCACTTTGAGAGACTACTACAGCGGGGCACAACATTTTGATATTGTTGAAGGGAGATTTCAGGTATTTTGTGGGAGGGGGCCAAAATCTCTTTTGTCTTTTAGTTGAAGAATCATCTGAGGAGGGAGGGGGAGGGCGTTGTTAGCTATGCTGCAGCTTTTAATTGTGATTGTTGGATGCTATGTGGATTTCTGATAATTTCAATTCTTGTAGGAGCTTCAGAAGCATGTGGAAGCAGGTCTTGGTCAGAACTTAGCAGCGAGATGCTCAGCTAATATCAAACAGTCTGTAGAAGAGGTCCAGACACAGATGACAGGTAGGGGCAAGTTAGAGGCGTATAAAGTTGGGATTATCTGAAATCTTGATACTCATGTATTATGAAATGCTGCATGATCTTCCCTTTCAAAATAAACAGAAGTAGTGCATACTTTGATTCCTTATTCATGCCATGTATTATTTTCAACTTTTGTTACTTCAAAAATTGCATTCCAGAGGAGATGTCGTTGTTCAACCGCTCCTTTGACAGTGGACGTGAAGGTCATAGGTTCAAGTCCCGGCACTAAACTTGTATCCCAACAGCAAAGCCCTTTCCATCTCCATCACTTTTTTATACCAGGGGGGTGTTTCATAAAGCTGTTCGTAAGTTACGAACGACTTTACGCACGACTGGTGATACCTTCTTATGCTACATGTAAATGAATGAGAATCTGATTAGCACCCAAGAACATGTTCCAGTCGTGTGTAAAGTCGTTCGTAACTTACGAACAGCTTTATGAAAACACCCCCCCCCCCTGGTTTTTATTTTGTGCATGATATTTTGTTGTTATTGTTAGCCTAGTATGTGTGCCCCTGTAGACTGACGATATGCTGGAATGCTCTCCCACAGACTTAAAAAGAGTGTACTTACTATTAAAAGCCATCCACATGCCATATGATCTACCTGCAATCTGATTTTGAAAAACAATTGTTGCATTTGATATTCATACATGTAAAATGCTACTGATCAAATGAGTAAATAGTTGTTTGAATGCTGAAATAAAAATTCAGAGCTATTTCAAGCCTCCGTGAGGACAAAAAAGTGAAATCATTACCAAATTGAAGTCTTGTGATCATCTTTGATTTGAAGCCACTTTGGCCTTTAATCTGACGGAAAGGCTTACAATAAACCAAAATTTGATTTTAGTGTCCTTTTTTTGTTCGAAACCTCATTCATCATAAATTTACTTGTTTAAATATATAATGCAAAAAGGGATTTCTTCCGAAAATGGATCACAGTCAGATCGTTAAGTATGTGGTAACCCTAGATGTTACAAGTTTATAATTACAGGTTACACCTGGGGCAATAAAAAAGCCAAGGCTTTGTTCAAACATGTTTACCTCTGGTCTTTTTAAAAGAATGACATGCTTTACATTGGTATATCATGCAACACACAGAGAAGTGAGGACGCTAAGGACTTTTGTTGCTTGCAACTCATTTTTATGAAGCGAGGACGCTAAGGACTTATGTTGCTTGCAACTCATTTTTATGCCTCCGCCCACCGAAGGTGGGTGCCAGAGGCATAATATGTTTTCGGGTTGTCCGTCTGTCCATCCGTCCGTCCGTCCTGTTTTCGTTGTCGGAGGCATAAATTTCAACCGTGCACGGTCGAGGATTCATCTAGTTTTTTTTCCATCTCCCTTCCCATTCATTTTCATGAAAAAAAGAACTTTGTATACTGCAGTTTATTTGACTGAACCTCTAAAGCTGTTTGATTATAGTTGTTCATCATTTTAGGGAAAGGTGCAGTGTTACAAAGCACTTATCACTAGTGTGATTATTCGGATGAACGTGTGCTCTCCTTTTCAATGACCTAAGGAGATAGTGGATTGCTTTTCTTCCACAAAGATTTTGATCTGGCTGTCTTTTCAAATGGCAAAACCTCATCACTGACTTCATTTTTGTTGAGCCATAGTGGTGGAGTGAGACTAAAGGACTCTCAGTATCGTCAGTCTGTCCTTAGTCCATCCGTGATGCTTATGAAACTTGAATAACTTTGCGACCATTGGCCCGTTTGCAAGCAAACTTGGATGGTAGATGATCTATAGCGACCTCAGTGTTATATAGGTCATAGGTCATTTATGTAGGTCTAATGTTTGGATTTACCTGCAAGTTTCCACTGGGGTTGGTAACTTTCAAACCATGCATAAGCCCATTTGTAACCTAACTTAGATGGTAGATGGCTTAAAGGGAGCCCAGTGTTATTTTTGGTCAAAGGTCACTTATGTAGGTCAAAGGTTGAATGAGATCAAATGTTACAATTTACCTGGAAGAATGTAGTGAGACACATTATGGCTATTGCCTTGTTATTACCATTTTCTCATTATTTATCAATCTTTTTTTTTTTTTATGTAAGAGCGGATGTCTGCCCTTCTTCCCGAGGACTCTAAGGAAAGGGTGGAAGGTCTTCTCTTCCGTAGGGACTTTGATCTCAGCTATCGTCTCGACTGCCAGCACCTCTTTGCCGATTTCAAGGAGAACATTGAGTTCCGCTTCTCTCTGGGTCTGACTGCCATCATGAATAGATTCCTTGGACCCAAGGGTGCCAGGGCTACCCTTGCTGGCCTCACTGGAATGGTGAGAACATTTTCTTAAAATATAAAATACCAGAAAGTATTTTGCTCTGTATGTGAGTGTTTAATGTCACTATACTACATTCAGAATAGAAGCTTCAAATGTTACTTTTGTAAAGTGATACTGCAGTATCCATATACATTCTCCTCAAAAAAAAAAAAAGGACCCTGACATAAGAGATGTGTTTCAAGCCCCTTTGTGTGCTAGCATAGTATAGAATAGGTCCTACAAACAACCCAAATCTGACTTGGGTTCTGCTGAGAGGGATCATTGTTATCTAAAGCCCATCGCATACTACATGATCCATATGCAATATGATTTTCAAAAAAAAAAAGTAGCATTTGATTTGAACATTCAAACATGTAAAATCTTAATGATCAAAATTCTGAATAGTAGTATGAAAACCAAAATTGAAATTGCAGCTATTGCGAGCTTCCCTATGGGAATAAAAGCAAACTCAGTTTCAAATTGTAGTAATGCCATAGCAATCTTGTGATCGACTATGATTTGAAGCTGATTGGCCTTCAAATCACAGAATCACAGAATTGTTGAAACAATGGGAGCATTCTCACATACTCTCTTTTAAGGCACAGAATAGGATCGGTGAGCTGAATGTATGCTGCTTCGAGCATATTAACATTTAATTTCATTGGATGTATTAATTGGCATTTGGTGTTAACTCATACAGGCACAGCCCACCAATCTCCCTCCTGGTGTAACGGTCACTGAGGAGCCTTCATCTACGGACATGACGGTAGCCATGTTGTCTGGCATCGCATCACTCTATTCCAGAACCTCAGTTGGACTTATGATCATCACAGGCATAGTAAGTATCATTCTTCATATCCTCCTCCTCTTGCTCCTCCTCTTGCTCCTCCTCATGCTCCTCCTCTTGCTTCTCCTCTTGCTCCTCCTCTTGCTCCTCCTCTTCCTCTTCCTCTTGCTCCTCCTCTTGCTCCTCCCCTTCCTCTCCCTCTTCCTCCCCCTGTTCCTCCCCCACTTGCTCCTCCTCTTGCTCTTCCTTTTGCTTCTTTTCTTGCTCTTCCTCTTGCTCCTCCTCTTGCTCCTCTTGCTCCTCCTCTTCCTCTTCCTCTTGCTCCTCCTCTTGCTCCTCCCCTTGCTCCTCCCCCTCTTCCTCCCCCTCTTGCTCCTCCTCTTGCTCCTCTTGCTCCTCCTCTTGCTCCTCTCTTTTTTTCTGCTTCTGCCTTCTTCTTCCTCCTTATGTCCTTCCTTCTCTTGCTTTTTCTTCTCCTTTTCTTTGCTTTTCTTCCTTTTTTCTTCTCTTTTTTCCCTCCTCCTCCTCTCCAAACCTGGCCATGTAGGTAACAATTGTAGGGTTTAAAAATAATGATGCATTAAGTCAAATTATGATGTGTCTTCGTAAGATGCCTACGTCACAGTTTTGGAAGTCGGTATGCTTGAGGGAGCGTGTAGTTGACATGATAAATGATCATAGAATCAAAATACGGGGAATTAAGATTTTAAAGAAAATTATGCAGAAGTGCAAACAAAGAGTTTTCAATAGATACCTTCTTTCTTGCTGTTGATAGGGGATGATAAGTGATTGTCGAAGTATATATCACAGGGTTAAAAAATGCTGCCACAGCAGTACAAAAGACAAATTTTTAAATCAATCGTCTGCTTTTTCCATGCCAGGTTTGGAAGTCGGTAGGCTGGAGAGTACTGGTAGTCGGTGGTGGTCTCTACGGTGTAGTTTACCTCTACGAGCGTCTGACATGGACAAACAGAGCCAAGGAGAGGACCTTCAAGAAGCAGTTTGTTGAATATGCCTCTGACAAGCTCAAGCTCCTGGTTAGCTTCACAAGTTCCAACCTCAGCCATCAGATCCAACAGTGAGTAATGAACAAAATGTTGACTGCTTTATGAGACTTAGTCCGAACTCCGGCTCAAGGTGATCTTGAAACTGTCGTCAATGGTAAAGTGCAGTCTTGATAGAGATCACCAAGAAGCTATAGTTAGAATTTCACCAGAAAAATAAGCAGTCAGTATTTGTTATATGTGCCGCTTTCTGACTGCAGATTCAGAAAGAGGATATTGTAACAAAATATGCTTGTTGAAATTTATCCAATAGCAGGGAAATCAACCAAGAGAACTGCTCGTGTCTCATTTCATTTATCCATTGTAAACTTCATTTGCGTCTATAGCGTAACTGCTGTTTTATGCACAGTCATTATTCATACTTCCCACCAGTCTGTAGTGATTTTCATGACTGCAGATGGGTGCTTTGACATGGTACAGTCTATAACAAATGTCATTATCAATTTCATCAGCATTATCTAGTTTTGTGTATGGTGAGGGGGAAGGGGATGTAGAATTAAGGACATTTTCCAAGAAATCCTCTAAATAAAACTTGCAAAATTTCTCTGCTCCTTTGCAGGGAGCTGTCAGGGACCTTTGCTCGTCTCTGCCTGGAGGTGGAGAATTCTAAGCAGAGTCTGGAGAAGGAGATCGTTGACATGGAGGTGGAGACGAAGAGACTGGAAGGTCTCATCACCAAGGCAAAACTCATGAGGTCAGTTGATATTATCAGCCATTACACAATCATATCATTAAATATTTGGCATTGCCTGGGAGGGGAAAAGTGTACTTAATCATTGTGATCTGTCTGTCCCTTCTTCCTGATATAACATGTGCAGGATTACCACTTTACCAAGGCTTTCCCTTACTTTTCTTCGAATAGGGCAGTGAGTTAACATGCAATGTTGGTTACTCTCAGCTGCATGTAGGGCTTCCATTAACATCCTATCCGAGGGATGGAGTGTTTTCCTGTGAAAGATAACCTGTGTCTGTGAAACAGGTGCATGTTAGCATGCAACACAGGCTTCAGTCAGTCACCCGGCATGGATTTTAATCATTACTTATTGAGAATTTACAACCTTTGTCACTATCATCGATAACTGTGGAATATTGTTTTGACAATTTCTTTATGGCATATAAACTACCATCAGCATTCATCCTTCATATCTAATAGGGAAATTGAACTTATATACAATTTTTATTGCAGTATTAACATAGCTTTGAATCATTCTTTGGTCAGGTGTCAGATGGGTATTATGTCCTTAAATGTGACACAAGTAGTTTGTCACTAAGGTTTCGATCAGTAATCTTTCGAAAATTGAAGTAATATACCCTTGTGTCCCACAAAAAAAGGGATTTATTGTTATGAAATTGTATGAAACCTTCAATCCTTTCATGATTTTTTTTTTGGGTCATTATAGTCTTATCCTTTTGGAAGGACAGGTTTTTTTCTGTCTGAGCATTTTGGAAGGCTTGCAGTGCTCCTATCAATACATAATAGAAAATGATAGAAAATGAGATCAACTTTGAGAAAAAAAAATCATACGAGACTCCTTAGAAACTAGGTGTGTGCATTTCAAGACCTTAGAAAATCTTTATTTGATGTTTGTGAGAAGCATGTTGTGTTTGAAAGACTTACAAAATCAAGAATATTCATCAAGTTGTTTTTGTCATATCCATTGCTTATCCAGGAATAAGGCTGGCTGGTTGGACAACGAACTGGAAAGGTTCCTAAAACAGTATATTCAGCATTGACAATAGCTGGTGTTGAAACAACCAAGATGATAGAACTCAGATTTGACACTACAAGATTATGATATAAGAACGCAAGAATATGCTAGAAAGCCGATGAAGGTCCTGGGTTGGCTATCCAAATTTAACCTGGTATATGGATTTTTAATTGATCTGAGGTCAAGATTTCACAATTACTGTATGCCAGTGAAGAGTGAATCAGCTCAACACTGGACAGTGGAGAGTTGGTCCACAGATATTAGTTCTTATGTCTGTTCAAGACTGTTCAAAACCATATCAAGAATTTGATTATTTGCCCGTGCTATTGTTATTATTATTATTCATTTGGCATTTTCAAGGGAAATATCAAAGCATCAGAAGATTATTAATGCTAAAATTAGTTTATATATTTTATTGGTCCCACAAAATAAAGATTTTATGTTTGTTACATCATCCGCGTACATCACATTCTGAAAAGCACCCTAAACGAGGATTGTAGTAGGAGTGGTTTTGATAACTTAAACAGGGAAATCCTTCAAGTCTCTCTGATTTTTATACCCTTAACAGGGGTTTGATGTATTACATGGTATTTTACACCCTGTTCAAGGATTGTATCATTACCTCTGAATTTGATGCACTTTTTCTTGATTTTTGCCGTTTTAGATACCCTTAACACGTAATGCACGTTGTTATTTGACTGATGCTGAAAAGAGTACCATTCTTATGCATTTTCATGTATGTGGATGATGTACAGGCCTCAGTGAGACACAATGCCACAAGATTCTTTCATACCCATATACTTTGTAGAGGGGTTACCTGCTTCCCGGATTAAGGCAGTTGCTCTCTGCATTAACTAATAACTCTATATATATTTTGGCAGGTTTGACTCATTATTTGTTGTTATTTGTTTTGAAATGCTAGCGTACTGCACATGTAGAGGTAAAAAGAATCCTTTCATGGGACCTGTTTATGAAGTGACTTGGCTTTCCTTCCTTAGATATCCCTATCCATGCTGTGTCTTGTTTATTCTTTTTATAAATACACAATATGAATAGTTGATTAACCGTTCTTCCCCAATTCAAAAAGTTTTAAAAACATTCATCCTGGGAGAATTTAGAAGCTTTGTCCATCATCCGTTGAATGCCTGGACTTTAGTATGACATATTTCATAATCCTAATGACATATCATATAATCCCCTCTTGATTTCTACAGACCGTACAGTTGAATATTGAAATTGCCCTTGAGTTGATTTCGTAGAAGTTATCGCAGCCATGTTCCCTGTATATTTTGAAGTTAAACGTTTAGGTTTTTTAAAGTTAAAAAAAGGATTGCAGCTCCCTTTTATTTTCTTGCCAGTAGTAATTTGAATCCACCTTTCTTCATATCTTTGAGCCCAGCTCATCTTTTGTTGCATGTTTATTTGAAACCAAAAAAAAGACTTTTTCAGTCTAGAAAAAATGTGAAATGGCAGTTTATGTATACAACTTCAGCTCATTGTCATGTTCATGAAAGAATGATAATCTGTAGGAATATAGACTCTGAATACTGTCTGAAAAAGTGATGTGAAAACTATTCCAAATCACAATGAAAATGGGTATCAGGAAGACCCTTATCGTTTTTATGTACAAGAAATTCCCCATATCCCTCTCTGTGCATGTCATGATACATGATACTACATTTTTGTACATATGCTGTTTGTAAAAGGATTTGCAACATTTGTGTTCAACATTCAGCTCAAGGGAATATTGGTACACCACCTAATAACCATGTTGCCAGCTCTGTTTTGTATCTTCAAATTGGTTTTTATTGTAGTGCATTATGTGCTGTTTAAGTGTATGTGGAGAATAGCATTGAACAACACACATACATAGTAGCTTGTCGACAGACACTCATCAGAGTAACGTTACGAGAGCATATATTGAAAAGTTTGCGTGTGTTCTGTGCTATTTTCCCATTTTGCAGTACCAAACATCTATTTCGTTATGCGTATTTTGAATCACATGGTGAATATGTCTCGAATATGTTCTCAGTGCATTGTACAGTCCTTTTTATTTGAAGGAAGACATGAGATGAAGCTATGCAGCCTTACAGGCTAATACATTGGACATGGCCAGGGCAGGACTCTGTTATATCATAAATGAATAGAATTTATAAAACAAAACGATACAAAATTTAACAATGCACCAGCAGGTCACAAGTATGAAAGAACATGTGTCCTATCTAATGGTTGACCTTACTAACTTAATATTGTACCAACTCTGTGAAAGCTTGGTGCTTTCAAAGAAATAAAAAAATGTACCCCAGGGCCAAGATAAATTAAGATGTGTATAAAGGTAAAAATATCTCAAAGCCTGGATTATAATTAACGTCAAAACAGAGATGACTGTTTTCTAGTTTGTTATATTAAAACTTGTATTTCTGTCAATGTTTTTATGAATTGTGAACTCATTTCAGTGCACACCACAGGCAGGTGTCATGGTACAAAGGCTTGTTCACACATGCAATGGTGAAACCCCTTTTGAAATACTGCTAACCACAGGATTTTGGAGTGTACACTGCATCATGTTTCTGTGTAACACTTGGGCTAGTGAGAACACATACAGCACCGTTGTTGTGTACGTCATAACCACTTGCCATTCATGTGATACATGAAAAAGCAACCAGTAAACATGGTTAATTGCTTCGTATCTGAACAAGCCTATTATGGTGTATGTTAGTTGTATGTTATGTCTTAAATAGGACTATTATTTGGCCTTCTGGGCCCCTACTATGTGGCAATATGTGAATGAATTATTGTGATACATATTTAGAAAAAAAATAAACTGAATCTCTGTGTGGTGAATATACTTGTATAGACACACGCAAGTCTTTTAAACCCAAGTGAAAGTGTGTCATTGTTCTTTTCCTTTATTTTTTGTGATGAATTAACAGCTGACAGGACTGTATGGGCTTTGAACAGTACTAAAAGTTGACACAAGTCAACACCATGTGAATTCAGGAACTTCCATTGAACAATTTCATTCTAGTGAGAAGTGGAAGAATTACCAATACTTAGCTCATGTTCCAAGACAGCCACAGCGGAAACTCTGTATAAAGAGATCTGATATAACAATATTCCTAATATAACAAGGTAATTTTCCGGTCCCAGCTCTTAATATTCTATTGTTTTTTTTTAACCCTGAAATAACGAGATTCCTGCTATAACAAGGTAATTTTAATGATCCCAGGGACCTCGTTATACTGAGTTTCCACTGTATAAATTTTGATTATCATTTAGCATCTGTACTAAAATAGTTTGTGAACATAATATAGGCCTAAATTCGAGTGTGCCTGTTCACTACCAATTTTTCAAGCATGAAATATTTGGATGACAAGAAATTTGTCGTTTTCTTGCAAGTGTAAATAGTCTTTACAGTGTTAGATGTCAAGAAAATGTACTTTTCTTTGACAGTCTTGTGCTGTATCTCAATTCTTCAACACAGTACATATATTTTTGAAGAAATCACATTTTTTGAATACATTTGATAAGGATTCAGTCCTGGGGGCATTTCAGCAAGTGTCTTGTCAGTGATGTTTACTGACAAATTTGCTCTAAGCCAATCAGATGCAAGGATTTCAGTAGCTTATAACAGTTGGTAAATAATTGATGAAAATGCTCCCAAGTTAACTACCGGTATGAGGCAGAATACCAATTAAAGCATAACATACTCCCCCCCCCCCCCCCCCCCCCCCATTTTTTTTAAAGCACCCAAGAGAGAGGGGAAATAAAGAGACTTAATAGCAAAATCAAATACTATGCTGGTTGAAATCTATTTAAATATTTGTATTTGAGTATTACATTTAGAATATACATATTTCATAGAACTTTTTGTAGAAAAATTGACACATTCAAATGATTATACATGTACATGTACAATGTGTTTTAAAAAGCATTTGACACTTATGATCTTTAATAACTCAAAAGTTAAAACTTGGAAAAGACTGAGGTTTTCACAGTGTGAAGTTGAAGGATGTCAAATTTCCTTGGACTACGTTTCTTGGATTTGCTTCCATCAATATTAATAAAACGAAATAATGCTATGAATATTCAATTAGATTTCACTTTTTGTAAAACTGAAGCCACAACAAACTGTGTGTGTGTCAGTAATGAATTCAGAGCCTGACAATTGCCATTGTGCATTGCAGCTGAAATTCCACTGTACCTCTTTCAATCCAGAGTCATGAATCAGTAATAACACTGGAGAGCATAAGGTTGCCAGAAATTATGACAGGTACAATGCACAGTGCACAATACACAATGAATTAATTACTGACACATACAGATTTTGGAGTTTCGTTTTTTCAAAAAGTAAAATTCTAGTTACATATTCATAGCATTATTTTACGAATATTAGTGAAGTAAATTCCACAAAACCTAGTCCCAATAAATTTGACACCCTTCAACTTTACACTGTGAAACTGCAGTCTTTTAAGATCTTTAATTTTTTAGTTATTAAAGATCAAAAGTGTTAAATGTTTTTTTTTAAACACCAAGTATGTACATGTAACTCATTCAACATCTCATTTGCATAGACCTATGTGTACATATATGATATTCTATGCGACTTGTGCTTGATTCATGAAACATCGATACAAAATACTTTTTTATACTAATTTTATGCATAGTTGTTGAACAAGGTTTCCGATGACAACTAAGAAGCTTGCCAGACAGCCATAACATAACAATGACATAGTAATATGCACAATCACAAAGGATTCCATCTATTCATATACCATTATGCATAACAGTTGAACTAGTTGGTAACCAAAGGTTCTGGAGAGAAACGTACATAAATTTGCACATATTAGTTAATAGGTCTAGTTAATAGTCTACATCATTTGACCATGATTTTCATGGGGTAATCATTCTTTTTATCTATCTTGAAACAAGATTGCCTGAAAAATCACTTACACAAAACACCTGAAACATTTATACAAAATACCTGAAAATAAATTCACTAAACTTGTACATTATTCATACATTATATTGCATCATCAAACAATATTATTCATATCAGCTGCATTTAAGTACTTGGTTTTATCAACAACATGTACTTCGAATTATAAATGTACACAATTATAACAACAAGCATAATAACTTCACACAAATGTATATCATTATTTTTCACAATTCATTGAGTAATCCTTAATTCCTTCAAACTTAATTCAATTAGTTATTCCCACTGTCACCCACTAAGATAAATTTAACATCAGTATAACACACATATTTAGCTCATCCGGCCGGAATGGGCCAGATGAGCTCATGCCCTTGCATGGTGTCCGGTGTCCTTCCACAATTTCAAAACGCTTCTTCTTCGTCATTTCTTGTCCAATTTAAATTCAGTTTGCTTTATATGACAGCACTAGGTGGGGGATTCGAAACTTCTACACAGAATTCTTACACTCATTAAATATGCTAATTCATGCACATTTTTTGAAAATCACAAAAAATGCTTCTTCTTCATTTGTCGACCAATTTTGATTTTTTTCTATTTCATTTGGTGGAGCTACATGAGGTTCACTGAACTTTGATGCAGAATTTTGACATTTTGTCTCAAAAATTATTTATGCTAATTTCTGCAAAATTTATTTGAAAATTACGAAAAATGCTTCTTCTCCTTCATTTGTCAACCCATTTTTTTTTCTTCTGGTAGAGCTACGTGAGGTACACCAAACTTCCACACAGAATTTTGAAATTTTGTCTAAAAAATGAAGGATCATTTGTTGACCAATTTTGATATTTTTGTTTCATCTGGTAGAGCTACATGAGGTACACTAAACTTCTACACAAAATTTTGAAATTTTGTCTCAAAAATTCACAAAAAAATGCTTCTTCTTCATTTTTCGACCAATTTTGATTTTTCTTGTTTCATCTGGGAAAGCTACATGAGGTACACCAAACTTCAACACAGAATTCTGAAATTTTGTCTAGAAAATTATTTATGTCAGTTATTCATTACAGTGTCAACTTGGTAATTACTAAAAATGGTGTGAATTTCCTTGCTGGATGCAGGATGAGCACCACATCACTGATGTGCTCGTTCATAGACCCTAACACAAGTAATCACTTGCTTAGTGTTCAACTAGTTTAAAACCACACTCTTGAAGACAAGACGCTCTGTACTCCACCACTGCCTTTACTAAGCCCCATATTTGCCCTAGAGAGCATAGACGTAAACTTCTCCTGCAAGCCTCTCTGCTCTGTTACTCCGAGGTGCACTGGTGACAAGATTAGGTTTCTGGAAAGAGAAACAGTATTTTGAATTCGCATCTTAATCAAGCCAGGTTCAGTTATTGTACTTGTCAAGGGACTTAATGTAATGGTATGTTGTTTTTTTGTTTTTTTTGTTTTTTGCTAAATCTCTTGACGTAAAACTTATACTATTGCTATATGAAAGCTTTCCAGTTTCTAATGATACATTATTTGCCATTTTTGTGGTTTTCTTTGAATAAGCAGTTTAAACATAAAATAGAAACATACGATTATCACAGCAATTTGGGCAACAGAACAAACATGAGGAGCGCAGGGAATAGAAGGGGGAGATAGAGTGTAAGCGTACACAATTTACAAGATCAGATAAGTCATACCTCACTAAATCTCCAAGTTGTCAATTTAGAACCAAATCTTGATCCACCCTGTACGATGAAGAATGTGAAATATTACAATGAGATTTCCTTACTTTCTGATTCTGATGTAATGATTTGCACAAATTAAGGGCAATTTTCAGAAACACCAGAAGTCGAAATTTATGCCTCCGCCCTTGCCAGCTCAGAAATATATCACTTTTAATTATGGGAAATGTATTAATATACATGTATAACTGGAAAAAATAGTTCTATTTAAATGGCATTGTGTACCATTTGAAGTTGATCCATCAAATGGTTCTTCAGTTATCACAAGAACAAGCCATTTTCATGTGTACAATGACTACAATAACATCTATGACCTTTGACCTTGTGACCCCAAAATCTAATCAGATCATTGGCCCTCCCATATGCATACATGAGCCAAGTCTGAAGTTGATCTGTCAGGGTTCTTAAGTTATGTGAGAATGAGCCATTTTCATATATATAATGACCTCTATGACCTTTGACCTCATGACCCCCAAATTTAATCAGATCATTGTGCCTCCCACATGTATACATGAGCCAAGTCTGAAATTGATCCATCTAATGGTTCTTAAGTTATTGCAAGAACGAAAACGGAATGGACAGACAACCCAAAAAACTTAGAGCCTCTGGCAACAACCTTCGGTGTGTGGAGGCATAATAAACCTTTCCTTCATAACCTTCAGAGGCAAGAAAGTGGTGAAGAACATTGTAGTATTTGTATGAAAATTGCAATGATTATCTAATTTGTCTAATCAAATACTGCATAGGTACTGATAAAAAATCTAGTAATCAATGAAACTTACTTCATTACTGGATAACACACTGTATGCCTGTAGAAGAGAAAGGAATGAAGACATTGTCTTAAAGACATGTACAGCAGCTGCTTAGTACTCTTATATCAAATATTCATATTGCCTAGAATGATGAGCATAACACTGCATATATGTGCAATGTGAAATTTGAATATACTCATTTTGAATCCTTTTTTTTTAGCAGAAGTTTCTGCATTTATTAAAGAAACAAACATTGGAAAATATAACGATAGAAATCAAATTGATACAAGTTTAAGTGTGACAAATATACAAAGGAAAAATATGTATACTTAGATAATATTAAAATAATAGAGTTGGTTTTAATGAAGAAATAAATATAAATGCAGGGGCCAGCTATCATAAGCCGAAAGGCTTGAGTCGATAGCAGCCGGGAGATGGGGGCTACAAAGTCGCATTGACTCCATAGCATAGAGTGACCGCTTAAATATCAGCTGTTAATGAAAATATAAACCTATATATTATTGCCAACTGGCAAAATTTCCTATCCATGTCAGTTGGTTATTCTAACAGAATTAAAGATTCGTTGTGTGGTCTCTAATTGCCATTTGTAGTCCCATGAATTTGTCTTTAATTCTTACAGAATTAAAGATTTGTTTTGTGGTCTCTAATTGCTGTTTGTAGTCCCATGAATTTGTCTTTAAGGTAATGTAGAATTTTGGTAAGCCCTAAAAAAATCTTTCCTTCAGGTTTCTTTGCTTTTAGATAAATAAATTTCTTTCACAATGCAACTGCATGACCAAACCCTAACTTTATCTTTATGCAATGGATTTACTTATCCACATTTTACCATGGATAGAACTTGTAATAGGGAGGGAATACAAACTAACCTTCTCAGAAGGACATGGTTTGACAGTTGAGATGAAGTCACATGACCTGGTCACATGACCTGTACCAAAGGATGGACCTCCCTTAAACACAAAGATGGTACCCTCTTCCACTGTAGTACAGAAAGACAAGAATGACTCCTTACTTCATGACCTATTCCGCATGATTACTGCAAACCATGAAAGGTCCAATTAGAACAAAATAAACTTCTATTTCAGACTCATCTGAAGATAAATTCTGACATGAAATCGCCTCACTAAATATCCTACACTACAGACAACATAATCACTGCTTAACAAAATTCAGCCTTTCAAAAGTGGTAAAAAGGGGGTTAATGGATCATCACTTTCAGAAATAGGTTCCAACAAATGGTGTTCCCCCTTGTTAATATAATCATCCTGTAATGGATATTTTCATATCCCTCAATTTTTTTTTTCCTAATCAATGATTAGAAGATTCACCCTCAAACAGATTGAATATAACAATTTGTTTACTAGAATATTAAGAAAAAAACTGTTATGCTAGCAAACGAATCAAACTGCAAATTATTTGCAATATTGAATACTGATTGATCCAGGAGACATCAAAAGCTACAGAATATCAATTTACCTTTTAATAATTCTTCAGTGATGTCTTCTGTCCTATATGGAGCACCGACAACTAAATCATCTGACAATTTGGAAATAGTAATGAAATAAATGTAAGCATCATGGTATTTGGTAACACTAGGAACATAGTCAATGACTGATGACCAAGATGTGTCTCTACAGAAAAGAAGAAGAAGAAGAAGAAGAAGAAGAGAGAGAGAGAGAGAAGAAAGATAGACTTCTTTCTAACAAGACTGCTCAAATACTCAATAACAGGAACTGATCACAGAATAATAAGTAACGAAAATCTAACCATTCTACATATTTATTTTTTTAAAACAAGGATTCTACGACATGTGCATTTTCAACAATAGCTAAACGATAAGACAAACACCATCCCAGAAGTAATTTCAGTAAGTGAGAAATTAACTTGCTTGTTTTGGAGTACACCACAAAAACAAGGATTCTACGACATGTACATTTTCAACAATAGCTAAAAGATAAGACAAACACCATCCCAGAAGTAATTTCAGTAAGTGAGAAATTAACTTGCTTGTTTTGGAGTACACCACAAAAACAAGGATTCTACGACATGTGCATTTTCAACAATAGCTAAACGATAAGACAAACACCATCCCAGAAGTAATTTCAGTAAGTGAGAAATTAACTTGCTTGTTTTGGAGTACACCACAAAAACAAGGATTCTACGACATGTGCATTTTCAACAATAGCTAAAAGATAAGACAAACACCATCCCAGAAAAATTTTCAGTAAGTGAGAAATTAACTTGCTTGTTTTGGAGTACACCATAAACATGAAGGAACACATGGCAAGATCTATATATATATCACTTGCGTTAGAACAAAGATGGTATACGGCTCAGAAATTTGAATTACGAAGACAGTAGAAGATGGCACCGATGGAAGATGGAAAACAGCAAGGGCTGTGATAAGGAAGATCTATGGTGTGAAACTGTCCTACAGAATACAAGTGAGCTCATTGAAAAAAAAAAAAAAACTGGTGAAAGTGGTAACATGAAGTGGATATGAGATGGATAGTCAATGTATTGAGAAGGGAAACCGATGATTCTGTGAAAAGGAAAGGGGATCTGAAAATGCACTGTATGAGAGAAGGAAATAATGCAGTAAGGTTGGTCTTCAAAGGGGTACCCAATGGTGAAACAATGTTAGTTTATTTGAAAGAGCATGATTTCATCAGCAGAAAATCATCTGCCTACATCTTTTTTAAAAGTTGTGTTGCCAAGGAAACCCCCAAATGTGATAAGATTTCAGGATATTTTTGACCCCTCAGCTGTGTCCCAGTTTCAACTGGGTACCCACTTTGGCGTCAAAATGGGTACCTTGTCGCGCAATTCTAGCAAGGTGTAATACATATTGTACAGTCTAGCGCGCAGCACAACTGCAATGCGCGAAACTGGGTACCCACTTTACGTCATACCTCATACTCAAATTTTTTTTAAAAATCATGTCTTTCTATAAGAAAATTTGCCAAAATGCATTGATTTCGATTGAAAATCATCAAATTTTTAATGTTATTCTTCTTACAATTCTATTCTTGATCATATATCAAAAAAATTTTTTACCACTGTGTAACCACTTTAAGAGGAGGATGCTCAAGACAAGAAGAAGAGGATGGAGGGAGTGTCATCATGGTTTGGAAGTCAATGAACCCTTGCGAGAAGGAAAATGCTAACTTTAAGAAATAATTATGATTATGATGATGATGATGATAATGACGATGATGATGATGATGACGAAAAGGATGAAAGATCTTTTCTCACCTATTTCATCTCCCGTCACATCCTCAAACATCAGCTCTCCTCCAAACCTTCCATACTGCCTGTCCCCCTCATACAGAGCTATTGGATCTAAAGAGGCATCTCTCCAATGTCCTAGATGACTCCTTTGGTGAGCAGCAAATGAACCAGCCGGATGCTGAAGAGTCATGGAAGAGATGTTGTACAAGGTAACCTGACCAGCATCAGTCAACCTGACTGGCACATCAAGAATCTCCCCATCAACATCTGGAAAATAAAACAAAGAAGAATGTTCTTACATATGATGACACATTTTCAAGGACTAAGAATGGTTAAGAGGTTAAACATTTTCAGCACTTTAACCTTCTGACTACTGAATTCTCATAGGCAATAGGTTCCATATCAAAATATACATGATGATTCAAAACAATACATAAATGAGTTTAGTTATGTTTCACACAAGCCTCACTGAACAAATTTACAAGACTCCTCTTGTCAAGAATATTTCAGCTAATGATAATTACAAATTACTGCCCATCTACAGAACTAAAGATTGATTTACATCTTATATGCGAAGATGTATCAAAGTGATGATACATGAGTACTGGAATTCAGCTAATGACAATTACAAATTACCCACACAACTAAAGATTAATTTACATTATTATACGATGATGTATCAAAGTGATACTACATGAGTAATGGAAGTCAGCTAATGATAATTACAAATTACTGTTTATCAACACAACTAAAGATTAATTCATATCTTTTATGCGTTGATGTATCAAATTGATGCTATATGAGTACTGGGAGTCATATTTCATTTAGCTTTATTCTTTTCTTCATTAACAATAATTCCAGTTAACTTGACGACTCTACCTTTAGTATTTGATCCAACAGCTAAGACTAGACTGCCATTCCCAAATGGATCCCCGATGGCGAATCCAGCTCCCAACTTCTGGAAGGTCTCTTGCCCTTTCAGCACAGCCAGGAGAGATGGGGAAGACCCTCCGGAGAAGATGGAAAGGGCGCCAACACTCTGGGTGTCCTTGGAGGAATACGAGCAGTTTAGGCTAAGGAAAGGAATGCCAAGACAAGATATGAACATTCATTCAGATAATCATGATAAACATGGAGAATTGACAGAGTTCATATTGATATGGTGATCAGAAAAACCAGAAAAACCTAAGCATCATTAAGACTAGAAAAAGTTGGAAGATATAAATGCATAAGTTGAATTAAAACACAGGCTAATTTTCCCATGTATTTCAGTCACCTATCCGAATTTCTAAAATGTTCAAATCATGCAACATGAACAAAGACATCGTCTCAACATTCTTCATGTATTATACAATATATCAGGTAACTGACCATCGTTAACATGTTGACTACTGAATTGTCGCATGCTTCGCATATGTTTAACAGATCAGAGGGACCACCTGTTCCAGTAGGCAATGGGTTATAAGATTTTGGCACCAACAGGCTAATGTTGCACAGCTTCAGTGTGCTAAAGAAAATCTCACCACATACTTTGCACATTCACATGACTTTAAGCCCTATCCACTTCTTGCATATACTCTCATCTTTCCTCCTTCTCCTCCACAGCATGAATATGAAATCAATTTGCTCATCTCAGGTGAACTACCACTCACTTGACACATAGGCGATATGTTGGCTGTGAAACTAGGAGTAAAGGATTATGACCCGGCGCTGTATGCATGAACATTTTATGACCAAACCATCCGTATTCCTGTAAGAAAGAAAGCGGACAAAATACACAGATCAAAAAAAAAAAGTTAGGTAAATATCCCAAGTGATATTAGAAATGTAAAAGTTTATGTGATATTGTTTCTTAAAGCAGGCTATTTGGTATAAAAAGTTGTTGTTTGATATTAAAATTTCTTCAAAGGGAGCATTAGCAAGCAGGTATTTTTATTTATTTTTTATTTTATTTTTATTTATTCATTTATTTTAATTTTCATCAGGGGATTCTAACTACATTCTTAGATAACAAATACGTAAACTATCATTCTGCCAAGGGGCAATATCTACCATGATTGGAACACCTTGACAGCCTACAAGCATCTCCACAATTTCAACTTCTCTCCCCCCCCCCCCCCGATTTTCTGGAAAAAATTTTCGTGCCTCAGGTGTCATTTTTCATTGCACACTCATAATAGCAATTTGCTGATGTCACAGATGTATGTAGTGTGATGATATCAAACAAGAGTTTCCAAAGGATTTCACTCTTAACGTGCAACCTCCACATGCAATGTGCTTGAGATCTACTCTGCATTTTACCTGATCTCCCTTGTACGTGTAATTCATATCCTTCTCCGTGAGATGTACACCGGCAGAATCTGAACATGAGAGGAAATTAATCCAAATTTAACTTTTATAATCTTGCTCTAATGATGAATATATCACAGCAATTTACAAATATTTCATGAATAAAAATTGGCATGGTATCACTTGAAGGGGTATATACAGAGTACTGGTACAAATACAACTGTTTTAGATACCCTTACTAAAATAGGGGCAAAATACCCCCCCCCCCCAAAAAAAAAATCATCCTCAGATAAACGACCGGGGGGGGGGGGGGGGGGGGGGGAGGCATTCCATCCAGTGTCTTGTCAGTGTTTTTTACCGACAAGTTTGATCTCAGCCAATCAGATACAAGGATTTCAGTAGCTTATAACAGTTGTCTGTAAAAATCACTGACAATACATTTGATGAAACACTCCCCTGATCCAGCCTCCTTAACCTGTTAAACACAAGCCCGAGATAACTCAGGCTAGGGTCTACGGCAAATGAGTGTTATACTGCTCAACGAGTTAAAAAGGCTTTTTCTCTTATTTGCAAGTACAGTAAGAAATTTAATCACCTTAAATGATACACAGTATTTACCAGAATAAAACAGAAGAAGAAGAAATCATAGTTTGAATTTCTCTGTATGTCCAGGAAGCATATTTAAAAACAGAGTACAATAACCTTACATTTTGTGCACTCACAATAAAATATCATTATGAACCCTAGTACACAAATACTCACTCTGGTAATGGAACCCTGCATAGAGGATAGATACCATGCCAGCCTGAGGATGACCATTGACCGGAGCATACGGTGACCCTATCAGGAGGTCAAGGTGACCATCATGGTTGAAATCACCCGTGGATAATGACCGACCAAAGTTGCAGTACTTCAGCTTTATTTGGGGGAACAGATATTAGGAAATGTTCATATAAGTGAATGAAAAAAAACTTTTGCTGTGTCAGTTGGTGGAAATGTTGCAAAAAAGAGAAAAATGAAAAATACTTAGAAGATAAACATACTCAAATTTGAGGATATATGGCTAAATCCGTCAAGAAGTGAGGATATTTTGAAAAAAAGATATTTAGTGTTGACATACATGTAATCATTCTGAAAACTAAAATAAATAGACTAATGCAGAACAAAACAGCCTACGAGTAGATTCAAGTCTCTAATGTTTTGAAGTACCTTTATAGACACACAAGGGATAGAGTTAAATTTGTTTTCCTTTTTTCCGGGATGTATGCCGATATAATCAACTGCTAGAAATCTTTCTTAGCAGTTGATATGTAGAAGATGGAGTATATGAATTCTCCATATCGCAAATATGATATTCAACAGTAGAGGGCAATGTTTCCCACACTCGGCGTAGACAAGAGCACTTTCAGTTTCCATACAAACATTATGGGTCGAGTCTTAACAAGTCCCATAAAAATTATAGCTTTTGAGCAGAGCCTAGAAAATGCAAGCAAAAAATTCTGATGCTACCTGCACAGATCGAAAAATTTATCAGGAGAGTTTATGAAACCAAAACAATATTTTTTGTCAAATGAGTGATTTGTTAACCTTGCTGTACATTTTCTATGGAAGCCGGAAAAAATCTCGTCAAATCGTAGGTACCTGGATTTGTATCTGCGCAAGCGCTAACCTGCGCAATATGCTGGAAATGTCACCCTCTACTGTTGAATCTCGTATTTGTGATATGGAGAATTATGTAGTGTTGATATGGCCACTTAGAGGGCACTTGCCGACGAGGAGTTGTGAGGTAATAAGGCAAGTGATTTTTTTCATGTTCCCATATTTCCTGCTATTTTGTCTTTCTCCCCCCCCCCCCCCCCCCCATTCACATTTTGATATGGGAGGTGCACGTAATAGTAAGAAGCAATACGTATTCAAATGATTAAGCAAACTCACTGTACATGTTATGGTGATGTCAGGAGATACAGATGACCAACCAGTCTTGCTTCCATAGAATATATACACTTCACCCTGATAAATACAAGCATACATTTTACACACATGTATCAGCAGAGTGTTCAAAGAGGGATTTTTCTCTTTTGAAAGATTGTGATTGTGTTCTGGGAAAGATGAATAAGGAGGGATGTTGCCCTGATATACTGGGTTTCAAATATGACTAAAAATAATTAATCTCTTTGTAAAATCTACAAACTGTTATTACACTTATTTGTGTATGCTCATCCATGAGTGCTCATCCATGAGCAATGCCTTTTGTTTGTTCTTGATATTTGGCAAAACTGAGTGATATTACTGTGATACATTGTTAAAATCCTCAAAATGAATTCAGGTTTCCTGTGTAATCAACCTTTGAGAATAGCTCTGACACGTTTTAAGGTTAGGGTTAAGGTTAGGGTTGGGGTTAACCTTCATAGGGAATTCAACCCCAAGTACTGAGTAAAAACATTTAAGTAGAAACATAGGTATAATTGCTAAGGAAACATCCAGAGGGAAGAATTTTTGGAAAATCTAGGGGATGAAGACAATTTTTTTTTTTAGATTTTGCAATGGGAGCAGACACTGCAGTTCCATCCTCCTCTTGTATGAATACTGATGTGATGTGATCATAGACATATAATAAATTTACTAGACAAAAAGCAGCACGCGAGGATATCATTAGTGAATGGCATTAGGCCCTGCCTCTTTCGGATCATTTGAAGGGGCCACTAAGCACCCGTTATCACCATGATTCGGCCATGATATCGATTACACTGTTGCATTATTCATATCTATGGCGCGTATTAGTTTTATTGTAACACTTTGATTTAATGCGCATTTGTTGCATATTTATTGTGCATTAACTGCGCATGCCATAAGCTGATGCGTGTAATGTTTCATGACACGTAAACGCAAATGCTACTAATTGGAAGCATCTTGCAAAATGACTTATTCATTTTTGATCATGAATACTGATGGATGCTTAGGTCGGCCCTTTTAATGGATCTGGACAAAATGGCGGAGCTTTATGAGCCTGGATGTGATGCACATCCTCTTTTCAGATATTTGATGGGGGTCTTACATGGTATGCCAAATTCTTCGATCCCACTGATGGCGCACTAACAGCAATGTCCATGATGCCATCCAGGTTGATGTCCAGAGCTGCCACATCGGTACCAAACTTATCTCCTGCCTGTGAGAATTTTTTTTTTTTTTTTTTTTTTTTTTGATCAGAGAAAACAGAAAACATGGGCATGCAATTTAGCTAAAAACATCAAAATTCCACTATCACCTTGTTGAATTGTACAGTTGTGGTTTTGTCAAAGGTTCTCTGCTCATCTGCATAATGGACTAGATCCAGATATACAATGCTCAAACCAGGGAAAAAAATATACGGGGGCTTGGGACGAATTCGCCCCCGAAATGCCACAGAGAGCCCTGGAAAACTAAAAAAAGAGCCCCTGAAATTTTCATAGGCTCCAATGTAAACTGTAATACAATAAAGAAAATTCAAGTGAGTAAGCTCAAAAAGTAGCCCCGGAAAAAAAAAAAAAAAATTTCCCTGGCTCAAACTAAAATTTCCCCCTTTCAATTACATGTAAACAAAAACTATTTGTATTCTGTACAAGGCAGAAAATCCTCAGCTCTCATATGATAAGCTTTTACTAGCAGAAAAGCATGGTGAAAACATGTTTAAATAGCAAAAAAAAAAACTTTTCTAATTTCAACAAAGTGTTTTTATTGCTTTCAATGACATTGTGGCTTACTATCTTCCTCTCTACGAATTATGTTGTACTAAGTCTGGAGATGGTATTCTAGCTCCCTCCAGATAATTTCAATTTGTTTACTTTATTCACAATATATGATGGTATTGGACAGGATGTGCATCATTCCTTGAAATAAAGATTTTTAAAAAGCAGGAAAAAACAAACAATGTTAAAGTGATTACACAATGGTAATTTTTTTTTTATGCCTCCGCCCACCGTAGGTGGTTGCTGGAGGCATTATGTTTTCGGGTCGTCCGTCCGTCCGTCCCATTTTCGTTCTCGCGATAACATAAGAACCGTTTGACGGATCAAGTTCCAACTTGGCTCATGTATGCATATGGGAGGGACAATGATCTGATTAGATTTTGGAGTCTCAAGGTCAAAGGTCAAGGTCATAGAGGTAATAATACACATAAAAATGGCTCGTTCTCGCGATAACTTAAGAACCATTTGACAGATTGGCTTCAAACTTGGCTCATGTATGCACATGGAAGGGACAATGATCTGATTAGATTTTGGGGTGACAAGGTCAAAGGTCAAAGGTCATAGAGGTCCTTATGCACATAGAAATGGTTTGGTTTCACCATAACTCAACCATTTGACCGATCAACCTCAAACTTGGCACAGGTATGCATATGGGAGGGACAATCATCTGATTAGATTTTGGAGTCTCAAGGTCAAAGGTCAAAGGTCATAGAGGTCATTATGTACATAGAAATGGTTCGTTCTTGTGATAACTCAGTAACCATTTGACAGTTCAACAAACTTGGCTCATGTATACATATGGAAAGGGCAATGCTCTCATAAGATTTGGGGGTCACAAGGGCAAAGGTCAAGGTCAAAGATGTCATTGTATAAATGAGAATAAAGCAACATGAAGTGCCATTTATTTCTGATCTGGTAATAGCGGAGGCATAAAATTCGACCACGCGTGGTCGAAGATTCATCTAGTTTTGGATATATGATCGAGAATAGAATTCTAAGAAGAATAACATTGAAAATTTGATGGTTTTCAATCAAAATCAACGCGTTTTGGCTAATTTTCTCATAACAGTCAAGAGTTGATCAAAAAATTTGAGTATGAGGTATGACGTAAAAGTGGGTACCCAGCTTCACGCATTGCAGTTGTGCTGCGGGCTAGACTGTACAATATGTTTTATATCTTGCGTGCATTTTGCTAGAATTGCGCGACAAGGTACCCACTTTGACGTCATTTTGACGTCAAAGTGGGTACCCATTTGAAACTGGGTCACAGCTCAGGGGTCAAAATATCCTGAAATCTTACCACATTTGGGGGTTTCCTTGGCAACACGACTTAAAAAAAAATTTTGGCAGATGCTCTTTTAAATGGACTAACATTGTTCCAGCATTGGGTACCCCCTTTAATGTTTTTTTATCCCAGCCAGCTGTTTCTTTTCATCCATTTCAAGGTAATTGTACAAGTGACATATCTCCACCTTCCACAAACCAACAAGATACTTACATGAAAACCCTGAAGAATGACATCAGCACCATAATCCAAGTCATGTGACCCATTTTGTAGGACCTTGTTTGTTCCATAGATGACATAGGCTCGTCCAGTCTGGGCCTGGCCTTCCTTGCCATATCCAGGGGCTCCAATGATCAGGTCCTCAGCTTCAATCCCAAAATGTTTTGTTTTCGTCATGCTCCTGTTTTGGATGAAGGTGTGTTTGTGTGGGTATGGTTGCAGGGGGGGGGGGGGGGGGGGGGGGGGGGGGGGGGGGGGGGGGGGGGGGGGGAGGGGGTGAATGTGTGTCGTTTAGTTGGAATGCAGGTGAAGACAATATACCGGTATATATTCTGAGAGATAGGAAATGCCATACAGGAAACACAATCTTCATGAAATTCCAAATGTTTGGTGACATTATCAGTCACTGTTTTTCTGGTAAGAATCTAAGTCTTTTCCCTTTCAACAACCTTACTCGCTATCATGAAATAAACAATTTATGCTCAAAAACAGCTCCAACGATACAATAAGAAGTGAATATACATATTCAAACTTTGCAAAAGAGGGGTAAGAAAAAAATGCAAAGGCAAAAAAAAAAGAATATAGAGAAGAAAAAATAAGAAAGGGGGAAGGGATAAAGAGAAGACCATTACAACAGAACAAAGGAAGAAGAATGAAAAACTAAAGAAGTAAAAAATAAAAAGGTTAAGAGAAAAAAAGAATTTTTTGTATTGAATGAAACCTTCATCAGCATTATAAGCCACAACTTACTGCCCAAGCCTTGCATAAGGATCTCTGACATAGAATGTAGATGTTGGCTGTTTATCATTATGAGACAAAGATGTTACTCTCCTTTTCTTCTCTTGGACTCTCTCACTGACAGCCCGGAGTTGTGTCTGCCAATTATAAAGTCCAAAATAAATGATTCTTTTACCTCAAGAAGTATCTTGTTTTAAAAAAGAGTTACAAGTAGAGAATTTGAAATGACTTTTCAACAGCTGATTTAAAAAAATATAGTTGTCAGTTCACAGAAAGCAAATGATTACATATAATCACAAAATAAAAGAATTTTCTATGTCACATTTATTACTGCTGAGAAGCTTCTAGCTTTAAACAAAAATGCAATGAACCCTCCCAACATATAAAGCTTTACGTGAAAGACAAAAATATCAGTTATTGCAATGAAATAATGAAAATGAGTTAATTACTGCTACTCATGCCCACTAAAAAGTCTAATCAAGGCTTACTGTTTGGAGCATGATCACGATATATCAGCTAATAATTAAATGATTCGCATGATGACAGTTTGATGAATCTTACATTAATTTTGTGTAACACAAACAGAACAGAACATCTTATAAACAGTTTCCAAAAAGGCACACTGATCGCAATTTTGCAAATTGTAAATCTACAATCTGTTATACACATAGCTGTAATCAATAAAAGTCGCTATTTAATGTAAGTCTATTCACATTGATTGCAAAGTGTCCACACATGCATGGCTGTTTGCAGGAATTGTTTTTCTTGGGGGAAACATGCAAGTTTGAATGGGAGCTTTTGCATTCTTAGAAATGAAATTGAATGATTTAATGCACATTCTAGGTGGATTGAAAAAAAAAAAAAAAATTCAATACAATATAGAAAAAAGAAAACAGAAAAAAAAGAGGGTTTTGAAAATTTCTGGGGGGAGGCAACTGCCCCCCTGCCCCCTATGTGTGAATGGCCATGCACACCTTGACTGAATCTGCTGGTGATAGATAGACTCCTCTGGTTGATGGACTGATCTTGACATCTTTCCTGTCTAAGCCATAGAGGTTTATCTTGCTCCTGAGACCCTGCAGGGGTGTTCTCCATCTCCCTGGTAGTGATTCAGTAGATAGCATACCCTGAGAGCAGTTGATGTAGATGGGATTATGGGGGACATCACAAACACTGTGGATAAGACAACAGGATAATAAAAGGCAAATTGAAATTTTCCAGAATGCTACCATTATTTCATAAATTTTGTCAGGTAATACAACTATCAGACCATATAGATGGAGGCTGTCTTCTACATAATTTGGGAGCAGCATGCAAAATCCACTACAAGCAGTTGCTCAATGGCCAAGCTTGTGACATATAATGCAACTATATTAACAGACTGATGAGGGTGAGATCATTACATATAATTTGGAAGCCGCGTGCAAAATCCAATACAAACAGCTGCCCCATGGCCAAGCTCATAATCCCCTCTCCCCTCCCTATACCACACCCCACCCCCACACCTCTTTAAAATCTGGTAACAACTAACAATAACTTGGAACAGCGCATCCAGGAAGTTGAGTGTACTATTGATTGAATGAAAAGTATTAAACCACATTAAGAAGAGGAATTCAAAAAAATGTGAAATAATTTTCTTTTTATCCTTCATCATACATAAGATATATTTATCCAAGTGTTGTAATACATGTATGTCTGCAAGGAATAAAAGACTGGATCATAGACAAAATATCTAACACTATGAACATGGCAGACAAAGAAAGCGGACAAAATAAACAACCTCTCATTCTACCCTTCACAATGGTTCTGGTAGTCAAAAGAACATCCCTTCACAGCTATTATGTTTAATCATGTAGTTCCAGGTGAATATGCTTGTGACACATGTTCCACATATTTTAGACAATAGCAGTGAAGGGATGTTCTTTTGACTACCAGAACCATTGTGAAGGGTAGAATGAGGGGTTTTTTATTTTGTCCGCTTTCTTTGTCCGTCATGTTCATAGTCTAAGCTGCTGCACCCTTACTCAGTTCCATTCTCCAGCATATGGATGGTATCATGCCACAATCTTTGACTCCATGATGCCATATCATCTACACCTCCAAGGAAATAAGGCTCAAACTCCTCCACCATGAACGGTGACTTGGAAGAGAAATCCATGTAGAGCTATGGCATACAAGACATGAAAAACAAACAAATAAATAAACAACAAATCTACATGATCAATCACGTAAGAAACAAAAGTTTCTTCACCACAAACACATACATGTATACCACAAATAAGCACCTAGAATTAAAAGGCCCATTTTTTTTTCTTATTGCCCAAAAATCAAGTTCATAGATGTCCCTCCCTCTTCAAAAAATTAATACAATATTAACAGAAACAAAAGCACACATACAAATGTCAAACTCACACACATACACAAAACCCTAAACAACAGCAACAACAGGCTTGGGAACAGTAGCACAGGGGCCCTACTTGTGGGCTTGGGAAATTAAGGATAAATAGATGGGCGACAAGGATACAGGGATATACTTGCCAGGCCATTGCACAACATGCAGAGCCTTGCAGCCTCTATCTATAGCTCAATATTCTAAATGAATGAATGAATAACTGCTAGGTACATTTACCTTTTCACAAAGATGAACAATTAGACATTATGATGTTCGCTTTCATTGCTGATTATGAAACTACATGTAAAACTATGGTACAAATACATGGATGCATTCAAGAGTGTACAAAAAGGGTCCATTTCTTACCTTAGAAAAGGCAATCTTTTCACCTAACCTGCATAATTATAGAAAATAACAAGAAAATGTTTTGATTAATATTCCATTCAATAATATAGGTTTTCCCGGTCAATTTCATGATTTTGTCATTCAAGTTCATATTCCGAGCATTCAATTTCCCGCATTTCACGCTCGCAGCTCTGAAGCAGCTTTCAAATTCAAATTGGGTCATTCAGATTCACTATCCGAGCAATCAATTGTTCATTTGGGTCATTCAAATTCAAAGTAGGAGCATGCTTTTTGATAAATGGGCAATCAAATTCATTTCAACCCGGCGACCGAATCTCCTTGGTCATTCATATTCGTGAAAAGGCAACCAAGTTCCAAATAAGTGCATTCAATTTAAAAGATTCATTGCATTTAGTTAGCTTGGGGTCATTGCGGGTGTTTTTCACTTAGTTTGGAATAACTTGGGCTTCTTTGGCAAGACATTTGCCATAATGTTATCATGCTTAAGTCCACTATTTTAGGTTTATGCCATAAATGCTTCCATTGAAACTGGTAACATGGAAATTACAAACATTTCATATTGCTGTTTATTTAGGCTTCCACATGAGAGATTTTGAGATCATGTTGTTTGCCAGTTGGTTTTGTAATTGACGCATTGTGTGGTTAGTGTTGTGATTTTGTCTTTTTTATGGGTGGCGTCATCAAGGAGTGTAAGTTAGAAATTATGTCGTTATGCTGTTAAAGTATTGAAGTATACATGAGCATATAAGGACATGATATCATTGTAAATATACAAAGATTGGAAGAAAACTTCGATGAGAGTCATAGTTATGATAGTGTTGAGTTTCACATTTTCGACCTTTGATTAGATCATCTTCAGAAATTGTAGGTAAAACTGAACATTTTGATGCCTTCTTATATCAGTGTATACAAAAACAGTTCTTGTTCTGTTTTACCTCAGTTCCTGAAGATGATCTAAATACAAGTCGAAAATTTGAAACTCCACACTATAACTCTCATCGGAGTTTTCTTCCTATCTTTGTATATTCATATTATCCATAATAATCATGGATATCATTGTAAGTGGATACAAATTCAGAACAATATAGAACCTTTAAAAAAAGAATAAGCATACTAGAGGCCGACGAAAATGGGATTTTATTTCTTGTGTGTGTGTGTTAGGGGTGAGGGATGTGCGGATATATTGTGTACATTCTAAAAAGGGATTGGTCAAGATAACCAATGTGTTGGTGAATTTGTGTCTGAACAAAAAAAATTAGTTAAAATCAACCAAAATTTGGGTACATTAATTTTCAACAAATATATAATTGGGTAATTATGATCATCATCATATTGGTCAATCTTTACCAAAATTTTGGTCGGACAATATGCACCAACATAATAGTTATTTTGACTAATCCTTTTTCGGAGTGTGCTCGTTTATCAGAAACAACCAACGCTCGTCCCGCTCTCCCCCTCATAACCCCCTTTTTATCTTCTCCACTAAATTGAGTGCACGAAGTAGGAAACTGATCGCCTGAAAATGAAATTGAACGCCCCAAACAGCGTCATCATGACTAAGAGTTGAATTCGAATGCGCAAGTAGGAAATACAATGCTCGCATTTGGAAATTGAACGCTCATGCGTGATTTTGATTTACGGAAAGAGAATAAGAGCGCCCATAAATGAAATTGATCGATCGGATTCGGAATTTGGAAGCCCGAATGTCTTCGCGAGGTTTGCGTTGCGTGAAATTGAATGCACGTTCATGAATTGGAATGGAAAAAGTATGAAATTGACCGGGAAAACCTATATTAATCACAAAACCTATTGACTACAATATCCTATTTTGAGTATTTTACAACACCTACTCAGCTTGTTGTATGCAAGTCTATGGGAGCTGAACGCATGATATTCGTACCATTGCACTCGTACCATCCCAAATGTACTATTGCATGGTGAATTAGTGTGATGTCACAGTAGATTCCCACAAATAACTCTTTATGTTTCTTTTGTGATGTCACAAGTAGCTTGCTGTGCGTTGTTGTGTACACATATTTATTTTTGCATGCTCAGGCTATGGCAGCAATGCAAGTCGTGTTCACGCACTGCTACAGATACGCGCATGCACCCAGGGCAGCTGCATTTTGCAGTCGGCCAACTGTTTTCCCTGCTCTATAAACCCTGACTTCTTCACCAAAATGTGACTGTTTTTCTTGATTTTCATCAATTTCTCAGACTTCCGAGGCATTGTACAATACAAACAGTGAATATTCTAATTCGTGCAATGGTACAAGATTTTGCGTGAGGTGAAAGATCGCGACGTAACTTCTTTCACCTCATGCGAAATCTTGTACCATCGCACTCATGTCTATTCGCTATTTGTATACTATCCCATATTCATAGTATGTAAAAATTTAGGGTGCCGGTACATAGCCAAGCAAAACTATTATTCTGATGAAGAAAGTGCACACAATTATACCTGATGGACAGCTTACATGTGTATTATGTGTGTTTAAAGCGATGTTATGACATGACTTTGCCCTGACCTACCAACAATCTAAATAAAAACAAAAAGAAAAAAAAAACATGGATGAAAAAACCAAGGGATTTATCAATCTTACGGCTCATTCAGACATACAGTCATAAACCACTTTAAATTTTCAAAAAGTGACATTTTTTTTTCAAGTACTAACTGTGAATGGCAAGGGAGGATGAATAATGCAACAAAATTCTATAAACCAACTTGTGTGGTATATGATATAAAATATAAAATGCATTATGCCTGAAAATCCCCCTTAAAATTTTTTTTTTTAAATACCACTTAATATGTGAACAAGCCACTTACCAGTTCTTTCCAAATGTAAATTCAATATTGAAATAAATTATTTCCAAGTTTTGCCAACTGTTACATAGCAAGTAATGCTTCTTGATGTTGAATTATGCAACCTTGGCTGCTAGAAAATATGAGATCATTTTAAGGCTTTTTAACCTGTAGCCCCCCACCCCCTTCTTTGTAATGGTTCATGGCTGCATATGTGACCAAGCCTTTACATTTACTGTGTCCAGCATCAGAAAATTATCCTAGTATTTTGCTCTTTGACCTGATTAGTCCTTTCATCCAACAACGAATGAATCATGGTAAATTCACATAAGGTTAACCCACTGAGCATGATTTGATTTCAGTATAACACGCTTCTCCAAAGACCCTAGCTAAAAGTCCCCAGTTTTCTGCGATACGTAAAACGGAAAAAATTAACGGACTTCGGGAGGAACACGGAATTCATGGAAAACATGATTTTTCAGGCCAGAAAAAAATAAGTGAAAATCATGAAAAACAAAGCATAATCCAATAAAACAAAACCATCAGCGGAAAATCTGAATCAAACCTGTTCGCAGTGTTTAGCATACGTTCGCCAAGCTTTATCTGCATGCTGCACTGCATGTATATTATAGGGTAACTTACATTTTTCTAAGATTGTTACTATTTACAATTGCTTTATCATATGTTTTGTACATGTCACCGAAGAACACAGAATTTGAAGTTTAGAACACTGAAGAACACAAAATTTGAAGTTTAGGACACTGAAGAACATGGAAATTGCATTTTAGAAAACGGAAAACTGGGGACTTTACCCTAGCCTGATTTATCTCAGGCATAGGGTTCAACAGGTTAATAAAGAGCCACTCTTACCTCGCGAGGAACAGAAACATAGTACATTCTATGATGACATCCTCCGGCACTATGACTGTATCGTTGTAATATATCTTGTAGATCTCATACAAGTCCTTCACTGGAATATACCTGTATATTGAGAGAGATATATTATAGAGGCTACTGTTATCAAAATATTAACTAATATTGCTAGCAATATCAAACACTCTTGTGAGCAGAACACAAGTTATGCTAAACAATAGCATGTTCTCTATGGACAATGGTTTTTAAAAATACTCCGTACAAAACAACACTACTCCTATTAACCAGTAAAGCTTTTTACAAGCTCCATTGCAACAGTGACACAACTTTTGTGATAATACAGTTGACAAAACAGCAAAGAAATGAAGACATAAATGAACTAAAATACAAACCAAACAAGTAATAGGCTTACTTTGGATAGTTTATTTTTTTTAAATTGCTTTTTGAAACATTTTAAAAATCATTTTTATAAAAAAAAGTAGCATTCTACTAACATTGAATACACAACTACTTGTGCATCAAGCCTTGAGGAGCTTTATTTACCTGCCCATCTGCTTAAATAAAAAAATATTGGTCACAGCAATCTTACCAGTTGGATAAGGTATCAATGTAATGTAGGTCAAGCTCTGCAACAGATAAAACATCCCCTCCTGGAAAAAAAAATGTAAAAAAACAGCAACAAATTTCAGCAAATAACATACTAGCACATTCCATATATTTGTATATAGACTGCTATTAACTACAATCATGCAATCTAACATTTGAGAAAAGAAAAAGAAAAAGAAAAATTTTAAGTAATGAAACAAATTGACCTAAAACATATGCACAGGGACATTTAGAGGAAAATAATAACAACAAAAAACGTAAAGATTAAGATCAAAACATCAATATCCACCATGAAAATGACATTTCAACAGGGAGCAAAGAACTATCGACAGGGTATTATCAATCATAAGAAATGATCTTCCATACAAATGACTTTAACTGTTTAAACGTAATCCCTTCCATCCCCAGGAAAACATAATGGAGTAACTAAACATAAAATAAACATAAATGAATAAGTAAGCAGCAGTTCCTTTTGACATTCTAAGCAGATGTATAGAAAATAATGAAATAGTTTCCTCAGAAAAAAAATCAAACCAAAATTCCATTAAAATTGTGTATCGGTACTGCGATACATTGTCCAAAGTTGCAAAACACAAACACATCACTAAATGACTACTATCTACCCTTCACTGGAGCTGCATGATGACAAAGCAATACAGATAACAAAGAAATTAACATTTTTTACAATGATCATAAAACAAATAACTCTCCAAACTAACCTTCATCACCTACACTATGGGCATCAGGAAAGGAACCAAAAAAGTTGATCTACAATGAAATAATTAGAGAAGACAATGCTAAAATAAGATCATGACTTCCAAACAAAGCACACTTTCAATTTCCAAAATTCAACTACAGCACACATCCCAACGAGCTAGTTTTCCAGTACACATTAAAAAATTAATGCTAAAAATAATACAGAGCTGTAAATAGTGGTTATTGATCTCCAACAGGTTTCTCCTATTGATGGAAACAAAATAATAACTTGATTGAAAAAAAAATCATTAATTTAAAAATTTCCTTTTTCTTTGTATAATTCATCACTTATTTTGATGGTCACAATACATTTCATATCTTCAAAAATATTTGTTTGTATCAATGCATTTCTACTATAATTTTCATTTTATTCTGTGAAATGGGCATTCTCCCGGCTATTTCTAAGATACATCTACATCCAGAGAAACAATAAAACACTTCCAAAACAAGAATTTCTAGGTGAATTTGATAAGATTCATAGAAGTGCTTTTTTATTTACAAGTACACAAGATGTGTTCTTGTGATTTATTTTTCTAAATTGTTAATGACCTTCAGCAATAAAAGGTGTGATTGCTGTGGGGTGAAATTTAAATCTCAATTATGCTAATCAAGATATCTTAAATCCATTGGGAACACCTCTACAACATAAATTTCTTGACCTGGACGTTTCACATGGTTTATACAATGGGTTAAGAAGTAGTAATAGGGATGAATACAGCAGCAATATGCAAAGAGAAAATGTAACAGACATCTTACGTCTCCCATTGTTGTGAGAAATCCCTGGTCGATGCCCAAGCTATGCCAGGAGATGTCAGCTACCTGGTGGGAAGCAAACCCCAGTAAGAACACCACAAGCTTCTTGGCATCCTGTATGGATGAGAGATGTTTTTCAAATTGTTTTTCACAATCAAAAAGAAACAAAATCAAATGCAAGGCCCACAAATCAATCTGATGTGCTGTGTATTAATCCAAATAACTTACGTTTTGGACAACTTTTGACTTAAAATGAAAACTTGAATTACATGCAAGTCTGTGGTGTTGTCTTATCATTTACCAACCCCCTCCCCCAAAAAGGTTAGGTCTACAAAAAAGGGAGCTATGTAAAATATTTTTGGTGGGAAATTGGAGAGGTATAGTGAAAAAAATGAAGGCCTCGGCGGGTATTCTGAAAATTGTTTTATTTTTTTATCTTATTTCAAATGTCATAGCAATCAGAAAGAGGGTGTGCCATTGGCTTACACCATGCACTTTTGACTTGCATGCTGGTCCACGGGGCACAATTTTGCGCAGTTCTAACTAATCACAAGTTTGCCTTCAAAATTTGTTATGACAATTGAGGAGTGAAGAAAAGATAAGATAAAAAGTTACCACAAGTTTCAGATTGAAGCCCAATATTCATTTGACATGTTATCAAACCTTCAATGAACAAGACCTTTGGGTACTGACCTGATCCCATGGCTGTGGATAATGATCCCTGATGTATTGGATGGTGGTGGTCAGGAATGGAGCCCAATGGGTGTCCTCTGATACATCATGGAACTTGCCTACATGTCAGTTCAATAATGATTCAAAGACAATGTACGGTAATGAAATAACAGGAGATGCATGGATGAAAGAGAGAATGATAAAATTATAGTTTACAGAAATCTGAAAGGCTGTTTCAAGAAAATCTCCTGAGTAAAGAATTTGAAATTTAAAAAAAATCAAAATGCAAATCAAATATGCACAGATCTCCTGCAGCTCATTTGCCTAACATTCTACGTCAGGGAGAAAACCCTGCAGGATGCAGTTTATATAAAGTTCAACCTTTATAGGGGAGGGAGGAATCCGTCAAACGGTATCATGGGCATTGAAACTCATTATTTCTAAAATGATTAGTACTCTCATACGCAATCATATCACACAGGACAAAGGTATGCGAACTTGAGCGCATATGGACAATACATGCTAAATATTCTGAAGGCTTCAAAGATTAAAAAAAAAAAAAGAAGAGGAATAACTTACCTCCTTGGCAAATACTATCATAGTATGCATCTGGGTAAGGGTTACCAGCTTGGAAGGCATCCTGGTTGTCTAAAATCAGCTGCAAGAGTCATTAAAAAACAAAAACAAAAACAAGAAATTATCAGGGGTTGTCTTTACATAGACTGTTGTATAATAAGGAATTACTTTATATTCCCTTTGGTTTCCCCAGTTCTAAGCCTGCTCCAAGGAATATGAACAGATTAAAAGATCCTGCAAAGCAAATAAGAAAGTTTGTCTCAGTTAACAGAGGCAGTAGAGTATAAAGTATATAGCATCATAAAAAAGTATTGTAGAATTATGAACAACCTTTTCAGATGGTTTCATATCAACTCCAAGAAGTGTCCAGACAAGCATGAGAATGTCCCTGTCTGCAGGGAGAAAATCTACTAGAGTGTTCCAAAGACTCTTCTGCATTATCACTAGCCAGCTTGTATTGAAAAAGCATGCTTGAAGTGTGCTGACATCTAATCAAAGCTTGAAGGAGTTTCATGTGACTGTGTGAGACATGTAGTTAGAAAAGCTCAACAGTGGAATATACGCAAGACAGACTTTGTAGGTGAATTTTTGGACATGGCGTAACCCTGAAAACTATATTGTCTATTTACAATAAAATTTGTATCACAAGATATTTCATGTATTTGTGAAATTCGTATTGACAAGGAATAAACACATTTCTGAATGTCAATATGCTGTTTATCAGGGTTGGCGATTTTTTTTTATTTAAATCAGATTTTTGTTCTTTTTTTTATTTTTTTAAAGTTCATTCGAAAAAAAGCTCAATTACCAAAAGACCTCACCCTACAATGACATCAATTTTAATGTTATCATAAATTTCACTCCTAATACTTTTCTTAACCATAATGATTTGTAATTAAATCTAGTCAAAATGGGCAAATAAAAATCAATTTGAGGAATCATGCATATGAACTTAATTCTATCATACATACATTTAGGGCTATGAAGGAAACTTCCATAAGGAATTCCCATTGAGTGGAGAATATTCCCCTCTGTGAATTCCACTCAGTATTAAAAAAAATCCCAGAGGAAAATCTCCAGACAATCCTCAGTGAAAATTGTCTATAAATGTGCACTCAACAGCTTTGTGACAGTTTTACAAAATTGGTATTAAAGCTCATCCATTGCTACAGATAGAGATGCAAAACTGTCAGTGTTGGAGACCAATATAAGAGACAGCTTATGGTCAAAGGGTGACTACCTACATTATGTTACTGTGATTTTTACATTAATCTACAATTCTTATTCATATGTTCTCTAAAAATCTGTTTGAGACATGAAGTAGGAAAAAAAAACCTTCTGACCCTACACAACTGCAAATTTGACTTAAAGGATAAAACCAGCAAAACTGCTGATATTACAACATATGTATTACAAAAAGAAGTATTGTATTTTAAATCAGACACAACTTACAACTGTAATTGATTGTAACTTACATGTAAGTACCTACATCTTAAGATTTAAATGTAGTTTTAAAAGTTTATTTTGAGTTTTGCAAATTGTTGTAATAGAGCTCTGTCCATTGCTACATCCAGATACAAAACTTCTGTTATTATTCGTAGAACTGAACATAAGATGAGCTGACAGTGACTTAAAAGGTTTATAAGAGAAAGCTTTTTTCAACAGGCAAATTGTGACTGTACTACAATATGTTAATCGTATGATAAATGTAACAAGAAGAAATAGGCATGTGGAATCTGTTGATTAGATGATTTTTTTTTTTAATTTCACATGATAAAAGTATAACAGTGAAGGATCAAAACTGGAAAACTGCCAACAAATCTTTTGTCATTGACTTTTACATATTATATTTTTTACACTACTGCTCTCTGGAAAGTCTTGGATTGTGTGATAAATTAGAAGAAATAAATAAAAAACTTGTTTCACTATTAATAACTTACAAAGAATGTAAAATTTCAGAAGAAAAACTTGACATTTACAAAAAATGGAGTAACTGTTGACGAGACAAATCTCTAATTTTTAAGGAATCAGCTGATTTTACTGACTTGATTTTAATTTGTTTTAAGTAGATAGGAAGGATTTGTTGATTTTTTGTTGATATAAAGTTAATTCAAAGTTTTTCAGTTGATTTGAAGAATTAAAACTGCATTGAACAAACAATTTGTTAATGATTTGTACATGTTTCAATGGAAGTGATTTAAATCAATGATTTTTTTTAAAAAATCATGGTGATTTAAATCGCGATTTAAATCATGATTTAAATCAACGTGATTTAAATCCGCCAACCCTGCTGTTTATTATTTTCTAGCGGTAATATGGTTGGCCTACCTGCTTGTAATTGATGCTTCCTCTTGCATCCTTAAAGTATTGTGTTGCTCTGTGAGCTGAAATGTGAAAATAAGAATGCAACCATAATCAGGTAAAAAAGAATCATCCCTTCCAACAGTTCCTGCAAATATCTGTTAGAACAATTCACATGTACATGTACTTGACCTTGCTTCATTTTCACAGCACGAATACACACAATTATCAACATAAAACAAAACTGACAGTGTAAAAATTTTGAAAAAAGCATTCACTGGATATCACAGTGATTGAAGTGTTAATTGGATCTCATCGCATACAGCCGTCATACACACTGCAACAAAACAGATCAAAGCAAATCAGAGGAACAATTAAAAATGGCATCATTCATTAAGAGGTCCTTTTAAAGCGCACCCTGCAAATATGACGCGTTCAATGCGACACATTAAATGCGTCAAATTCCTGATGTGACTGAGCAAAGAGAATACTATCAACATTCATCAAAAAGAATCAGTATTTTCCTTTATTTCTAGTCATATTATCTTAGTTAGAAATCAGGATGAAATTCACATCAGTTCCAAATCCAAGATTTGCATTCAATTATTACATGTGCATAGCCTTCGCTTTAGGACTAGATCTAACACTAGACTCTACAGTTAGCTGTACCGTGTACGAGCTTCACGTTTGTATAATCTGAAATTTACATTAAATGTCAGATATATATGTATTACAAACTTCAAGCTGGCCTTATCGTAAAATTTGTCTCCTCTTTTCTCGTGTGTGCGCTCGTTTTGTGCGCACAGTCAATGGGCAATGATGGGAGTGGGAAGCTGTCACCAGCACTGACGAAACGGCAGTGATTGGTGATTTATTTCACGATAAGCCCTTCAAGTTCAACTTCAAGCTCATATGCATACAGCACTGGCGTAAATCCCGGGGGGATGGGGGGATATATCCCCCCCCCCCCCACTTTTTGGAGAGGGGGGATGGCGTGTACAAATATCCCCCCACTTTTTAAGAAAGAAAATATATTTTAATTAATCTGTTAGTAAAATCTTTGAATATCTGTCATACACAACCATCATATTTTAGAATTTCTATTTGAAAATGCGATTGAAAACCAAAAAAGTGGTTATTTTTGGCTCGCTCGCTTTGCTCGCTCGCAAAATAAATATTAAAATGTGTGTAAGGTGGTCTGTGGGGGTCAGTGAGGGTGTGTGCTTAGATATATACTAATTGTGAGATCGACAGAAAAAAAAATCGTCAAAAAAGTCAATCATCCCCCCACTCCTCAGAGTGGATTTACGCCGGTGGCATACGGCCCCGAGACCTAGGTCTAGGCTAGCCTAGGCTAGGAAGAGGATAACGATAGAAGTAACTTAGAGTCTAGCATGTAAAGCAACACTCTACCTGGAATTTAGTGTTAACTTTTTAATCTTCCAGTTTCCACCCTCCAATCCAGGATTAGGATTCGCATTCATCCTCGAGCGCTTGACTACAGTCGGCATCGCGTCGTCGTCTTGTCGAGCGCCACAAGTTCCCGGTGCACGAGCTGCAATGACTGCACTGCATCCTGCGGGCAACGCATAACGTTAGATCTAGCCTACATGTTAGCAGGAACTTGAAGTTATATTACCACCAAATTCCAAAGAAATACAAATTGTATTAGTCTACCTATTTCAATATGCGTGGTGATGCCACATCCAAGGGTATCATGAAACACAGCAACGAGAAGAAAGACTAATGACAATGTGAAAGTACTCATACTTGTTAAAAAGTTCGATTACTTTCTCGGCCGGCCTTGCAACTTCATTTCCGGTATCTCGAGCTAATTAGGCAGCGCAGAGCTCTGCGGCGCGCTGCATCTTTTTTGTTTACATCGCGGTATTGTGATCCAGCTACTACGGCATGTGGTGTCGTCTGCTCATAGTTCTTCCGCTTCAATTTCAATTAACTGAACAAGATTTCAACTGATTATTCAACTGACTTCACCTCATCTCACATTTGCTTTATGTAGGGAGAATCTGCAGATAAACAGAGGGAGAACAACAAGCTAAGGGGCGGTTGCCAACCCAGCCTAATTTAATCAGCTTGGGCTTTTTTTTTTTTTTTTTTTTTGGGGGGGGGGGAGGTAGAATCAGTAGAATCAGGGAGAGGAGAGAGGTTAAACTCTTTCATGTTGCTTCAAATTAAACCCCAGACTTCATATTTTCTTAATAACCTGAACCATTTTTGCTTTCCTAAACATAAAATCTTCCAAAGTTCCTTTGTTTTATTCATTTTTTTATTTTGTATTTTTTAATCTCATTTATGAATTGCTAGCAATATATTACTTGCTCTTCATTTGTTCCTTCATCAGTCAAATCAATGAAATGGGATAATCATTTGGTATGTACATGAAAAAAAAAAAGTGTGTACCTAACACTGACACTGAACATATCTCTTTGGAACAATCTATCAATGGCTTTGAGAATCATACCATCTTTAGAAACCTTTAAATCCAAGTTTGAAAACATATCTATTTTAACAATACCAGTACTAGACACTTTGACACTCATCCAAACCTTCTTATCTTTTTTCTTTTCTTTTGCATCTTGGAATAGAATTTTTCTAGATAGATGGCGCCTTACAAATGCCCAGTATTACCCCAGCTAAGCTAGGCTACCAATTTCAGTGCTCACAGCTTTAAAGGAATTTCTTGTATTAAATATATCTGACATTTAATTTAATCTTTCAGCAAAACAGAGATGAAAATTGGAATTAGGATGTTCAGTTAATAAATTCATAACTTAAGTGTCATTAATTAGCTTTCAGTGATGTCGAGCAGCCTAATGTCGTTGTGAAAACAAACCAAGATAATAAACTAACACACGGTTTTCAGTTCATGATATCTTTATTAATTCAGCTGACTGCAATCCAAATAGATCTTTGAGAAATACAATTATTCATCTCGTCAATGTTTCCCTAATACAGAAATTAGCAATACCTGAATGGAAGGAGATGTTATAATCTGACTACAACATGATAGACATCTTTTTGCATGCTACAACAATAATTATTTCAGAAACATATCATTTCACAGAAAAACAATACTTTTTCCTCAGTCACAATAGTTGCTGAAGGAATGCATTAGTTACCCAGTAGAAGAAAAAAGAAAATAAAGATTCTAATACTTCATTCTTTATGGGCCTTTAAGAACCTGTCAATTCACAGAATAAAGAGACTGGTATATTGAGACAGACAAAATGATAAACAGAGATGTACATGCATACAATGAGAATGATGATGATGATGATGATGATGATGATAACAACAATAATAAAAATAATAATAAAAATGCTAAAAAATAATAATAATAGCAATAATAATAAAAAAATAACAGTAGTAATATAACAGCAATAAAATTTCATATCCTATGAAAACTTGTCTTACATAAGTTAATGAACAAATCAAGTGGGAACACTTTGAATGAAACATACATCAGAAATATTCACTGTAATGAAGCACACATTTTGATAGTTTGGTGCAGACGAGAGATGGGATGGGGGGGGGGGGGGAGATAAAATACCCAGATGAAAATAATACACAAAAAGAATGAGAAAAGTAAATGTCAGCCTTCTACATACATTCTAAATACTACATTTACATGAACTTCCGCTCATTATATACATTTTCATAAAATGTAATCATTATTGCTCAACACTGATTAAATTGAACAGAAAATAAATAATCAAAACATAAATGTCTTCATAAGTTCTCAACAATAAGACAATGGATGATCAAAGCATGCATGCGCATCATGAGATTAATTCAATCTTTTCATATTGGACAAATTATCTAACACAAAATAAACATATAATTTAATATACAAAATCATGATTTTTTTTTCATATCTTGATCAATTCTTTTTCTCATAGTCAAGACATGGCTATGCTTTAAATTAAAGCAGGCCCAAATGACAAACCACACACTGGTACATCAAAACTCAAAAGGTAGGAAGATAAAACAAACCAGAAAACTTTGTTCTCCAGTCACTCCAACAGAGGAATACTTTTAATTTACATTTTTACAATTCAAAATTAAATTGGTAGGATTAATGGTATGATGAGAACTTGAGAAAGATTCTCATCCAATACATATCCACAATCAAACACATGCCGTTTTCACTCTTTTCACAGTCTTCACCTAAATGCATTGTTAAACTTCAAGTATCATCATTCAATTCACTTTCAAATGAAAGTATTCACAGAAATTTGATTGCTAATTTTCCAAACTATATTCCTTGAGATAGACACATTTGATATAAACTACTTCATTAAACCTTGCATTTCAACCAAGATTCATGAATGACATGCTACAATTTGCAGCATAGTATCAATATTTATTAAGTAAAACAGAGGCAATGAAATGAAATGAAATGATAAACTGCATGACAAGAGATATCAAAGATATTGTCAGCCTAAAAATGCATGAAGTGAGCAAAAGGATGTGTCGAATGTACAAAAGTGCACATTTGCAATTAATCAAATGCTAAAAAAAAAGAGAACAATTCAGCTGAAATACATGCTAAATTCAATTTAGAGCTGGGGTGCCATCTTGGTATTTTGATGGGGCGGGGGGGGGGGGGGGGGGGTTGTAAGATGACCAATAAGTGAATTTATTTAAATTTTAAATGAAAACCCATGACCCAGCCTTCTCTATCCCCATACTCCTCTTCCTTCATCCTCCTCTTGTTTTTTTCTCATTTTTTTTACTTTTTTGAACACTTGAAAATCATATAGGTGGGCAGTTGCTCCCCCCCCCCCCATAGCACCGTCCCTGATGTAGAGTATGATTTTCAGTCTCAAGGCGCATTCACACATGCTACAGTAGACCACCCAAAAACCATACCCTTGCTTTTTTATTCTATATGAAAGGAGAGTGGTTATGAATGACGAACGTTCCATGCAGTATTCACCTTCCGACATATTATAAGATGGGCCTACAGAATTGTTAAGCAGCATATGTGAACAAGCCATTAGAGTGTACATATAGTGACAGTAAAGGTTTTACAGGTCCACCATATCCAAATAAGGGTCTGAGTTAAAGACTGTCCACATCAAAATACACTGTAAATTATTGCCTATCAAGCTTGCAATGATCTACATTACATTGCAATTGTACCAAATTCCAGGTTGCTAAAAATGCTAAGCATTCTGCTGTGTCAGAATACTGTACATAATTCTTACACCAGGCATATTTCCAAAGTGTAAGTGATGCTGTGGATGTAAAACAATTAAAAGACAGTAGCTATAAATTACACAAATTCCCAACCCTTTGCATGGTCTGTATGACGGCTTTCAAGCAAGGGCATTGACTACGTGTTCAAGCATATGAGTTAATGCCCTTCTGGCTCCCAAATGAAGATACGTATCTTTACACAATGTTAATGTCCTGCTGGCTTTCTACAGGTGACATGATCAATTAATGACAAGAATGCAGCAGTGGGAATACTGAACACCATGCAGGACCTAGTGATTGATACACATTGCTTGCAGCTTGGTAACAGTTGCAGATGTGTAATATATAGAGAGGAGTTTGTGATCAACTCGAGGACTTGCAATCAATTCAGAACGATCACATCTGTTAGGCCCAATGACTCCGACTTTCTCTCATTCCCACAGGTTTAATACAAGGACCATCCAGTTCCCTTACGTAATGCACTATGACAGGGTCCAGATTTGAAGACTCTGAGCTGCCTCCGAGCTGTATGGTGGTCAGTGGTTTGAATGCAGATAGTTTAGTTTCCCAATGAGGTAGACAGGGCCCAGATTTGAAGACTCTGAACTGTTATAGCGGTTCGCTGGTTTGAATGCGGATGGTTTAGTTTTCTAGTGAGGTGGACCAGGCCCAGATTTGAAGACTCTGAGCCGCCTCTGAGCTGTAATGGCAATTCACTGGTTTGAATGTGTATAGTTTAGTTTCCCAATGAGGTAGACAGGGCCCAGATTTGAAGACTCTGAACTGTTATAGCGGTTCGCTGGTTTGAATGCGGATGGTTTAGTTTTCTGGAGAGGTGGACAGGGCCCAGATTTGAACACTCTGTATAGTCTCTGAGATGTAATGGTGGCACACTGGTTTGAATACGGATGGTTTAATTTTCTGGTGAGGTTGACTCAATGCTGGATGATGATGCCATACTCTCAAGAACCATTGATTTCTTGGCCTTTACTTCACCACACATCGGAGGACCAGGGTTTTTGACTGGTTTGGCGTAACCTTGGAATGACAAACATAAGGAAGAAAACTTAGTGTTAAAATACAAATTCAACATATATTAGTATTTTGTCAAGGTTTGTTTTAGCAATACTTATTTCTTCTTGGGGGGGGGGGGGGGAGGGGGCACTGTCTTTTCCTTCACAAAAGAGCTGATGCTGGGATTAATGGTATGAGGTACCTGGGCCAATGAGATGCTTAATGAAAACAAGCACTGAATGAAAAATATCTCAGAAATATTTAACATCAGCATCATTTTTGCATATTTCTATGTATTCATTGAAAATAGCACTCAAGAAACTAAGAAATACCAAGAAGCATTTTCCTCATTTAACACATGAGATGACACTCTTTTTCTCTCCACACTTTCTCATGTGCTGGTTTGCAGTAAACTTCATATACAAGACAATTACTGTAAATCACTACCACGAATATTATATATACCTTTTACATATTTGCAGCATATTTTCCACAGGAAGTGAAAAAATTAACAACAATAATAATACAAAACATTTATTTGGCACTTAATACAGGTGTTACTAAGCACATTGTTTTCTGTCTATAATTTAATACCGGGAACTGAAATTGAATACAATTTATTACAAAAGTAATTGTCTGAGATTCAATTCATTTTGTACCATGAAATCTTAATAAATCTCAACAACTTGCAAAATCTAAATAAACTGCTGTTACTGTTTTTGTTTTGTTTTGTTTTGTTTATTTGTTTGTTTGTTGTTGTTGTTTTGCTTTCTCTGTTTTACAGGCAAAATCTTCTGAATTTAGAGTATTACATACCTTGGAGTTCTGGTATATCATGATATAGATCCAGTGAATCAGGGTTAGAGAATGCCCCCCTCTGGAGGATCTTCTCACCTGCAATGATCTTCTTAACAGCTACCTCCACCTTCTTACCACTGATGGTGTACTGAAACAAAGAACAGAAAAGGAAAATGTTACTGCTAAGAGAAGAGCTAAATTATATAAAAGCAAGCAGAGATTTAAAGAAAAAAATCATTTTATCTCCAGACCCACACAGAAGTAATTTCTGAGTCAGTAGCAATGTGTGCATATATGTGGGTGAGTGCACAAGTATACTCAATTAGTCTAGTTCACCAGTGTATCCACAAATCGCGTTTGTGTTTATTTTAAGTTTATTTTAACTTGTGATATCTTGTTGCAGGATAGACCAGTTTGGAGTTAGCTCATGTCACAAATGACCCTCAATATCCACAGGTATCTTAACTCTTTGAATACTAATCCTGAGATAATTTGGACAAGGGTCTATGTGTGTTATACTGAAATCAAATTGTGCTTAACAGGTTAATTATCTATATAGAGAGAGGTCCCTTTTTGTGCACTTAGAAAGTACTAGTAGTCGCCTCCAAACTGACAGAGGTGCCTAATGAATAGCTTTTATTTCCCTTTTTTGCAAAGAATACTTTCACCTGGGCATCATGGAATGCACCATGGGTGCACAATTATGAGCACAAATCAAGTATTAGTGTCAGTGGTTTATCGATTTTTGTACGTATACACATGACCTTTATCTGCTCACACTCAAAATATATCTACAAACTGGCTTATTCACATACAAAGGTGATATTTTGAATGTGGCATACCAGCATGGCAAGCCAAACATACACAGTAAACAGCTTTGTCCTTTTTTCTTGCTCTGGTGACTGGTTCCTTTTGCCAGAAAATGTCCCATTAAGACGTATTTTCAACTCACAGGAATGTCTTTGGTCTCCAGTATGATTGCAGGCACATGGCGGGCAGACAGTTCTGACCTGATCTGAACTTTGACCCTCTTGACCAGGTCCTGGTCAAAGGTCATTCCTGGTGCCATCTTGAGGAAGAGGATGACCCTCTCCTCATTGAGAGCATTCCTCTGAGGCACACACAGACTGTCCTGAATCTCCTTCAGACGTTCAACTGACACAATAAGAGAAATATGGAGATTTCAGAGATATATAGAGAGATTTAAGGAGATATAAGAGATATATTTGGTTTTTTTTTCTGCAGTTTCCTATTTCATGTCCATCATTATACATGTGCTGTAAATATCAAATGTACACCTTTACTTTTTGTCTTTTAATTCAACCTTTCTCTCTTTACTTTTTGCTTGTTTGATGTATATCTCATATGTTCAGTGTATTTTCGATGTACTTTTTAATGGACTTGAATAAATGAAATGAAACAGAGGTTTATATCAAACCTAAAAATCAGCAGTCGAAGCTTGTTTTATTTATGACATCATAATAGAGGATTCCTTAAAAGTGATATCTGACCAATCAAAAACCTAGGAACTTGCAGTGCAGTGCATATTGTTGCCTTTAATCAAGGCAGCCTGCTGGGGGGGGGGGGGGGAGAGCACTTAGTATATCATGTGCTATTGGTACGTGCTGCAGAGAAGGCCCCTATTTTTACACTCAAATTTCTGTTCCAATGCATAACATTTTTTTTTCTTGTTGAGAAAAGAAGAAAGAAAGCTGTCCCAAGGCACCGCATCATTTTCATTCCTTCATTCTGGCTGCTTCGCTCCGATCCAAAGAATATCATTTTTGGTGAACAGTTGAAAAAGACATCCAGGCTCGCACGTACGAACCCGGTTGACAGTGAGATTCTTGTGCATGTAACTTACCGATGTTATATATATCTGAACTTCCAAATCGAACACCATTAGGATTAAGAGTTCCATCACTGAAAGAAAAAGCAAAAGGTACCCACAAGAGTGAATTTCATGTCATGTCATTTATTCCACGAGCAAAAAGTGAAGTCTGAATTCTTATCTATTCTATTAATCCCTAGGCTCTGTAACATTTAAAGTGACTTAGAATCAACTGTACATCTCTTGTATCTCAATTCTTCCTGCAATTTACTGTAATTTAACAAGGTTTCACGTCTATCTGAAAAAAAAAGTGAGTTGCATGTGCTCTTCATTATTAAGATAAAATACATAGAAAAAATTCATAATACAAAAATGAACAAATGAATATATGATAAACTAGATGAATCTTCGACCACGCATGGTCAAACTTTATGCCCCCGCCATTACCAAATCAGAAATAAATGGCACTTCATGTTGATTTATTTTCATTTATACAATGACATCTCTGACTTTGACCTTTGACCTTGTGACCCCCAAATCTAATGAAAGCATTGCCCTTTCCATATGCAAACTTGAGCCAAGTTTGTTGAACCATCAAATGGTTACTGAGTTATCACAAGAACGAACCATTTCTATGTACATAATAATCTCTATGACCTTTGAACTTTGACCTTGTGACCCCAAAATCTAATCAGATCATTGTCCCTTCCATGTGCGTACATGAGCCAAGTTTGAAGCCAATCTGTCAAATGGTTCTTAAGTTATCGCGAGAACGAGCCATTTTTATGAGTATTATTACCTCTATGACCTTGACCTTTGACCTTGAGACTCCAAAATCTAATCAGATCATTGTCCCTCCCATATGCATACAAAAGCCAAGTTTGAAGTTGATCTGTCAAACGGTTCTTAAGTTATCGCGAGAACGAAAACGGGACGGACGGACGGACAGATGACCCGAAAACATAATGCCTTCGGCAACCACCTACGGTGGGCGGAGGCATAATAAATTTGGGGATATACAATGAACAGTAACTTTTTCATTTACAGGGCACACATAATGTGATATATCACAAAAAATTAACAAAACAGAAGCATTTGATGTGGGCAATAATCTCAAATGGGGTAACAAAAGTAACAACTAACTGCAAGAAACAAACACCTCTACTAAAATTGTACCAATCACCTGTGAGATAAATTTGTATACAGCTAGTGTAGAAGTAGTATTTGAAGATCATATTTTGAAAATAGCATAATAACTCAGAACCCCTAAAATACAAAAGTCCTTTGGTGATTGGTATACGTTAAGAAGAGATCTGGGGGATGTTTCATAAAGCTGTTTGCACAATTTCGAATGACTTCAATAACGACTTGAATATGGCAAGCCAAATGGGATTCTCAGTCATTATAAATGGCATTAGCTAAAGGTGAAATATGAAAATGTAGATTGACACTACTATTGTTTACAAAAAATTTTCAGCAAAGTGTATTTTTGGCCACAATTTAATTGAGATTATGGGAAATCCAGTCACATTTTTATGTCTACACTTCTTATTGACAATTATGTTAGTTGTTTTTTTTATCTTACTGTAATTCAGTGGAGCCTCTGAGTCACCTTGACGACTCTAACCACAATTGAGTACTACTTTTTTATGTAGCCTTGGTGTTGTCATGGTGAAGCTTCACTTTAAGAGTTGAGCATGTCTTGTCTTGCTTGTCTTGTCTTGTCTTGTTTTGTCTTGTTTTGTCTTATCTTTATCCTGTGTTGTGTTGTGTTGTGTTGTGCTGTGTCTCTTTGTGTCTTTTATCATAATTCCTTTGATATCATTGTAGACATGTTATACTGTTCAGTTGCTGAGTTTATCTTTCAATGAAAAACAAAAATTTTAAAAGAATAAAAAAAATGCTGTCACATTTTTGTGGAAATGTCAAGAAAAACTTTTACAATCCCATTCTGCACTTCATATTCGAGTCCCTTTGTAAAGTCATGCTTAACTTTACGAACAGCTTTATGAAACACCCCCCAGAATTGTGACACAAACTACATTTCATACACGTACATCATTTCATTATACTGCTGCAACTATTGTTAAACTGAATTGATTGAATAGAACTGATGTAAATTGAAACCATCTTACCTTCTTCCTTGCATGTAGATTCCTTTTGTCTTGGGGTTGATAGTGCAGAAATCTCCATGAGCCCACACGCCTAAAATCAACAAAGCAAGTTTTTAAATGCAATAAGGCTGCATTGAAGGCCTTGATATGTAAACAAAACAAGCTCTCTCGAATATCAACTATCATCACAAGAAGACAGAGGGAAAGAATTATATCATTAGTTCTTCAAAAGTGCTCAGTTTTGTGGGTCCCAATTTGATGAGGTTTTTCTTACTCCATACATCCCCTCTTTCACTCTGTCTCTCCATCTCTCCTCCCTACATTTGTGTTCCACAAGTCTCCTCCAGGTATTCTCTTCCTCCTTCTCTTGGTCTCTCTCTCTCTCTCCCTCTGCCCTTTCTACAAGTATTTCACATGTCTCCAACAGGTATTCTATTCTATTCTCTCTCTCTCTCTCTCTTTCTGTGTACCGGTATTTGTTTTTGTACTTTTACAACTCAACTCCAACCTCTTTCCTCTCCACTTTTTCTATCCTAATGTATTTTCCAACAAGTACAGAAAATCATCAGTTGTGCTACTGCCTCACCTCTGAATTTGGCAAAGTAAGCTTTTTTGTATTTGAATCCATCTGAATCATTCCAGAAGTGAGTTGGCATGCAAGGGAATGGTTTAGTGCACACCAGTTCTCCACTCTCGCCGTACACAGGTTTGCCTAAGTATGAAGGTGAATAGCAAAATAACGTTATATGGTGCTGTTAAGGCTTGTTCAGATAAAGCGTGATAACCCGTCGTGACCCTTTTTTGTGTACAAGTCAATGGGATATGAGGGTGGCAAAAAAAAAAATAAACAAGGCAAACGCCAAGCGTTGTCTCGCCTGCATATTGCAGTCATGAAGAGACTGCATGTCAAAACTATGCTATATCAATAAATAAATAAATAAATAAATAAATAAATAAACAAATATATGAAAAACAGTAACAAGTAAAATATAAAATCTGGTTCAGGTATAGAGAGTAGTGAGTTCACTGCTATTATACAGTAAACTGTAGAATGAACTCTGTTGAACTGAAGTAAAATGTTAGTGTTAAAAAGTATCAAATTATAAAGTTCATGTCATTACAGGAACAAAGTGGTGTAAATCATAGCACAGTGCCAGTCATGGAAAGTTCATTGACCTTTAACCTTAATCAAATTCAATTCACATTCAAACTTGACCTGCACCTTCAAGAGATGGACCTCTGGTATGAATTTGGTGATTCCACGTCAAAGCTATAGAAAGTTATTAGGTGTACAACATAGCACAGTGCCAGTTATGAAAAGTTCATTGACCTTTGACCTTTGACCTTAATCAAATTCAACTCACATTCGAACTTGACCTGCACCTTCAAGAGATGGACCTCTCATATGAATTTGGCAATCCTACCTCGAAGGTATAGAAAGTTATTGTGTGTACAACATAGCACAGTGCCAGTCATGGAAAGTTCATTGACCTTTGACCTCTGACCTTATTCAAATTCAACTCATACTCAAACTTGACCTGTGCCTTCAAGAGATGTACCTCTGGTATAAATTTGGTGATCCCACCTCGAAGCTATAGAAAGTTATTGTGTGTACAACACAGCACAGTGCCAGTCATGGAAAGTTCATTGACCTTTGACCTTTGACCTTAATCAAATTCAACTCACATTCGAACTTGACCTGCACCTTCAAGAGATGGACCTCTTGTATGAATTTGGCAATCCTACCTCGAAGGTATAAAAAGTTATTGTGTGTACAATATAGCACAGTGCCAGTCATGGAAAGTTCATTGACCTTTGACCTTTGACCTTATTCAAATTCGACTCATATTCGAACTTGACCTGCGCCTTCAAGAGATGGACCTCTGGTATGAATTTGGTGATCCCACCTTAAAGCTATAGAAAGTTATTGGGTGTACAACACAATTGTTGACGACGACGCCGACGCCGACGCCGACGCCAACGCCGCCGACGACGCCGGAAATAGTGATACCTATGTCTCGCTCCGCTACGCAGGCGAGACAAAAATTGCCTCCTGTTGGCAAAAAGCTGTGGACCAATCAAATTCTTAAACAGCTAGTGCAATACATCAAGTCATGAGTTTGTCTACTCGGCTTTTGGCCCCCCACTTTTTTTATTTGAGCGTTGATGTGTTGATGCGCATTTTCTAACCTAAAAGGTGTGGTTTGCAGCACCATAACTGAACACTAAAAATGTCACAGTGGTTTGTTACATCATATCTGAACAAGCCTCTAGAAAGATCTTTTTGTACAAAACATGGTCCATGGTCTGAAAAATAGCTCTGGAGCCATTTAGAAACACAAACCAATGTCCATAACTGCAATAAGATGTGCCAGTAAAACTCAAATTTACCCAAAAACTAAAGTAAAACAAATCTTAACCCTACATCCTAAACAAAATCTTTTTCATATGGAGCACATCCTAATACATGTAGCATTTGTTTGTATGTGTGTTGGGGTGTTTTTTCTTCAAGTTTTTACATAGTAATTTTATATATATCACTGATTAATAATAAAAATCATAAATAGATGGAAAAGGTGTTCACTAGAGCCTTTCATCACCCCTGGTGAAAATTGTCACTAAATAAGACAGAAAAATAATATTTGGGTTTATATACCTTCTTCACTCCAGGATTCAATAGCCATGCCTAGATTCCTGGCCTGAATCTCTCCTCTATAAACCGGTACAGTCCAGTTCTGACCAGCAAAGCACGAAATCAGATCAGTCCCTCCTATATGGAACAATGCAAAGCAAGGAAAGTTGATCAGGCTTGTTAAGACAGCAAGGAAAATGGACAATAACAGAAATCTGGCATAATATTATTTATCTCGTTTCGACAATTTAGTAAAATATATATTAAGTTCACAAGTAAATGGCAACACTAGTCAAAATCAAGTGGTTGCCGCTAAAGCATATTAATAAATAATAACAACCACAAGAAACGACACTGTGCACAACAGTCAATAATCATAATCTACATGTAGGTATCTTTTAGTCTTCTAATTGTTAAATTCCCCTGGGCTTAGACAACAATTATGCCAAGGAAGCCTAGAGCTGCACTATTAAATGCATATGGCAAAAGGCTTTCATGGGGAATTTGACACAGTTTTGGTGTTCACCCAATTACAGATGTTTCCAGTTACCCAGATTTATAACAGGGCCCCCTTTCATAAAACTTTTCGATAACAAGACACAATAATTGTCATAAGCTACTGAAATCCTTGCATCCTACTGGCTGAGAGCAAATTTGTCATGGAAATGTGGCAGTTGTTACAGATGACAAATTTTATGAAACAGGGCTCAGGGCATATGTAATGCTCTGCAGCTTACATTTCCCTCATCTGAACAGGACTGAAGCATGCACAAAGAGACGAGACCAGGGGGTAATACTTGGTGGGACAGCAGGTTTGCTGTGTTCGAGACTAGTATACCCATTACTGGAATTTCTAGTGCTTTCCACCAAGTATGTTGTGAGTGAATTAAGACCTACTGCACATGGAAACTGCCTACCATATGCCTTTAACAGACATGAGCATACTCACACTAAACATAGAGTACAATGTAATTTTAATTGAAAGTCTTCCTATCATTATCATTAACAATCAAATTTTTGCCCAGGGTTTATGCATAAAGGTAAAGTAAATTTCAGTATCACTGGTTGTACCTGTTATTGAGCCTAGCAGAATATCCTCCTTCACACATGAGTAAACGTAGTCATATGACGCAGGGGTCAAGGGGGAGCCGGTGGATAGTATCGTATGAAGCTTCTCAAGTCTGTGGGTTTTTCCTGGTGCAAAGACAAATGTCAAACATGTATTTCACACACCCTCAGCCTCTACATATTACTTTATCTTCACAAATCACTCAAAAATCTAGTTTTGAGAAAATATCAATCCAAGTAAGATATGTCTACTCGATTTATGAAAGGTAGAAAAATTTTCTTTCCCATTTTATTTATGATTTTGCCACAAGGTTAGAGTAGAATGGACGGCTGATTGTCCCAGTCGTATTTGAGCTTTTCAAGTAGGGGAAAGTAATGTGCACGTACTGCAAGGGTCTACAGTGAGGTACGTGCGTGCTATCATTTTACCACCTCCGATTCTCTTCCTCTTAATAAGTTTTTACTGATGTGAAAGCAACAACATATTTGAATTACCGCCTTCAAAAAGTCAATACGGTAAAAACCTTGTATGTATTTTCTGGGGCGAGTTTTCTTGTGATTTCCTTTTCCCCTATATTTTGTTTCCCCAAATAGGTTGTCAAAATTGGGGGAGTGGCCTTAATGGCGCTGTGGCATGTACGCCAGAAAATACAGTAAGCAGCACAATGCAGATGTAATTTGCCAATGTAAACTGTACACACCTGATAAGATAAGCGAGGAAAACAATCCTACATGTATATCAGTATGTTAAACCTTCAAAGACAAGGATAAGAAAGTATAACTTACGGGGATGCACTCCTTTATCTTCCAATACAGACAACCACTTGGCACCAGTCCCTAGGATGGAGATGCTGTAAAGAGATCGCAGAGGGGAGGAGAGGAAAGTAAGAAGGAGAGAGAGAGGGGGAGGGGGGATAAAGTGAAGGGAGAGGGTGATAGGGGTGTGAGAGAGATAGAGATAACAGGGGAGAATAATGGTGAGAGAGAGAGAGAGAGAGAGAGAGAGAGAGAGAGAGAGAAGGGGGAGAAAGTTAGAGGGCAGAAAGAGAAAGAGAGATGGACAGATGGAGAGGAAGGAGAGAGAGATATAAAACAGAAAATAAGGGGAAACATAAAATAAAATTAAGTCATGTCAATTTACAGATAGTGGGGTGAAAAGACAGAGAAATAAAGACAGGAATAAAGAAAGAAATTGAGAGAGAGGAGAAAGGGATGAGAGAGTGAGAATTACAGACAAAAAAAGTAAGAGAGAGAAAAGAAAGGGAGACCGAATCAAATGATGGAAGAGCAGAGAGCAGGAGAGACACAATAATACAAAAGTGAATAAACAGAGAGAGAAAAAAGAGAGAAGACATTAGACATAGAAGTATAAACAGGGATGAAAATAAAGGTAGAGAGACATGAATGATGAATTGCAGATATTTTCCACAGAAAATGTCAACGTATAATCCCCATGATTCACTCAATGAATACACCACAAACACTTCCATTTCTCAATGAATTACTTGAAACTTATTTTGTGCATTTCATTACGGAAAAACATAAATTAAAACATGCAATACCTCAAGGATACATGTAAAGTGCAGTTTGACAAGATAAAAATAAAAAACAAAACAACTAAAACTATAGTGGGCACACTGTACTTACTCTAGCATATCTATGAGGTCCCAAAGGACATTAGGTCCTGGAACTAAGGGTGATCCATCATACAAGACTACACCACTGCCTACAGCTAGGCCAGAGACTAGCCAGTTCCACATCATCCAACCAGTCTGAAAAAATATCAGTAGCATGATTTCAATGGTGGAAAATGTAATTAGATCAATTAACTGATGAGTATTGCCAATACGTATGGTTTCAAATAGCTCTGCCTCTACAGAAACTCTGTCTTTCACTCTTGCCCCCCCTTTTTTTCCATACTCCGCCCTCCCCCATCTTTTTCTATCTTTTTTTTTTCCTTCCCCTTCCAAAATTCCTCTCTCTATTTCTGTTTTTCTCTGGTTCATCCTCTCCCATTTTTCATACTGAAGCATTCTGCATTTAAAACCTCTCTTTATCACAATTTCTCACGCTCAAATTTCTTCATACCATAAGTTTTCCACAGGAAAAGGATTCTTTCTTTAAATTACCAGGGGGATGTTTCACAAAGAGTTAAGTTGGACTTAAAGTCAGGCATAAGCACCAATGCGTATCCGGTATTTCATGCATAATCTCATTGATGGACTTCCCAATAGTGCGTGTTCCCTGAGCATTATCTGACCAATGCGGTGATGCATAATATACAGCACGCAACTAGGAATTTAAGTGCAACTTAATTCTTTGTGGAACATCCTCCAGGTTCTCACAAGGCTCTCAGTAAAGAGAGATTCTCCAAACACTGCTTTATTTATTTTAATTATTATTAGAAAATTTTCAAGAACATTCTATTTCCCCATAGAAGTTAAGAATCTCTCCAGCCCCACCAGTTTCAAAAAGATCACAAGAAGTTTTGAAAAACAGATCAATGGTGATCAAATGTTGCTTTATTTTGTCCCAGATATGGAGCTAGGATTAGGGATATGATTGGGTTTTAGGTTAGGGTAGGGGTTAGGTATAGCAAACGATCATGGGTTGAAGCTTAGTAGAATTTGGCAAGCGCACCAAAACAAAGTGCAGAGCAACTGTTACTGGCATTGTACAGCCATATATACCACAAGCAATAAAATGAATACTATTGGAATTGGATGCCTTACTGTAGTATAATAGATGAGGTTGTCTTCTCTCCTCATGTTTCCATGGAGAATATGCTCCTTCAGATGTTGGATGAGAGTTCCCTAAATCAACAAAAAAATACATAAATCTCCTCACTAGTTAAACAAATTTGAAAATGGAAAGTCATATACAGATATCACTCCATAAACAAAAACAAAAACTTTTCATCTCCTTTTAAGCAAGTTTACTTTCATCACCACCCCTGGAACTAGAAAAAAAACCCAAAAAACAAGAAGTATATCATCTACCCACACAGCCAAAAAAAAAATGATGGCATATACTGTATTGAGCAGTTTGTCCAAGACAATTTGCATTCAAGATTACAAAATATGGTTTCTGGCATCTACATTGGATATGTCTGAAAATATAAACCTATCTTCCTCACTCATTAATTTCCTTTTCCAAATAAAACAAACAAACAAACAAACACACAAGTGAAGAAAGGCCTTTCTATACAGTCACATCCTTAACAAGCAGGTTGCTACTTGGGTTGAATAATTTTCAATGAAAACAACACCAAATATAATAATACTTAATTACTTTACTTCAGCCAAGTTCTTCCAGTTCCTTGTGATGATTACATATCTTATCATGCAATACATATACCAGTATGTCAGCAAATAAATTCTGAAGTGGGTGTTTCCATAACTTACCCCTGAAGAGTGCACCATACACTTTGGTGCCCCCGTGGTTCCGGATGAATACATAATAAAGAGAGGATGGTTGAAGGGTAACTGCTCAAACTCCAGCGGTGGGCAGGTACCATCAGTCTCCTGTCCAGACTTCAAGAACTCCTGCAGAAATATGCTGCACAAAATGGTAATTGAAAATGCCAGATGACAGTGAAGTTGAAGATTCATCTGACTTCACAGGATTGTACCTTTGATTCAGAACATCATTCATGCAGTACACACATATCCTTTCTCTTTCACATAGTAAATCCTCTTGAAATCTATCCATCCATCTATATATGTATATTTCAACTATTCTATCCAACCTTCTTCTCTCTTGAAAATCTCTTCCTTTATCTCTCTCTTTCTCTTTCTGTCTTTTGTGCACTCTCTCTCTGTCTTTCTTTCTCTCTCCTTATACATGTATTTCGTTCATCTCTCATCTCACTAAAACTATCTCCATTCAAATCTCTTCCTCCAAATCCTATTGTCTTGTACACATATCTCAATGTAAACTGATTTTTTGGTAAGTAATCTCCTCAAAATATGTAAACAAATAAGCTCTATTCCTTGCCTTTACCTACTAACTGACTCTGATCGGACCTAGGTTCGAGTCTGAGTCATGTCTTTTGGGTGGTGACGTTGAAGGTCGGCCCCGGACACAGATAAATCATATCTGATTGACGAATATCTGCAAAAGACCAATTTACACACACACACACACCCTAACACATGCCTCTCATATTGCCTATATTCGGTAGTCTATACACTAGGGTAATGCAGACCCTACATTATCACTACCACAATGATGATCTCACCTGTTTGGAATGCCTGAGAGGTCGAGTTCTGCCGGACCTCGGACATAGGGTATGACGATGACCTTCTCCAGCTCTGGGAGGCCCTCTACGACCTGTCTCAGCTTCGCAAGGTGGTCATGTGTCTTACCGTTATAGATGACAGCATCTACCGAGAAGATGACCTTTGGCTTGATCTGTTTGAACCTGTCTAACACACCCTGGAAATGAAAGACAGATTGAAGAGGGAAAAGAAAGAAGGAAAGAAAGAAAAAAAATATATCAATCATGACCTGTATTCAATTTAATATTAACACCCAGTCAAAAATGGTTTGAGAAGATGACCTTTGGTTTGATCCAACCTGTCTCTGCAACCACCTTCCTATACGGGCCACTAATATTGATTTCCATGGAGATAGATTAATCAGAACTTTTCTATGACAGCCACATATATTCTCTGACGAAAAAGTAAAAAATGCACCAGGCTTTATTTCATGGTTAGGGTTAGGATTGCAACTTAAATTGTTTTTGAAGTTAGGTTTTACGTTATAGGTTAGGGTTTGGTATAATATTTGGTCTAGGGTCACATTTCCGTATTTGATTAGTATACGTCATAGTTTTAGATCAGATGTTGAGCTCATACTTACAGTTACTCCGAAGTCTGGTGAGGTAGAGCTCCAGACAGCCCCTATACTTGCTGCTGCTAGCATGGCTTCTATTGCTACTGCACAGTTGGGGATGTATCCTGAACAAATATGTAAAATATAAATATATCTATCTTTAATAGCCACCACCTGTACAGAAAAACCACCCGTCTGTCAACATATTTTGTTTCCCTGGATGCAAAATTATGAGCCTGTACATAAAGACCATCTGCCCATACAGACCACTTTGCTTTCCTGATTAATCCATGAATTAACCTGTTATTCCTGGGGGTGTTTCAAGCTGTTTGTAAGTTACGCACGACTTCACGCACGACTGGAACATGTTCTTGGGTGCTAATCAGATTCTCAATCATTTAGCACAAGAACATATCACCAGGTGTGCGTAAAGTCGTGTGTAACTTACAAACAGCTTTATGAAACATCCCCCAGTGGAGGTAAAAATTTAAAGTTGTGCCTAATCAAATCTCCAGATTTACAAGGCACCAGATTCTTATTTCACACACCCTGCAGAAGAACAGTCTGAAGGCTGAAATGGGTCCCATTCGTGAATAAAATAAATGAACAAATAATTAAATAAAGTAAATAATAGATAGATAAATGACATTATGCTTAATGAAATCTACACCTTAAGTATCTATTTTTCAAGGATCTAAAAAAAAATCATTTAAGTAAAATTTACAGATTAATCAATTGGAGAAGGGGGTGGGTTACATTTGCTTAACAATGTGCAAATTGTAAGTATCAGACTACTAGGGTTTGTACTTGCCCACTACTCTGTCTCCTGCTTTAACACCCATCTTCTTCAAAGCGGCTGCATATTGTCCAACAATCCTGTGAAGCTCAGCATATGTTATTCTCTCAATTTCTTTGCTTCCTTCCACTGTAACAAAAAATAAAAATAAAGGGAGTAAAATGTAAAAATAACTGATATTAAATCGAAAGGTAGGAAGCATTCTGCAAGCATAAGCCAGAAGCATTTCCTATCAAAGCATTTTGTTCACGTAACTTCATCCATTACAGAAAATAAAGCTGCATTTCCTCTAAAGCTTACAATCATTTGCATCACACAGTACATACACATTAATATCCATGGCTAGAAAAACACTGAACAAGATACATTACAAAAGAAACGGATCTAAAAACATATAACATGAATTTAAAAGAACCTAAACCTTGAAAGTTGTTGAGGGAAACACAACAAACAAACAAATAGATATGCAAAGAAATAACAAACTTGCAGAGCAGTGAATTCTCACATGCCATCCCAAAATCTATCCCATGAACTAAAAACCATTTTCGAAACCAAATCATACCTGCAGCATATAGTGCCACCCTGTCGTCTCTGTATCTCAGCAGATTCTCAGCGAAGTTGAGTCTGCTGCCCTCAAACCATACCGGTACCTCGTCAATCTCTTTACTTGGATCAACCACCTGTGATAGGAAATATTGTTCACAAAGTAAGAAAAAAATGTAGCTACAAGTAAAGAGAGTATAAAAGTATGACAGTAAAAAAGTATGAAATGACAGTACTGCAGGATGCTTTTGAGCTCACTTGTCTAATGGAATATAAGGCTACAATGTCTGTTTAGAAGGAATGGTCATGTAGATTGTAAAAAAAAAAAAAAAAATCAAAATATATTGAAATTCTTGTAACACAAAATTATGATTATATTTAGCGAGTTTCATAATACCGAATGAAGTGAAAATTATTAATGTACACCATCTAGGAAAGGTCCATTAGCTTAAAATCTTCCCTGCATAAAACTTGATCGGTGGATAATGCCCAGGGATAATGTTATGGAGGATTTTCCCTGGTCCAACACATAATTAAAATTGATGCCACAGGTACACATTTTGCAAAATTGATTTTTACATTCTCAGCTTCTTCCATTTGTTGACTTGCCTTTTCATATTAGTACTATAATTTCAAATCAAAACAAATCAGAAGAAATCTAGAAAAAAAAATAATAAAGTGAGTATTTATTACAAAAACAGAACAACAACTTTGGTTGAAAGTGATCACATAGGATTTGTATGCGAGGCATGAATATATCTCACAAGACAGGATCCCTCAATCATTTTAAAAAGATCCGAAAGAGAATGTGAGATCCAATTTTACTCTGCCTTTTATATGGTTCATGAGTATAAGAATACATGAACCAACTGTGACATGTATAACATATTCATTAACACAGCATAGCAAAGCATAGCAAAGGCTTGTCTAATAATAAATCAAAATCAATAACTAGAGCAGCACTCCTATTGATTAGTGTAATGGTGATGTGTACTTAGTCATATTTTCAGTAAATAACAAATTTTAGACAACATGCACCTATAGTACAATGTACCAGTACCTTACTACATCACAGTGACTGCTCTAATATGGTCTGTTTGCTGTTTCTAAATTTCAGTAATTTGTGAATATACCGCTAAATGTATCGATTGCGATATGGTGCATGTGCAACAACACAGAGGCAGCATCGATATTTTCTATAATAACAGGGATATCACCTAACCTATGGTTGATATTAAGAAGTAGGTTTACTTAAGTTATGCTCAGGGGCAGCGCAGGGTATTTTGATGGGGGGGGGGGGGGGAGGGTAAGTATTATTCTGTTTTTAACATTGGCCAATAGGTGAGTTTATTTATGTTCAATTTAACAAATAGGGCTATTACAGTTGCAATATAATTATAATAACTACATGTACATGTATAATAACAATGACAATTGCCCACATTGACAAAAGCGATATATATACATATTCAAACTATGGTTTAAACTACCATAAAAGTAGCACACTCATGTTCTCTCATCCAATGGGTGGACAGTAATGCACTATTCACATATATATATCAGAATGCTTATACACTTTGGTCCATGGCAGAGGTCCCGGGGGGGAGGGGGGGGGATATGTTTCATAAAGGCCTGTACTTCATCCGCGTAAATCACTTTCTGAATAGCACCCTACAAGGGGATTAAAGTAGGACAGAAATAATGTATTACATCTCCGATTTTTATACCCTTAACGGGGATTTTACACAAGGATTGCATCATCATTCCCTAATTATGTAATATTTTCCCGGATTTTCCTGATTTTGATACCCTTTTTTCTGATTTTACCTGTTTTTGATACCCTAAACTGGATCCCCAGGTTTCCCGCCCGGTGCTGAAAAACGACCCTTTTTCTACGTTTTTGTTTACGTGGATGATGTACAGGCTTCAATGAAACATATCCCCCCGGGGCAGAGGTTTAACTTGGTTACTTTAAAATAAACCTCTTTCGTGAATTTGGGCCAATGTGCCTTGTTTACCCAATTGCTATTGGCTATTCATATACTCCATGCCTTCTCAGCAAACCAGCCAATCTTAAAGGCTAACCAAAGGCTTGTTCAGCTATGGAATGACAAACTCCCAAGACAAAGCCCTGCAACATTTTTAGTGTGCAAGTCTAGGGGATATGAGGTGGCTACAAAAAATGTAGCCGAGGCTAGAGACATTCTTTTTTGTCGCCTGGCTGCAAAAAGCTGTGGACCAATCAAATTCTTGAAAAGTTAGCGCAAAATATGTGGTCATGAGTTTGTCTGTGCAACTTTTGACAAAACTCTTTTATTTGAGGGTTGATGCATTAGTGCATGTTCATTAAGTGGGGAAACTTGTTGCGCCATATCTGAACAAGCCTTCAGGAGTATTTTGATTCTGATCTCACTTGAATGGTCAACAAACCCTGATTACTGGATAAAATCACATCAGTTGTTATGCTTACCTTGGTATAGGTCTGAGAATGAACAATATCAAAAAATTTCCAGCATTCCCCCCAGAATTCAGGGTAGTGATCCACTGACCATTGCCACAGATCATCGTATGTCTCTGAGAAGAAGGACAAGAAAAAGGAATGAGATAAGATCTAGGTTGTTATATTGTTTTATGTACCTGGAGTAGCCTGTAGAGGTCTAAGCCTCTGTAATTTCATCTGCTTATTAAGAATCAACAGGAAATTTCCTACAGTTTAAATAAGAAGAAAACCCTGGCAACAACCCAGTTTCAATGAAAAGAGAGTATAGAGAGTTCTGAGCAATTAAAAGTAAAAAAAAGTTAGATCAAAATTGGTTATGAAAATTTATGAGAAAGTCATACAAGTTTGAAGTCTGACTCTACTTTCTACGAGTATGACGATCCTCGAATTGGCAATATCGCTTCAAAATTAGCATGATTTTCCAGACAACTCTCCATATGTTTTGTACACAAAATTTCAGATTTTCTTCATTATCTCTCAAGGTGCAGCTTGTCTCTTTATGAACTCAACATGTGCTGTGTCAAACACATTTTCCCACAATATTTCTTGCGCTAAGAAAGAGACAAGCTGCACATTCAGAGACAATGGAGAAAATCTGAAAGCTGGCATACAATAAATATGGGGAGTTGACGAGAAAATCACACTATTTTGAAGCAATACTGCCAATTTGAGGATAGCCATAGAATGTAAATCAAGACTTCAAACTTTCATAATTTTCTAATTTCATAACCCATTTTGATCTAACTTCTTAAAATTGCTCTCCATCCTCTCTTTTCATTTAAATTGACTTGTCTCCAGGGTTCCCTTTTTCTTTAAGAAAATCATCTAATAATGTGACTACCTGTATGTAAAAAAAAAAAAAGAAGACACAAACTGGACACTTAAATGGCTTACAGTGTTCATCTCAAGTTGCTTTATTTTGTTTTTCTTCAGGCTGCGGTCACTATCATCACTTCGGAAAAATCTCATTCAGTTCACTCTGTATTTCTATGAAAAAAATTAAAAATCTCACCACAATGTTACAGCACAAAGCATGACTACACATTTCCTTACAGCAAAATATAAAACTAGTAACAAGTCTATTATACTTTACTGATATCTGATAAGGGCAGTTTCCAAGATCCTTCTTACCAAAGCTTTAAATGTACCAGCACATTCAAGAAAGATGGAAGTATTGAAATTTTTATCACCCAGAGGAAACTAATATCATCAGTACTACTGATGAGAAATGCAGGTACGAGGCTTCAATTGCATACAAAATAAGAGAAAGAATAATAACAATGACAAATTCATAAACTGGGAAGTCCCTCTATGGGACTAATACAAAGTACAGTTTACACTCACAGATTAATCATGGGAAAAGATGATAATTATACTTCATTTCTACAGTCATACAGAATTCCTTAAAATGTATGAATATAAGAAAATTCAACAGTAATAACTTCTGTTTAATACACTATAGAAATTGATGGTAGAAAACTAGAAATATGTCAACATGTATCAATGACTACTAAAATGAACTTCTATCATGACCTCTTTACTTGATAATACATATTTTCATACATTTATTTACTACTTTGTAGTTTTTACTCTGTTTATTTTGCCAAAATACACAAAAGAAGAAGAATTACTAATGAAACACCCTTCACAGAAAGCTACAAAATATCGCTAAATGCTTGATCAATGATGACAGTTCTTGGTCTTTACAGAACTAGTACAGTTAATAGGGACCGCTCACACATGGTATAATTCCAAGAGGAAACAGACTACAAGACTGTTGCCCTTAGTAAGGCAACAGTAAATGATTGGCACTTCCTACATCTTGGTCACTATCTTAGTATCAGCATTCAGGAAAGATACTCGTATCTACCTGTCTTTACCTCTATCATACCAAAAGTGAACAAAAGTAAACATGTTTGACTGATATCAACTACATTTTCTATAATTATGATGTGAAATTTACAAAGGATGAGCTGGATGGTTCTGTCAATGTAAAATGTAAAATATATAGGAGAGGATCTAATTAAATATTAAGATTATCAATGAAGGAAATTTCAAAAGACTTAGAGGACTTACTCAAAGTCTGAGTAAACTTGACATCCCTCAAATTTGCACTAAATTCACTCTGGTATTAATTTCAACTTTTTCTCAGGTATTACTGATCAAAATCATATTTCTTCTTGACACCCATGTGAGAAAGTTACATTACCTCACATACTACATGACACAAAGTCTTGCTGCATTATTGTATATGATTCTCCATTTAAGTAGATATTGGGCATCATGACTGCACTTGATCAGTAACAACACATCAAATGAAAGTCTGTCCTTACCTCTGGAAAATGTTTTCTCTCATGGACGTTACTTGATCAATTATCATCATTGTTATGTTTATCATTATACTATCATTACTACTATTATCATCAATATCATTAATAACATTATTAACATTAATTAATTTCTCAATGGGGAGGGTGTTTCCCCTCCCACAGTAGGGTAATTTTTAAAAGGCAGTGTATACAGCCACACACGTGTGTCTTTACCTTACAGCCACACGCATGTGGTTGTGGGGGGGGGGGGGGGATTCGACCCCAAAAGTGGTACATGTAGGTATGTGCCGCGGACGAGACAAAAAACAGGGGCTTTGGAACAGGCTTATTGGGGAAAGGACGGTCTTCGGAACGGTCTTCGGAACGGTCTTTGGAACGGGCTTCGGAACTACAAATGTTTGTGCAAGCGGGGGTCTTTGTAACGGTTCGCCTGCATGTGAGTGCATTTGTATCCCTATGGAACGGGCATACGTGCATGCAGCTAGCCCGGCGGCATGGGCACTGGGTGCGCTCCCGCAGAGGCGATGGTCGTACAGCGCTGGCTGGCCTACATGTGGCACAGTACGGGCCGCTTTTCACCAAAAACGAAGCTCATTGTGACGGATCAATGCGGCCGGAACGGCAAAACGAAAATCATGCAGAGCTTTGGAACAGATTTCTTTCTTCGTTTTTTTCTCTATAAGAAGAAAATGCTATGCTTTGGAATGGTTTTCTTTGTTCTTTTTCTCAATAAGAAGAAAATGCTATGCTTTGGAACAGAAATTTGAGTGTAAAAATGGAGGTCTTCTTTGCGGCACATACCCACCACGCATTGTATACTGAGTGCCCCCCTGGTTGTATCCACAGCATCGACATGAGGACACAGCCACACTCATCTGCGCCACAACAGCTACTGATATCGCAAGTGTATGCATGCACTGCACAAGCGATTTGTACATTCATGCCACAGTGTGTTTCAAAATCCCAAAACATGGATCGTCACGAAGGTTTTATCTCTTGAAATTCACCGACATACAAACAATATTGTTACTATATAATATTGTCACCTACTTGCTGGTCAGGTGAGAATGAAGTGAAAATATTGTTTGTACAATAAGTGAAATCGAGAGATAAAACTTTCGTGACGATCAAAGTTTTGCAATTCGCAAGACTCGCAACACGTATCATCGCATGAATACACATACTTGTGCAGTGCATGCATACACTATAGCTCAGCTGTCGCGGCACAGACTTTGAGTGGGAATGCAGACGAGTGTGGCTGTATCCTTATGTCGATGCTGTGGATACAACCACACGCATGTGGCCGTAAGGTAAAGACACATGCGTGTGGCTGTATACACTGCCTTTTTTTAAATATGTGCATCAAAATGGCAATTTTGCGCATTTTCATTATTAAGTGTAAGTAATAATGGTACAGACCAATCCCCTTCTCTCTTAATTTTTGTATCCTCCAATCAAAAGGGGGTCGATCATGGCCTCCTTGTGCCCCCCCCCCTTCATGCCCAATTTATGTCATCATTTAACCCATTTGTGACAGGAATTATTTAAAGCCTAATTTGATCAGCTTTTATTCTTCAAATTGGCAACACCAACATTTTTATTTTATTGCTACAGTTTTCTTATAAAATGTCATGTATCTGAAATGAATATAAATTGGCAGAAATTATGATGAGAAGTCAAAAATTTGCCAATTTGCAGGGGAAAATGGTGACTTTAAACCTTCTTTCACATTGCCAATTTAAGGATTTCAATGCTTATTTTCCTTTTAAAAATTTTCAGCATCAAACAACGAATATTGACGCAACCAAAATGGGCACAGTTTGTGTACAATTTTTTGCTCTTTCTGCTCATATATTTGGTATGATTTTTAGGGCTTTGCATCAAAAGATATTAGGCCAAACCACAAAATGTGGACCTCTGTCACTGACATGACTGACGGAATATTGCCTTGGAATTAACAGTTACTTAGTCTAACTTAGTTCGATTTGTGTTCTTAGCATGCAGTAATGCCAGTATACCATTTTATTTTCATTTTTTTCTGACCAATCAACAGGGGGGCCATGGCCCTTGTGCCCCCCCCCCCCCCCCTTAGCTACGCCAGTGAACAGTATAAGTTCACTTCAGCAGTTCAGGCTCAGCTTCAGTCAATATCTCGAGTCACTTGCGAGGAGAGGCGAAAAATACCATACCACTGGCCGAGCTAGAGCGGCTGCCTAGACTTGCACACAACTGGATTCGCCTGCGCCTGCAAGAGCAGCTCTTCCAACAGCGCGGCTGCGCTGCAGGCTCAGCCTGTCTCAGCCAGCCCGGGGGCTCAGCTCAGCTTCGTCGTAATACATACCTATTTTCAGGTTATAAGAGCTGTTAATGATCCCTCTGAACTCATCCATCTTGGTTTCTCTATTTTGATTCGGACGCCACATTATCTTGGAACCTTCAGCATCCATTCTGGGGATATTTCAGCCAAAACTCAGAGAGAAAGGGAACACAATCTCCACTCCAAGAGGATTGAGAAATACGTGGTCTTCAGCTGCAAGCGTGGCTAGACCACGCCTACCTCAGACTGGTGTCAATTCTCAACATATTATGACTGGCGGTCTCTATGCCAGTTAAGTGATCTCTACAGAAATTATTCTCCAAAGACATGACAATAGTCATTAATTTAGCCCACGGTACTGGATTGTAATCACGAATTCTAAGCCCGCTTTTCACTTCATTTATCACAGAAACCTAACATATTCCATATGAAATCCTAAAAATTAATTCAAATTGACGGATTTGGGGGTTGATTCCTTGGTTTATCTCGATTTTGGCACCGGGAAATTACGTCGAATGATACCCCGACAGTTCATTGGTCGATGTGGGGATCGCACGATGCTCCTTTATTTTGTGCACAATGTAGCCATGAGAAACAAGTTGGGGGTGTGTCGAAGGCGTTGCTTATCATTGACCAATCATCGCTATGGATGACGAAACGTGCATTAACATTACGATGAGTTTATGTATAATACAGCTTGTTGTGGAACGAGTGGGTTGACGACATAGAGAGATATATATATATCTCTCTATGGTTGACGATTACGTGTATATTAATTTCTTCAAGCAACATACATAATTTGGAAAAATTATGATGATCATGATGACGAGGACGACGAAGACGATGATTATCAGACTGCATGCCTAGGTCGAAAATCCATTGGAGAAACCAGTAGAAAAATTTTACTGGTTTCTACTTGTCAATTTTCTTCTGGTTTGTACTGTTTTCTACTGGTCAAGTTCTCCTGGTTTCAGTATGGAAATTGGCCCCAAACTAGAAGAAACCAGTAGAAATATTGCTAATGGATCCATTAGAAAACCAGTAGAAATCTCTACTGGGACCATTACAACCAGTAGAAATCATAAGGATTCCATTAGGATTCCTTATTTGAAACCATTAGAGGACAATAAGGAATCCCTGATGGAACCATTAGAAAACCATTAGAAGACCAGTATTAGTTTCCTTATTGGGAAACCAGTAGAAAACCAGTAGAAAATTGTATTGAAACCAATGGCAGACCAGTAGGATTCTCTACTGGAACCATTAGGATTCTCTACTGGAACCATTAGGAGATATAGGAATCCAGTAGAATTCCTTATTGAAACCATTAGAAATTCTAATGGTTTCTAATCGTAGATTAGGCTAATCGTAGATTTTTTTTCCTGGTTTCTGCTGGTTTATACTGGTTTTTCTAATAATAAAAAAGATAATTAATATCATGTCTACCTCTCAATCTATATCCCACCACATGCACATGGCCAAGATGTTCTATCCTATCCTAACCTATCCTATAATGCTATGTCCTATCATCCTAGATCCTACACTTACATACTGAACCTTTTCATCTACTTCCTTACATAGAGGCTAAGTGAAATGCTTGAGAAAATATGGTTGAAAATCACATTTTTCACAGTATTTGACCTGAGAATACCTTCTAAAATAAAACGTTTGAACTATATAATTATGACACAAGTCATAATCAGTTTAGATAAATTTTGCATTACATTTTTTAAAAGGAATATATGATATATTTCCTCAAAATTTTGACCATTTACATTAATGTAGGAAAAAAAAGGAAAAATGAAAAAATCATTCTGGAGATTCGGTAAAGACAGTGTAGATAAAATTAGTAGAACTGAAATTGGTTTGTAATTGCATGCCTCCCTAGTTTCTCCTTTATGTAAAGCAAACTATGGTACATGTGAAACTTTCCATTGATCAGGAACAGTCCCTAAAATTATTTCTGATATTATGTGTCAATGGTGTCTTTAAAAAGGGGATCCCAATTTAACCAGTTTAATTGGAAACAAGTCGTTTTCCATGGCTTTATCATTAAATAATTTATGTAGTTCACGTGAAACCTCATCGACTGTCACAGTAACAAATTCGAAATGACAACTGAACAAAGACGGTGCATGTGCATGTGGTATAATAGTGATTAGTGAGTCACTTTCAAGATCCTCTGTGATGATATTTTATGCTAAATTTAGGTCTATGTTAGCAAAATATTCGTTCAAATTTTGAGCGATTTGTTCTACATCGTTAATTTCATTTGAATCGACCTCTAAAGAAGTAATTTTGTTTCCCTTCTTTAAGAAGGATTAAAAGATTCAAATTTTTCCATGTCTGTCCCAAATTCTCTTGGGTGTTTCTTATTTATACTTTCAAATGTCTTTCTTCAATTATTTCTCATTCTCAAGGTCACGTAATTTTTCATTTTCCTAAATGTTTCCCAATCATTTTCAGTCCCACATTTAATCGCATGTTTTCTTACGTTATTCCTTTCATGATTCATATTTATTATTTCTCCATCAATCCAAGGAGATTCTTATTTTTATTCTACTTTTTCGTAATTGGCGCAAACCTATCACACAGTAGTGAAAACAAAGATTTTTGAAAACTTGCAATCAACAATTTACACCGTATAATACTCAACACACTATTCCAGTTGAGCTCGCTCAAAAAGCATAGCAAAACAAATTTTCATCAAGCATCTTATAGCTTCTATGCACATGTTTTGAAACAGGATATCGAGTTTTCCGATCCCCCAAACAATGTACAATAACAAATGGTCACTGTTTCGTTCCTAGATGCAATATATTTTTCAATAATTTCATTTTCATGGTTTGTATAGATTAAGTAAATTATTGTAGAAAAACCAGAGGCTGTTCTGGTTGCCCAGTCTAAAGAAGAGCTTACACATCTGCCTTTACAATGTGCATTATAATCACAATTATCATCCAGTCTTAATATGGCTTCCATAAACAAACAATACTTGTACCCATGGTGGTCTATACCAAGCAATAACTACAAGGGGCGATGATTTAGTTTGGTTAATTTCAACTGCAACTCATCCGTCATCAGGTCTCGTCTTAATCCATTAGACAGTCGATTTTCATTTACATTATGATAATAATAGTGAGGGGTGCCTTGGAGAAAGAGAGAGAGAGAAAAAAAAAATATTGAGAAACTGTAATGTTTAATGCGTTAGAGGGCGACAGCCGAAAATACATCGCGGGCCACTGAGTATATTGTATATACTCTTTGCCCGAATAGCAAACATTATTATTATCGTATCTAATTTCTGGAGCGAGCTAAGCATTTGACACTTTGTTTCAATGTTTAGGGATCTGATAATCTTGTGAGGATTTCAGCACCCCTCCCCTTTCACGTGTTTTCGAATCGATTGAAAGGTGATACATTATTTTTGGAGGTATATAGGCCTATGTTATATATATATATATATATATATATATATATATATATATATATATATATATATATATATATATATATATATATATATATATATATATATATATATATATATATATATGTAAATATATGTAAATATGTAGAAGAATCAGAGTTGGTAGTAGAATGTCATTAAAAAATAAAATGTAATATATATATATATATATATATTTATAAACAACAAATTTGAGGTATACCCTATCGAACTCATGGAGGGGGGGGGGCAGGACTTGAGACAGAGAAGGGGGGGGGGGGTGAGTTATGAAGGAAGAACATGATATGAACCCTGGGGCCCTCTCCCATCCTTGATCCCCTTAATATTCACATAGCCCCCCCCCCCCCCGCTCCCCCGCCCCCATATGATTCTGATATCCGGACCCACGTAATCGATCTATGCCAATATACATTTAATTTTGAGGACATAAAGATAACTAAAAAAGGAGAAATAGAAGAGGAAAACTAAAGAAAGAAAGAAAGAAAGGAGGTAAGAAAGAAAGAAAGAGAACAAGAAGAAAGAGAAGAAGACTCAGAAGAAGAAGACTCAGAAGAAGAAGACTCAGAAGAAGACTCAGAAGAAGAAGAAGAAGAAGAAGAAGAAGAAGAAGAAGAAGAAGAAGAAGAAGAAGAAGAAGAATGAGAGATAAAATGAAAAGGAAAAGAAGCGTGAGGAGGTGATCGAGAAGGAGAGATGTTTATAAAGTGCATGGCCTTTTTTATCTACCGCCGTGAACTGAATTTTTGAACAGTTTCCCTTGGATTGCCATGCGTAAACCGGACCACCCCCATGCAGCTTCCCAATCGTTTCTCCTCTTTTGGTTCCTGTTTCTAAGCTTACAGCTCTAAACACTCGTCTCGCTTTCATTACCATTGAGTTAGGCCAATCGATTAATCCTCTTATAAGCTTTAGTCAGTCTTAATAAACAGACAATGACGGGTCTGCTAAAGAGAAAATAAATAAAAGGTATATATCGTGTTATCGAAACACCAAGGGACCCGCGCCAAGGGAGTTCCGACTTGTACCGGTATACGAATACGAATACGAATACGAATACGAAAAAGAATAAGAGTATAGGCCTACATATGGCTCGGACCCAATTTGCCCCTAAACAAAATAAAGAACGTTTTGTGGACAAAATATGGACATTGTAAAGTAAGTTTTCTGGGATATCTATATTTACACTATTGCCAGAAGAAATTATATTTTCATTCTCACGGGGGTTGACTGTACATGTAGCCTATGACATTTTGGGTGTAGTGTTTCTCAGTCTGTTGTGCCAAATAACAGGCATGATAATGATAATAATGATGATGATGATGATGATGATGATGATGATGATGATAATTATACTAATTAAAAAAAAAAAAGTCACCTTCATCTTCATCATCATCATCAGTGCTGTTAGCCGGGCTGATAGGACCCTTTTCTGTGCCACCACGAGACCGCCCTTACTTCACTTGATTATGTCAAATTGCAATAATCTCCATGACCTCACGCACCCGGAAGATCTCCTTTTGCCCTCGGAAGTATCACTATAATGAATACTTAATAACTTATTTCTCGTCGGCATTTCCACCCAAAATACAAAGTGATCGCATTACAATGGCTGAACGTGGTACGATCGGTGAGAGGCTTGAGGACCATTATTGGCGGAGCACTTTATGGGCGGATTACTAGTCTTTCTTCTGAAACGTTTATTCACAACGCAATGTAGCTGAAGTCTACTTTTATTCGAAAAAATGATCTTTAACCATTATGTGAAGCATATCAAGGAGTAGTCATATTTGAATTTAATATTGAAGAAATTATTTTCTAACAAGTCGTATCAAAGGATTTAGTTTAAAATTGAGAAGTACAATTTGTACTTGTAAAGAGATAACCTGTGACTGAATTTTAGAACTATCCTGATGAGCTGAATGCTCGTACTGTACTGTACTCTGATCTGTAGTACGAGTCGAGCCGAGTTCGTTCCCGTTCGCTGCCGCCGTGCCGCGGCCGCCTCAACAAAAGCTTCGCCAATACTACACACAAATGCACAGTATACACGTACACGTACCAGTAGTACCACCGGTATACGGTACGGTATCGAGCCCATGATCTAAGCGTCCATGCTTATAGCTAGCTGCTCCTGACGTGCTGTGGAAAACAAAATACTGGACCGAACGCCTTCGCAGCTGCATTCTACCTTATACCTAAGTTATAGGTGTGATTGCTTTGTAAATTGTAGCTGCCTAACATGTTTCACGGAAATATTTTAAGAAGGAGTGAATATTTGGTTAGTTTTAAGGTGCTATCTTGATTGGAATTTTACGTGACGGGGACTTCATCTATCTACATCGGGTTGAGATCTGTGACTAGACGTCTACTCCCCGCAGTGCTAGTGCAATGCATGCTGCTGAACCAGTGCTGAACGCGTAGGCCTAGCTAGCGCCTGTATACGGTACTACTAGTGGAGGGTGACCGGAACATACGGCACCTATCATCGAGGCAGCGTTGGTCGGTCTCTCTACAAAGAGTCAAACTAGGCAAAATGGCGAAGATACTTTATTTCCTTGTAACTGTGGCAGTGATACAGTGCATAGGATCATTGCGAGGTAAGTATGTGTAATGTACCGATATAGAGGCTTATGTATTGTCATGTTGAACGTGACTGTTGTTTATGACTTTCCAAGCTCAGCCTCAGGCCCGGGCCAGGGACTTCCGTGCCACCGTGGGCTTCAATGCCTGGGCTGGTCTGGCGATGACAAGAGCGATCCCGCTCGACGTCCGGCAAGGGGAGCCGGCGCGTAGTGCACTCTCATAGCATTCCACTGGCACTGCCAGTCATTGACACTGTAGACCTCTACTTAATTTGCCTGTAACTTAGAGAATTATTGACTGGAATAAAATTCATAGAGGCCGTATTTTAGTTCCTTACACTGTATTAAAAATTCATGATCTTCTCATAAAAGTAGTTTGCTTAATTGATAGACTCTATCTTATCTATTTATGGCTAACATTTAGTCTTAGACTTTAGAGAGAAAAAACGTAACAGACAGACAGATGACAGGGCTTAGCAGTATACAGGCACCAGTGGTGTAACAGCCGGGGGGGGGGGGGCAGGGGGGCAGAGTGCCCCCCCTGAAGGATTTCAGCGGGAAAATCCACCAAACCACCGGGAAAAAATGAAAGGAAGGGAAAGGAAGAAAAAGGAAGGGAGAAAGGGAAAGGAAGAAGAAGAAAGGGAAAGAAAGAAGAAGAAAGGAAAAGAAAGAAGGAGAAAGGGAAAGAAAGAAGGAGAAAGGGAAATGAAGAAGGAGAAAGGGAAAGAAAAAAGGAGAAAGGGAAAGAAAAAAAGGAGAAAGGGAGAAAGAAGAAGAGAGAGGGAAAAGAGGGGAAGGAAAAAAAAAGAAAGCAAAGTGAAACAAAAGAAATGAGGAAAAATTTAGTACCAAAACCCCCGCAGTGGCTTTCCCTGTAGACCCCCATCAGGGGCCCTAAGCCAGAACTCTGGGACCCACCCGCTAAGGGCTTCAAAACAAGCAACTCGCGGTGCGGGCTCACCTCTGCATATTATTTTCAAGACTTAGTTACCGGGAAATTTTCGGCTCTGCCCCCCCCCCCAAAAAAAAAAAAACAGGGAGAGAATTACACCACTGATTCTAGACTTAATTACCGGGAAATTTTTGGCTATGCATATGCCCCCCCAACCCCATAACAGGCAGAGAGCGGGAACCGACAGCGCAAAAACGCCGGAGCTTCTGCTATTTGCGTGGGAAGGGGAAACTTCCCCCTCCCTGCACCCTCCCCCCTAGGGAGCACTACCGTCCTCCTAAAATGAAATCCTAGTTACGCCACAGAAGATAGACTTTATTACCAACAACTAATAATTCAAAGAAACGTCGGAGCTTCCGCGCTTCGCGCGGGAGGAGGGAAACTCCCCCCTCCCTGCACCCTCCCCTCTAGGGAGCACTACATTGGTGTAAATTCCAAGGGGTAGGGGATCTATCACCTCCACTTGGGGGAGAGGGGGGAGGGTGTGTACAAATTCCCCCCCCCCCATGCAGACACTTTTTAAGGAAGTAAATATATTTCAATTAATCAGTAAGTAAAGATTCTGAATATCTATCATAAACAACCATTATAATTTAATTTTTTTGAAAATGATATTGAAAACAAAAAAGTTGTTATTTTTGGCTCGCTCGCTTCGCTCGCTCCTCAAAATCTTAGGATTTCCATCCGAAAATGCGATTAAAATCGAGAATTTAAGTGGTTATTTTTGGCTCGCTCGCTCGCAAAATAGATATGGAATGTGTGTGACAGGGAAAAAAAATTGTTTAAAAAGTTTTTCATCCCCCACTCCTCAAATTGGATTTACGCCGGTGGAGCACTACTGTCCTCCTAAAATGCAGTCGTAGCTACGCCACAGATTTTAGACATAGACTAGTTACCGGGAAATTTTGGGCTCTGCCCCCCCTGATAACAGGTACCTGTTACGCCCCTGACAGGCACCTGGATTCATGTGGGCACTCAAAAATAAATCTTGGTCCAGACTCCCAAAATTGGAAATTTTAACTCAAGGTTCAATGCTAGCAAACAAATTTTATTCTGGACCCCAATGCAAAATAGTTTGGATCCCTTCATTTTAGTAACTTTTTTTTCCAGGCATATCTGCATTTTTTCCCTTAAATATGGAGATGTTTGCTGTTGATTGTTATGTATTACATGTACTTTCTATGATTGATACTAGAGTTCTTGTCTTACACATGAAAGGCAGACCCACCAGATTGTGATTGTCTTTCACTGTCTGATGGACGTTTAGTTAAATTGCAGATAAAGGCATTAGTTTGATAAAGACATGCAGTATGTACACTGTATGCATGCATCTTTATGAAAAGAAGGAAACAGTAATGTAGTGAAAATAACCATAAATTCTCATACTAGTCATAGGGAACAAAAATCCCAAATTCTCAAATAGAGGAACAGATTATTCTACTCTTCCAGGAATTAAAATCAACCATGTTTTGTAGGCCTACTGATTTTTAAACAGAATATGATTGTAGAAATTATTGGCTCATTGAAAAAAACTTGAAGAGAAGAAACAGAAATTAAAAACATGTGCACTAAAAAAAAAAGAAAAAATGAAGAAAGCATTTCTATCGTGTACCAGTAGAAATGTTCACTAGCTATGTAGGCTTCATCGTAGGCCTATGCATGCCGCATGTACCAGAGTGAAATGATGTTTGCATTTTTTATCTTTTCAGATATCAAAGTAGTCTCTCTTTACAAAGAGGAAAATCTTTATGACAACTTGATTTAATTACAGATAAGCAGTGCAATCAACAATATCTAGCCGGGTGGCAGAAAAAGAGTGAATGCCGTAGGGCAATGTGTATTGAGACCAACACTCAATTCTGATTGAATAGGAAGATAACTCCACGTCCAATCGCTTCTTTTCACTGATCCTTTTCATGGAATGGTTGAATTTTTAGTGCCAGTATGGTAGATACATGTAATTTGGTATAAGTGTAGTTGTGAAGATAGTCTATTTCACAAACACTATTGTGTAGGCAAGTAAGTTACAAGATGATATTGTTCCAGTACATGTACATGTACAAGTACAAGCAATTTTATACATTGTGTTTGTGGAGTTGAGGGTTTGGATAGTATAGTATGGTAAATTTCAACTCTTGATGTTTTGCAATTCTATTAAAATCTTTTTATGGTGATCGACTGATTTCTGCAGCATTCAGATCAGCTCCAGTCAGTGATGGGGTATTGTGAATTAGTGTATAATTGGCACACCACAAATAGGGTTGTAACTTGTATCAAGTGCTGGCTGCAAAAGTATTGTTTTTATTCTTTGCAGTAGTCTTCAAATTCAGGCAGTGAAGGAAAAGTGGGAGATCCTCAATGTAAATTTCTGTAATCTGATTGATCATTAGGGCTTCTGTTAGGCACCAGTCATCAGCAGTGCAAACATTTACTCCCAAGTCCTTGCCCCAGGATTAGGAGTAGATAGGTTTCCCTTTCCAAGGCTTTATTACATCATTGTATTTAGATTGAGGGATCAGATTACACGGGAATGTTGGCTACCAGACACAACATTGCCCCATCATCCTCCTGCTTTCAGACTTCTACAGAATTTGTTCTGGAGGATCTACATGTAGCTACAGTTACGGATGGGGGCATGTTGATTGGCCATCAACAAAATACTACAACGAGAAACCAGACCCACACCTTGCCCAGGCTAACATTGTGAGAATTTGAAAAAATCTTATTTTGCTACTTGAACATGGGATAAACATAGGGGTTATAGTGTAAAATACCAGTCTGAAAGTTTTGAAGTGTAAATATCCACAGGAAGTATTTTCAAATATTAGAAATGTGAACCAATGTTTCAAAAACATATGGGGTCGGTTGCACAGACTAGACGTAAGAAGTGCGCATGCGCATATGGCTCACCAGTCTGGACCGTACTTTGTGTATTGGCGTACCACGCGGCGGAAGGCAAATAACAATATTTTTTAATTCGAGCAAAACGGTCCTCTTATTTATTGTCTCTGAGACCAAAAATAATAAAATCGCTGTTTGCATCTTACAAGTACTAACAGTTTTCATTCCAAATTATGGTTGGTTTCAGGATTTTTGAGTACCGGGTACAAATACAAGTACTCATACACATGTTTCATCTTACACATGTAGTTTGTGAATTTCTTAAATCGGCTGCTCACAAAGTTAGCCAATGCCTTTAAGTTTAAAGCCTTTACACAATATGGTAGAAATATCAAGGAATAAAAAAATCCTCAGTAACAATATTTGGAAGCAGAATGACTGTAACTTGTATTGTATACTTTCATTGGTCAGTTTAAAAAAAAAAGAGGAAAAGAACAAATACAACTGTACACTGTAAGAGAGAAGAAATGCTGGGTTGAAGATATATTGTATGTATATTCTCGACATTTCCTGAAGTGAAAACAAAGCAGGCCTATTTGTCAAGTAATTTATCGCCCATTCTATCAGAGCTCTTTCATATGACCAGCCCTGTGGTATACTGTGGAAGAATAATGGGCATCTTTCTCCTCTCCAGCCAGTAAGCTGTCAAGTTTGTTCGCTTCTTGAGATGATTCACAACTGTATCAGTTTTTGCTGCAAAATTGAGGTCAGCTTTTGGCACTCAGGGGTCAGGTCTCATATCCCTACCACCCCTTGTGATTGTGAGGGGTGGAGGGTATTTTGCTTGAGAGTGTTTTGAAGGAATGAGGAAGGGGGCTTGTCCCTTACCTCCCCCCCCCCCCTCCCTGCCAGTGATTTTTGCAGAGAAGAAAAGAAAAAGTCATTCTGAATTAGAATTCAGAATGACTTTTTGTAGTGTAAAATATAATTGATGCTCAAAGTTGGTTGTAATTATTAGGAGGGCATGCTGTCACAGACTCACAGTGTGTGTGATTGTGTAAGGGGGAGGGACCAGGGGGGGGGGGGGGGTGTTTTCCTACAACTTCCTTGGAATACTTGTATCATTTAGATGATAATAATGAGATGGATTTTTTTTCTACTTTTACATGTTTTTGTTATTCTATTTCTAAAATCAGAATTTTGTACAATAACTAACAATGGATGCAGTATTTGAGGGTCACACCATGTGTTTTCACTTTCCCTGGTGTCCATAGGGAAATATCCTTGGTCAAGAATTCAGTGTACTGGCTTAGTAGAAGAAAGGAATTGTACCTAAAATCATCTTTCTGCGAATATCTCAGCCATTAGTCATCTTTCAATTTACCATCCATTTTCTGTGAAATACAGGACATGTACGCATGTAAAATGTACTAGAATAATTTCCAAATCATATAAGCTTTGCAAAGGTCATTCATCACCTCACACATGGATAAGAAATTTATTCTCAAAGCTAAAAAAATTGAAAGGGCTCTAATCTAAGCCATCCAGCCAGCAGGCTTATGAAGAATAAATTTGGGTATAAATGAAATCTCATTGTTTAGTCTGATTTCTGAATGATTTAAATTGAATTGTACATGTATAAGGGGGGGGGGGGGCTGGGGCTGGGGGTGAGAGTATTGTTTTCATCCTTTAAGACAAATTTTAGATTCATCATTTACCAGTAAAGGCGGTGACACACTTTTGAAAAATGTTACTCTTTTTAGTCACAGTTTTTAGATGTATGTGCAGCTTTAACTGTGTGAATGTACGTACATGTATAAGTAGCAGAAGGGCTTTCCTGGGATTAATTTGATTTTGAGTTGATAGAGTTGCAAGACTGTGAGGTGTAGTTAACATACCAATGTGTACAAGTTCTGTTTACGTGATCCAGGCACATGAGACATGAATAATGATACTGTTTATGATTTGTTATTCTGCAGCTCAAATATCAGAAATATTGTTTATGATTTGTTATTCTGCAGCTCAAATATCAGAATTATAGTTTCTGATTTTCAGTAATGGGATCTCATATCAACATTGGCATCCAATGTTGAGCTAAGTGAAGGAAAGATATGTTTTCTCACATCATATCAAGGGCATTACAAACTGCATTTTCAGCCTTACATATATGTAGGCCTACGTGTATATAAATGTACCTTTACCAAAATCTTAATATTAAAAAATTAAAGGGTAAGTCCACCATGAAAATGAAAATGTTTGAAGAGAAGCAGAAAAATAAGACAAAAAAGGACAGTGATCATATACATGTACATGTATATGAGCAAATTCTAATTACAATAAGAAAGTTTTTGATTTTGAAGTTGTGATCCATCAAACACAAATTGGAAACTCTGTGACTTACATGTAACTTGCAAGCTCACCTTCCATTTGCCCTGTGCATGAAATTCAATAAAATTTAGGTTTAAAAAAAAACATATCGATGGCAGAATGTACATTTTCATGCTTTGGTTATACAGTGTATACAGAAACACACACAATTCTGATATTTAGGGTACATGTTTGATTGAAAATTTCTTGAGTGGGAAAATGATTTTTAAAAAATGTATTAGTACTTACTGAGCAAATGGCAGGTGAGTTTGCATGTGTTTGATTGGTAGAAAACCAAACTATTATAAAAGTTTAATAGAGAGGAGGGAGAAAGACAGAAAGGGAGAGGGGGGTGGTCTGGGTTAGAAGGGGGCAATTTCCTTGGCCTCCATGTTTTCACTTTGCAGCCCAAACTGGCTTGTCCCCTTCAGCTAATGATAATTTAAAGGTTGGAGTATCTTGGTTCTGGAACTTATGAAGTTACTTCTGGCTGTTCTGGTCCTTGCTTCAAAGGTTTTATTTTGTTGTTTTCAATCTCTTCCTTGCGAAGTATGGCTACACTGCAAAGGGTTAGGTATACTACATGTAGTCTGTGAGTGCTTGATGACATGTCTACTGACTTTTCAGGTTTGTTGGCAGCAGATCGGCCTGGTAGTTGGAGTGGATTGAAGAAAGGGAGGTGAAGAGAATTGATAGAGATTGGAGAGAAAGATAGAAAGAGAGAGAGAGAGAGAGCAAGAGGAAGGAAAAGAAAAGCGAGAGGGAGAAAGATGGAGGAGGAGGAAAGAGAGGGGGAGAGAGAGTTAATGGGAAAAAAGAAAAGAAAAAAAGATAACAGAGAGAGAGAGAGATAAAGAAGATATATGTTTCACAGTGTACATCTTTTTGCATTGTAGGCTGTTTTTAATGAAAGAGTATAGATTACATGAATTGTTTGAAGTAGAAGAGAGAGAGAAAGAAAAAAAGAAAAATGTGTGTGGTTGTAGCAAATTTAGGAATGAAAGAGGGAGTTGGGAGAACGATGAAGGGGGACAGATAATGAGGTCTAGGGAGGTGAAGAGAGAGAGAGAGAGAGGGAGAAAGGGGGGGGGGGATGGGAGGAGAAAGATTGGCTAAGCTGTGTGAAATTAGGTGCATATCACATTACAAAAAGCTTGTATCCCCAAGATAAGATTTCCATGGTATTCATGGGCAGGGACTAAACTTGTTTTGTGTGTTGGGTCAAATAAGTTTTAAGCTCCTCATTCTTTTCTTTTCCTTCTGGTTTTCTTCTGTCACGTTTGAATGTTCTGAGTTTCAAATTTAATTTCTCAAGGATGTAAATAATAATAGCATGGAAAGGTTTTGCAGTGCATTAAAGCCCACACTAACATTTGTGTTATGTGTGATAAGTGCAGGTTTTTAAGTAGTGTTTTCGCTCTTTTTTTTTCACTAGTGGCTGTCCAATGCGGGAGTTCTGTAATATAATGAATTGATTTTTGGTAAATCAAAGATCATTAAATGCATTATTTTGGTGTCACATGTACATGTATCTTCAGATCCACATCATTTTTCACAAGTTCACTGCACAGAACTTTATGTGCGAATTTTTTGCACCCTGTTAGTGTTGCATTTTCCTGGAAGCAGAAACACTGACACTGTAGTCAGAAAACAAAACAAAACAATAGATAATATAGAAGTGGGTACTACTAGTCTACTACCCCGTTTAAATCTACCAAAAACGCGAGGTAACCTCCGGAGGTTACCTCGTGTCGTCCTTTGTCCACTGTAGATTTAAACGGTCTCAGCACAAAGGACAAAGCACGAACGCGAGGTAAACGCGAGGTGAGAATCATACTAGACGGCCTAGCACGACACGGCACAACTTCCTCAGTCATCCAGCGTGATTCCCTGTTTGAGCATAGATTTAAATGCTCGCGGGGTAGAAAACGGAAGTCCTCTCGTCCGAACGCTCGCTTAGGTGAGCACATGTAAACAATGAGGCCGAACATGTATTGGCAAAAACAGGGTGTTTCACCTTAAGCTTTCAATAAAGTGCCCATAAAAAAGTTTTTAAAAAGATTTTGATATTAAATATTGATTTTCATTCTGTATGTTGATCATTCTAATGCTTTTTTTAAAAATGTAAGCGACTAGCTGCACATGTTCGAGTTAAGTATAAGCGTGTCTCTGGATCTGTAGCTGTCAACGTCGAGTTTGCAAATGAAAGATTAATTTATGAAGTAACACAATTACATACGGTATAGGCCTACTTCTATTATCTCTTCTTTATTTCAACACGACAGTACAGTGTGCGCTTTTCCCCCCTGGACATTTTACCAAGACAACGCACCTCGCGATTACCGCAGATGTGCGTTCTGATTTAAACGGTCCTCGCTTTTGTTACCTTGTGTTTGTGAAGGAATTTCACCCCGACTTTACCCCAGACAATCATCTGGTGTGACACCGAGTGATATAGATTTAAACGGGCTATACTACACATACATGTACAGTTACATAGCTCTGCAACATGTACATTGTAACCGAGTTATTGTAACATACATGTACATGTACATGTGCATGAGGTTATTGTCTCGCCTGCGTAGCGGAGCGAGACATAGGTATCACTATTTCCGGTGTCGGCGTAGGCGGCGTCGTCGGCGTCGTCGGCGGCGTCGGCGTCGGCGTCGTCGTCAACAATTGTGTTGTACACCCAATAACTTTCTATAGCTTTAAGGTGGGATCACCAAATTCATACCAGAGGTCCATCTCTTGAAGGCGCAGGTCAAGTTCGAATATGAGTCGAATTTGAATAAGGTCAAAGGTCAAAGGTCAATGAACTTTCCATGACTGGCACTGTGCTATATTGTACACACAATAACTTTTTATACCTTCGAGGTAGGATTGCCAAATTCATACAAGAGGTCCATCTCTTGAAGGTGCAGGTCAAGTTCGAATGTGAGTTGAATTTGATTAAGGTCAAAGGTCAAAGGTCAATGAACTTTCCATGACTGGCACTGTGCTGTGTTGTACACACAATAACTTTCTATAGCTTCGAGGTGGGATCACCAAATTTATACCAGAGGTACATCTCTTGAAGGCACAGGTCAAGTTTGAGTATGAGTTGAATTTGAATAAGGTCAGAGGTCAAAGGTCAATGAACTTTCCATGACTGGCACTGTGCTATGTTGTACACCTAATAACTTTCTATAGCTTTGACGTGGAATCACCAAATTCATACCAGAGGTCCATCTCTTGAAGGTGCAGGTCAAGTTTGAATGTGAATTGAATTTGATTAAGGTTAAAGGTCAATGAACTTTCCATGACTGGCACTGTGCTATGATTTACACCACTTTGTTCCTGTAATGACATGAACTTTATAACTTGATACTTTTTAACACTAACATTTTACTTCAGTTCAACAGAGTTCATTCTACAGTTTACTGTATAATAGCAGTGAACTCACTACTCTCTATACCTGAACCAGATTTTGTATTTTACTTGTTACTGTTGTTCATATATTTGTTTATTTATTTATTTATTTATTTATTTATTTATTTATTTATTTATTTATTTATTTAATTTATCCATAACCAAGCCTATGTAATGATAATTTGTGAACTCCCTTTCACTTATTATTACAATATGATTGTGCATTTTTTTAAATTTATTTACTTAATTTATCCATAACCAGGCCTGTGCAATGATAATTTGTGAACTCCCTTTCACTTATTATTACAATATGATTATGCATTTTTCTGTCTGTGTATTTTGATTTAATTAACAGTGAATGCAACATGGCTGAAGGATCACTATGTTTGGATGCTTTTTGCATCTGTTTGTTCCACTAATAGCATGACCTTTACAATTTTAATACTTTCTAACACTAACATTTTACTTCAGTTCAACAGAGTTCATTCTACAGTTTACTGTATAATAGCAGTGAACTCACTACTCTCTATACCTGAACCAGATTTTGTATTTTACTTGTTTATTTTTTAAATGCATTTGTTGTTATTTATTTAATGAGCTATAGTTCTTGGCACCATTTATAATATTCACACAAATTTGCCAATGGTACAATAGAAAAGCTGTCAAAGTTTCTTAAATGTTACCCTTCAGATTTGCTGTATGTACATGTTCTGGTAATACTGTAGACTGTAATACTGTATTGCATATGTAAACTGTCAGAACCACAATTCACCCCCTAAACTGCTGACAGCCTCAGAAGTCATATAGCATAGTTTTGACATGCAGTCTCTTCATGACTGCAATATGCAGGCGAGACAACGCTTGGCGTTTGCCTTGTTTTCATTTGCATCCTGCAAGGGAACGAGAATCAACCGCACAGGCCATAATTGTTGCGCCTACATGTGTTATGCGGATGCTGTTCATATGCACCAGGTATCCGCATCATAAGGTCTCGAAGCGTAAAATAGATGTCAAATAGGTGCAGAATAAGCGTAAAATAGGGGGAAGCAAAATACTGCAATATTTGGTGGGAATTAATGGTTCATATTACCAGCAGTCTGAAGCATATCCATAAAATAGGCATAACATTTTTGCCTATCTCTTGGTCCTTACGGATAGGTGGGTACTATAAATGGGGCTACATGTAGAGTGATAGAGTTATGAGAGAGAGAGAGAGAGAGAGAGAGAGAGAGAGAGAGAGAGAGAGGAGAGAGAGAGAGAGAGAGAGAGAAAGAGAGAGAGAGAAAGAGAGAGAGAAAGAGAAAATGAGAGCAAAAAATGGAGAGAAGGAGAGAAGAAAAAGAGTGAAAAGACCTGGGTTACATTCTGTAGAAATGGAGAGGGAAAAAATTATGGGGTAAATGAAGATAAAGTTTGATGGAGAAGGAAAGATAGAGAGAGAATGAGCTTAGTAAAGGAGAGAGGGGAAGAGAGAGTGGAAGACAGAGGAGAAGATTGAATAACCAAGCCATCAGCAAAAATGCAGGTGATCAATAGCAATAAGAAGAGCACTTGAGTCAGAATTCAACCTGTCTTTGTGTAATCCCTTTAATCCATTTACTCAACGAGCTCTTCACAGCTCTTTACCACGTCAGCCTTCATACCCGCAAAGTGGCTTCATAAAATGGAAACTGAAGGCAATAAAATATTTCTACCTTGTCTGTGTGATACCTTTGATGTGGGCTATGAATGCCGCCCTGTTTTTTCACGGTTTATAATTCTGTTGTGCTTCTCTCTCTCTCTATCTCTCACTCTTTCTCTCTTTCATTTCCAGTTTGATAGATTGTGTTTATTTTTTTTAGCACTGGGAATTCGAATTCTTTCATTAATCAATGATAAAAGCAATTCTAAGGTTGAAATACTTTACAGTTATGTCCTATGGTACATGTAAAACAGAAATCCTTCCTTGATACATTTTACATCTTACATGTTATGTTCACTTACATGTACATGCACAGGTGTACATGTAGGCCTGGCTAAGCTAGCCTTTAAAGATAAACTTGAGTTTGGATGATGTGATTACAAAGTGACAAAAATTGTTTCAATTCATTTGGAAAAGGTGATTACCGTAAATAGTACATGTACATGTAAATAAAACATGTTGAGTATCCTGCAGTTTTGAAATCATCACAGGGATAAGAAATTAATAAAATCTTGTACCTCGCTGTGCCTGGAAATGGGTGGGAAAACACAAATGTTTGGGCTTAACACTCAAGATATTTCTTGTTATATTTTAAATTTGGGACATTTTAATATCCTTTTCAGGGGACATTTTCTACTTTTATACATGTACTTCGACATACTTTCAAAGTTCCAAGCTGACATCAAAAGACAAACGTCTCACAAATTATATTTCATTTCCTCCCAGAACTCAAGCTTCCCTCTAAAGCTTCGTAAGGTATGTGTAGACAGAACTGTTGAAAATAAATAGTACAATATTTGTAAGGCAGCCTATTGTAAATCATAGATTATGGACTACATGGCCTATATTATGAGATTTTGCTTTATCCACCATCATACAGGAATATTTACTTCTTTCCTTTCTTCTAAAGTTACACATGTATTTTGCAATTCAAGCTGTTGACTACCTCTAATGTGATGGCCTCTATTATTAGGAAAAGACACTTCAAACACACACTCACACAGAACACACACAAAAAACAAGCAAACATATTAACATGGAACACAAAACCTTCAAAAGTACTGTACTGTATCATTGAGGAAGGTGCGCATCAGACAAAGTGAAAAACTCCTACTCTTGGAAGCTGACTCATTTTTGATGAGATTAGTCTCCCTTTCAATTCAAGTTTCAGGCTGATTAGAGCCAGCCAGCTGATAGCCTAATTCTTGTCAGCTTGACACATGATAAGGTGTTAGCAGGCTCTGGTCCTCAACAATGGTTGGAGCTGGCAAAATGAATAATTCATTGATTTGCTGTTATCCAGAGGTGTTAATTCAACAATGCGCTTCTGCTATAGTGTATCGATTTATATTCACTTGGGTTGACAGACTCGTTGTGCAGCTCCCCCCCCCCATGATTTCAACAAATATTTGAGATGTGATTTTTTTTCTCTCCGAGGGCTGCTTGTTCTAGTAGGATCCATGTTTAGATCCAAGCAATAATGATAAGAAATTACATATGTATAAAGTGTATCTAACGATAATGGTAAAATTGGTCGTGCCTCAAGCCCTCATCAATAAATCATTGAGGAAATATCAGTTAAGCATGATGACACCACCCAAATGACTCCTGAATTGATGTTAATACATTAATGAAGTGCAATTAGTGGCTTCCATTTAATGTCTGACCCTAATGTCTGTCCTTAAAGCTCATGAACAGTATTGGTAGCGAAGAGAAAATTGGCGTGAAACTGACTGAATTATAGTCTCATATTGTCTGCCTTGCATAAAAAGATGTGAGATTGTATGATATTCTATTTATGATTTCTGGTGAATTTGGTGTAAATGTCTGAAAGGAATGCAATACAACGTAACACTCTCCCTTATGCTATGACCCCTGAACACCGACGGCTTCCTGCACAACATTCACAGCACTTTGTTGTGCTTATCAAGATATCACACCACATAACTCTCATTAGTTTTACTTGTGTGGGGGACTGAGTGATGCACGTCAAAGATGTTGATTTTTGATCGCGGCCCAGTGATCTAAAAAGTTTTTTTGCCTCTCATGTGCACGATATTCAACTTCAGGAGTAAAAAAAAAAAACTTCAGAGCATCTTAGTTTAGCTTTTATCTTGCTACTAAGCAGCTAAAAGCAAAGAAATCTGATGAACACTTTGATGGCCCACCAAACTGTACATAGTCTTTAATAAATAGGTGACCACATGATTTCAACAGGACGATTGACTCATGGAGGAAAGATTATTAGAAAGTGTTGAGGACTGACCTACTGTCATCTACTGCAACCACTGCAGTATTTTGTGATACCTTTTTTTTTTATAAAAAACACAGAAACAAAAGCTACATGTAACTAATTTGAGAATGATTCATTGCTATACATGTACAGGTAGTTATAGTTTTGGTGAGGTCTAAACCCCCCCTAAATTTTCACAACATTCATTTGGCTGATTATGGTCTTTGGAAAATAATCAACCGAAAAGTAATTTATATTGCTTCCAACCTTCAAGGATGTCCATTTATCAAATGCACTATTCAGTTGTGATTGCTTGAGTGTACTCCTTGAAGTATTTATTGCATTCTAATTGTGTGCATCTGTATAAATGAAGGAATGTTCATGGCTGAAGAATAATTTTTAGCAATAGTTTCCTGCTCACTGCTCTTGCAACTACTACAGTGTAATTGCTGGATCTACAAAATGTACTTGTAGGGCCTACTACAGTATGGTAGTTGCTGGATTTACAACATTGCTGCCTCTTTTCATGGAGTCTTTGCTTTACTTAAGGTTACTTTTGACATGGAGGATTTCTGTATCATGTCTGAATTTTTCTTTTATAGGATTACATTAATTTACAGGCTTTCAAAACAGCTTCCTGTAAAAAAGAATTCAACAAAATTTTGCTACTTGAGATCCAATAATTAACTTTATCAGTTTATGTACTGATTGCTGCTCATCTAGTAATTGATAATTTTCTCACAAAGTACACTTCATGATGAATGGAGTCTTGTCATTTCAAAGAAAAATCATTTAAAATGACTGCTTCTAATTTGATAATTATTTTGAAAAAATATGTCAGAGGTTAGTGACAGTTCTAAACTAACGCCTGTATTGGTATTTTGGCTTGTATGTAATTGGGTAGGACTAGGAAGGAGTTTACAAATTACTCAACTTCATGAGAAAGCATGATGCATTCATTCCCTTGTAACAGTTCCAGCTATCTCCATTCACATCTACCATCCAATCTTCAGCTTTAATAAGATGGCCAGCTTTCAATGGCTATCATTTCTTGCTAATCCCCTTCTTTAAATACTTGAGGTCCGACCTGAAAGGGAGGCGCTACCATAGGGCCAGGGCGAACAATGCCAGGCAATCTTTGGGGGCTTTTGTAAAGGAGGGGAGAGGGGGTACCCCTATTGAGACTCCTCAGAGATTGTTGTGGTCATAAAGGTAAGGCTATCAATATAATGAGAAAGAGGCTGATGAATGAGGGGGGTTAGGAAAACCCCATTGTGGGTGGTGTTTCTCTATTTGGTATTCATAGGCCATTTTCTTTTCTCAAGAGTACTGGTACATTATGTATAGATACTGATATAGGCCAGACTGTATAGGCCTTCCTCAGGGATAGAGTGGGATAGTTAAAGAGAGAAAGAGAAAGGAAGAGAGAGAGAGAGAGGGAGAGAGGAAAGAGAAAAGGAAGGATGAATGATTGAGTGACAGAGAGAATGAGAGAGAGAACAAGAAGAAAAAAAAATGACTCAGAAAGATACTTAAGATGATTTAGGAGAGAGAGAGTGAAGAAGAAGAAGAAAAGAGAGGATTGTTATGTAGTCTGTACAGTGTGCACTTGGTACAAGAAGCTTGTGATGGCCATGAGGTTAAAGATTTTGTACCAAGAAATTGCAGCCCTTGAATAAATGTGTCTGTTACCTTTTTTTTTTTAATTGGCCCATTTTTAATTTTTTTTTTTACAGTATCTGCTTATTTTACATGATTGCCAACATTGGCAGTGGCTGATGGGGAGGGAGGGATGCAATCACAATTCTCAATTATGTTCAACTATACTTCTGAATAGGGCCAGATTATGGTGGCCCTGAAGTACGTTCGACAACAGGTCATGTGCGATGTGAATTTCGCATCCCAGGTCCTGAACTTTGCATCCCAAGTCGTGAAATTCATGACCCTCGATGCGAAATTCATGACCCGTGGTGCAGACTTTGCATCCAAGTCGTGAAATTCACGACCCGCGGTGCGAAATTCAGGACCCGTGGCGTGAAGTTTGCATCTCAGTCCTGAATTTCGCATCGCGGGTCATGAATTTCATGACTTGGGATGCAGAGTTCAGGACCTGGGATGCGAAATTCACGTCGCACATGACCTGTTGTCGAGCGTACTTCAGGGCCACCATACCAGAAAAATAAAAACTCAAAACAAATGAGCCTTCTCAATGTTTACAGAGTGGATTGGTACATGTACATGTATATGAAAATTAATTATGTTTCTTCCGTTTGAATAATAATCTGTGGCACCCTCCCCTATTATAAAAAAAAAAAAAAAGAAGGAAAGAGTCACATGTTGGTCCAATGAAAATATTGCATTCATCTGTCCAAGCCCTACAAACTTTCAATGCAAAACGAAACATATGAATACGACCATTGTGTAGTCCCAAGCACCCAGTTTTTTATTAGCCTTCTCGGCCCAGTGTTTTACGACTCTGTTTGCTTGCTTTGCAGTGCCGTCCCCACCAGGGATGCAAGGCAGGAAATTTAATCATAAAAAACGCAAGAATTTCTTGAATCATTGCTTAGCCTGGCTCCACGAAACCATAAAACTCACCAGCTAATAACTGTAATCTCTGCTCTTAATCAATTTTGTGTCCTTTACAATTTGAATGACTAACATTCCTTTGAAATATATTGGGATCTCACGATTGTATCTAATATTTCATGTGTTCTGTAGTGGAGATGTTAGATGTTACTAAACAGGATAGACTGATGGAAAAGGAGATTTTCACATTAAAAGGTTTTTTTTAATGATGGGCTTAAAGAGTAATTATTCAGTTCTTGTTGAAGCTTTATTTTCATTGTATTGTAAGCCTGTAATATACATGTATCTTTTATGAACCAGTTTAGAATGATGTTATTTCTGAACTAAAATTTGCACATGTATGTATAAAGTGGGGTCCATTATTTCCTTGCAGACGAGTTATTACATGTAAAATGTAATGTAGTTTCATCTCTATACCTTACCCGTTTGACATTCTAGTCTCCTCTACTAGTATATTGCACAGTCTGTCATAAAACTGTGGGATGGAACTTCTAAGGTAAATACTGTAAATGAATTTTCTGAGACAAAAAGTCATAAAATAGGCTTTTGTTTAGTTTCCATATCCTTGTGAAGCTCATAATGGGTTTGATGGCTTGACACAGAGTAACCCCTAGAGGTCAGGATAGTCTTCAAATTCAGACTCACATCATTTATCCTTACCCATCCAAAAACAAAACTGGGACCATCACCCCTGGGAGAAAGTTCATTCTTTAAGATTTTCAGAGTTTGTTGAAGTTTTTCCTTTAAAATATATCATTGGTTTGAAGTACTGAATTATGAGAAATCTGAAATTTATTCATGTATTTGATCAATTGATTAAGCCATCAGTCAAAAAAATGGACATTAAAAAAATATTTTTTTGAATATACTAGCTGCATTTTGGCCTACATTATATATTCCTCAACTTTAAAGGCAAAAATTAAATATTTTTTTAAAGGGAAAGAATATTGAAACAGTGACTCTGTGACTGTATATTTTCCAAATATTCTTTTTCATTGGTCTATGGAAAACAATGTTTTTCTTTTGCACAAAATAAAGTGAATAGGCTCTGACATGTATTTAGTAGATTGAATCATTATCATGTTCCTTCCCCATTATCTACAAACTGAACTTGGTACGTGTTTTAAAATACATTAAAGAAGATTTTAAAACTTTAATCAATGTGTACATACATAGAGATTAGGGCTTGATACTTGCAGGCACCTGGGATGCATGGCGCCCCAAAATTTAGTTCCAAACTCCCGACTCCCCCCCCCCCCCCCACCACATCTGAACAATTACCACACATACCTGTAGCTCACTTCATACATATCATGGTCTTACAATCTGAATACCACATCAAAAATGTTAGTGTAGAGCCCTAAATGTAGGAATGCTTTTGTTCATACAGGATTTTGAAGTGGAAGCAGTTGGACATTGTTCACGGCATTTTGTATCACACAGTCTGTATGGAAAGACTATGATTGAAAGTGACACACGCATACATTTCCCATAAATTTTCTGGACCCAAGGATATTCCCTAGTTATTTATGAGAATAGATTTCACTTTTTAATGACAGTCTAACATCAACAGTGGTCTTGAATTATGACCATCCATCCGAATTGTTCAGACACAAAAATGCTTATCCTGAAACTGGATTTAGAAAACAACGTAAATGTACATGTATAAAGAATTATTGTACAGAGCGTCCAGCGCATGTACCCACATCTCTAAAGAAATGTCATATAGAAGCGAAGTTTTCTACTGCGCATGTTGTCATTTCGCTCAGTTATGTAGGAGACAATGTACTTCTGGAATACTCCATGTTTTCCCCCTCTCTTTTTGTGTGTTTGTCCAAATACAGGGAAAGAGAAATGCCAAATGAAAGACTTTGCAGACACTCTACAACCAGTAACTTTCCCAAATTTCTGATGATGTCCATTTTCTCTTGTATTAAACTTCATAAATTATAACAAAAAAAATGTTTTGGGTCATTGATTAGAATGTTGTCCTCTCTTTGTTTACGTGAAAGATCCATGATTTTGGAGTGCGTCCACAGAGATCTGTAATGTCGAAGAGCGTGCTTATTGAGGGTAACAGAGGGCTAATACGCGACCCAAGTTCTGAACTAGCTTACCCATTACCCTTGATAAACACAACAGCGACTTGATTAAACCGAACTAGCGTATCGGACTTGAGTTCCACAAAAAGGGGGATTTGATTACCCGTTGAACGAGATCAGTGACTCAAGTCGTGGCAATGAACACAACGCGACCGAAGTCGCGTTTTGTTTGGGAACTTCGGACTCTTGTTTCCGGATGAGATAAAAAGTAATAAGCCTGCCAGATTTGACTTTCACTGCTGGGTCATCTTGCAGCTGGGCATGGGCTTGAGGGTTTCGGGAACTCAGATCGCGATGATAAACACGACATCCAGAAAGACCACCCATTGTGAGCGCGATTTGTGTTCGTGAATCAAGTACCCATTTCTAATTTCTAGAAATCGAGTTCCCTCAAATAAACACACCCCAAATCACATATGACTGCTATTGATAGTACTCCCAGAACCCAAGCCTCATTTCTTGGCATATATTGATTTTTCATCATTATTACCTACTGGAAATGATCGCAAAACTTTAGCATGGTTCGCTTAATATTTTTGTTCAGTACTCCAGTACCAGAAATCAGAACTGCTCAGTGTACACGTACTTCTTTATTTGAAAGTGACTCCTGCCTTTGCTAATTACACGTACATGTAGGTATTAAACTCATACAGGTTCAATCATTTAATCAGTGAGTACCAGTAGTTTACTTCGTAAAAATATCAACATATGGAGATGCGACCTTTTGTTGGATAGCCTCCCAGGCAGATCATATATTTTTCTGCCATGGTATTAATACATTCTGCTCCCAGATTTGACTGCTTGGAAAAAGCAATAATGTAGCCTACATTTTGGGTGCATTCAAACTAACATCTTGAAATGAATCTTTGGGATAATGATTGGTTTTTGCACCAGTGCTCCGATGTACGGTCTTGTGACAAATGCTTCGGGCTATAGGTTTGCTATTGCATTTTAGGTTAATATGTATTTGGTTTAGGGTTAGGGTTACCTGGGTACTGTATATTGTCTGGTCTAATCTAATTAGATTTTGGGGTTTCAAGGTCAAAGGTCAAAGGTCATAGAGGTCATTTTGTACATAGAAATGATTCGATCTTTGTGATAACTCAGTAACCATTAGATGGATCAACTTCAAACTTGGCTCATGTATGCATATGGGAAGGACAATGATCTGATTAGATTTTGGGGTCTGAAGGTCAAAGGTCAAAGGTCATATAGGTCATTATATACATGTACATGAAACTTCTTGTTCTTGCGATAAATCAACAACTCTGACGGTTCAACTTCAAACTTGGCTCATGTATGCATATGGAAAAGGCAATGGTCTTAGCAGATTTGGGGGTCACAAGGTCAGATGTCAAGGTCAAAGATGTCATTGTATAAATGAAAATAAATCAACATGAAGTGCCATATATTTCTGATCTGGTAATGGCGGAGGCATAAGTTCGACCACGCATGGTTGAGGATTCATCTAGTTTTTCAGATTCTGCTGAAATATCTTCAAGGAATATTGATTTGTGACATTTCATCTTTAAAGGCATTGGTTAACATTATTTTGATTTTAAAAAATCTCATTTTGTTTCTTGAAAATGGGATGAATATAAGGGTTATAGTGTAAAAATACCAGTGTGAAAGTTTCAAAGTATGATATCCACAGGAAGTATTTTTAAATATTAGAAATGTGTAGCAGTGTTTGAAAAATATACGAGGGTCGGTTGCACAGACTAGACATAAGGAGTGCGCATGCGTGCATGGCTCACCGGTCCGTACTGTGTGTGGTGGTATATCATGCAGCGGGAGGCAGATAACATTTTTTTTTAATTCAAGCAAAATGGTCCTCTTATCTATTGTCTCTGAGACGAAAAATAATAAAATCACGGTTTGCATCTAACTTGCAGTTTTTCATTCCAAATTATGGTTGGTTTCAGGGTTTTTGAGTACCAAATACAAGTACTCATACATATGCTTGAGAATTTTTTAAATCTGGCTGCTCACAAAGTTAGCTAATGCCTTTAAACCAGTGAGTTTATGACTGGCACAGTGGTTTTCCAAGTGTTTTACATGTTGTATGCCAAATTTCTACTTCCTAGGGTAGGCTAGTGAACTCGTACTTGTCAGTTTTGATGATTTAGTATTTGATAACTTCATAAATGTATATTTACCTTCATCCATTAAAATGTTATGGTGTTTGCCCTTGTGGATTGGAACGACTTCTTGTGAGCTTCAGGAAAATGTTACGTTGTTTCTCTTCAAGGAAATTCAAATTTCAAGAGTAACACTCCTGTTTATTTTTTTTTTTCTTTGTTTACTCCTATCCATGTATGAGGATTTCACATACATGTATGGGTTTTGTTTGATAAATTTTTCACACTTGTGATGGATCCTGATTCTTTTTCGACTTTTAAAAACTTCAGATGAGAAAGATGGATGACTTATGGTTTAATTGTAGCCTGTAGGCCTGTACAGCTGCATGTATGGGGTTGTGTTTCTTTAGGTGCAGGGAGGGGGGTAGAGGGTAATACATCACCAGAAATCAAGATGCTGAGCATGCAGTGTACATGTAGGTCTTATGTGAACGTTCCCGTGGATACTAGTATTACCCTGCACAAATTAATGCAGTGAGGACAGCAGGGCCTACATCTACATATATATTGAGAAAGAAAAAAAGAACCTCCTGTTGCAACATAGAGCAACAGTGCTTGATGAAAAGCAACAAAAGCAGGAATATGGATAAAAAAAAAAAATATCCAAGAGATGCAGACAAGAAATAGGTTAGCGATGATCGATTTCTTGGTCGGCTGGCGCCAGCGATGTAACCATAAAATTACTCGGAAGGGGAAGAGAATGAAGAGTGATGGAGAGAAGAGGAAAAGGATCCTCTATCTGTGATAGGTGTAACTAGGCGATGATTCTGGTTTTGTTTAGATGTAATGGTATAAGACAGTGTATACGGCAGTGAAGGAAAAAGTGCATTGATCTCTAAATGCTGCAGTAATTTACATGTAGCATACAGGTGGTTCTGAAATGTTGCAGTGCAAGGATTAGGCAAAATAGAAGTAATTCCTAGTTTCTCATCCCCTCTGTCTTTCCATGTTTTTTGGCTTGTCTCAAAATTGTTATATTTCAAAAAGAATTAAAAAAATTGAAATTAATTTAGTCTTCATTTATGTACATCTGGACAACAGGTTGACATAGAATTACAAACACCATGCATTCTTTAATAGTTGTGTGCCTCTTATATAAATGAAATTTTCATAGAAAGAGGAAATTTATGTAAAAATTGACCAAATAGCATTTGTATATTATTATATACCCCCAAAAAAATCAAAATCAAATATCAAATATTAAATAACATGGAACCCCCTCCTCCTCAATTTGAAAATTTCCAGACGAGAAAATAGGAATCAATTCTACTTGGCCTTATTCATGTATTGTTAAAGATAGCTCCTTTTAATATTTGAAAATGAAAACATGAGATTTTCCAAAAGCTCAGTTATTATTATTCATTCATTCATTTCATTTTCATTCATTTCATTTATTTTCCATTTCCAATGTAATGTAAAATAGAATACATAGTATGCATCGTACAAGGTAAAAAATGAAACTAAACAGTGGATTCGTAAATATAGATAGTTCCCGTGTACAAGAGCCTGAAAAAAGGTTGGTAATGGAGGGGACTGCTGAAAAGCTGAGCTTGTAGATTGCAGCCCCCTATTATTATTATTTTTTTTGGGGGGGGGGTTGGTTTTTAGATTTCTTGAGCTGATGCTGGAGATTGCTAAAAGTAAAAGCAATCATTAATCAACCTTAGCTTGTTGGCTTGTTCTTACCCTCATATACATGAATCATATTTTGCCTCAGACTCGTACTCTTGTTGTTTAGAAAAGAAGAAGACACAGAACAAACATTGATCTACATGTATAATCTAGAGAGCTGGAACTGAACAAATTGATATATTTATGTAGATAAAGGAGAAAATTGCCCAGTTTAAAGGCAAAACCTCTTTAACAAATTTAGGGAAATATCCACCATACATGTAGACCTGTTAATTTGAAATGAGTTGAACTCAGTTGATATACTACGTGTATGAAAAGATCAATGAAAATTATTTTTGCTTAATACATGTATGTGCAGCTGGGCCAAAAGTTTACCTAGCAGAAAATCAGTTCTGGTGATATTATTTTTCACACCTCCAATGATATCTGCCAGATTTTCTCTTCATCTTGAGTAAAGACATTAAGACAAGCTGGTTCTCTTCTCATTATCAGATACATGAAAGAAGTCATCCTAAGACTATAATGCAGAAATTACATGTAGTTATGATGATAATCTTGAAAATAAGAGGGAAATTGTTCTTCCTTTACCAGGGGTATTGGTAAACTGTGGCCCTGCATACACTGAACATTTACTTTGTACCTTGTTAAAATGACACTTGTTCATTCATGAACATTTACACTGAAATTCAGTTTATATCTCTTTACAGAACAAGAAGATGGTATTTCAAAGTTTAGCAAATGTCATTACATAACCTTGCAGTCAATTAACCATCCTTATCTTGTAGAGTCACCTTCTTGCAATGTTTGACTTGCTGGCAAAGTTCAATAAAACAGGACAAAGGAGGTAGAAATAAAAAATGATGTGCATCTGAACAGAGGTATTTGTGTGAAACTACATAAGAAAGGGGCCATTAAATGATTTGGCTTCTATACTTGTAGATATACATGTACATATACATGTACATGTACATGTTGGCCTACATTCACATGTACAAGTGACTTGTTTCGCATTCTAATTCACACCATGTCCAGTTGATAGACGTTGTGTTTTATCTTTCCGACAAATCTAACATTTTACTTTTTATTTGAAAAATTGAGATAAGACTGAATTCCGTGGAAAAGAAGAAGAAAAAAAAAGAATCACTTTAGCAAGGAATCATGTACTGTAGCCTTTATGAGCTTGGCTTCTCTTTAACAGTAGAGAATACAGGGATGTAAAGGGGAAATGGAGAGCATGCCAACTTGTAATTTGTGCGCTTGTTTTCTTGCTTTGGTCGTCTGGAAAGGGCTTATTACCCACTGCATTGAATGGCTAATGCTTTGTAACTTGACCGGTTTTCATCCCGAATTGAGAAGCCATTGTTTGGCAGGCAGGCAGGCAGCCCCTGCCTTAGATGGCCAAGCTCAAGCCTGATGGCCAAGATTATCAGGGTCATACAGAGAGAGAGAGAGAGAGAGAGAGAGAGAGAGAGAGAGAGAGAGAGAGATAAAGGAGGATGGAGGTAGGGAGAGGTGGACAGTGAATGGAAGAAATTAGAAAGGAAAGGAGAGATACGTTTAGAGAGAGAGAGAGAGAGAGAGATGACTCTTAAAGGAGATGAAGAATAGAGAGAAGAAGAGAAATAAGTAGGGAAGAAGGATGGAGGAATTGGAAAAAGAAAGGAGGGAGAGAGAGAGAGAGATGTAAAGAAAGAGAGAAAGGTGAAGGTTATGGGAGATGGAGAGTAGAGGAATGGAGAAAAGAAGGGGGAAGAGAAAGAGAGGGGGGAGCTACATGTAGGTAAAAGGGAATGTGGCAAAAGAAAGATGGCAGAAAGCAAATAACTATACATGTACATAAGTTTAGACAACTATTATGAATTTTACATTGTAGTAGAATGTAACGTCTCGGGTCAACGGAGGATATGGTTAAGTTAGGACTTCATTATTTAGAATGCTGTGATGAGGATCATGGGGAGGGGGGATGGAGGAGAGTGGGTTTGTGGGGAGGTTCAGGATGGGTGGGGGGGCAGTGATGTTTCTCTCCTCTACCTTTCTCTTGTTTGGACTTTTATGCTTTTTTATGAGACATGAAATTGAAACGAGAACCATGGAGTGACTATCATGCTAAAATCTGCTAAAGCATGCTAAAGCGAGAAAGTGTGAATGCCAGAAGTGTGTTGATTGATTGTTGCCTGATTTGTTACATGGATAGAGATTGATGCATATGTCAAGAACATACCCAGGAGCCTGTCGCTCTCATTGCAGAGAAAGAGAAGTTCTTATTTCAAGCTCTTGTAGATTGTATTGCTCGGAATGGATTTTTGTATTGCATGTACATGTAATACTAAATTTCCCCTTGTTATTCTTCACATTTTAATTACATTAAGATTTCATTGCCAAATACATTACCTGTGGCAAAGTCAGGGGGGGGGGAGAGAGGGGGAGGAGGAGAAGGGAGGTAGGGAGGGGCAGTAGGTTTGAGAAAGATGGAGGGAAGATGGAAAATGGAGGAGAGGCTTAGAGGAAGGGGAGGAAGGGGAGGGAGAGATAGATGGAGAGATGAAAGAAGAGATGGAGGGAGGGAGGAAGAGAGAGAGAGAGAGAGAGAGAGAGAGAGAGAGAGGGAGATAAAGGGGCCGGGAGGGGGGGGGGGGGGGGGGGTGGGGGTAGAAATAGCGGGGAATGGGAAGGGATGGTAGAGAAGAAGAGAGAGGATTAGTGAGATACATTGATTTGATAAAAGCTATTATGGTATTTGAATGACATGAATGATGAAAGGAATTTTAGATTGATGATGATGATTGGACTTGGAGGAAATACAAACTAGGGCAGGAAGGGGAAGGGGTGGAGGGGGAGAAGGGGTGTCTCCAGGGAATTGTTGAATATCCTCCTGGAGAATGATTGCCAGGGAAGAAAGGAGGATATTGAGATGGGCTAGAAGTGAAAGGACCCCTGGCTCTTATACATGTATGACAGGATCGGATCTCTGTTCTTATTACAGGAACCCTGTTCACATAACAAGATTTGTTTTTATCTTCCAGATCTTTGTTAAGAGGTTTGAGGATTGAAAGTTGCACTTTATCACCTTTCATTGAAATTTCTGGACGACTTTGAATAGTCGAGTTGTTCCCATGCACTCCGATCACAGCTAAGGAAGTGGTTGGTTTGGAAATTGTTAGCCATTTGTTGTGGCATCACATTGGAATAACTTGAAGTTGATAGTTCGACAGGTTTCAACCAAACAAACCTCAATGAAAATTTAACTTTGTGATTGTTCCAGGAAAGCTTGGAAGTTCAAAATGGAGGAATGATCAGGATGATTTAATAAAGATATTTACAGGAACTTTTAGATTGACGGCTTGAAATATCTGGGTGCCAGAAAGCTATTATTCAAAATTATACTTTAATGTACATGTACATGTAGAGTTTATTCCCTTCTAGATCTCAGCAGATTACATCGTTAGTTGAGAGCAAGAAAGACACATATGCTATGCAATTGGCCCTCTGGCTCTCTTATCAACAAGAACTGTAATGTCAGCATTTGGAACCTGATGTATAAAATAGCCATCACACTGGCAGGCTACGTGTACTTTCTGCCCTTTCTATGTGGGCCTACATGTAGATGTGTTTAGGGGGCTTGGAGTTGAAAATGGAATTGGGTCGAAAGCGGAAGAGAGGGAATTGGCCAAGGGTTGCCGAGGAGCTGTCAAAGAAAGTAGACAATAAGGATGCGAGGGTTGGTCATACAGGACATTGTATTCAGCAGCATGGTTGGGAGGATGTATACCCTGCACTCACTGAGAAAAAGGGCAATATGTTTGACAGAATGTTAGATGAGATAAAGATGTAATGCAGAATTAGATTTGAAAAAAAGTGGAGAGATATTAAGGAAGAGAGAGAGAGATGGGAGAGAAATATGCAATGATTGCAGTGTGTTTATTGTTAGGGCAATGTAGGCCCAGATAGAAATACTTTACATGCAGAAATAGAGGCTTGGAGAAGCAAAGAAGGAAGAGAAAGAGAGAGAGAGCTATGGGAAGAGAAAGAAAAAGAAGATGCAAAGATTGAGAGAAGAGCCACTATGCAACAAAGAAAACAACAACCCAAATTGGGGGGAATGTCGATCAGGAAATACGGAGCGAGCATGCAAATCGGAAAGAAGGGACCGTTTCGTCTCCCTGTTTGCATGGAAATGTGTTTGGCAGAGTGCGTGGGGATTTGAGTGTGAGAGGATTTGTGCTTTGAATGGGGGGAGGGGATTGGATTGAGTTGTTAGGGAGAACATGATATCATCATTCACACCTGTGTCTTGAGGGGGCGATGAGTAAGTGGCTTATGTGAAGTCTATGGCCATGAAAGCTGGGCAGACGAAGGAGAGAAAGACAGGGAGACAGAGAGAGAGAGAGAGAGAGAGAGAGAGAGAGAGAGAGAGAGAGATCTGGTAAATATTAAGGTGAATGGAGAGATGAAGAAGAAGAGCTAGAGAGAGAGACAGACAGATGGTAAAAATCAAGGTGAATGGAAAGATTTAGAAGAGCAAGAGAGAGAGAGAGAGAGAAAAGGTCAATCAACAAGAAGCAGATGTAGAAGAGAGAGAGAAAGAGAGATGGAGAGATAAAGAGATGAAGTTGAATGAAGAAGTGGAGAGATTTAGAAGAAGAAGAGAGGAAATGAAATCAGGATGAATGGAGAGACGAAGAGGAAGAGAAAGAAGGTAAAACCAAGATAAAACAGAAATTTAGAGGGAGAGAGAAAGGGGTTAAAATTGAAGGTAAAATGAAGAGATGTACAGGAAGAGAGAGGGAGAAAGAGGGAGCTACACACAATAAGAATTTGTGAAATAAAGATTCAGATTTAAAGAGAAATGAAGGAATGATATTAAAATAAAAGTAGAAATGTTTGATCATTAGGATAAATAAAAAGAGGTATACAGAGTAAAAATATGACGAGCGAGATCTAGAAAATGGGTATAAGAGAGAGGAGGAGGGAGAGAAGGTAAAAGTCAGGACAAAATGGAGAGATGTAGAAGAGGAGACAGAAATCCCTAGAACTTCTATAAGTTGTAGGCCTATATATACTTTCAGACTTCACTAGTTTGTTTACTTTTATTTCTGCATTCAAATAATACAATATAAGTCATATAAGTATACGTAAATATTACATAAATAACGGATCAAGAGCAGTATAATCATGATATAAAGGATATGAACAAAAATATGAAATACAGTAATTTTTCATTACCGGTAAACTTAAGAAATAATGCATGGAACGCAGAAGACCGCCATCATGAGCGGTTAGGCTTGAATGGATGGCGGCCTCAAAAAGTTTCACTAGTGAAAAACATGCTGACTTATTTCTATACCATATTACCATGGGTTCTGTGTATTTATAGATTTAATTTTCTTGCACTTATGAAATGATTAATAATCTACGCGCATATGATGAAGTTCAGGTAGAGTAAGTGGTTAAATTTTTTGCTCTCTCTGTGAGTGTACCTAAGTGACTTACCTACTTTTCAAGTGCAGGCACAAGTAAGCCTCCCAATGACACCAGAATGTCACAGAAATCGCTTTGTCACTAGCTCTCAAATTTGATGGCTAATCAATAAAAAAGGAAAAATGGAGAAAGGTAGAGAGAGAGAGAGAGAGAGAGAGTTAGGGGAAAAGAGAAAATATAAACCATTTACGTCAAATCCTGACATAGCAAACATGACGGCAGTACACACCTTGCACAAAGCGCAGCGAGAAAACCAATTCCATTGCTTACTCTTCACAAACAGACGCCCAGTAAATGTTACATTGAGAGCAAATTTATGAGCGATATGATAGTTTATATTCCCATTTTACCCACACTGGGGAGCAAACATTCGTGACAGAATATTTCATTTCTTTACACTTTTTCGGGTGAAGCAGTGTGATGTTGACTCTGGCTTATGAATGTAAACAATAGGTGAAGTGGAGGGGGGAAAAAGTGGAGCTGACATGCTACCATAGGATTAGTCTTCTATGTACAGGCTTTTGCAAAGAGATATACCTTTTTTTGGTCTATTTGTAGACTATACACCTGAGTGTATAGTTATGCAGACATGTTTACCCTGTCATAATTGTATGAAGTGACTGAAAACACACTGTTTGATCAACAGTAATCATATACCAATAATTCGTGACATTTTGTTTAGAAAAAGATTGAACTGTTAACTACTTTTTCATTCGATGATTCATTTTGTAAACTAAATGTTGGTTGGCAAACGCTGTGATCATGAATCCCATTGTCAATGTCACTTGTGCCTAAGCTAGGTAGATCTAAAAATGAGAGATGGCATTTAATAGGTCAACATTTCAATATCTTTCTACATCATTCTGCACAATATAGTAAGAGAAATAATAAGGCTAAATGATTACAATGGTGCATTTTTGAAAAAAAATAGCAAAAACTCAGACAATAGACTCCATTAAAGTTTTTTTTAATTTTTTTTTTTACTGTTTTATGGACATGCCGAAAATAGCCCAGAGGAAAAGAATAGAAATTCTCTTGCAGAGACACAACATTCTCTGACAAGCAAACATACGCATACTGGTTCTTACTCAAATTTTTTTATACAAGTAAAAACAGAAAAAAAAGGTAATACAGCGGAAACTCATTATAATGAGATCCTTAGGCCCATCAAAATTACCTTGTTATAGCAGGAATCTTGGTACATCAAGGTTAAAAAACAATAGAATGTAAGGAGCTGGGAGCGGAATATCACCTTGGGTGTGTTTATTAAGGGTAACAGAAGGCTAATATGCGATCCAAGTTCCGAACTAGCTTATCTATTACCCTCAATAAACACAACAGCGACTTGATTACCGAACTAGCGTACCAAACTTGAGTTCCACAAAATAGGGGTATTTGATTACCCGTTGAACGAGATCAGCTACTCAAGTCTTGGCAATAAACACACCGCGACTTCGGTCGCGTTTCATTTTGGAACTTTGGATTCCTGTTTCCGGGACAGATAAAAAGTAATAAGCCCACCAGATTTGACTTTCACTGCCGGGTCATCCTGCAGCTGGGCATGGGCTCGAGGGTTTTGGGAACTCAGATTGGGACGATAAACACGACATCCAGGGAGACCGCCCGTTTTGAGCGCGATTTGTGTTCGCGACTCAAGTACCCATTTCTGTTTTCTAGAAAACGAGTTCTCCAGTTAAACACACCCCTTGTTATGTCATGAATATTTTATATCACATCTCTTTATACCAACCAAGTTTCCACTCTATCCCTTCTGACAGGTCTAGTGCATGTTATACAACCCTAGAAGTTGTACATTCCTTACCAAAATAATCTGAGGATGCTTATGACGTTGATGCACTTGGTAGTGATGAATTTGAGTCTGTCTTTCACACTCTCTGCTGAGCTTGAATGAGGGATATCATGCATGGCCATGTGGGAAGGATACTTGACCTCTTGAACTCCGCCGGCTGTATACAGCTAATGACCTTTGACACCTATTCTTGTAGAGCAGATTTTTGCTTGTACTCTTGAGAAATAAATGCATTGGTTGCATCCAGTGAAAGTGCTGTTGGATTTTAGGCTTGAAAAAAAAAAAGTTATTTACATGTACAAGAGTTATTCCACTTCAATAAGAGTGCATAACTGGAAAAAAAATGGGCGGGGGGGGGGGGGGGGATTCTGCTTTGATATTTTACATGAGTCTCCTTTTATAAATTATGGAACTTTTGAGGGTCCCCTGTTTGAGTTAACATACCGGTAAACTTCTCTACAATGTCTACGTGACCAAGCGTACTGTGCTTCACTGTTGATCACACATCCTCATTTTTCATTTATTTTTTACTTGCACATAAAAAAGAAAGAGTGTGGTTTTCGGATGTACATGTACATTTAGTATCATCATGCGTCTGAACAAGCCTGTTGTGTCAAGCAATGCTTTAGAAAAAAAATTACTTCCAATATTTTGTTTGTGTGACTTCAGTGACTGAAAATGTATTATTTTGAATGGTCATACTCTTGAATTATTTCATTGAGCTGCTTGTACAGTTATCTGCTTGGCAACATACAACATTCAGATGCGATCGGACTCAATTCATTTGCATGCTATAGTTATAAAAATGAAATTACTTATCAGCATCTACATAAAGGTATTTCTTTTTTTTTTAAAATTAGATATTTATTAAGCATAAGCACATGGTATAAACAAAAATCAAGAGAAAATCAAGCAAATTACAAGGAAAAATTAAGTGAATTACAGAGACACAAAAGATCATGCAGCGTAAAAAATAAAAAGTACATGTAAACAAATAGGGCAAGAAAAAAGGCATCATATTTCAAACCTCCATTTATGAAAATGCGCAGCTAATTTACCTTTTTTTTTGAAATTCTGTATTCCAGGTATTTCTATTATGTACACTCCAGTAATGAGTTGACTGCACAATCAGATGAAAGGTGTGCCTTTGTTTCAAGCTTGACTCTAGACAAGTGAAGTGTTTACATCAGATAGATTTATCAGTTGAGATGTTGCATGTATCAAAACTAATTGCCCTTGTGTAAACACTCTTGAACTTGGAGGGCATTGGTGAGTGTGTAGATATGTAGCTTTAGTGGCTTAGTTCCACAGGGAACAGCAGAGGATAAGGGATCATTTGGTGTTGATATTTCAACCATGTTTGGAATGCGTATCTGGGCAAAATAGGGTCGAGGCAAAGCTTGACATTATGAGTGTTTGTCATGGAAAGATCTGCAATAAAAGTTATGAAATATCGTCAGAATTATGAATATGAGTGTTCAATTTGAGCATTAATCACCCAAACTCCCATCCTAGTACTAATTGTGAATTGATGTTGCTTTTCATTTCTTCATGTCTTTGATGTTATAAGGAGTAATGTAGTAATTTAGAGGGAGCGAGTTGGCTCAGCCAGTAAAGCGTCTGCATGTCGAACCAAAGATCGTGGGTTCGAGTCCAACCCAGGCGGATGTCCCTCGGATAGGACGTTAAATGGAGGTCCCGTGTAAAGGAAATTCACCACCTTTGCACGTTAAAGATCCCACTGCACTTCGGGGAAACCCCGATGTATGTGGTCCACCTGCACACCCCCAATCAGTAAAATTGGGGGTAGAGACCTGCGGGTTACAGTGATTCAGTTCGCTTTTCCCCTCCCAGGCACAGGTGATGCCAAACCATTAATAATAATGTACTAGTACAGCTACATGGTATATGTATTTAGACCTATAGTCTGCACAGTAACCATCTGTCATACAAAAATTATGAACCTAAAATATTCCCTTATGCCTTTATTGCTCTCAGTGACCCCCCCCCATTTTAAACAAACTTTTGTTGCGTAACCTGTCAATATTGAAATCATTCATTTACGGTATCGTCAAACCCTTGCTAGTGAAGTTTGTATTTCTCAAGCTTTTCCATATCCTACAGTCACATCCTTTGAGTTCTAATTTTCTTTTATTTTCCTGTTACAGGTGAAGCCAATTCAAAATTCACCAAGCATCGTCATCGAAGAGATGCCACCATCGAAGACATCCAGTGGGATGCCCTCAACTACACATTCTACGCAAATCCAGATGTATTTTTATTAAAAGACAATAACGTTGCCAATTCACAGAGCCAATCTATTACCAACCATACCCATTGGGACAGTTTATTCGCAGAACAGTTTATTGGGACACCTGATGTGCGAAGAACATTGTTCAAAGCTGGGAGTGGTCCATTTTGGGTCCAGAAGGAACTTTTCCCAACCCTACCTGAGCCATTTAACGAATTGAACGTTCAGGCCCAACTATTACAGCGAGAAATCCCTCCATTTGCAAGCAGCATTAGTGTCTTATTTAGCTCAAGAAATGACAATTTATTCAGCAGTAACAGTAGGACTAATAGGGGAAATTCAAGAAATCTCCAACCTTGTTTCAGAGCTGCTGCGCTTTTTGGTGATGAAGAATCGGTAAGCTCGTGTACACCGAGGGAAGAAGCAGAACATTGTGTTGCAAAGGTCCCAATTCCTTTCTCATGGCATGAACGCAGCCGAACAGGTTCTGTCAACGACATTACCGTCTCCTATACGATATTCCCAGCGACAAGCGTTGGTTCTTGTGAACCCCATGCGGATAATTCCATCTCGTCGAGAGAAAGGACTCCAAAGGCAGCAGGACTGCCCTCTACAGTTGAACCTATGGAAGTTGGCAGAGTGACTATCCTCTCCTGGGATGGTCACATGGACTTGATAGAGGAGGACCAGTACGTAGGGCTCCATGTTCCTAGTAGGAGACTAGGAATCGGTGAGCACTTTGTCATCCCAATCACCATCAACAAGAAATATATGAATACTGATGGAGTCTGTACTATCAAGTAAGTTGTTCTGCCATTGTAGTGTGAATTCAAGTTCAGGTTTTATTTCCAACTTAATGCGAGACATAAAATATCTTCTTTTTTTTTCAACAAAAATATTGTAAATTAACATACATTATTTCTCTTTTTTAAATATCAATACAAAAAACAAAATAAAACAAAATAGATGTCTGCTTGATACAAGGAAATTGATATCAGAAAAGAGAAATCCACAAGAAAGCAATGCTTGTAATTATCCAGCACGGAAATCGAACCTTTAAAGCAAACTGCTTTAAAGAAAAGCAGAACATCAAAGAAAGCCATTTTTTGATGAAAACAGATTGAACACAGGTAAACAATATTCAAGAAAGATTAATACCAGTTTGAAAAAATTGTTATCGCTGTAGAATGGGAATTTTACACCAGGCAAATTGCTTTAATATGTCTCTGTGATGTAGTGTCAGCTGTCCCATTGGAAAAATATAGTTTCAATTCTAATTCTAAAGGGTAATTCCACCCTAGAAATTTTACTGTTTCAATAAAAGGAGATAAATTTGAACAGCATTTTGAAAAAGAAATAAGCAAAATCGGTCAAAGAATAAGAAAGTCAATGTATGTTCAGAAGAATTGCTTTTTACATGTACATAACATACTTTGACTATTGGGTAAGAAAATGTGTAACTTCCAACAAAATTGAGAAAATGTGAAATTTCATGTACAAAGTGAATGAAGAGCTGCTCGCATATGATGTCATCAGTGTTGCCAATTTGCAGAGCCGAGAGTAATTTACTAGAAAATGTAAATGAGTTTAATTTTCTTATTCTATGACAGATTTTGCTCATTTCTTTTTTAAAATGCTGTTCAAATTTATCTCCTTTTTATTGAAATAGTTAAACTTCTAGGGTGGACTTTCCCTTTAAGTACTATAAATGTTCCTATGTCCTCGGAGGACTTAATACATGCATGTATTAAAGTGATTACACAATGGTAATTTTTATGCCTCCGCCCACCGTAGGTGGTTGCCGGAGGCATTATGTTTTCGGGTCGTCCGTCCGTCCGTCCGTCCGTCCGTCCGTCCGTCCCGTTTTCGTTCTCGGGATAACTTAAGAACCGTTTGACAGATCAACTTCAAACTTGGCTCGTGTATGCATATGGGAGGGACAATGATCCAATTAGATTTTGGAGTCTCAAGGTCAAAGGTCAAGGTCATAGAGGTAATAAAACTCATAAAAATGGACCGTTCTCGCGATAACTTAAGAACCATTTGACAGATCAACCTCAAACTTGGCACAGGTATGCATATGGGAGGGACAATGATCTGATTAGATTTTGGGGTCTCAAGGTCAAAGGTCAAAGGTCATAGAGGTAATAAAACACATAAAAATGGCTCGTTCTTGCGATAACTTAAGAACTATTTGACAGATCAACCTCAAACTTGGCACAGGTATGCATATGGGAGGGACAATGATCTGAGTAGATTTGGGGGTCACAAGGTCAATGGTCAAGGTCATAGAGTTAATAAAACACATAAAAATGGCTCGTTCTTGCGATAACTTAAGAACTATTTGACAGATCAACCTCAAACTTGGCACAGGTATGCATATGGGAGGGACAATGATCTGAGTAGATTTGGGGGTCTCCAGGTCAAAGGTCAAAGGTCATAGAGGTCATTATGTTCATAGAAATGGTTCATTCTTGTGATAACTCAGTAATCATTTGACGGTTCAACAAACTTGGCTCATGTATGCATATGGAAAGGGCAATGCTCTCATTAGATTTGAGGGTCACAAGGTCAAAGGTCAAGGTCAAAGATGTCATTGTATAAATGAAAATAAATCAACATGAAGTGCCATTTATTTCTGATTTGGTAATGGCGGAGGCATAAAGTTCGACCACGCGTGGTCGAAGATTCATCTAGTTTTTTTTTGATATATGATCGCATATAGAATTCTAAGAAGAATAACATTAAAAATATGATGATTTTCAATCGAAATCAATGCATTTTGGCTAGTTTTCTCATAAAAAGTCAAGAGCTGACCAAAAAATTTGAGTATGAGGTATGACGTAAAAGTGGGTACCCAGCTTCGCGCATTGCAGTTGTGCTGCGTGCTAGACTGTACTTTATGTTTCATACCTTGCGCGCATTTTGCTAGAAGTGCGCGACAAGGTACCCACTTTGACGTCATTTTGACGTCAAAGTGGGAACCCAGTTGAAACTGGGTCACAGCTGAGGGGTCAAAAAAATCCTGAAATCTTACCACATTTGGGGGTTTCCTTGGCAACACGACTTTCAAAAAAACTTTAGGCAGATGATTGTCTGCTAATAAAATCATACTCTTTTTAATAAACTAACATTGCTTCAGCATTGTGTACCCCCTTTAAGTGTACAGACCCTACGGCAAAGATGCAAAGGAGAGAGGTGGAAATTGACGATGGAAAGTTTGTCCTGAAAAAAAAATGTTCATTATCAAGTACATGTATGTTGTCAGCATTGTAAATGCACATTTCTGATAAAGTAGACTTACAATCGCACAATGACGATACAAAAAATGCGTAAAATGTACTTTTTTAATTACTTGTACTTGAATTCAATATGTCTTCCACCCAAACATGATTGAATAATTGACAAAAATGAAAGCAATTTCAAAAGCATGAAAACTGATGAAAGGAAAACATTCAGTAACATGCATGTACATGTAGGTATTTGAATATAAGAATAGAATAGTTGATGATCCATAAGAAATACACACATGTACATCCAGTGTTCTCGCTAGAAAAAATTCCACACATGTCGGCACATGAAGGACATATGCTGCCACTCCTGAGGATGAGGGCGGGTGGGGGGATTCCCCCTCCCGCGCGAATCGCGGGATATGGGAGCGTGACCCAAAGCGGAGACTTATAGTGGAGATACTTGCACCACTAGGAGCTCTGAAGCCCTATATCAGTAAATACAACTTACAAGATATTGGAGAGCAGGAGAGTGGAAATTAAATAAGCCTGTGCATTCACAAGTATTTTTCTACCCATGTACACTTTTACCCATATGGATGGATACATGTGGTACCTGTTCAGAATTTGTCAGCAATCTGGTCACTGACTACATCAAGTGACCACATCACATTAGGCGCTTTCACACCTACCCGATCAGGAAAATACCCGTAAATTACGAGAACTTGTTAAGGCCCCAAAATACCCGATAATTGTTCTGCGCTTTCACACCTACCCGAAAGCAGACCTCTTCGGGGTAAGTTCTCGAAGTTAAGAGCATGCGCAGAACGATTTATTTTGCAGGTACACAAACGATAACGACGTCCAATACGTACACAGTACAGTACACGGTTCGTGCGCCAGTGCTTGATGGAATAGAAGTTCTCGTAATTTGCTTTCACATTACAAAAATCCCCGCGACCTTGGAGAAAGTACTCGTAATTTTGAGAAAGTACCTACTACTTTACGGGTATTTTCTTTCGGGGATATTACGCGTAATTTGGTTTCACACTGGCAAAATACCTGGTATTTTCTGATCGGGGTAGAATACCCGATCTGAAAATACCAGGTATTTTTCCTGATCGGGTAGGTGTGAAAGCGCCTATTCTCTCCCTCTCTCACTCTCTCTTCCCCTCTCAGTATCTTCCTCTCTCTCTCTCTCTCTCTTTCTCTTCTCTGTATGACCATGAGGGAAAATCCTACTCATAAAATTTTACAGCTTCTTTCAGCCTTCAACCTATTACCAACTACACTTTAGCTATGTAATGGGGAGTACACTGGTCTGTCCCTGGAAACTTCACAGGCTTACAGTAGTTGAACTATATTGCCAAAAGTAAAAAAAAAAATCTCTGGCATTTTTTATTACTGTTAGGAATGTATACTCAATTTCTTTTTTTACCCTTGTCGCCACGCATGTCGGGGCAATTTCACACATGGTTTTACTTTGTCTGAAATCCTGCACACATGGTATTCGAACCATGGGTATTATGTACTGCCGAGAACAATGTGTACATCATATATATGTATACTGGTAGGCCTACATGTTAGCTTCAGATCGGCACAAAACTGCCATTTCTACTTACTAAGTGTATCTTCTCGAGCATCATTTACTTTTTGCCAGTCTGACTTTGTTTTTGTGGACATTTCCTTCATTAGATTTCTTTGTTACCCAGATATCACTAAACAACCGTAGTGTTGACATTAATATGACCTTTGAGCTTAGTAACGATCATCTTGGCTTAAGACAATACATCGTAAAACCTGTCTTTGTTTGATGCTTAAAAATTCAGTGAAGGAGTAATGGGCTAATTTGTTCATTCCATTTAAAACTGCTTGTTTTGAGCTCCTGTTGAAATACATGTACACACATTGTACCAGTCATATTGCTGCACCTACAAAGCTGTAGTTTACATTTGAAAGGTTTTTTTAGTATGCTTCTATGTATAACCAAATAGCCAGTTTGCACATTTCTATTAGCAGCTGCACTTTGGAGCAATATTTGACTCTCCCCCCCCCAAAAAAAAAATAATTATCAAGGCAACATCCATTTTCTATTAATACCTGTACTGGTATCCTGGTACATTCCCACCTTTTTTTCTTGCTTAATACCAGCATAACATGGAACATGTATGACCAATGTTTATACCATGAGCTGAACAGGACAGTTTACTTTTACTTATTGTGGTGCTTACCATGGCCTTACTGCAGGCATATGACATTTGATAAATTGATACAGTCTCTAAAGCACTCATAAATCCCATCTCTTTGTTTCTATTACCAGGCAATGCAGTATTATTGCCTAATTAGCTATGCTCCGACTAGAAGGCCCACCTATAATGGAATAAACATGAATAGATCTCTCTGCAAACCCAATCACAATTGGCTGGGTTCTGGCCGACCTAAATCTGGCGGTATCGTCTCATTCGAGATCAGACGACTCGCCGAATGCAGACATGAAAGTCTGCCGCAGCGCACGGCAAAATTGAATCATGCACGTGAGACAATCAGCTTCTATGCTAGTCTTAAATCCAGGCCTAGAATCAGAATGGAAATTTTCTGCAATGTGCATTCTTATTTCTCTACTGTCATATTTTCGTTCCAAGGATTGAAATTGATTAAGTTGAGTTTTAAAGATTAGGGTATAAATTTCATAGATAACAAAGATTGCATGTACAGTAATATGTAAATGAAGAAGAAAAGAAAATTTAAAGCTTTTGCCTGATTTACAGGGTAGTCTAGAGGCACATTTAGGATTTAGGCAGATGAAATACTTCAGCCAGGTCATTATTTATTTCACCTTTTTACATTTTAAAGTTAATTATTGTGCAGTGTAGTTTGAATTGCACTTAAGGAGTTAGAAAAGACTAGATTCCTGATTTCAATACATTTTTGTCTCTTTTGAAAAAAAAAAGTGAAAATATAGGATGAAGGATAATACAGTTGTGTGCATGTAGGGGTTCCAGGTAGAACTATGTCCAGACCCTTGGTTACATGTCTAATGAGGGATACTTTTCTCATTCATGTACTGCAGTTTATAGGAATTACATTCTTCCACTTCTTATACAGTATAGCTTTCATCTACATGTATCTCATGCTTCCTTATGATTTCATTTCTGCCTGAAGTCCTATCAGGTATTAAACTGGAAGGTTTGTCCAGGTTTTACACTCCATTTCCCATGCTGTAGCGGTGAAGAGAGAGGGTGTAATTGTGCTGTATTACCGGTGTAGATAGCGAGATCTACCTCCGATAAGTAATACACCTGGCTTGGTGAATTATGCCCGCCTGTTAATCCAGTTACGAGCCGGGAAGCTTTGCACATGGAGGAGTGCGCAGTGACAGTAATTAACGCCACCATGCCCTGGGCAGAGCTAAAAGCCAGCCGCGGTACCTCTCTATGTTGCAGTTAAGCGCTTGCGGGCAGGAGAGATGAGAAAGGGAGATAACTGATGAAATAACAAAGCGTCATTGAGATTAAAACGGAATGAAGAGGAAACAGGAGAGGAAAAGAGAGAGAGAGAGAAAAATATTAAATTCTGCCTTTTTTCATGCGATTTCCACTAACCATATCAGGGTTGCCGTCGTAGGGCTGCCCCAATAAACAGTCTTATTGGGTGGCCTTGAATATGGCAGCGTCACGCACCGCTCGGCAGCAGGCTCATATAAAAATGGAAAGCTTTGTTGCTTTTGTTAATTTATCGCTTTGATGGGATAATCACATTAAGTGTTTATGAACAAAAGCGGGTAAACACAAAGGTTTGGAAAATGAATTGATCTTACAGGAACTAGTAGTCTGATAGGTCTGATTACTCAGATAAGAGATACTGCATTTCATTGATAAGCATCTTTTTCAAAATTTGGAGGGGGGGGGGGGGGAGTGTTCTACATTTGGTTGCCTTTTGCACTATTCTCTCTCTCTCTTCTACCGAACAAGTATTGTGCATATTACAAAAATCAAACATATATTTGGCTCCATCCTTTCGTAACCAGTGTTAATGGGGCCAATCTGTGGTTGAAGATTTTTATCAGACTCCATTCAAAAACTACAAGTAGCTCTTGCTATTTCATCCCTTAACAAAGGAGGAGTTTTGTAACCAAATACTCAGTCTATCCATTAATATATGATTCAGATGGTGCAAGGATTTTTTTTTTCAAAATTATATCAGTTCTGGAAGCACCATTGTGCTTAGGGTGCTCATTGTATCCTTTGCACAAGTCAAGTTTTCAAGCAAATATTTGGTTTGGGTAAGATTCTGGAAATACAGAACAGGCCAACAGCCAAAAATGAACAAGATTTTTTACTGCATTATTTTGTTTATTTGTGTTGTTTTTTTTTCTCTCCATTGGTTATTAATTGTCAACAATAGTAAAAGAAAAATACTTGGAGGAGATCCATAAATTTTTTTAAAAATGCTTTTGAAAAACAGTTCTGCCAAAGTAGAGTGACTGTGCCTGTCCTAAGCATTAATGTAGACAAGGTCCTCATTGATACATATTTATATACACACATCCACTTTGCTTCAAAAGTGTGTGGAATGCATCCCCCCCCCCCCCCCCGCTATGTACGGCACTTCCTAAGATTCCCAATTCCTAGAGTATACCTGGTATATCTGATTTTTTTCCCACAAGATAACATAATCTCTTTTCCCCATCTTCACTTCTTCATCAAGTTCTTCTTCCCTATACACCTTTTTCATATTTTCTTTCTATTTTCTGCCCTCTCCTTTGATCTTAGTGAAATCAATACCCTGCCTGTATCTACGAAAAATGTGAGGTCCCCCTTGCTTGTTACCTGGGCCCCCTTTGCGTTAAAGTGACCATTAATGGTAACTCTGCCATCAGTGGTAACTACCATGGTAACACTGCTCAACAGCCAATCAAATTCAAGGTTTCCTTGGAAGTTACCATCAATGGCAAAGCTACATGTACCATCAGTGGTAAGTTTTATGCAACCTGATGGTGGAATTTGAGAAGGAATGTTGCATTGCATTTACCTCAGACAGTTGCCTGTTGTGATACCGAGTGAATGAGAAATAAGCACGGCACAACTGAAAACTTTATGATTTATTGAGACAGTTTGCCTATGCCAGCTACAAATATGCAAATTTTACAAGTTATGATTTGGGCACAAAATTGCTTTTAAAAACTTTGTACTTTATTTATTTCATAACTTAAGCACATTGTTTTCACTCACTGGAATTCAAAGTGATCTGTGTCCAAATCAACAAAGTCCAAAATATGCATTATTTCACCTGCTGAAGTCAGGAAGTGAAATGATTTTTAAGGGTCTATGACTACATGTTAGCCTACATGTATTATCCCACACACACTGCTGACATTTTATCCAGTTTAACAGTTGAACATTTGGCATTCAACCCATTTACAAACCATTTAGATTCAATTTCCCTCAGAACAATAAATTGATTGATTCAATTTGGGTTTGGATTTTCAAAAAACATATTTCTTACTGGGGGAACACTTTTGAAGCTGTGGAGAGATTGGTACTGTGACTTTCAGTGTTAAAGAGATAATTCAGTATCTCCTTTTTAATACATGGGGGATCGCTACTGAGAGAACATTACTTGGATTTTCTTCAGCAATGTATGAATAAGGAGACTATTACTTTAATTCTGAGATTATCTTTTACTATTTATTTTCATTTATTTATATGATAAATATTCATGTATGGTTATTATTTGAAATAAATGTAGTCCCATGTGTACACCTCTGATTTTGGTCTTTCAGTTGATGTGTTCCGCCACCAGATCTGGACATTACTTTGCCTGAATCTACTGTACGTGTGCAAAGTACATTTGCTGTAGATTTTTTCCATGATGTACATGTAATGTATGATATTTTCTCTATGGATATATTTTCAGTGTTAGTAGGCCTCCCTTTAATTTGCTTTTTTTGCCCAGTTGAATTTTTTTCCAGAATCTGTTAGGGTTAGCAAAGTATCTCTTTGTTTGAACTTCACCGAGGGCTCCCTGCCGGGCCAGAGCTCTCTGTGTGGGCTGCTGCGACGCGAGATTGAAACTGTTGCAATTTAGCTTCTAACGAATCTCGCATACTCAACAAATATTGCCAATTTGGGTGCAGTATGGGGTCCATTGGATGCAAAGATTTGTTTGCGTGTTCTGGGGAAGGGGTGTGGATTAATAATTTGGGTGGGGTCTCGATTTAAGAATAGACTTAGAAAAGGAAAGACTTATGCTAAATGGAAAGGTTTGCATTTCTTCTCTTTAAGGTTTCTAATTTGTACATGCAGTGTATATACTTGACATGATTTCCATAATAATGATTATTTTTCCTCTTGCCAAATTGGGTACATTATAATATTGATATTTTCATGTAATATCTGCACCCATATGATTATTATCATTCAAAGAATTTCACTATCAGAAAGTCCATAATATATGGAGGGAGAAGAGTAACTAGAAGATTACAATTAGGCTGCAAGTACGTACATGTAGTAAAAGTCAGTATTGTACATGTATGTCCCCTGTATTTTAAATGTTACATTCTTCTCACATTAGAGCATCATAAGAAAAGGAACTTAAGTATATAGCAACATGATATACATTAAGATGGAATAGAAGGAAGTTATTTGGAGAGAAGTTGATGTGCAGTTCTCAAACGATAAAATGTCCATTGTAAGATCTACCCTGACAAATTCTTACAAAAGTGATACTCAATGACTTTCATTGTAGTGTGCTACATGTAGCATTGACAAGAAAACAGTAATTATTCATCATATAAAGAAAGAGCTAATGCACAAAAATGTACCACTTTCCTAGGAGCTTTATTGCTGGTTCTTCCTGGTTTTCGTCTATGAATGAAGGAGGGGGGGGGGGGGGGGGGGGGGCGGGGTGATCGAGAAGAGGGAAGGGAGTAGATGGGAGGGGGGCGGAGTTGGTTGAATATTCCGAATCCAACACTTTGGCAATTTAAAAGCAAGTTAGAGCTGATTAGTGGTACTGCGGACGTGTTTGTCAGTGTAACAACTGCAGCAATTGCGGCTAACAAAAAGCTAAAGCCTAAATTCCTAAACCGAATTAACCCTTCATGACATTTTACCAGATCCCACAAGTTCATGAAAACAACTCCTCATGTTTTTCCCCCTCCCTCCCTCCCTCTCTCTCTCTCTCTCTCTCTCTCTCTCTCTCTCTCCCCTCCCTCTCTCTCTCTCTCTCTCTCTCTTATTTTAGTTACATGCTCTATTTCTCTTTTCTCCTAATCAAGCATGATTCATGTTTCATGCTATTTTACTTTCTCTCTCTGTCTCTCTCCCTCTCTCTCTCTCTCTCTCCCTCTCTCTCTCTCCTCTCTCTCTCTCCCTCTCCCTCCCTCCCTCCCTCTCACGCTCTCTCTCTCCCTCTCTCTCTCTCTCTCTCTCTCTCATTTTAGTTACATGCTCTATTTCTCTCTTCTCCTAATCAAGCATGATTCATGTTTCATGCTGTTTTACGTTCTCTCTCTGTCTCTCTGTGCCTTTCTCTCCCTTCCTTCTGTTTCATGTCATGTCATCTATCTCACTCTTACATACCGTATTCTTCCTCTATCTCATTTTCTGTCTTTCTTAATTTCTATTTTGGTCTACTCATGTCCATTTCTCTTTTAATGTCTCTATGTTTATCATTGTTGAACTCCTAGTCTTGTTCTCAATTTCATACAACACTCATCCTTGAATTATGATTGAATGTGAATAGTTTTTCCTACCCTTTGTTTTGGTTGCATTTTCTTACCATCAAAGTTGCAGAGCTTCTATCTGGGCCTTCTTTCAGTGAACTAAAGTCACTTTATTTTTTGGCAGAAATTGGAAAGAAATAAATGCAAATGTCATGGAAAATACTGAATTCCAATTCTGAGCTTTAAATGTGAAGGTCTGTGGTATAGCTTTTGTACTTCTCAAATAGACTGGTTCAAAGATCTGCCCAATGTCCTTCAATGAGGCATTTTGATCTATTCTTGGTTTTTTTTTGTGCACTGAAGCCAAAGCCATCTTCCAAATTCATTTTGTATGCACAGAGATGTTACTGTATGACACGATAATATTCATAAGAAATTCTTGGGTTTATTAAATGATGAAAGTTGAGTTTCAGAGAGTGGGAGATGAATTCATTCATAGAAACTACATGCATATGACATTTGATAATTTATATTACAAGATAGCAAGGAATAAAGAAATAAGACCTATGTTGTAAGTGTTTAAGATAGAGAAACCATTTACTTATGTTCATATCAACTCCAGCTCAAATGGACAAGGTTTAAGGATCTATTTGTTTTTTTAAGTATCTTTAAATCAGCAGAGAGAAGCTGTTACCACCTATATTCATATTACACATTGAAACATTTGTGTTAATCTAATGGAAAGTTGTGACATGAACGACGTGTGATTTTCCAAAGAAAGGGACATCACTTCCAACTCTTGTTTCCTTCTTGGCTTGTCATCGAGGCAGCTCTTTGCCCAATTTGGAACCCACTTACCGCCTCGGCTGGGTGCTAGCTCGCCCCTTAACATGGGACGGCAGGTGCATAGAGGGGACCCGCTGTGCCTCCTGTGCCCTCCATGTCTCCCCTCTCACACCCCTCTCACACCCCTCTCCTCCTAGCCACAGTCCCATCCATTCAGCACGGTGTAGGATTCTGGACTTGACCCTTACATTATGTGTTTGTCACATTGTTGCAGAATGAGAGGAATCGTGTCTGGAGAAAGAGAGTCCTCCATTAGAAATTGTCCCACTTTATACTTGGAGATCATGATTGATGCATCCATGGCAAAGTACTACAGTGTACCAGTGCATGTACTTGGTAGTATTTGAAAATCCATATCTCCTCATAAATTGGAGGAAAAAGGTCTTTAATCCCTGAATGTATATACTTGTTTCTGCCTGACTTCAGTGATGTATATCAGTAGAGTGAAATCATACTTCTGTTACTAATCAATTAAAGGTGTAAAAAGTACATGTAGGTTAGGAAACGAAGGAACATTTGCAGAACTAGGTAGTTACATTGTAGTCAAACATGGGGACACGAATAGAGTTGACAGTTGAACAAATCAGATTTACTTTCCTGCATGTCGAGATGGCTGGCCGCCAAATCCTATGTAGCAGCTCTTCTCATCACCCTCCTCCTGTTCTTGTCTCATGGCCCATGCATCCTTCTTTTCTGCACCTCTTGGATTGAACTACTCTTCCTTTTCTTTTTTTTAAACTGGTATTTAGTTTACTGAATCCTTTCATTTCATGTCTGATTTTCCATTTTGTTTGGAAATACGAAATGTTGTTCAGAGTGAGAGAAGAAGGATTTATGTGTGTATTTTTTTTTTTTTTCACCAGAGGGGGTAAAAAATTGGGGGTGCGGTTAATACACGTGTGCGGTTTATAGAACGTTAATTACGGTAGTAGTATTTGAAGAAATAAGCCAACATTATGAGGATGATAAAGAATTACTTACACTGTGTAGAAAAGTGTAGAAAAGTGTAGAAAAGTGTAGAAAAGTGTTTTTTTGTGGGATAAAGATGATTGTTCCCAGATGCCTGAAAGCAGGCTTATCATATGAATAATGTTTTCTATGTGTGTAGTCCAACATTCAGTACACCCTAGTTGTCTAGCTCAGGGTGTATTTAGTGATTTTGTCTGTATCCGTGCATGCACATTATACCCAACCCCCTTCGCAAATACCCAGCATACATTTAGATGGTGCAACATCCACTGATTCACTCTTACCCCAAAATACACACTTACCATAAAAACATTTTGGGAGAGAGATAGTAAGTCAGTGGACATCAGGCCGTCTACTTGTACATGTATGTTGGATATTTGCAATAGGAGTTTGTGTGGACAAAATCATTAAAATTAAATACGCATAGATCAAGAATGACCAAAGCTTAGTTATTTTTAAGATTTGATTCCCTTTAAGGTTTTAGTTTTCAAGTGCTTTGAAACATGACAATCCTATGATCAGAGAGGATTACTGTTTCTTTGTAAATCTGTGGGATTTGGGAAAATTGTTTCAAAAATTGGTTAAAGGCATTGGCTAACTTTGTGAGCAGCTGATTTAAAAATTCTCAAACTAAGATGAAACATGTGTATGAGTACTTGTATTTATACTCAAAAACCCTGAAACCAACCATAATTTGGAAGGAAAAGCTGTGAATTAGACGCAAACCGCGATTTTATTAGCTTTCGTCTCGAGAGACACTGAACTAAGAGGACCGTTTGGACGAATTAAAAAATACCGTTACTTGCCTTCCGCCGCGTGATACGCCAATACACACAGTGCGGTCCGTTGAGTCATGTGCGCATGCGCACTCCTTTTACGTTGGGTCTATGCAACCGACCCTCGTATATTTTTCAAACATTGGTTCACATTTCTAATATTTAAAAATACTTCCCGTGGATATTATGCTCTGAAACTTTCACACTGGTATTTTTACACTATAACCCTAATGTTTATCCCATTTTTAAGTAACAAAATGAGATTTTTTTAAAATCATAACAATGTTAGCCAATGCCTTTAAGCACCAAGAATTGGTACACATCATTGAGAAATGAAAAGGGATACAAAAGAATGTTTGAAAACCTAAAAATATACAGTGCAGGAGAGAGGAGTGTATTCTGTTTCTGGGAGAGAGAGAGAGAGAGAAGGGTAAGGAGGGAGAGAGAAAGAGGGGATGATTCTTTCAAATAACAGGAAAAAAATACCTGGAAATATTTCAAAAAGCTACAAAATAACATCAAATGTGCAAGAAAGTCCCACCCCCCCAAAAAAAAAGGAAGGAAAGAAAAATTAATGAGAGAAAAATAGAGACAATATGTTTAAAGACAAAGTAGGTTACATTTATTAAGCCTGACATTGGCACACTCTAGCCTCAAGTGCAATTTAAATTCTATTTCCTGTTTTTTTGCATTCATCATTGTTTGATGGGAAAATGTCTCATAACTTGGTTGGATGATGTATGATGGGTAGAATGCAATCAGAAGCAAAGAACTTTCACTTCCCAGCAAATTGGAAATAAAGGATACTCTCCTAGGACAACTTGATACTAAAAAGGCCTGTTCAAATATGATGTTACAAATCCCTGCGACAAATCCCTGCGACATTTTTAGTGTTCAGATATGGCACAGCAAAATCACCCCATTTTTGTTAATGAACGCATATTAGCACGTCATCTCTCAAATAAAAGAGAGTTTTGTCAAAATTCGCACAGACACACTCATGACATCATCTTTTTTGCTAGCTTTTCAAGAACCTCATTGATCCACTGCTTTCTGCAGCCAAGCGACAAAAAAAATGTTCCAGGGATTTTTGCCTCATATCTGAACAAGCCTTAAGATTCAGAATATGATATACCAAGATATTTTGAGAAAATCGGAATAAGAAAATTCTATGGAAAGTTTTCTTCAGTTATTCATGAAAGCTGTTTTTTAGCAACAAACCAATGTGTATCAGTAAAAAAAAAAACTTTTAAAAAGAAGATATCCATGTAATACATAAAAAAAAAAACATATACAGCATATCCATCTTATAGCATTTTTTTGTTTAATTACCCTTCAGTATCAGTTGAAGTACAAAGTTTAAGTATTGATTTGCAAGAAATTGGATAATTGCTCCCAAGTTTCGTATCTGTGTGCAAGATTTCAATGTTTTCTATGCTGAATTCTCCAAATGTTTTTTTTGCTGTTTTGTTTTGCAGAGCTAAAGCCAGAGAGGGCATTGCTGCTGTAGCGGTGAGTTCTACTAATCGGGAAGAGTGGAACACGCTGTCTATGGTCAAGCAGAAATCGTTCGCCATGGTAACTGCCGAGGGTCTAGGTTCGCCTTCAGATCCAACCACCACCGACAGGTAAGGATCTTGCCATGAAAATACCCTCAAAGATTACTTAGAAATACAAGTTCCTGTCCTCAACCCAGACGAAGAAAATATCATCTACCCCGATAATCGTATCATAAACTAGGGGATTACAAGAGCTTGATGTTGTATCTGTGAAAGTTTCCTGAAACCCTCTTCGCAGAGTTGAAATATTAGGGAGCTTTCGCAAACATAACGTGTACGTTAATTTTACATGTCGTGTGCAAAATTTTGTACTGTTCATGCTCAAATCCAAAAAGCTCCCCGTCTTGTTGAATATGAGAATGAATTCCGTTCTCAGTGGAGGACGCAGGACACAGCTAGCTAGCTGGGCAGCCAGCTATGGCAGCCAGCATTAGTGTGTATGTAGCTAGCGCGCTATGAGCGCATGGCTTGGCATGCTCAAATCGAAAAAGCTCCCGTCCTGTTGAAAACGAGAATGGTTCTGTCAAAATTAACGTCCGTTCTCAGTGGAGGACGCAGGACGCAGCTAGCTAGCTGGCCATCGAACTATGGCAGCCAGCATTAGTGTGTATGTTGCCAGCGGGCTATGAGCGCATGGCTTGGATGCGCGAGGGAGAGAGAGAGCTGCCTCCCTGATTGTGACGTCATACCTCCGCATTCACAAAAAAAGCGAAAGCGAGGGTGATACTGTATGACACCGTCACTAGTCTGTTGCTCCTGCATCTTACAAGGATGTCCGTGTTGTGTTTGCGAAAGCTCCCTACTATTCCCCTCCCCCCCTCCTCCGTCATTCGCTCTTGTCAATTGTCAGACTTGAATGGAATACATCTGCAAGGTTCATATTAGATACAGAATAAGAGAAATCAATCCTCCATTGATTCCGTTGAGAAGTCCAGATCGACGGGTGACAAGAAGAAGGTGTGCCAAGCTCTCGATTGAGCCACCAAATTGAATTTCTTCCCTCCTTTTGGAGGGTTGGAAGCAAAGGAAAAAGAGTAGATTGGAAAGTGAATGACTCCCAACTGAAACCATATGTTACCAAGTGCATAGAGGGAGAGAGTCACTGTCAAGGGACTTGTGGTTAGACTTGGTTCTAGGACTGTGGTAGGTGTACCGCATGCAAGATTGACGTAGCCTTCATGTTGTAAATCTTCCAAAAGTCAAAAAGGAATCTCACCTTAATTGCAATATATTACAGCTATAATGATGGTTTGAAGCAGTGGCTGTCTTCACTCATTAGGCATATGATTCATTCAGAATGTCTGCTAAAAAACATACGCGATGAACTTAGTCAAGACACTAAAAATCTGAAATTACCAAGCTATCTAATCAGATGTTGAATAAGTATCAGATACCATATCAGAAGATTCATGTAGTCCTGTCCATAGATCATAAGGTGTGCTTCTTTGAAATTTCTGATCTGCTATACAATACCAGGTCATTTCCCTCTTTTATTGATTGGACCTGTCATTTGCAGATTCATATTTATATCTTCATGATAACTTTGTAAAATGCTATTTCATATTGTACAGTTTATTTACCCTATATGAGCAAAACCAAGTTTTTGCTCTGTAAAAGGCTAGTCTGGGCAGACTACGGGGGTTTTATTTTTTTTTTCATGTTGCCAAAAGCGCACCAAATACCTGTATCCATGAAGGGTTTGGGTAATAGCGAGACGACCTGAGCAGGGCGAGAAGAAAGAAGTGGAAATCTCGCTTTCTCCCTGTGGCGTAATCCAAGTCCCCGCAATCAGTGAAACGTAATTGGAGTCATGTGAGCCATGCTTGTGAGGCAGTATCAAGATGACCGTTGGGAGATGAGAGAGAGAGAGAGAGAGAGAGAGAGAGAGAGAGAGAGAGAGAGATGATGAGAGGAAAGGGGAGGGAAGGGGAGAGGAGGGGAAGGAAGAGAAGGAGGGGAAGAAGAGGGGAAGAGTTAGGGAGAGGAAGGAGGGGATACATGAGGCGAGGGTGGAGACATGGAAAGAGAGGGGAAAGGTGAGGAGAGGAGGAAAAACAGGGAAGGGAGGGGAAAGGTGAGGAGAGGGGGAAGGAACAAGGGAAGGGAGGGGAAAACGTGAGGGGGAGGGGGACGATGAGGGGAAGATGAAGGTAAGGAGAGGGGGAAACAAGGGCAGGGAGGGAAAGGTGAGGGGGAGGGGGAAGATGAGGGAAGATGAATGTGAGGAGAGGGGGGAACAAGAGAAGGGAGGGAAAGGTGAGGGGGAGGGGGAGGAAGATGAGGGAAGGGGAACAAAAGAAGGGAGAACAAGAGAAAGGAAGGGGAAGATAAGGAGATGGGGAACAAGAGAAGGGAGGGGAGGTGAGGAGGGGATAGAAGGAAGGGGAGGATGGATGAGGAAGTTCAAGGAGGGGGAAGAGGTGGTGAGGAAGGAGAAAGAGGGGGAAGTGGAAAGATAAGGGAAGAAGAGGCAAAGTTAAGGAGAGTAGAGCAGGAAAGAGAGTACAATGAGGAGAAAGGAGGAGAAGGAGCAATATGGAAAGAAGTGGGAGGGGAAAAAAGGAAGGTAGGAGGGATAAGGAAATGGGAGAATGGTAGGGGAAATGGGAGAATGGTAGGGGAAATGGGGTGGAGGAGGGGAAGGAGCTGGATAAGATTAATGGCTCAGAGAGAAAGAGATAGAGAGGGAAATTTGACCTTTTTAAAGAGAAAGTATGTAAAAGAGGGGGAGGGATGTATTTGGAGGGAAGCAGGAGAGCAGAATTTCTGAGAGATGCGCGAATAGGAACAAACAAGGGTAAGGGAAGGAGGGATGGGGGAAGAGGGAGAGATGTCCATAATGTGTGGAGATAATGGAATAGGGCAAGGTATGTGAAACCACTTTTGTGAGTGTCTGGTACAGTGTCCAAGAAATATGAGCATGATGCTGAGAATAGAATGATTCGATGAGATTAAAAGCTAGTAAAAGAACTCATTACAGTGTGAGATAAAACTTAAAAGAAAAGCAGCGATGTATGCCTGTCTGTAGTATCAAAAGGCGCTTTCACACCTACCCGATCAGGAAAATACCAGGTATTTTCAGATCGGGTATTTCTACCCCGATCAGAAAATACCAGGTATTTTGCCAGTGTGAAACCAAATTACGCGTAATATCCCCGAAAGAAAATACCCGTAAACTAGTAGGTACTTTCTCAAAATTACGAGTACTTTCTCCAAGGTCGCGGGGATTTTTGTAATGTGAAAGCAAATTACGAGAACTTATTCCATCAAGCACTAACGTTAGCGCACGAACCGTGTACTGTACTGTACAGTACTATGTGTACATATTGGACGTCGTTATCGTTTGTGTACCCACACATTCTGGATTTGAGATTTGTATTGTCTATTTCTAGCTACGTCGCTGTTTTAGCAAAGTTTTGTTCCCCTTTTCTTGTTTTTTATTTATGATCTATTCTGATATTTCGATACAGTAGTATGTCATCCTCTGATCATCGCTGATAGCGATGTGGAGGGGGGAGGAGGTGTACACGGCAGTGTCCTCCTCCAGCCAAAGAAATAGGACTATCTGCGATATGCTTGCTGCAAGACTTGCCAGCCTCTGGTTAGAGGATACCTCTCGAAATAAAAAATAAACCGAAAGTTCTGAAGAGAGATTATCAGACTGCAAATGTACATCAATATGTAGAGACGTATCGATGATTGCATCGGGCTAACTAGCTAGCGCTATCATAGCAAGAGCTGAGCGAATTTTGCACAGGGGAGACATTCCACACTACGGTTTATTTAGTCAAAGATATATTGTGTAAGTTCCAATATTAGTCAAGTAATGTCTAGTAGTCTTTTGGTAAAGCTTGTGGCTCATAATCTCAGGACCCCCGGTTCAAGCCTTCTGTTGTACATTTTTGTTTTTGTTTTTGTTTTTTTTAGGTTTAGGGTTAGGGTTAGGGTGATGGTTAAGGCTATGTTTTGGGTAATGAAAAATTCATTCAATGGAAAATAAGGTGAAACTTTGAAAAAAAATGGCAATATCGTGAAGAGCAGTACGTAACTAACGTTTAGGGTAGACTAACTGTTACTTTACTTAGTCTAGGTTTTAGAGTTAGAAATAGGGTTTAGGATTAGGGTTAGGGTAGGGTTTAGGGTTAGGGTTAGGGTTAGAGTTAGGGTTAGGGTTAGGGTTGGGTTAGGGTTGGGTTAGGGTTTAGGTTAGGGTTAGGTATGCGGCGAGTACTGCCAGTATGCCAAAAAAAATACTAAGAAGAAGTCCGATATATCGATACTCGGTTGGCGAGTATCGATATATCGGTTGTGGAATGTCTCCCCTGAGTCGCACTCGAGCTGAGCTAGCTGAGCGAATTTAAGCGCGAGCCTCGTCTCCAAAATAAATCGTTCTACGCATGCTCGTAACTTCGGGAACTTACCCCGAAGAGGTCTGGCTTCGGGTAGGTGTGAAAGCGCGGAACAATTATCGGGTATTTTGGGGCCTTAACAAGTTCTCGTAATTTACGGGTATTTTTCCTGATCGGGTAGGTGTGAAAGCGCCTAAAGAGGGCTTGGAGAGAGGGGAAGAGAGAGAGTGAGCGCATTGACCTGACACTCTTGACCTCTCAGCATGGTTTAGTCCAATGCCATGGACCTTAGCATTCTCATATCTCTATCCTTGTTGTCTCTGCTGTTGTGTCTTTCATTTCCTCTTTCTTTCTCTCTTTCGCACTCTGTCTTTCCGTTCGTTTCTCTCACCATCTCTCTCTCTCTCTCTCTCTCTTTCTCCCTACATTGTATTTCCATGTTTATCTCTCTTCCACCCTTTCTTTCTCTTTTCTTTTTTTCCCATTATATTGTGAGGGAGAGAAAAGTACTATACTCTATGTTGTCGTTTGCATAGTCGTACCTTATTCAGAACTTTGTTTGGGATTAAAAATTTAAAATCTGAAATTTGTTGAGTTTTTTAAAATCCACTCTGTACTTATTGTATGCTTGATCCTTTCTTACTTCTTAGTCATAATATCTGACTCTGGATATTGGCTTCTACCCCTGCATCCTTTTGTGTGTGTGGGTGTCTTTTAGAATTCACACAACACCCCCATCCCACCCCCCCCCCCCCCCCCTCCACACACACGTTTTCCCCTTCTTCTCCATAGTCTGCCTGTTGTTTTCTCATTTCTCCTCACTGCTAAGGTGTAGAGTGAAAGGTTATTAGACGGGGCTGCATGCACTGAAGGACTCACTGAAATAACGGGGTCATACAAATTATCCGTCTATGGACTTCGTTGCAGTAGTGGTTACAGTAATTTACTCTGGAATTTGGTCGTTATATTCTGATGGGGGGAAATGAGAGTTCGGTCAGTCATAGATCTGGAAGCACTGTTCTTGATTTGCTGTACTTCTGTGAGACTGAACTTTCAGAATGATACCAAAGGTCAGAGGAGGGAGAAGGAGAAATAGACAGCAGGAGTGAGCTAGAAGACACCACCAGGGGAGCGTTTCATCAAGTGTCTCGTCAGTGATTTTTCCTGTGCTCTCAGGCAATCAGATGCAAGGATTTCAGTAGCTTAAAACAGTTGGTAAAATAACTGACAAACCACTTGGTGAAACACTCCACCGATGATACATTTTGAAACATTCAAGAATGGGTATAGATTGCCAAAAGAAAATTGATTTATTTGTTATCTGTTAATGTCTTTTTTATAAAAAGCAGGGTAGTCCCGTTTAAGCCACAAAGCCTGTTTTTCAAGGGAGCCCTTGAAAAGCGCATTTCAATATGATACATATACATGTAAATTAATGATATACCATTTGAAATAGGGACATTAAGTGGTGAAAGAGGAGTTTGGTACAAGATTATATTGGCATTTGGCAAGTCCAAGTTATTTTGTCTCTTTCCTTATTTTTAAACATTCAAATGTATGATTTTGGCATATGCCAATTACAGTCTAGAGTAGAAGACACTTTAGCATCATCCAGGGGAGCATTACATGAACAGGCTTGTTAGTGAGTTTTACTGACCAATTTGCTCTCAGCCAATCAGATGCAAGGATTCCAGGAGCTTATAACAGTTGCCAGTGAAAATCACTGACAAGAATGCAGAAATAAAAGCAAGCAGACAAACAAACAAACAAGACTCTTCGTGAAATGCTCCCCTGTACACAACTCTCCGTAATTCAAACATTTTTTTACTGCAGAAAGAATTGGCACAAAATGCCTTTTTCCCTCCCTCTGTCAGTCCATCATACCGAAAAATAACTTAGAAAGGATTTTGTATAAAAAACAGAAAGGTTTCATTTGTAGTGTATATTTACATGCTTTGCACTCTCTATCAGAGTAGGTTTTTCTTCTTCTTTTATCTATCAATGCAACAATTGCAGTCCTCTCGAGAGGTTTTCAGGTCAAAACTGCTTGTACACTCTACCCATGTCTCCTCCGTCTTAGCTCAGGGTGCCAGTCTGCGTGCAGTATGGTTTAAATGAGATGCTGCTGTTCACATGTAGCAAGAGAGAGACAGATACAGACAGATACAGAGAGAATCAAGTGTTAACCCAAATAGCCAGTATATATGAAAGTGGCAATAGGAATGAAATGTGAAGAGGTCCTGTGAACATCTCTTCCCTCCAATAGTGGATTGGGGGGGGGGGGATGTCCCTCTCACAAAATTTAGGATCTCTCCCTGAACCCCCCTTTCCCCTTTCAGATGGGGTTAACTGTACATTGTCCTGTATGATAATCTGTAGTTATACTTTATTATCATTGTGTGAAAATCCTGTGCCACATAATGCTGTGAAGTTTTCTATTCTTTAGACATTGATAGGTTTCAGCACCCATTTATATATTGCTTAGACAGTACTGAATAATGTATATGACACAAGCAGGCACTTATCTAAAATTCAAGTTTCTTTGCAAAGTATAATTATGCAATATTACATGCACTGTACTTGTTGGCAGCTTTCACTTGGTAGGGCCATTAAACATGCTTTTCTATAAGCAGATGCTTCTTACAAATTTTCCTCTTGTGTGAAAGAGGCTGTAGGAAGACACCCATCCTTTTGACTTAAGAGAAAGAGAAAAAGATCAGGCACCATCTGTTGCTAAGTGTCAGGTGATGAAATTGAAAACAAGAGGGAATGTGAATGCTGGTGAATGAACAGAACGCACAAATATTCCTGCACGACTTCACGTTCCTGCAGATCATGGGGTAATTTGGGAACTCTCTCAGCATCTTAACTCACTTTCCAGTTATTGCAAGCTTTTGCCTGTAGGCCTACATATATTAAAGTCCTCTTCTTCTTGACCAGAATTTAAGAGGATTAAGCCATATGCTGAACTTTTGTAGATCAGTGGAAGGATGTCAGTAGGGGCTGGGAATCACGCATGAAATGATACAACTACATGTAAGAACTTGTCAGTGGGAAAGGGCCCTTAATCATACAAACCCCATTACTCGCATGTCTGATAGTCAAGCCCCGAAACGAGTCTGTTTAATCGAACTCTCTGCCCTTGTATGTTTTATATTTCCCCCCTCTCTGTCTCCCTCTGATGCTATTTTGCTATCTAACTTCTCATCTCCTCTCCTTTTCTTTCCTGTCCCTGCCTCTTTTCTCCCCTCCCTCTCTGTATCATCATACTCTCTCTTTTCTCTCTATTTATCTCCCCCCTCCCTCTCTCTCTCTCTCTCTCTCTCTCTCTCTCTCACACACACACACACACTCTCTCACTTTCACACTCACCTCACTCTTTGTGTCTGCATGGACATCTATCCTATGTCTATTTATTCCTCACCTTTCTATCTATTTCTGTCTTTATTGTTTTACTTCTCTCTCTCTCTCTCTCCTTTTTTCTCTCTGTGTACTCAACCTCTCACATACACTCTTCTTTCTCACTTTTCTCTCACAATCTCTATCTCTCTCTTCTCCACCCCCTCTCTCTCTCTTTCCCTCCATCTCTCATTCCATCTCTCTGCAGCCCTGAGGAGAATCCTCTGGTGTTTGTGATGGAGTTTGAAGTGCTGAACGACACGGCCACGCACCGTGTCATCAACTGGAGAGTGGACTGTAGTCTTCGCGGCGATGCCAGGGCTTCCCGCTTCAGCACCGACATCACTGTATCAGACAACTGGATACAAGCTGTAGTGCCCATCGCACAGGTATGGGATCCCGTCTATAGGCTTATAGAGAAATAATCTGCTTCCTATATGCATCAGTACAAAAATGATACAAAGAAACACTGTTTGAGTTAACAAACAGTTAGAAATTGGTTTAAAAAGAGGTCCAGAAAAACCAGTATAACCACAATGTATTAATTACCTTTTAAGACAATAATATGTGGTAGCAATATGATACTATGCAAAGTTGCTTTTCATAGGAAGATGGTCTTAAAAAAGACCCAGCACATTCTGCATACTTACATTTAGAAAGGCAGTATACTCTATGGGTTAAACATGAGAACTAGAGTGTGAGTTTATTTATCTATATTACAAACAGCAAATGGATACCGTTGTATTGCATGCATAGCCATATCAAGCTTGGTGCTAGAAAATAATGTTGTAATGAAATCAGGTCTTATTTTAGGTTTTAAAGAGAAAGTCCACCCTAGAAGTTTCACTATTTCAATAAAAGGAGATAATTCATTTACATTGTCTAGTAAATTACTCTCGGCTCTGCAAATTGGCAACACTGATGAAATCATGTAAATGAGTGTAAGTTTCTTATTCTTTGACCGATTTTGCTCATTTCTTTTTTAAAATGCTGTTCAAATTTATCTCCCTTTATTGAAACAGTGCAATTTCTATGCAAAAAGCTTTCAAAGTGTTTCCCCACTTGCTCTACTACATGTATATATAATATTCATTGTATATATGTATCTCCGCATGTAGTAGTTCTCGCTGAATAGCTCTGGATTTATCTCCTTCTCTCTCTTTCTCCCTTTCCTACTGTCTCCCTTGCTTTCTCTCATTCCATTTCTTTTTTCTGGTTTCCCAGGGGAGGAGTATCATTAACACTGCCCTTCTGACAGGTCAAGAGGTCACCATGATCCTTGACATTGGTGTCGTGACCTTCCTGGGTGATGTGATGGATGCTGCAGGCCACGCCAGGTGTCGCAGTGCAGATGTGAATATCCTCAAGGTACTGTATGTTGGCAATTGATTCTCTTACCATCATGGAAAGCATTACTACAGCTTACCTCCCTCATATTCAGTTATGTTAAAAAATAGGAGAACACAGTTTTCATTAGCATGGTCCAGCTGTGTGGAATGGGTTACCTCGTGAGTTACGCTTGATTTCTTCTGTCGAAATGTTCAAAACGCGTCTTAAAAATACCTATTTTCATGGTAGGTACATGTAACTGAATTATATTCTTTGTATACCCATTGTCTTAATTTGTTTTATGATATGTCTTTCTTCTGGAAAGCACTTTGATCAGTTTTACATTGGATATATCGCACTATAAAAGAAACGGTTATGATTATCATTATTTTGATTGTATGTTAAAGGAACGTCTAATATCTTATGTCAAATTGTCTCTATTATTCTGGCAAGAATCTCCTTGTGGTCCAAAAAATGAAATCATTCCTCTAGACTGTGCTTTCATAGCTACTCCACCATGTTTCTGGAATCATTTATTCATTTATCCATGAATATCCATTCAGGAGATATTTGGGATTCTCTCAGTCAAATTTGGAAAAGGTCCTTATTTATTTTTTATTCTAGATTATATATTAACATGTATTTCATCATTAAAATATTCTGTAGTCCTTGCTGTTTAAAGATAATGGCAGGCAGTGCTAATTAAACTGTTGGGGGCACCCCCTCTCCCCCCCCCCACCCAGCACATGTATGTGTCATAAGTAAAGAAAAGCGATAAGAGAGAGAAAAGCAGATATGGAACATAACTCATTTTTGAAAGGGGGTCTGGTATGAAAATTGTAATGCATTCATTTACTTGCCCATTGATAAAATATTCATATTTTGGGGTCTGGATGTATTTATTCATTATATTTGGTGCCTACGGGCTCGAATTCACAAAGGATGTTTTAACCATGGGGTAGGTTTTTCCATGCACACGCTCAAAGAAAACATGATAGACCTTATACATATGACGTCATAATCTCATAGCGCCCTCCCTCAGAGGATATAGGAATACGCGTATACGGAGTTGTCAGAGATGCGCCAGCTGCAGATTACAAACGCGTGCAAGGCAGTGGCCTCAGCCTCTAAGATGGCGGCGCGATGGCGTCGCGATGGCGTCAATGCATAAGGTCTATTGGAATCGCATTCTGTGCACATGTACTCTAAGAAAATCCAGGAAGGGGTTTAAACCACCCCATGGTTTAAACCTCTTTTCCGAATTCCGGCCTATGTGTTCTGCATGCCTGTTCATGTTGCATCCTCTCTCATATCCTGTTTAATGTTGTTTTTGGCTGGGTGATAGGTTCGTCGGAGCTGTACCAACGTCTATGTGGACGGCACCGAGACGTCGGGTTCAGAGAGCATCAGCGTGCAGGTCAGTCTGCAGGGCCATGAAGCTACCATGGTATTCAGCGTCTGGATCCCAGAGCTACCCCTTCGCTTGGACATCTCTGATACCAAGCTGAGTACTATCAGAGGATGGAAGGTAGCAGGAGGCAGACAGGATGGGTATGTTATCACCTCAAATATCATGTGCTGTAGTCATGGACATATAATAAATTTACTAGACAGAAAGCAGCATGTGTGGATATGGTTACGCGAATGGCATTAGACCCCGCCTCTTTCGAATCATTTGAAGGGGCTGAGCACCCGTTATCGCCATGATATCGATAACACTGACTGTTGCATTGTTAATATCTGTTTCGAGTATCATTTTTACCATGACACTTTGATTTAATGCGCATTTATTGTGCTTTAGTTGCACATTTATTGAGCATTTATTGGGATGGCGTAAGCTGATGAGCGTCACGTTTCAAAAGGTGTACAAATGCACGCTACTCGTTGGAAGCATCTTGCAAAATGAATTATTCATTTTCATCATGAATATTGATGGTGTTTAGGTCAGCCTTCTAATGAATTTGGACAAAATGGCGGAGCTTTAGGGGCCTAGCTGTAGCTTGACAGTGATGATGAAAATTTTTAGTTTGTTATACACAGAGAAGGACTATAGCACTTAAATTGTAAACATTGAAAGTAAATAACAAAAACCAGCTCTTTGCAAAAATTTAGGTCTTCAGTTGTCTTTTGGACAACATATCTTGTAGATTTTCTGAAGATCCAATTGAGCATGGAATATCATTCTAAGTTTTTGATTTGAAGCATCAAAGTAATATTGTGTTTTTGGCAGCAGGATTTTGTCTTTAGAAGTCTAGAAAGTGTTATCTGTTGCATTAGGTCATATGTTGGTAAATAAGGAACAGTCATGTAGATGTGAGAGGGAGTAGTAATGTTCATTTACCTGTTGGTTACTATAATTGTACAAAATTTTGAAAATTCAGTAGTCATTGGGTGAATAAACGTAGAGTCAGTATTTGAGCCGACCAGGCTGAGAACCAGGAAGCCAAATTAGTTCTTTGATCAAAGTTAATGTGTAATTGACTTTCTTCCCTAACCCTCTTATCACTCAGAGGGATACTAGAACCAGAGAAGATGCTCAATGGAGCCGGGGACACCAACAAGAAGAACACCTGTCATCTCAGATACCAGCAAGCCAAGATAGCAGTCTATACCAGGTTCTATGCCCCTAATGCCAACTCAAGTAAGTCCACTTTTAATCCCATGATTGATTAAAGCTCTGCACATTGCCTTCTCATCTGGTTTATGTACAGTCCTTTACCGGACATCACTCATTGTCAAGAAAGATACTGTCCACTTTCTCTTACTCTCTGTCTTGTATATCCATTTCTCAGCCCCCTTTAACTTTCTTGACTTTTCCTCTAACATAATTCATTTACTTCATGGTGAACCGTAAACCTCATCCATTCATTCTAGCTGTTCTTTGAATTAGAGGAAACTTTGATAATGATTTCTTTCCTTTTTTTAGTCAGGGAAGATCACAAAGTTTTAGAGAAATCACTCGAAGTCTGGGGGCAAAAATCAAGGAATTACCACCCAAAGAACATGGCCATTGTAAGAAGTTATTTTTGGCATGTGCTTTCTGTGGGTGGCTGCAAAGTATTGTCAGAATGACATCCTTTTTTTGTTAAAGGCATTATTTAGCTAACTTTGTGAGCAGCCGATTTAAAAAATTCTCAAATTAAGATGAAACATGTGCATGAGTACTTGTATTTGCACTAAAAAACCCTGGAACCAAGCATAATTTGGAATGAAAAACTGTAAGTACGACGCAAACCTTGATTTGATCTTTTTTTGTCTCAGAGACAATAAAGAAGAGGACCGTTTTGCACAAGTTCAAAAAGAATGTTATCTGCCTCCCTCCACGTGATCACGTGATACGCGAATACACATAGTATGGTCCGGTGGGCCATGCGCACATGAGCACAGAGTCCTTACATCTAATCTGTGCAACCAACCCTTATATATTTTTCAAACATTGTTTCACATTTCTAATATTTGAAAATACTTTCTGTGGATATTATGCTTTGGAACTTTCAGATGGTATTTTTACACTATGCCCCTTGTGTTTATCCCAATTTCAAGTAGCAAAATGATTTTTAAAAAAAAATCATAACAATGTTAACCACTGCTTTTTATTGGTTATAGTCAGAACCATACATATTATCTTGTCTCCTATCACCATATCTGCCGATCATTGGCTTTGGTGGCTTTTCAATGTGTCAAAGCCAGGGCTTTGAAGAGGGGGAAAAGAATCGGGGAATCAGTTTTCATGAATATAATGCTGGAATTGTTGACTTTGAAATACTAAGCCTTTGACAGCTCTTAGGAATGGGCTTTTGGAAATCTGTTTTGTACCAAAATCACAAAGTATCAAGTGGGTGAGTTTTGATTATCAACTTTTTTTCCTCCCCTTTTCTTGTTTCTTATTCATTCTTTATATTTCTCCTATTCTCTGGAATTTCTTCTTTTAGAGAAATAATTGGCATGTTGTAACATTCACTTTATAGAATGGTAGAAAATGTTATAGGAAACTTGTACATTTGATATTCCACTCAGTCTCATCAATTTTTTTTTTCAACAGTGTCTCGACCTGATGGCAAGAGGATCTACCTGTTTGGGGAAGATATGGAACAGTCCATTACCCACCTAGTGAAGAATCAAATCACAGTGGTGGATCGTTCCATTGCAAGACTGGAGGGGACCAAGATCATTGCCAAGTCCCCTGGAAATACACAGATTCAGGTATCGTTTGCTCTTGTAGATATTTCAGTTAGATTGCATAAATGACGAAGTGCAGGCACCAGTATTAGGAATACTGAATCCTCTAAATGATGTGCAATTTTCTTTTCACTGAAAAATTATGTCATTTCCAAGTGCAGTTTAGGGGTAGAAATGCAGCTTAGGTTAAGTAATATTTGAGCTGTGCAACCATTACCAGAAATTCTCTGGCACTATTTCCCCAAAAGAGGCTATTTTATGATTCCTGAGGGGACAATCCTTTTTTACCATCCATGTCTTTCACTGCTTATGATTTCCTCGGTGAAAAATGCAAAAATCTTAGGCAAAGTTTTCAGTATGTTTACAAAATGTGAAAAATTTGTGTTGACCTTACAGTGTAAAACTACCCTTTTTGTTCTCACTAGCACTCTTTGGATTTCCTATTGAAATAACCAGATTTCCTTGCATTGATTCTCTAACACTTTATATTTTTTCTTTTGTTTTTGTTTTTGTTTGTTTGTTTTGGCAGACTTCTTTTAGGGCTTTTCAGAACTAAATTGCTGTACATTTTTTTTTTTCACTTTGATCTTGTTTACGGGCTGATGCTGATCTAGTGTAATGTAATATTTCAACAACAGCAGCAACAACAAAAATCATTTCCCCCTCAGTTATATGTGTTGTCTCTGTTGAGTAAGTTTCATGAGACATAAACCAGCCTAGATTGCATCTTTCTAACCATCTGCCCCATTATTATTGGTATTCTGAATCAAGACTTGATGCAAAGATAACAGATGGTTTCAGCTGTAGATTATGTGGGACATTAAAGAACTGATGACTGTTTCTTCCTCTTAATTGATGCAGGGATAATAAGAGACCACTTTATGTTACCCTTTATTGAATCTGTTTTTCCCGATCTGTCATGGAAAAAATATACTGTCCATGAATCTGGAAATATGGGTCATAACTTATTACTGAAAATGTTGTTGATGGGTTATTCCTGTGGTACTTGATTTCATTCTATTTCAGTGTTTTTTCTTTATTACCTTGTTTGTCAAATAGGCATTTGTTAGTTACACATAGGACATGTAACATGTACAATTTGGTTGCAGAATAATCCTTTTAGAGGTTATTATGATTAGTTGAATATGTAACATCGTGATAGCAGATAAAAACAAACTTAAGAGTTTTTAAGAAATGATTCGGATGATGAGAAATTACCAGTGGCAAA
>CM057154.1:26690717-26708594 GCA_029962745.1 Echinometra lucunter | reverse complement strand
CAAAACCTCTTCTGGAGATAACTTCCTTTCTCAAGAGATAAAAGAAAATACAAATCTGTGAAAATCTTGACCACTACAAACAGAATGATAAGACCTGGTCAACTCTTGATTGCATCATTCAGGGGTCATTTATGGTGCATCTGTTTGTCTTGGGTGGTGCGACAGGACCATAAAGACAAATCAAACAGTCTTGTATCACTTGGACTGGACAGTCAGCACTGCCAGTCAAATAATCACAGTGCACTTGCATTCAGACATTTTAAAATTCCAGTTTCTTCTAGTTGATTTTCTATCTCTGAAGATCATACAATCACAATGCCCCCCCCCCCCCCCCCCCCGCACACGCACACACACACACACTGACAAGATCCATGCTAGAACTTACTCTAAATCAGGTAAAGAACCCTTCTATCCCAGCCTCCATTCTGAAATAACTTCAGATAATCAAGAAATAAGATCATACAATTCCCCTGCCCTCCCCCTGACAAGACCCCAAATGAGCAATTGATTGATACATGGGATCCCCCCCCCCCTCCCGTGACATCAGGAATAACCCATCCACCCCATCTGAAATAACCTCAAATAAGCAGAGTTATGGTCTGTAACTTCAAATAACCAGGGATTAAGTTGTACTTAATTTTTAATACAATGCTGCACCAAAGTACAAATGTAAGAAAATTTCTTTATGAACTTACAGTCTATGTACTCTTTAGAAAAAAAAATCAAAGGCAATGAAGTACACATGATTTGATTTGAAAAGATACCATTTGGGGCAGAGGCTTAGAACCGTGAGTTAATTCAGAACAGAAATAAAAGTGAGATCAGAGACAAACTATTGGGGTGAGGAGGGAGAGGAAAAAATTTGAAAACAACAATAAAATATGGAGGAGAGTATCAAATCTATCTTTTCTATATTCTCAATCCCCCTTTCTCTAAAACTTTAAGATAGATTTTAACTCTGTGTAACATGCATACATGTAGCTTGGACAACAATATTTTTATCTTGGATCTTAACTCTGAACCTGTAGTCTGGATACTCACTTCCTTCTACATGTGTACTGTTATAGCATTCTTTTTTACAGATACATGTAACTAGGTATTGATGTTTATCTATATTCTTTTACTCATCTGCTTGACTACACCTTTTAGTTCATCTTTGTATCTTTTAGCTTTGAGGCTCAGGGATAATGATCTCCATGACCTATATCTATATATCTTACTCTCAAGGCAACCCTCTATACAAGATAAAAAGCTAAATGGGTCAGATTTAAAGTGCAAAATCACAGTGGACAAAATATAGTCACACACTATAACGTACGCACTGGGCTACAGCATTGACGTCATCAACAGATCTTTGTGTTTCAAAATAGATTCATGCTATTCATATCATCACTTTTGTAAATCCATTCTATTAAAAAAAATCAATGGAAAATGCAATGTCAGCATCTACTAAATACTATCTACAGAATGAATATATTGTACATCCAATAACCATTTCACTTTTTACTTGCCTAGTCACAATAAAAGGCTTTTTTTTCTTGATAATTTAATACAACATGCATGTATACACAACAATAGTAAATTTCTTGAATAGTTAATTTCTTTAATAGTAAATTACCTTTCAATTGAAATAAAGTCTCAAGAAATCCCAATTTCATCTAAAAGAATCAAACTGAGAATCAAATTTTAAGTCATCTTATGTCATGTTATGGTCACACAAATTTTGATTACCCAAAATCTATTATTTTTTTCACTGTTTCACAGCAGTCCTCAAGAACAAAGTCTAAATACTAAGTGGAATACATGTTAAAAATATCAACAGAAGAAAATGAAGAATAAAAAAAAGAAGAGGTAAAAATAAAGAAGGAAAAAAGAAGAAAAAGAAGAAGAGAAAAGAGAAGAAATGTTATGTCTTATACATTTCCTATTTTGAGCATAAAAGGTTCACAGCCTAAGATCTAACCACGCTTTGCAGATAAAAATAAAGAGTATAGACAATGATTAATTCTCACACACATATACACCACAGAAGAATTAATCCTGATTAGATTTCAATTAAACGGTATTAGAAGGGAGATAAGGAAATGGCCTTCTGATAACCACTGCTTCAGTAATTGACATACTTAAAGATAAGGAGATATATCACCAAGTAAAAGAAAAAAAAAAATAATGTGCTACCAGCCCATTCTCCAGAACACTGTACAAGACTGGAACTGTCATCGATCATCCTTAGATTATACCTTCAGAACAACACTTGAAATGATCCAAAGCCAGTAGTGCTCTGAACTGGTGGCTTGCGCACAAGAGACAGTGCCACCCCCCACTTTTGGAGGGTCCAGGCCAAGCAACAAATGAATTACTATCGGTAATAAAATTCATCAAAATATTCATCAAAGATATTTAAAGAGGGCGCTTGGCATGGGTTAGTGCATTTTTTTCTAGCTTGCAGATTTTTGTTATAAAATTTCGTTTTTTGTTACAGGCAGGACTTCCATTTTTTACTCCATATTGGGATATTTTTGAGGATTTTAACATTATTTTACCAATAATGTGATTTTCAACGTTTGATGATTGTGATGTTAGAGATGTTTTTGGATTTCAAATTTCAACAAAGAAAGCTTCAGCCTCAATGCCTTCCAGGATGTGTGTGTGGGACTAGGTCTAGTCAGAGTCTCGAAGAGGCCCATAGACTTTGTACATGTTGTGATCACACTCAGTCTCATTCAGATAAGTAAGTCACCCTACTTCAGTATTGATTTTCCAAACCTGAGATTTTCAACTATGCAGATGCTCCGATTGTGCAAATGGAATTTTACTGTCAATCACTTACATTTAGCTTGATTTTGGTTGAGTTTTGAGAATGAGACAACCTATCCTTTGAAGTTTGAACTTTGATTTTTTTTAAGCTTGACCTTGAGTTTGTACTGTATGGGACATTTACAGGCTTACGGTTAAAACATTTCCTAGCCTAACTTAGGAGTGAAGCTGATTAAGTAATTTTGTCTGAGATATTCAGTTGCTAATAGTATACTGCAGTACTGTCACCAGCTTTAGCCTTTACAATACAGTCTCAGACTCAGAGATGGAGGATAGAGGAAGGGTGAAGGACAGAAGTCAGCGAAGTAGTGGTGGCAGCCCTGAGAAACGTTCCCAGAGTGCTCCTTTGACAGGATCAATAGTTCCTAGTATCAGTAGTTCGGAAACAAAATCCAAAAGAATAAGAAAGGAGCATTATCAGGACTTGAAAAGAGCAAAACTAGGAAAAACTCAACTAAAACAAATGATCTTTCTCATCAAGTGAATCAGCCTCTACTTCTGGATGTAGTAAATGTAAATTATCATTCATAGATACCAACTCTGACTGTATAGAATGTGAACGTTGTGAAGGATGGTTTTGCATGAATTGTAGCGGATTATCATCTTCGGATTTCCGATTATTTCAAGAAGTTAGAGCTGCACACTGGTTTTGTGCTCAATGCGAATCAAGAGCGATTGAAGCCATTAAACCGATCAAGTTGTTGAAGAAAGATGTAGCAAATTCTTAGGCGAAGCAAATGATAGAATTTCAAAACTGGAGTTAGAGAGTGTAAAGTGGAGCTCAGTACAGGATCACTGTTATGAATTAGACCATAAACTCAAGATTTTGACTGAATCAGTCAGTGAAGTACAGCTGATCTCTCTCAAGGTTTGATGTCAGCTTCAGCCAGTGCTAAGAGATACAGTCCAGATGATCTGAAACTGTCACAATCTGACGTTGTGTCTATTTGTAAAGGCTGTATGGAGGAAGAGAGAGAAAAGGCTCGAAGGCGAAATAATGTGATACTACAGGGGATACCAGAAGTAGATTCGGATGATTCGTCTACAAGAAAGGATCAAGATACTGGTTTTGTAAAAGACATTCTAAAGCAGCTTGACATGTCTGATGCTCAGTATGTAAGAGTTATCAGGTTAGGGAAAAGAGACCCTGAGAAAGAAAAGTCTCGACCTGTACTTATGGAGTTTAAAGAGGCGAAACAAGAGATACTCTACTGAAACAGGCAGCAAATCTAGCTAAGGCTCCTGATCGCTTCAAGAATATCTACATTCAACCTGACAGAACTAAAAAGGAGAGAGAGGAAAGGAGTAAACTTGTGAAGGAACTGAAATCACGTCAATCAGAAGGTGATTTAAGATGGAAGATTGCTAGAAATAAACTAGTGTTACGTGAGACTCAGAGCACAACAGGTTCTATTCCAGTTGAGAACCAGCCCTTTCGGAAATAGTGAAGGGAGAAGAAGCACTGTAAATACATGCACAACAACAGTACAAGCACCTATTTGCACCAGTGATGCACCATCAGTAGTTGATTAGATAATATACAATCATCATTTTCTGAATGCGAGGTGGATTCATCAGCAGGAACTTTAAGAGAAATTTCTTCCTCCACACACACTGTTCGGTCTGATGCTACTTCTTCGGCACGTGTTTTTTACAGTAATGTTGACTCATTGTTAAATAAAAGAGATGAACTGCTTATCAGAGTTTCAGCAGAAAAGCCAGATATCATAGCCTTGACGGAAATACTCCCTAAGAATGTTCATAGTACCATAGACAATTCTGAATTCTACTTACCTGGTTACAATATGTTTTTGTCTAAGGAACCGAAGCGTGGAGTAATAATTTATGTCAAACACGGATTGTATGCAAAACAAGTTGAGTTTCCTGACATGAACTTTGTGGAGAGTGTATGGTGTTCAATTGTAAATGACTCTGGTTCTACACTATTTGGCTGTATATACCGCAGTCCAAATAGCGATTCCAGGAATGATGAGGCGCTGATATCACTTATGAAGAAAGCAGAGAATTTAAGGTACGATAATCTGGTTATTACAGGAGACTTTAATCTACCTACAATTGCTTGGGATTCGCTGGATGTTACACGGCCAGATCAACAATTTGCACAGAGATTTCTAGACACAACTTTAGACTTGTTTCTTTTCCAACTGGTGAATCAGCCTACAAGATTTAGAGATGGCCAGCAGGCAAACATTCTGGACCTGATACTGACAAATTCTGAAAATTCGGTGGATAATGTGTCATATAAAGACGCACTAGGAAAAAGTGACCACATTGTGATTCAGTTCAATTTGAGTCTGGAGTTTAAGCAGGCTATGTCACACCCTCGATATGCCTATTTCAGAGGAAGATACAATGATATGAGAAACTTTGTTCAGGACCATCAGATTTTCGACTTTGAAGAGGATCAAGATGTGGAAGACAAATATAACTTGTTTAAAGACAATACTGACAAATTAACCGAGGAGTTTGTACCCAAGTCAACTGCATCTTCAACTACTAAAGCAGAACCATTATGGATGAACTCAGAAGTCAAATCTGCAATCAAGAGGAAGCACAAGGCATGGAATGTTCATCAAAGTCAAAGGTCGGCTCAATCTAGATGTGTTTTCAATCGAATTAGGAATGAGACTACAAGAGTTATCAATCAAGCCAAAAGAAAGTTTGAGTCCAAGTTAATCTCAGAGTTGAAGACTAATTCCAAGAGTTTCTGGAAATATGTTCAGAGTAAACTAAAAATAAAGCACGACATCAGTCTTCTTTCAAGACCTGATGGATCCTTGACGTCTGATGATGAGGAGAAGGCAGTACTTTTGAACAATTTTTCAGCTCTGTGTTTACGAAGGAGGATTTGATGACCATGCCAGATATTTCTGACAGAAGTTATGCCAAACCCTTGACATCTATCAACATTGACACTGACAAAGTCCTTAAAGTGTTACAATCACTGGACCAGTCCAAGTCTCCAGGCCCAGATAGGGTACACATCAAAGTACTCAAGGAACTCGGTGAACACGTAACCCCAATACTCTCAAATGTGTTCAATGCATCTCTAGAGGAAGGAAAAGTTCCCTCTAAGTGGAAGCTAGCAGATGTAGTTCCATTGCACAAGAAGGGAGATAAGACAGCTCCAGGAAATTACCGTCCAGTTAGTTTGACGAGTGTGGTGAGCAAAATAATGGAAACCATGGTGAGGGAAGAAATAGTGCAACATATGAATGAAAATAGTCTGTGGTCAGAGCACCAGCACGGTTTTCGCAAAGGAAGATCTTGTTCATCTCAACTTCTCGAAGTGATTGAAGATTGGAGTAATATTCTGGACAATGGTGGTAATGTGGACTGCATTTACCTCGACTACCAAAAGGCTTTCGATAGTGTTCCGCATGAAAGACTGCTGAAGAAATTGCATGCTTATGGTATCCAAGGGAAGATTTTGCTTTGGATTAAAGCATTTATATCTAATAGGAGCCAGAGAGTAAATGTCAATGGATCATTTTCACATCATGTACCTGTTACCAGCGGAATTCCTCAAGGGAGTGTGCTCGGCCCCGTTCTCTTCATTATTTACATTAATGATCTCCCCGAGGTTATATCTGGTAACTCATCGACAGTCAAAATGTTTGCAGATGATACCAAACTCTACTCTTCTGTTAACGATAACAATGATGGTGAGGTGTTGCAGCAAGACTTGGACAGTCTTTCAAATTGGTCCAATACATGGCAACTCCCCTTTAATACGTCAAAATGTAAAGTGATGCACTTAGGTAGAAAAAGTTCAGACAGGATTTATAAAGTGCAGAAAGATGGTATGATTTCCGACATTGCATCAGTATCGGAGGAAAAGGACTTGGGAGTTACTTTCGATGATAAACTCAAGTTTAATCAGCAAGTCGGAAGAGTTGTCGCTGCAGCAAACAGAAAACTTGGAATGATCAGACGTACCTTTTCATCTTTTGATCAAGAAGGATTCCTACTTCTGTACAAGACACTAATAAGGCCTGTCTTAGAATATTCCTCATGTGTATGGCATCCTATCTACAAAAAAGATATTGAGAAGCTTGAAAAGGTGCAACGAAGAGCAACTAAACTTCTGACTTCATTAAGGGACCTTAGCTACCCTGCACGCCTCCAAAGCCTGAAACTGCCTACACTTGCCTATAGGAGACACCGAACAGACATGTTGCAGATCTTCAAATTATTGACTGGTATTGACGACTTCTGTGCAGACCAATTCTTTACACTGTCTAGATCAGAGAGAACACGTGGACACAAATTGAAAATTCAAAAGAATCGGGTTCGTTCAAAGTTGAGACAAGGTGTATTCTCTCAGAGAGTTGTCACACAATGGAACAATCTACCAGACGAAGTTGTGAACAGTCAAACTGTCAACATGTTCAAATCACGTTTGGAAAAGGTCTGGAAAAGGTCCTTGAACATGTACAATCCAGATGAAAATTTTCTTTGTCCATGCTCTACCCATGCCACTCAACGCCAAATAAGTTTTAGGTACCAACGTTTGGATACAGAGGGGCAAATAAGTTGTGTATAACTTTATGCCTACTTCCAAGGTAAATCCAAGGTAAACCAAAGTAAAGATCTGTGCCATCAATTTTGTGTACAACTGTGATATGCTTTAAAGAGTTACTGAAATTTTGATTCGTTAGTACCTTGGGCATAATATGCACTGTACTGACAGTGCTGGAATAAACTTCACAATGAAGGTATCTATTTTTCTCTTTTGGAAGAATTTGTAACCATTCTGAGTAAAAAAAAAAAGAAGGTTATTAACTGTCGAATACTCAAGCACTTGCACCCAATATGGAATACGAGAAGTCCTGGGTTTGATCCTCACCCAGAGCTTACATCCTTGGACAAGGTGTTTTGCTCATAAATGTCCCTCTCGACCCAGCTGGGGGTGTTTTATAAAGCTGTTCATAAGTTATGCACAACTTTACGCACGACTGGAACATGTTCTTGGGTGCTAATCATATTCTCAATCATTTACATGTAGCACAAGAACATATCACTAGTCATGCGTAAAGTCGTGCGTAACTTACGAACAGCTTTATGAAACACCCCCAGGTGTACTAAATGGGTAATTGCTGGGGTAATAATAGTTGCAGGGCCTGCAGGAAGAGCAATAATAATACTGATCTGGCTACCCTAGGTAAATAAAAACGCAATTAATCAGTAACATGCTACACATCAAAACTTAGTGATATAACTTACATGTACACGCCGCATGCCATCAAATACATGCAGATCCATTCCTACATCAAATGAACACAGATGACAGAATTTGAAATCCAACTTTTTTCAAGAATGTACAACTTTCCTCTGGTGAAAAATTAATAGCTTCCTTCAAACACCCTGTACTGTCCAACAAGTAATCCTCTTCTGCATGATCTACTAGTAAAATATCTTTTTTCTTTTAGAGTGGTCTCTTTGACATCAACTTCCTTCTTGGAAAGTACATGTACCACAAACCAGTATAAGCATAAATCCAAAGAGGTGAAGGAGAATTTTCAGGCCTATGCTTATCCAGCATCGTAGAGCTTCCTAAACCTCCCACTCATTCAAATCCTATGAGCTTCCTTGAAAGCGTGGTCTTTCCACTTTCATTCCTAATGATCTTGAGCTGGAACTGCCCACTTGTCAATTCAGCCATGGAATGTATTGTATACTTGCCAATGGCAGAACAAAGCATTATTCCCCACCACTAACAAACAAAACAACCCCCCCCCCCCAAGTGAAAGGACCTTCTCCTGATCAGGATAAATGAAAGCAGCTCAGTAGCTGAGGTTTAATTGTTAGACAGCCTAATTTGCAAGCATTCAATGTTCCTTAAGTTGTACTATTTCACAGACTTTCAAACAGGGCACCATGACAAATACACAATTATTCATACCAAATACAGTCTCATCACAATTAAAGATTTGTTTTGTTCCCATGCAAATATTAATAAGCTTCTTAAGCCACTTAAGGGATTATACTTTTTTAGAGCATAAAAAAGATGTATCAGTAATTGTTTGCTTGATTCATGATCATTTTAACTCTATAAAAAGAATACACTAGGCCCTAGAAATTGATAGAAATAGAAAATGGAAACCTCAGTGCACCATATCAAGTGCTCCATGGCAATTTCAAGAGAAATTTCTCCATTTTTTCAAAATAGTGAAAGGATTGCATGAACCTAAAGGTCTTAAAGTGATTACACAATGGTAAAAAAAAAATTGATATATGATTGAGAATAGATTTCTAAGAACATTACAAATTTGATGATTATCAATTGAAATCAATGCATTTTGGGTAATTTTCTCATAAAAAGTCAAGATTTGACCAAAAAATTTGAGTATGAGGTATGACGTCAAAGTGGGTACCAAGCTTCGCGCATTGCAGTTGGGCTGCGCGCTAGACTGTACAATATGTATTATAACTTGTGCGCAGTATCCACTTTGACGTCATTTTGACGTCAAAATGGCTACCCAGTTGAAACTTGGTCGCAGCTGAGGGGTCAAAAATATCCTGAAATCTTACCACATTTGGGGGTTTCCTTGGCAACACAACTTTTTTAAAAACTTTAGGCAGATGCTTTTCTGCTAATGAAATCACGCTCTTTTAAATGAACTAACATTGTTTCAGCATTGGGTAATCCCTTTACTGTTTCAGGTAGCATCCATAGACATATAATAAATCTACTAGACAAAAAGCAGCATGTGCTATATCATTACACGAATGGCATTAGGATCATTTGAAGGTCGACCTAAGCATCCGTTTTTGTTGCATTATTCATATCTACTGCACTTGTGGCGCGTATCACTTTATTATGATACTTTCATTTAATGCGCATTTGTTGCGCATTGATTGTGCATCATTGCGCATATTTTTAGCTGATGTGCGTAATGTTTTAAAACATGCACAAACACACGTGACTCCTTGGAATCATCTTACAAAATGAATTATTCATTTTTGTTCATAAATATTGATAGGTGCTTAGGTCGGCCTTCTAATGGATCTCGACAAAATGGCGGAGCTTTAGGGGCCTGGTAGCATCTGTTTGGAACTATGGATCATGTTTCATTGTGCTTGAGCATATGATGATAAAGTACAATGTACTCAAGTCAATATCATTTAACTGGTGAACACATTTTAACCTCTGTAACATTTTTAAACAAAAATGAATCTTTCTTCATGAAATTGCTTGTCACGTTATACAGCGGAGTCTTATCACTTAATTAAATGGTGCTCAGACAGTTGCCTTTAATAGTTCTGAATTCAGTCTTTACTCCTACATTGTAAACTTTGCCACAATGCTACAACAATTTCATTACTTGAAAACAAAACAATGTAAATTATTCATGAAGAAAAATTCAAGACATGGATTAGTCACAAATATTGGTGCATTGCAAGCAAGAAGGAAGTATATTAGTTTAAACAGCAGAGGGAGACATTGTCTTTGCTTTTATTGTCTGATGGGATTAATCTTTCTTCAAACTGAATAACCTGTATACAATTTTTTTGACCAAGTGACACTACCAGTTGCTTGAGCTAAAGCCAGGGTAATAATATCCAAAGTCCTTTGAAAGTGCATAGAGACATTATATCATAATGTGATATGCGCTATAAGAACGGCATATCTGTTATGTTTTAGGGTTCATCCAGCCGAATAATGACAAATTAAAGTCTCAAGTTTTGCTCAACTCAAATGTCTGCTGACTCTTTATTGCTCCATCATCTTTCAGTCTCTGTGTGTGTTGTGCAATCTCAATACATTATGCATGCATGTTGCTAGTCTTTGCTTGCAGACCTTATTACACATTTATGTTAGTCTTTCATTCAAACCTTCATATATAACATTCCTCCCCCTTACATAAATGTACATGGGTAAATTTTGGAATAAAACACTTCAACTTGCTGTGTTCCAAACCATTTTACTTTTAAACAGTTATTTTGGCTCCATAATTCAATCTTGCAATATTTCCATGTGTATGAAGGTTTAACATGTTTGGCCTTGAATTCCTCAATACCTCAGTATTCTGATTTATATATAACTTTGCAACCTGTTCCTATTATACACTTGTAATCAGACTTTTGATTCTAACTGTGAAATAACACAATATGATTAATACATATAACTTTATCAAGATCTTTTCTTGACATCCTTAATAACTTCACTTTGAAGTAAACGTGTATACCTTATACTAACAAACCTAACACACTTGAGTTTAATCTTGTGCACTCACAAGTTTGTGTCAGACTATGAATGAACTATCAAAGTTCAATGAAATTGTATGTCACTTTTAACACAACACATATATGTACAACAAAACAACTTGCTTTTTTTTTTCTTTTTACTGGCAAAAGTACACAACATAGTCTTCAAATCTTTTTGGTGTGGTTACATTTCTACGAGACATTCGTCTTTCTGGTTGTTTTGTGTCTGTAATGTTTTCTGGCATTGTTTGTTTTGTTTCTGGTGTGTTTTCTTCATTTGCTTGTGTGATTTCACTTGCCGGGGCATTCTCTGGCTCTGGATTGATATCTGGCATGGGGAACACAATTGGTGGTTCGTCTGGAGGTTGGAACTCCTCCCTCTGAATGTGGGTATGCTCGCTGCTTGGTGAGTACTTCCTCATGTGGTCAATATGACGGCGGACGATTCTACCATCATTCAGTTGTACGTTGTACATGACTTCATTGATGACTTCAAGAACTGTTCCATAAAGCCATGTAGTGCCTGAGCTGTAGTTCTTGACCATCACATGACTATTCACAGCATAGACCCTTTCTTTGCTTCCCCGATCTCCTGTTTGCTTCATGGTTGACTGTTTTCGTCGAACAGATTTGCTCAGATCTGGACGCAAATTATCAAGTCTTGTGCGGACTTTCCTCTTGAACATCAGTTCACTGGGTGTCTTTCCAGTGGTTTCCTGCGGAGTGACTCTGTAGGTCAGCAAGAACCTTTGAAGTTTCTTTTCAAAGTCACTTCCTTTTCCCTTCTTCATGGCTGCTTTGACAGTTTGTACACCCCTCTCTGCGAGCCCATTGCTGGATGGGTGCTTGGGCGCTGTCTGGATATGGCATATGTTATTGTTGTTCATTAAAGTGGCAAACTCTTCTGAAACGAATTGCGTGCCGTTGTCGGTCACCACTGTCTCTGGTAATCCATGAGTAGCAAACAACCGTCTAAGGGCAATCACTGTGGCAGTGGCTGTGGCTCGTTTCACACGAATGGCTTCAAGCCATTTGCTGTGCGCATCTACAACGATAAGAATGTTCTCATCATCAATGGTAGCATAATCACAATGGATCCTACTCCACGGCTTCTCAGGAAACTCCCACGGGTGTATGGGTACTGCTGTAGGGCTGTGTTGACTCTGCTGACAACTTGTACAACATCTCACGTGCTGTTCCAACTGTTTGTCTATCTTGGGCCACCATACATACGACCTGGCTAGTGACTTCATTTTCACAATTCCTGGATGCGTACTATGCAACTCATCAAGGATTCTCTCCTTCATTTCAGGGTTGTCAGGGATGATCACTCTGGATCCCCAAAGGATTACATCATCTTCTATGGACAACTCTTCCTTCTTGTTTGCGAAGGGCTTCAGTTCATCTGGCAAATTTCTTGTTGCTGGCCATCCATTCAGGATGTGATGCTTTACTTTTGACAGTACTCTGTCTTTCTTGGTAGCTCGTTTCACCTCCTGGGCATCAACAGGGCGTGTGTCAAGATCAGTCAGCATGTTGATACGGGCCTCTGGTGCTTCATCTAGCTCTGCGAGCTCTGGATGATTCCATGAAATTTCTTCTCCCTGGAGTGGTAGGCGAGACAACGCATCTGCGTTTTGGTGCTTCTTTCCTTCACGGTGCACTATTTTGTAGCTGTATGCAGACAAGATCATGTGCCATCTTGCAACACGAGCTGAGGCCATCGGGCTTACTGGTTTGTGGTCTCCAAAGAGTCCCATCAATGGTTTGTGGTCCGTTACAATTGTAAATGACCTTCCATGCAGTTGTTTGTGGAATTTCTTCAGTCCGAAGATTATCGACAGACTCTCCTTCTCATACTGAGCATAATTTACTTCACTTGGCTTGAGAGTGCGTGAAGCAAATGCAATAGGGCGTTCTTGTCCGTCTGGTTCCACATGGCTTATCACCGCACCTAATCCGTATGGGCTGGCATCTGTCTGTAGCAGAATAGGTTTGGCTGGATCATAGTGCGTCAGGATGCTATCAGTCTGTAGGAGACGCTTTGATTTCTGGAATGCTTGTTCCTGCTTCTTTCCCCACTTGAATTTAGGGTCAGGCTTGCTGCTTCTCTTCCCACTGGAGGTTGATCTGAATTCTGCTTTCAGCATTTCAGTCAAGGGCGCAATCTCCTGGGACAGATTGGGTATAAATTTGCGGTAATACCCAAGCAAACCAAGATAAGCCTGGAGTTGGCTTTGATTCACTGGGCGTTCTGCTTGGCGTATGGCATCAAGTTTGTCTTGAAGAGGCCGGAGACCTTTCTTGTCAAGGCGATGACCAAGGTAGTCAACTGAGTCTTTCATCAGCTCACACTTCTCCTTCTTCAAGCGTAACCCATTGCTTTCTAGTCTTGAAAGAACCGCTTCCAGATTTCTAAGATGTTCCTCATCAGTCTTGCCACTAATGATTATGTCATCGAGATATGGCTTGCACATGGGGATATCTGCTAAGAGGCTCTCCATTGTCCTCTGGAACATAGCTGGTGCGCTTGCAATTCCGAAAGGGAGTCTTGTGTACTCAAAGAGACCTCTATGCGTGTTGATTGTTGTGTACTTGCGGGCTTCAGGATCTAACTCTATCTGATGATAGGCGTGACTCAGATCTAGCTTGGTGAATTTTTCTCCACCTTCAAGTTCCTGTAGGAGGTCTTCGAGTGTTGGCAGGGGATACTGTTCTACCTTCAGAACTTTGTTTGCTGTTAATTTGTAATTACCACAGATTCTCATCCTTCCATCTGGCTTAGGAACTGCAATGATTGGGCATGCAAAATCTGCGGTCTTCACTGGCTTGATGATGCCGTCCTCCAACAAGCTATCTACTGCTCTATCTATCTGCTTCCTTGCAGCATAGGAAACAGGGGCTGCTTTGTAGAACTTTACATCATTGCTCTCTTCTCGAGGATATACCTTGGCCTGGTATCCTTTCAATTGTCCGACTGTGCTATCATCAAATAACTCAGCATGCTTATTGAGTACTTCTTGCATAACATCTTGCAAATTATGCATACTGCTTGGGCTTGCTTCTAGTGCATTCTGGTTGGCTAATTGTGCTAACAGTTGCGGATACTTTTGTAACCAGTCCCTTCCTCTGAAGTTTATGAACCGACGTAGGATCATCTTGGGGCTTTTTGATCTGCTTGATCTGTTCTACATCTTGCTTTGCTACTTCCATTGCTGTTGCAGTGTTAACTGCTTTTTCAAAAGAAAGCTGGGGCATTCCCAATAGCTTCCGCTGAATGTTGACATCTGAACAACCAACCACTAATCTATCTCTCAGCATATTCTCCAATTCCTTGAAGTTGCATCCATCACTTAGCTGTCTGAGCTTTGCTAGGAACTGAGGGATTGTCTCATTTGCTTGTTGGGTGCACGTATAAAATCGATATCTTTGTACAATTTCTGTGGGCTTGGGCGAATAATGTGTAGTCAGGGCATCTTTACATTCTTTGTACGTTTTAGCTGATGGCTTATCTGGCTGCAACAAAGCACGTAGGGTGTGATAACCTTTGCTACCTAATCCTGTTAGGAACAATGCTTTTTGCTTTTCATCTGATTTTATGTCATTAGAAGTAAACCATGCTTCCAAGACCTCAGTCCACTCTTCAAATGTGTAACCAGAATCTAACTGGGGGGCATTCCCAACAATCTGATTAGCCATCTTTGGTATCTATAATGACCGTTTACAATTAGACAGTACAAATTACAATGTAAATATTACAAAACTGGCTTGGTCTACAACTGGACCTGGACTTAAGACTACACCATCACATGTGGCTATAATGCACACACAGTAATTCAATAGCTGTGTGTAATTCAACTATACAAAGTCTTGTGCTACATGCACTCTGCTATCATACAGGGCTGCTGTATCTCTGGGCTAACAGACCAACATTACAATAGGCCCTACTAAACTATTTGGTCTAACAGTTAAGGCTTTATAAGCACTAGACTCTAGAGTCTAGTAATCGATTAAATTTGATCACTCACTTTAATCAAACAGGTCTTGGCCCTGAATTGGACCAAATACACTTGGTTCCTGGTCCTGGTAAATTAGACCAACTTAATTTGTTCCTGGTTCTGGCAATTGGACCAACTTCAATTGGTTCCTGATCCTTATTTATAGTTAGGCTATGTAAATTAGACTAGGCTGACTAGACTAACTCTAACAGGCTAGGTCTTGGACTTAAACTTTGAAAATCAGTAACAATAATTGTGTACCAACAGCTTACCATTTGTTACACAAACCTTACTTTAGGCACTGGAACTGATACAGTATTGGCTCTACCTGCAATTAAATGCTTGTATTATTAACACACATTACCATTCTGTGGTAACTCAAATACATTCCATGCGATAAAAGCAAATATCAAGCATTATAGTCATACTCATAGACATAGACAACTGAGTTCAGAGTCTTGTAAGTTGTATTCAAATGAGTTCGCAACAGTTCTCATTCAAGTCTAAAGAGTGACTTCTTATTTGCTTTCAAAGTTTCAGTTTCAATGTTTCATTCACTGTTTAACATCGATCTAGGCTTGATTCATCCTTCAGGCTTGGCTGGACCTGGGCAGGGATGGGCTGGACCGGGCAGGGTCACGGGCTGTGCGAGGCTTGGCTGGGCCTGGCGGCTGGGCTGGACCGGGCAGGGTCACGGGCTGTGCGAGGCTTGAGCAAGCTGGGCTGGGCTGAGACTGGAGCAAGGCTGGGCAGGGTTAGGCTGAGACTGGACCAGCGCTGGGCTAAGCTGAGTCTGGTCCCGGACCTGGGCTGATCAGGCTGGGTCTAGTTCATATAGACTCTATGCTAGGGCTGGTGCTATATGATAAGGCTGGTTAGTCCTTTTGTATAGACTCTTGGGCATGGCGGGTCCCAATTGTAGGCTAAAGTAACAGTTACACCGAAACTGGGCTTCAGTTAGGGCTGGACCTAGCAAGGCTGATTGCTAGTCCTGATAGTCTAATTCGAAATGGCTGACAAGCCAAGGCAAAGCTGTTTGCTGTTGGTGCGAATTATGGTTTGGCCACTTATTCTGACTATGGTTGACAGCTGCATAGCGTCCATAATACACCACTATAAATTAATGAGACTGCTGCATAACTTATTGTAACTGCATAGCGTCCATACACAGTTTTACATACCTGGGACTATTGATAGATATGGCACTGACTGGATCATACAAAATGGTTTCCAAATCCAAATCAAATCCATCAACATCCACTACTTTCCTATGTCTCAGGCAAAACAATTCAAATCTAGCTGATCCCCAGCATATCCTGCATCTCGTCGCCAAATTTTGTTATGTTTTAGGGTTCATCCAGCCGAATAATGACAAATTAAAGTCTCAAGTTTTGCTCAACTCAAATGTCTGCTGACTCTTTATTGCTCCATCATCTTTCAGTCTCTGTGTGTGTTGTGCAATCTCAATACATTATGCATGCATGTTGCTAGTCTTTGCTTGCAGACCTTATTACACATTTATGTTAGTCTTTCATTCAAACCTTCATATATAACAATATCATTACTATTACCAGGCAGGCCAACTTATTCTTCTTTAGGCTAAGCCTAAGATAAGAATGACCACCCGACTTCTTGAATCCATATGAACTGATATCTCAGGTAGTAGTAGGCCCTACTAAAAACTATCTGGGGCCTGTTGCATAAAACTTACCATAATAGTAACTTTGCTATCAATGGTAACTACCATGGTAACATTGCTCAACAGCCAATCAAAATCCAGTATTCCATGAAAATTTATAGCAAAGTTACCATCATAGTAAGTTTTATGCAACGGGCCTGATCATGAGCGTGTTCCCCTGGCATGCCTGGCCCCAGGTTGCCTTTGCCTAATCAAGGCGAACCTCTGATTGTCTTAAGAAAGATGAAGATAAAATAGAAAAAAATCAGTTTCGTTTTTAAGCTTTCTCCACACATTTACAGCGACTTGTAATCACATCATTCATACATGCACATCACGGAGCGAAAGTGCGATATATCACATCAGGCATGGCAGGGAGGTGACGGGAAGTCACCGGGCGAGTCTAGGGGGAGTTTTACAGTAATGTACCGAACGCTCACCTGCTAATTAGTAACTTCACCCACTCACATCTAATCCCCTCGAATCACAGCTATCATGGATATCAATTACAGAGAGCAAAGTGTCATACACGTTAAAAAACATTACAAACAGTTTTCCCCAAAATAATGAAACATCAAGTGGAACTTTGAAAATGTAGAATTAAGGTTTAAAAATTACAATCGGTAATTTCTCACCGCTCTAAAAGTTCCGCACCGCAGATCATGTGGTAATGTTTTGGTTTAATGCATATGAGTTAAAAGTCTTTAATTTCAGACAATGCAACCTATAAATTTATTTATTTATTATTAGCAGCATTTTTCAATCTTATCGGAAGGGTAATTTCAAAACAATTTCATTTCACTTTCACTTTCCCCTTAAATACCAATAAATTTGATCTTATTCTGACGATTTTTATATGAAAATCTCTTTTTACTTTACAAAACTAGGAAAATTATGATAACATGCAGTTATTGGCCAGACTGTACATAAGACTAAATATCCCCAAGAAGAATTTATTTTTTAATTGTGTTTTATATATCAAAACAAAATCGCATGTAGACCCCCATAATTTTTTTCATACTTTAATGATTTCATAAGCGGCAGCGCCTATAAACTAAAAAACCAAAGCAATGAGAATTAGTAGGCCTACTCACTGGGTCTGTTTAATATTCTTCACTTTTCCCCACGAAATATCTCTGTCGTTTTCAAAAA
>CM057154.1:26678497-26690217 GCA_029962745.1 Echinometra lucunter | reverse complement strand
AAAGCAATGTGAAGTAATCAAATCTTATTTAAACAGTTTATGAAGAAAAATTATTTGTGTTAATTAACAATTACTCCAATTACACCTTCCGATGATGAATGTCAGCATGCTTTATAATAATATCTTTATCAGGGGCGTAGACAGCAGGGGGGGGGGGGAGGATGACACGTACAATCATCCCCCAGGTTTTAGGGAAGGATGCTTGCTTACAATTAAACTGAATTAAAATGTTTAGAAATGATGGGAAGAACAATAATAATGATAATTATTATCATTATAACAATAAAAATAACAGTAACAACAGCAACAATAATAATGATAATGATAGTAATAATTAGTAATATATTATTATTATTATTATTATTATTATTATTATTATTATTTTTATTATTATGCTTATGATAATAATGATAGTTATCACCATCATCATCATCATCGTTAATGTGACTGAAATGACTATTGCTATCATAACTATGTCGATCATTATTCTGATTTATAATGTTATTTATATCACGTTAGGGTAATTTCGGCGCCGTCACAGTTTTTCTGAAGTGGTGTAACAACAAAATTGAAAAAAATGAAGATAAATAGCGTAATACAAATATGCAATAATGTGTGTCAGTCTATATTCTATATTCGTTTGTCACGGTGCATATATCTTGTATTTATGTCTGTGCAGTCGGATGCATGTGTGTGCGGGTGTGTGTGTGGGGGGGGGGGAGGGGTGAGTGTGGGTGCATGGCCGTAAGCAGCGGGGGGGGGGGGGGGGCAAGGAGGCATTTACACCCCCCCCCCGAAATTTGGAAAACTTGCATTTTTTCCTGAAAATTTTCACAAAATTCAACAAGTGTGCACCAAATCCTTAAATTACAGTTTTAAAAATGCAAAAGCGCCTCCATGACAAGTTCGGTTGCTACGTTCCTTCGCTTCAAGTTTCTTCGAAATTTTTTACGCATCTTGCCCCTCCCTAGGAAAAAAATCCTGCGTACGGCCCTGTGTGGGTGTGCGTGTGTATCTGTGTGTGTATCTGTATACGGCATTGATCCTCGATTTCTCTTGAACGGCAAATCATCCCCCAGGTGTAAGAATCTGTATACGCCACTGATCTTTATAGCAGAGGGGATGGGCATAGGAAATGGCCACAGGGGAAGGCCTCACTAATATTTGCACTTTGGTCCCTATTCTTAGGACATTGAAAACTAACGATATCAGGCATGGTCTTTATGCATTTAATGTATTTACAAAGAGGATAATTTAGTATTTCTTGAATTATTCTATATTGGGGGGGGGGGTGTAACATAAAGAGATACGATCAATCTTACGATCAATTGTAACTCTTAGTACATGGTTTGCCATAGACTTACGTCTTAGTACATGGTTTGCCATAGACTTACGTCTTAGTACATGGTTTGCCATAGACTTACGATTGAAATCAATCGTGCGATTGATTGTACTTTTTATGTTACTGGGCCCTGATTACTCAGTGTATACTTGATTTTACATTTAGTATACATTTTTATTGCAATTTACATGATTTATGTTGAATTACATAGCTTAAAGCCTGCAAAGAGTCCTTCAGATACATGGAAATGTGGAAATTCCTTTTAAGGGGGAGCACATTGGTAAAAGCAAAAGTTCTGTCACTGCATAAGATTTCTTTATACAAAAATAATGAAATCAATTTGATAATCTTTACATATATACATGCATTATAACATTTCAATTCCCTTTGTTCAATTTGTACTCTGCAAAAAAGACATCAGCTGTAAATGTATGAAAATTATCATATTTCAGGAAAAAGCTGTAAAATTAGAAAAAAATACATTTTGGGTCAATTTCCTTCTTTATTCCGAACCTTACATATTCTGCATTAGAAAATGAAAGGAAGAATTGTATTTGCATTTATCTATTTGAAAACCTCATTCACGTCTGTGTTATGAATATTCTGTTTACAATGCATAGCCATAATTAACAAAACAATATATAGAGCAAAAACAAAAGGAAAAAACATAATATTGACAAAAGTTGCATACAGATTACAGGGAAATGTTTTTCGATATCATAATGTAACAAAACAAAACCAAATACACAATGCCTTCAAAATTCACCTCTTAAGTTTATGATCAACGTGAGAAATTTTGCGAAATGCTTCATTATATTTTCATCTTCTAATTTCATATTTTTAAAAAAATTGTTCTCCTTTACCTAAGTCTTTATATTCTACATACATTTCATTTCTTTTATCAAATAGGGCCTTCCTTTCTAATTAGAATGGGATTGAATTGAAAAACTGAACTGAAAAATAGAATTGAAAAAATAATACTTCATTGACCTCAGGATTTAAATTTGAAATAGACAGTGTGATCGGAAATTCGCTTTTTCTGCAGTTTGCTTCCATCTGCAGATCAAATTGAAGAAGTTTAAGCCCGACCGATCCTTTTTTAAATCATAATTTGAACCCTAGGCAAGATGTCTGTCAAGGTTTCCAAATAAAAGACAAAATTTTAAGATTTGGTCAATTTGTCAAGCTAATTACACCATTGACCTGAAACAAGATCAAAACATTTTTAGAGTAAAAGACAAAGAAAACACAAAACTATTTAACCAAATGTAAGGCAAAGAAAATAAACGAGACTTTTTAAAGCGACTCTGATTCACATTTGTTTTAACAATTGCTTCTCTCTATCCTCGTTCTTTTTTATAAACATTGACTTGTCTCCAGGGTTTCCATTTCCTTTCATTATGATGTGCTGGATTTGTTAATTCCAATTCGTTTAACATTTTTAAATGAAAGTCGTTAAGGCATTACAGTGCACTACCCTCAAGATGGACTCTCATTGATTATTAGGGGTCACTTTCTTGGGAGTGGTCATCCACGTTCGATTGCAGTGGTTTCCACTCTCAAAAGATTCAACTTTAAAGGAAGTAATCCCTAAAATCATTCGTGAAAAGTTGTTTTTGCACCTCAGCATTCCTATGCAGCGTGGAGATCAAGAACTAGTGAAAAAGCAGCGTAAATTATAACCTAAGTCCGTAGTGTAGGAGCCCTGCTATTAGCGGGATAGAGTGTACGAAGATCCTAACCCTTGTCTTTTTCAGGAAGAAAAACTGAGAAAACATATTCATCTACAAGTCTGTCATCGGTCCTTAATCCCCCGATGTATTCTTCGACGTGTACTACCAGAACGTGAAACTCATCTAATTAAGAATTGCAAGCTACTTTTCTTGTTGATGTGTAATGCTATTAGTGTCATCAATGCTAATTGTAGATTTCTAAAACACCAGTAATACTAACAAGTAAGTAGTGAAAGTATAAAACTCACGGTACAACATAATAGTACTGATGTTTTTGTGCATGCTGGAGAAGTGGAACTTATGCAGACTGTTCATCCATCATCAGCTGTTGCTCGCTAATCATGATCTCACGTGCCAGGTCAATAAAGCCATGAGCTACAAGTTTGTCATTGAATTCCTTGTGCTGCTTAGCTATTTCTGATGTCATTAGGAAACCATCCTCATCTTTCTTCCACTCACGTCGTTTGATCTGCAGTATCCATTCCTTTACCCAAGCATGCACGTTTTGACTAATTTCTTCCTTTTGGGAGGAGAAAATAGACAATCGAGCTGCGGTTGGAGAGACCGGTGCGAGTCCGGTAAGCTTACTAAGCATGTGAACCTGATCATCATCCATCGTTTTAATCATATCATAGATGAATGTAAACGGTATCCCTTCCTTGTTGCAATCGCCTGTAGAATTGATTGTAATGAAACAGGAAAACACATTTCCATTTTAAATGCAACAAAACACAATTCCAGGAAATTATCTCAACAAAGTATGATTCATTGAAACTAAAATAAAGTGTAAGATCGGAAACAACTTCTTCATCGCACTTATTATAATGACGTATCTCCAAAATACATTGTACTATTATATCCTCAGCCTGAAGATTTCACTATTATTTACTTAAATTGTCTGAAAAACTGAATACATCAAATGAAAAAAATTATCCGTATCTATCAATAATTTGCAAAAACAACTTCAAAATTATGTTTCTATACACATGCATGAGGCATTCCGAATGATTTAATCTTCGGTTACAACCCATGAATCCGACAGCACACACTCTAAAAGTACCGTGGTCATTTTTAACCACGTAGTAGTCACTATGCACCTCATACCTGACTTTCGGGGTCATTTTCTACCCCGAAAGTCAGGTGTATAAGGTGTATAGTGGACTACTAGTGGTAAAAAATGAACACGTTACTTTTAGAGTGCATCAGAACAAAATGTCAGAAAATAATGTGGGCCTTATCAGCAGAGGCGTCGATCCATTTTTCGGATTGGGAGGGGGGGGGGGAGACGACCAAGCGTAGATGAACCCACGGCTACTATTTTTACACACACACACCCTCACATATATGTATATATGTATATATATATATATATATATATATATATATATATATATATAGTGAAAGAAAATAAATGGAATGAAGCTGACGTAGCTCTCGATCTTGTCCTTTTATTGTAATGGCAAGCTTTCGGCCAACATGGCCTTCATCAGGTCTGAACAGATAAGAAACGAACAGGCAAAATAATATACACATAGAGGTGATATCAAAATAATGTCGAAATAATACATAATTGGAATAATGATACATAACTGAACAATTAAATATCAAAATAATATACCGAAATGATACGGAAATGATACTTAATCAACTTTAGGAATAATGATACATAACTGAACAATTAATGTCGAAATAACAAATAAGTAAAGAAAATATAACGAAATGATAAGGAAATAATATTTGATCAACTTAGGAATATGGTAATTCAGAAATGAAACAATGAATATAATTACCTCGGGTTGGAATTAGACCGAGCTCATCAGATTAGTAGAAGGTGAGGGGTACACTGCGAATAAGATTGTGATAAAGCATTCTCCTTAGGACTATTTTATATACCACCAATTGTTAGCAGAGTATTAAATATAGTAATGCTCGTCAAACCACATTTTAAATCGGTAGTTTAGTAAACCACTTTCTTGTGTCATATGTAGTCGTGTTATAAAGTACCTGGTAATCCTAATACAAAATAAAGTAGTATAGTGCTTTCCCCCCCCCCCCCCAAAAAAAAGTCAAGATAAGTGGTACAAACCCGTAGGTAAAATCTTCACTGATATTAATAGATAAGTGGTTTACAAGTAACTTATTAAATATGACATGTGCAATAACCTGTTGCTGCTTAAATAGAAAAAGTGAAAATAACAGAAATATTTACCAAAATACTACCGATTAAAAATGTGGTTTGACGAGCATTACTATATTTAATACTCTGCTAACAATTGGTGGTATATAAAATAATCCTAAGGAGAATGCTTTATCACAATCTTATTCGCAGTGTACCCCTCACCTTCTACTAATCTGATGAGCTCGGTCTAATTCCAACCCGAGGTAATTATATTCATTGAATCATTTCTGAATTACCATATTCCTAAGTTGATCAAATATCATTTCCTTATCATTTCGTTATATTTTGTCTACTTATTTGTAATTTCGACATTAATTGTTCAGTTATGTATCATTATTCCTAAAGTTGATTAAGTATCATTTCCGTATCATTTCGGTATATTATTTTGATATTTAATTGTGCAGTTATGTATCATTATTCCAATTATGTATTATTTCGACATTATTTTGATATCACTTCTATGTGTATATTATTTTGCCTGTTCGTTTCTTATCTGTTCAGACCTGATGAAGGCCATGTTGGCCGAAAGCTTGCCATTACAATTAAAGGACAAGATCGAGAGCTACGCCAGCTTCATTCCATTTATTTTCTTTCACTGTGTACTAAAATGAAGCACTGCACACGTTTTGCGAGGGGACATCTTTCTTTATATATATATATATATATATATATATATATATATATAGGCATACATAGGCCTATATCGACGTGAAGCATTTTCAAATTGGGGAAATTAGGGAACTTGCTATGTGAACCATCCAGCTTTTTTCCAATTTTGTGAGCGAGCAAAAAATAACAAATTTCTTGTTATGAGAGAAGGGTTTAGTTATCATATAGGCATAAATGATACCTAATATATATGTATATGGTTACCTCGCTGCCAAATATGAACTCTACTTTGTCACATCGTTGGTCCATTGTTGCTGCCCCCCAAACCACTCTTTTTTAATATTACGAGCGAGCAAAGCGAGCGAGGAAGCACAAACTGTTTTTCATGGTAGATGTAGTAAACCGTTCGGCAAATTACGCTGTGAGCCAATGAAACATCTACATTATCTATTTGGTCTCATCTCACCGAATTGGTTTGCTTTTCAAAAACATTAATATGAAACGAGCGAGCGCAGCGAGCGAGGAAAAATATACTCTTTTCCATAATGATAGAATTCTTAAATCGTCATCATAATAATGTGATAAAAATGTGATAAGAGCTATGCAAGAACCGAATATTGTTATCATCATCATCATCAGAATACACTATAAACCTGTCATGCCTGTATGATAGCTAAATAATACATCTGATCACCTGTGTGCCGAATATGACACTGTTTTAGCTACCTCGCTTGCAATCCGAATCCATTCTGTTTCTACCATAGCGAGCAAAGTTAACGACCGATCCCGGCAAAATTATATGGATTCGTCCCAAAATCTGTGTCAACCACCTTGCTGCCCAAATATAATGATATTTTGGAATCTCGCTGCTATAATAAGCTACTTGCTGCCCGAAATCATCTTGTATCTAGCTTTTACCAGCGAGAGTAGCGAGCGAGTTAACGAAAAATATGTTTTTGTTTTGCGTGTTTTTTTTTCTTTTTATCCAGGCCGCTGTCTCCTGAAGCTTATCTATTTTTAGGTCAACTGGCCGCTCGATTTCTAGGAATGATATCTTGTTTGGTTGTATTACTTCCTATGAGTAGAAGAATAGTATAAAATTAGATAAAAACACAAGATGCAAACCGATTTCCTTTCATAAGAATAGTAATTACCATCGGCATTGGTTAAGATACTTAAATGCGAGCGAGCGCTTCCCAGTTTCCCATTTTCTTTCTTTTTTCTGGTTTTACGCTTTCATTTCACTTCCTTTCTTCCTTTTCCTTTCTTTTCTCTTTCTTTTTTCTTTATCCTTTTTTCTTTTCTTTTTTGATCGGGAAATTATTGGGGGGGGGGGGGGCTGCCCCCCCCCCCCCCCCCCAGGATCGACGCCTTTGCTTATCAGCTGTTTTGGAGCTCACAAAATTTCGGATTCGTATGTTGTCGGTCTACTGAGAATTCCCGATAAATATATCATCTTGAGACTGATTATGAATTTTTAGAAAACTTAATGAAAGAAACTACGTAGATTGACTTAAGTAAGTTACACAGGGATCCGTCAAACAAGCAGCTTCAGGTGATGTCATATTGGAGCAAGCTCATTGGCATAAAATTTATGAAATATCCAATGAAATAACCGAGAAATGATATGGAAGGATTTCGTTACCTCTTAGGAAATCAGATATCAGGCGAGGCTTGACTTTGATTCTCAAGCCATTAGCTACAGCGAGGCGAAAATTATATGCTGTTATGTGCGGCTGTTTCCTCCAAAGCTGGAATTGCTTGATGAAGGCCGAGTATTCAGGAGATGCTTGACTAGGATCTTCAACCTTACTAGCTGACGTCAGCATGAGCGAAAGACCATCCGTTGTTTGCTTGTTAACCTTACTGTCAGATCGTTCTTTAACATACTCATTGCTTGTGATATACTCATAAATCATGGCCTTTGATTTTGACTTGTCCGCGCATGCAGAGGAAGGTTTCTTCATGATTCCATCATGTCTATTGTCTCCAGGTGAGAAGCTCTGAGATTTTTTGACAGCATTACGCGTTGTATTTTGCTTATGAAAATTGGCATTACCAACAGAAATAGCACACACTTCTTCGAAGCTAACCTCCAGAGCTTAATGAAGAGGATGAGAATAATGGAAGAAACATACAAAGTAAACATGACAATGATGCAACTACAGACTGCGAGTAAAATTTGATCTTTGGAAGTATAATAAAATGACAAGTTTGATGAGTCCTTAAAGGTTTTTGCTTGTTGTCGCGGAATTTCAATGAGAGGGGAAAATTATATATTAGGCTTACATATAGCTCGTCATAATCCGGAGTTTGAATATTCAGTGAATTTCTCAAAATTTGAAATATGGGCGTTACAGTGAAAATTGAAAAACGGTAGGAAATAGTAATCAAATTGCATCTTCCTAAAACTTAAAAAGCTAGAATGCAGCTCATAAAAGGTCACCTACCAACCATCGCACTTGCTAGTACGTTTGGCACCTCCTTTAGTAGACTTAAGAGATGAGACCTTTGTCCGGATTCAAAGAGTTTGCTGACAAGGCCGATGGTGCCCTTCGTCATGTGCGAAGGCTCAAATGCACGTCTGTAGGTAACTAGTATAGCAGGTCCGATACCTAGAGCCTCGGTAAAAGGTAGAAGGTTCTGAGCAAACAGGTGAAAAGCCAAGTCTACAAGTTCAGCTGTGTATACCAAAGGACCTTTGGCTCGGGGAACCAGGCCTAACAATGAGTGTATATGGAGGAAAATAATAGTATGAAATAGGGTTAGGCCGATTCTCAAGTTTAATATATACATGTATGTATATGATGTATATGTATATATGAGATTTTTTATCAAGAAAAACGAATATCTTACAAATACAAATAAAACATATAGTCCCTTCCTTTAAAGAGCAGTATTTCTTCTTCTTTTTTTTAAATACATGTAGGAATTTCTAAAAAATAAGTGACACTTACCTCCTCTTTTGACCTCTTTGAGTGCATTGAAAAGTTCAGTACGCTTCTCCATCAGATCTTTCGACGAGGCATGAATGTCTCTCCACTCAGTGAGTGCGTGAAACCGTTCTTCTTGGCCAACTTCTTCAGGGGGGCTTTTGATATCAAGTTTGGAGCACAGTTGTTCCATTGATTTCTTAGACAGAAAACTTGCAATTACTCTAAGATCATCATCAGGCGGCCACTTTGCATCTATTGAGCGAGTAAATTGGACCATAAGTTAAGCTAATACCGAACAGAATTCGAGCGAAAAGTTCACAATGGTTCATTGACCTCCATCAAATTAGGTGATCATAATCGATAGTATTTATCATACACATATGTAATTTTACACAGTGTGTACTTGAGTAAATCAGAAAGCAAATGTATTTTTTTTTCATTTATCTTTATTCGGTGCCAATGTGGTTAGTGATGATAGTTTGATTCACACCTAATCATCTACGTTTGCAATGATGAAATGATTACATACAGGAAATGAAGATAATAACCGTTCTTTCTTAAAATAAGTCCCTTCGAAATAAATTAAGAATGTAAGGCATATCTGTTTCTTGCATTGTTTTTTCCTTGGGGGGGGGGGGGTTGTGTACAATAGAAAATTATGAAAGCGGGACAAATCCTTCGTTATTCACCTGTATGATATGCCTGTCGTGAAGCTTCGACAGCTTTGCGAAGTTTGTTTATTTTCTCATAATTGCTGCATTCTTCATCTCGTATCCAGTCACGGAGCATTTCGAAAGTGTTAAAGAGCGATGCGTTGTTTTCCTCGACGAATTTTCCGAGGTCGTATGGCAGGTCCTTTCCCTGATGTTTTCGAAGAGCTTTCCATAAATACATGTAGTGGTCCTTAAAGGCCCAGCAACACATGCCCTTCATCATCTCTTCATCTATTTCTTCCTTCTGACTCTTGTGTACTTACGTAAAGCAGAAAAATCAGAACGTAAGCACGATAAATTTTAAAGGAGGAAAAGCGTGAGTTTGTTTGTGCATGCGCGTGTGTGTGTGTGTATGGGGGGGGGGGGGGCGCCACTATGTATATCCCTTAAAATTCATAGATATCTGAAACCATAAGCATGGTGAGGTTTGTTGATCTATGAGCAACTGTGTATTAATTCTAAACCGGACAATCAAATTTAAAGGATATCAAAACTTTAAAATCGAAAAAAATTGTATGTTTATCAAGTAAGCGTATTTTGCAATATACATCGTTTCAGAAACAATATTGTGAAACTTATTGGTAATTCAAATTGTGTCAGCTTAACTATATTTTATATTACTGACCACTCAGATCCCGTTTGATGTTAAGCATGTTAAGCAATGGATTGTCTGATGTAGATAATGATTTACAAATATTTTTTCGCAACCTAATCAAAGTGTTCCTGTCTAAATTGATAAAGCATCTCAAAAACAACAGCATTCATAATTACCAATATTTAAGTAAGCGTGAACTATTATTTAACATAGATTTTCAAATTTAAAGCAGCAGGACAACTTGGTAACTTACTTTTAAAGGAGTTTGTCTCACACTGAAGATCATCTAACTTCAAACCCAAGATAACCAGAGGATTTATGTCGAAATCGCGATTCAGCCACGTCATTAGTTTCCCCCGAGCAATGTTAATCACATCTTTTATTCCCTTTTCACTTGCCGTAATAACTGCTTCATGAGATAGTTTGAGGGCTCTCAAAAGTTCAGCTATTTTCCTTGTATCTCCAATTTGCCACAGAATGTGCTCTATGTCGGCTATGGATACCTTATAAGAGGTATCCCTTACGAGATCTGAACGATGACACAAAAAGGAAAGGAATTTTTTTTTTTAATATACGAATTTCTAATGAAACAGAACCATGCAGAAAAAAAATGAACTGAATTGTGATAAACAAGAATGACTTCTGCTGCGTCATAGTATAATGGACAAGCAACTGCCAATAATTAGTTTAATAAAATTATACTAATACTCAGTTTTATGCACACAAAATTACAATTAACTCTCTAAGCGCCATGGGAAAAGAAAAAGCGAGAAGTGAGTATAAAAGAAATGAAAAAATAAGTGGTATAGATTATAACAGCATGCGAAATATCTCAAACGGAAACTAAATGTTCATAATATTGCATGAAATAGGATGGGACGATATTATGCATCAAAAAGTTAATATTTTCACCGAGACGTTTAATTTTTATACTTATGTGTAATAAATGTTGAAAAGTTGATTGAAATAAAGAAATATATCACACACCCTAGAAAACTTTACATTCTAGATAACTTATGTCGCGAACCAAACCCCTTTTGGTTTACCTCATGAATGTAAAACACTATGATGCATTTGGGTTCAGTGACTCAGAGCACATGTCTATACACAATACATAGTTTTAAGTTCTTCGTTTCTACTGATATACATCTCTTCATTTCTTTTCAGAAGATGTGACACTGATTAATGTGGAAATGTAAATCAAATACATAACTTTTGAAATACATGTCTTTTCAGTATTAATGAATAATTATTCGACATGCACTACACCGTCAGAGTTCACTAATATCAATTTATTCACGGCTGTCCACTGTTACATGTAATGATGGCTTCCAATTCTTTCAGGCCACATACCTTTCAATGTCCTGGTAATGTCGAGCATTCCGACTTGGGAACAGGCATAATATAGCTTCTTTCGCTGATTACGGTCGGAAGACGTTTTACTTTTCCATTCGCACAGGCTTTCATAAAAGTCGTCTTCCTTCTGCAACTTTGATGCGTCAGTTTCTGACAGATGTCCAAGACGACTTAAAAATTGCCTTAGTTTCTCGAAACCCACCTTCTCTTTACCTTTTGTCACCAATGTCCACAATTCAAATTTAGAAACAGGTCCT
>CM057154.1:26664778-26677997 GCA_029962745.1 Echinometra lucunter | reverse complement strand
TGTCTGTCAAGGTTTCCAAATAAAAGACAAAATTTTAAAATTTGGTCAGTTTGTCAACCTATAGTTCCACCATTGGCCTGAAAAAAGACCAAAATATTTTTAGAGTAAAAGACAAAGAAAACACAAAACTATTTAACCAAATGCAAGGCAAAGAAAATAAACGAGGCTTTTTAAATCGACTCTGATTCACATTTGTTTTAACAAGTGCTTCTCTCTATCCTCGCTTTTTATAAAAAAAAAAAAACTGACTCGTCTCCAGGTTTTCCATTTCCTTTTATTATGATGTGCTGAATTTGTTAATTCCAATTCACTGAACATCTTTAAATGAAAGTCTTTAATGCATTACAGTGCACTACCCTCAAGATGGATTCTCATTGATTATTAGGGGTCACTTTCTTAGGAGTTGTCATCCACGCTCGATTGTAGTGGGTTCCACTCTCAAAAGATCAATTAAAAACCATATTATGAACACCTCTTGAAGATCATTCAATTTTAAAGGAAGTAATCCCTAAAATTGTTGTATTGTATTTATTTCCATTCATAAAACCATGTAAAATACAAACAAATGTTACATCAGTCATAGTTACAAAATAAAATGCTTATTGGGTATATATGAATGGCTGGATTGCCCACTCAGAGTGGTAATTATTACCACCCTGTTCTGCCTAGGGGTCCAGAACGTAATAAATGATAACACAAACTGAATTTCAAACATCTTAAACAAGCAGAAAAGAACTACATAAAACAAAATATTAAGTAATGAAAACGGGACATAAAACAGAATTCAAAGTTATGAGTGAAAGCTACAAGCATGAATATACACCCTTCCCCCCCCCCCCCCCCTTTGCAAAACAACGCGTAGCTCAGAGATCAATGTAATTTGAAATCTTAGAGCTCAGAGAAGTAATAAATGTAGTAAAATGTGTAATAAATTTCATATCTAAAGGTAAGTCATTATATAATCGTGAACCTCTATATACAAACATTCTACGGCAATTTTCTGTATTTGGTTTGGGTGTAGTGACATTACCTACAGATCTTAAATTATATGAGTAATTACAATATTGAAATGAATCTGCTAAATATAATGGAGCCAGACCGTTCAATGATTTGAATACCATTGTATATACATGAATATTTCTTCGTGATTGTAATGACCTCCATTCGAGTCGTTGGTGTATTTCTCTATTAGATATTCGATTTTTGCGGTTTAACATTCAAAATAATACGGCCAGCTCTGTTCTGAATTTTTTGAAGACGTTCACAGTATATTTCTTATTTGTGGATTCATAAACAATATCAGCGTAGTCAAAAATGGAAAGAATAACTGAATTATACAATAATTTTAAATTACTTTCTGTTACAAAATGTCTTAGACGTGCTAAATATTTAACAAGCTTATTAGTTTTCTTACACAGTTCTTCAATATGGGTATCCCATTTTAATTTTGGATCGAGATACATGCCTAAATATTTGACAGAGTTAGATTGCTTAATGGGTTTATCAGATATTTTGACATTTATATTTGAACATTTTGATAGCATAGAATTAGTTCCGAAAAGCAAAGAATTCGTTTTATCAACATTAAGGCTTAGTTTGTTGTGGCATAGCCAGTTATATATGTTATGTAGATCGAGATTTATGTAGTATTCTATTTCATTGATATTTTTTCCAGAAAAATAAATAACTGTGTCGTCTGCATGAAGATGCAGTTTACAATGTTTTATATGTTTAGTGATATCATTTATGTATAATGTAAAGAGAATGGGCCCAAGGGTTGAACCCTGTGGAATTCCATACTCTATACTTCACTCGTGAAAAGTTGTTTTTGCTCCTCAGCATTCCTATGCAGCTTGGAGATCAAGAACTAGTGAAAAAGCAGCGTAAATTATAACCTAAGTCAGTGGTGTAGGAGGTCTGCTATTAGAGGGATAGAGTGTACGAAGATCCCAAGCCTTGTCTTCTTCAGGAAGAAAAACTGAGAATACATATTCATCTACAATTCTGTCATCCGTCCTTGATCCCCCGATGTATTCTTCGACATGTACTACCAGAACGTGAAACTCATCTAATTAAGAATTGCAAGCTACTTTTCTTGTTGTTGTGTAATGCTATTAATGTCATCAATGCTAACTGTAGATTTCTAAAACACCAGTAATACTAACAAGTAAGTAGTGAAAGTATAAAACTCACGGTACAACATAATAGTACTGTTTTTGTGCATGCTGGAGAAGTGGAACTTATGCAGACTGTTCATCCATCATCAGCTGTTGCTCGCTAATCATGATCTCACGTGCCATGTCAATAAAGCCATGAGCTACAAGTTTGTCATTGAATTCCTTGTGCTGCTTAGCTATTTCTGATGTCATTAGGAAACCATCCTCATCTTTCTTCCACTCACTTTGTTTGATCTGCAGTATCCATTCCTTTACCCAAGTATGCACGTTTTGACTTATTTCTTCCTTTTGGGAGGAGAAAATAGACAATCGAGCTGCGGGTGGAGAGACCGGTGCGAGTCCGGTAAGCTTACTAAGCATGTGAACCTGATCAGCATCCATCGTTTTAATCATATCATAGATGAATGTAAACGGTATCCCTTCCTTGTTGCAATCGCCTGTAGAATTGATTGTAATAAAACATGGAAAACACATTTCCATTTTAAATGCAACAAAACACAATTCCAGGAAATTATCTCAACAAAGTAATACATTGAAACTAAAATAAAGTGTAAGATCGGAAACAACTTCTTCATCGCACTTATTATAATGACGTATCTCCAAAATACATTGTACTATTATATCCTCAGCCTGAAGATTTCACTGTGATTTACTTAAATTGTCTGAAAAAATGAATAAACAAATGAAAAAAAAAAAATCCGTATCTATGAATAATTTGCAAAAACAACTTCAAAATTATGTATCACCTTTTTCTATACACATGCATGAGGCATTCCAAATGATTCAATCTTCGGTTACAACCCATGAATCCGACAGCACACACTCTAAAAGTACCGTGGTCATTTTTAACCAAGTAGTAGTCACCATGCACCTTACACCTGACTTTCGGGTTAATTTTTTACCCCGAAAGTCTGGTGTATAAGGTGCATACTGGACTACTAGTGGTCAAAAATGAACACGTTACTTTTAGAGTGCATGAGAACAAAATGTCAGAAAATAATGTGGGCCTTATCAGCTGTTTTGGAGTTCACAAAATTTCGGATTCGTAAGTTGTCGGTCTACTGAGAATTCCCGATAAATATATTATCTTGAGACTAATTACGAATCTTTAGAAAACTTAATGAAAGAAACTACGTAGATTGACTTAAGTAAGTTACACAGGGATCCGTCAAACAAGCAGCTTCAGGTGATGTCATATTGGAGCAAGCTCAATGGCATAAAATGTATGAAATATCAAATGAAATAACCGAGAAATGATATGGAAGGATTTCGTTACCTCTTAGGAAATCAGATATCAGGCGAGGCTTGACTTTGACTCTCAAGCCGTTAGCTACAGCGAGGCGAAAATTATATGCAGTCATGTGTGGCTGTTTCCTCCAAAGCTGGAATTGCTTGATGAAGGCCGAGTATTCAGGAGATGCTTGACTAGGATCTTCAACCTTACTTGCTGACGTCAGCATGAGCGAAAGACCATCCGTTGTTTGCTTGTTATCCTTACTGTCAGATCGTTCTTTAACATACTCAGTGCTTGTGATATCCTCATAAATCATGATGGGATTTGATTTTGACTTGTCCGGGCATGAAGAGGAAGGTTTCTTCATGATTCTATCATGTCTATGGTCTCCAGATGATAAGCTCTGAGATCTTTTGGCAGCATTACGCGTTATATTTTGCTTATGAAAAGTGGCAGGACCAACACCAATAGCACACACTTCTTCGAAGCTAACCTCCAGAGCTTGATGAAGAGGATGAGAGTAATGGAAGAAACATACAAAGTAAACATGACAATGATGCAACTACAGACTGCGACTAACATTTGACTTTTGGAAGAATAATAAAATGACAAGTTTGATGAGTCCTTAAAGGTTTTTGCTTGTTGTCGCTGAATATTAATAAGAGGGGAAAATTATACATTAGACTTACATATAGCTTGTCATAATCCGGAGTTTGAATATTCAATGAATTTCTCAAAATTTGAAATAAGGGCGTTGCAGTGAAAATTGAAAAAACGGTAGGAAATAGTGATCAAATTACACCTGTTTATGCTGGTAAGCATCATCCTAAAACTTAAAGAGCTAGAATGCAGCTCATAAAAGTCACCTACCAACCATCGCACTTGCTAGTACGTTTGGCACCTCCTTTAGTAGATTTAAGAGATGGGACCTTTGTCCGGATTCAAAGAGTTTGCGGACAAGGCCGATGGTGCCCTTCGTCATGTGCGAAGGCTCAAATGCACGTCTGTAGGTAACTAGTATAGCAGGCCTGATACCTAGAGCCTCGGTAAAAGGTAGAAGGTCCTGAGCAAACAGGTGAAACGCCAGGTCTACAAGTTCAGCTGTGTATACCAAAGGACCTTTGGCACGGGGAACCATGCCTAACAATGCGTGTATATGGGGGAAAATAATAGTATGAAATAGGGTTAGGCCGATTCTCAAGTTTAATATATAAATGTATGTATATGTATATATGAGATTTTTTTATCAAGAAAAACCAATATTTTACAAATTCAAATAAAACATATAGTCCCTTCCTTTAAAGAGTACTATTCTTTTTTTTAAATACATCTAGGAATTTCTAGAAAATAAGTGACATTTACCTCCTCTTTTGACCTCTTTGAGTGCATTGAAAAGTTCAGTACTCTTCTCCATCAGATCTTTCGACGAGGCATGAATGTCTCTCCACTCAGTGAGTGCGTGAAACCGTTCTTCTTGGCCAACTTCTTCAGGGGGGGTTTTGATATCAAGTTTGGAGCACAGTTGTTCCATTGATTTCTTGGACAGAAAACTTGCAATTACTCTAAGATCATCATCAGGCGGCCACTTTGCATCTATTGAGCGAGTAAATTGGACCATAAGTTAAGCTCATACCGAACAGTATGCGAGCGAAAAGTTCACAATGGTTCATTGACCTCCATGAAATCAGGTGATCATAATCGATAGTATTTATCACACACATATGTAATTTTACACAGTGTGTACTTGGGTAAATCAGAAAGCAAAGGCATTTTCTTCATTTATCTTTATTCGGTGCCAATGTAATTAGTGATGATAATTTGATCACACCTAATCATCTACGTTTGCAATGATGAAGTGATTAGATACGGGAAATGAAGATAAAAACCGTTCTTTCTTGAAATAAGTCTCTTCAAAATAAATCAAGAACGTAAGGCATATCTGTTTCTTGTAAAGTTTTTTTTGGTTTGTGTACAGTAGAAAATTATGAAAGCGGGACAAATCCTTCGTTATTCACCTGTTTGATGTGCCTGTCGCGGAGCTTCGGCAGCTTTTTGAAGTTTGTTTATTTTCTCATATTTGCTGCATTCTTCATCTTGTATCCAGTCATGGAGCATTTCGAAAGTGTTAAAGAGCGATGCGTTGTTTTCCTCGACGAATTTTCCGATTTCGTGTGGCAGGTCCTTTCCCTGATGTTTTCGAATAGCTTGCAACAAATACATGTAGTGGTCCCCAAAGACCCGGCAACAAATGCCCTTCATCAACTCTTCATCTATTTCTTCCTTCTGACTCTCGTGTACTTACGTAAAGCAGAAAAAGCAAAACGTAAGCATGATAAATTTTAAAGGAGGAAAAGCGTGAGTTTGGGTGTGCATGCGTGTGTGGGTGTGTGTGTGTGTGTATATGGCGGGGGGGGGGGGGCACTATGTATATCCCTTAGAATTCATAGATATCTGGAACCATAAGCATGGTGAGGGTTTGTTGATCTATGAGCAACTGTGTATTAATTCTAAACCGGACAATCAAATTTAAAGGATATAAAAACTATAAAATCGAAAAAATTATATGTTTATCAAGTAAGCGTATTTTACAATATACATCGTTTCAGAAACAATATTATGAATCTTATTGGTAATTCAAATTGTGTCAGTTTAGCTATATTTTATATGATTGACCACTCAGATCCCGTTTGATGTTAAGCATGTTAAGTAATGGATTGTCTGATGTAGATAATGATTAACAAATATTTTTTCGCAACGTAATCAAACTGTTCCTGTCTGAATTGATAAAGCATCTCCAAAACAACAGCATTCATAATTACCAATATTTAAGCAAGCGTGAACTATTATTTAACACAAATTTTCAAATTTAAATCAGTAGGACAACTTGGTAACTTACTTTTAAAGAAATTTGTGTCACACTGAAGATCATCTAACTTCAAACTCAAGATAACCAGAGGATTTATCTCGAACTCGCGATTCAGCCACGTCATTAGTTTCCCCCGTGCAACGTTAATCACATCTCTTATTCCCTTTTCACTTGCCGTAGTAACTGCTTCATGAGCTAGTTTGAGGTCTCTCAAAAGTTTAGCTATTTTCCTTGTATCTCCAATTTCCCACAGAATGTGTTCTATTTCGGCTACGGATACCTTATTAGAGGTATTCCTTACGAGATCTGAACGATGACGCAAAAAGGAAAAGAGTAATTTTTAAAAGAATATACGAATTTCTAATGAAAAACAACCATGCGAAAAAAATGAACTGAATTGTGTTAAACAAGAATGACTTCTGCTGCGTCAAAGTATAATGGACAAGCAACTGCCAATAATTAGTTTAATAAAATGATAATAATATTCAGTTTTATATAGCGCAAATTACAATTAACTCTCTAAGCGCCATGGAAAAGAAAAAGCGAGAAGTGAGTATAAAAGAAATGAAATAGTAAGTGGTATAGATTATAACAGCATGCAAAATATCTCAAACGGAAACTGAATGTTCATAACATTAAATATCTCAAACGGAAACTGAATGTTCATAACATTGCATGAAATAGGATGGGACGATATTATGCTTCAAAAAGGTCATATTTTCACTGAGACTTTTAATTTTTATACTTATGTGTAATAAAAGGCTGAAAAGTTGATTGAAATAAAGAAATATATTAAACACCCTAGATAACTTTACATTCTCGGTAACTTATGTCGCGACCGTAAAACATCAATGAAACAAAACCCCTTTTGGTTTACCTCATGAATGTAAAACACTGTGATGTATTTTGCTTCAGTGACGTCAGAGCACATGTCTATACACAATACAAAGTTTTAAGTTCTTAGTTTCTACTGATATACATCTCTTCATTTCTTTTCAGAAGATGTGATACTGTTTAATGTGGAAATGTAAATCAAAAACATAACTTTTGAAATACATGTCTTTTCGGTATGAATAAATAATCAGTTGACATGTACTACACCGTCAGAGTTCACTAATATCCATTTCTTCACGGCTATCCACTGTTACATGTAATGATGGCATCCAATTATTTCAGGCCACATACCTTTCAATGTCCTGGTAATGTCGAGCATTCCGACTTGAGAACAAGCAGAATATAGCTTCTTTCGCTGATTACGGTCGGAAGACGTTTTACTTTTCCATTCGCACAGACTTTCATAAAAGTCCTCATCCTTCTGCAACTTTGATGCGTCAGTTTTTGATAGATGTTTAAGACGACTTGAAGCTTTCCTTAGTTTCTTGAAATCGTCCTTCTCTTTAGCTTTTGTTACCAATGTCCACAATTCAAATTTAGAAACAGGTCCTTTGGGAGCTAGAAAATAATTTAAAGAAAATTATATCATTAAAAGAAAAATTCCGATGAGTATAATGAAAACCTACTCCTATTCTTGTTATACACATTCATCTGGATAACAGTTTCATATCACAATACTAAGTATTTCAGCTCCCTTGCCATAAGTATTAACATAGCTAAATTGCGCATGTATTTGTGAGTTATAAGCCTTTCTGTGTTTCGTGATTTTCCATTTTTAATTACTGAGTATAGTCAACCATGTGTGTATATCTTAAGATGCCCATAATGTATCCAGAAAAGAGCGGAAGAAAATAACCACACTAAGAGGAGATAGATTTCTGTGGGCCGTTGTCAGGAGGATGCGCGCCACAATCATCATCCAGCAAAATGTATTACTTTTGGAAGTAAATTTTGATATATTCACCACACTGCCATCATCGAATTCTTCACGCATTTATCATGTTTATTATCTTTTGCTGCTAATTTTTTTACGATATAGGCCTATTCATGTATGCATTCATATAAGAAAGCGGGTTACGTATCAAAACAGGAAAGTTGCATCTTTTTCTTAATACAGACTGTGTATATCTCACCCGATACAGGCGTTGCCCGAGGTAACAGCCTATAAAAACCATGTCTCGTGGTCCGGCAAACTGCAAGAAAAAAGTAAACAAGACCGAACTGCCGGTGAAAAAGATTGGAAAGTTGGAATATCCACGAAGTGATGAATTGAAGGTCGAATATTCGGTAGATAAGGGGAGGGGGAGGGGGACGTAATACACAAATTTCTAGTGACAAGACTTTTGATAAATGTACATCAAAATCCTTTTTTGTATGTGCAGGAAGGGGGGCGTATAGCGACTCCACCCCATTCTGGTATCCTAAACCTAAACCACACGGGTTTAGGCGAGCACTAAGATTGCTGGAAACATAGATGAATCAGGGTTTGACTATTCATGAACAGGTTTAGGGTAAATTCGATGCCACAATTTCTAAAACCAAGCAAAATATTTAAAAACATAGATATGAAAAAAAAGAAGATTAGAAACATTTTCATTAAATTGTAATTAAAAGAAAAGATCTGTGAACTTGACTTTAGGTTCTCATGGAGAAATCAACATTGAAAATACATTCTACTTTAGCTATGAACAGCTATAACTTTGTAAGATAATTTAGATTTTTTTTTTGTTCTACCGTGTGCAAAATAAGTGTACTATTTGGGACTTCTGCCAGTAGCAGTATTAACGAACTTTGACTTATCGTAGATAGAAAACTCCAAAGTTTCGAAAGTTATGATTATGATAGAATTTGTAACAAATTTAAGAGATGAAAGAATACTCCTGACATGCCTGATAAGAAACTCACCTCTGCATTTGACAATGACAACGATGGAAAAGCATATCCCGACAATCATAAGCACAGCTAATTTATCAATAAAATAAAGAAGAAACAAACTGATATTAAAAATCCAGGAGAACATCAATGCGATATGTATACTTGATGCAATCACTGAAGTTCCTTCTTTTCATGTGAAAACTGATGGTAGGCACCCCATTTGTACATGGACTCTATAATGATAAAGAAAGCTGTCATGAATGAAAAATCCCTCTGAGTAAAATATATGGAGACCTGACAAAGGGATGATTAACATATGAATTCAAATCTCTTTTATGTAATTAATTCTCTTTATGCCAATATTCCCCTTATATATTATAAATCATACCAAAAAGTTGGTTGCATTTTGTGAGTCTGCCTATCCACGCGCGCGCGCGTGCCAAACCTTCTCCATAGACCTGTGTACCTTAATTACAAAAATATTGAATTTCTACTTATATAATTGCCTGTATCTTTAATATTTATCAACGAATCGAACCATTTGAAAAAAATATGAATATTGAATCAACCTCTAAAATACTTTTTATAAAATTTCTACCGTATCTTTTGTAGAATTCCGGCCTTTTTGGTTTGTAAACACCATTCTTTTTGTTTTCACAGAAAATAAAGAAGCCCCAAATAATACGTATTTCTATGGGGAAAGATGTCGACCCACAGTGACAAGGTGTTTTTTGTTGATTGGTTGGAAGTGTTTCTTATGGCGGAAATGAACCAGTTGAAATATCTAATAAAAGAGTACGAGTCCGTTGTGCGAGCTATCTATTCTTCCTTCCTATTGGTTGTATGGAATTCTGGCCTATAAGTATAGTATTATACAAATATACTTTGCCTTGAGAGTTTCTGGTTAAAACTATGGGCAAGGGGTGACTCCGAAATAGTACTATTCACTGAGGGGCGCAGCCCCGAAGTGAATGGTACTATTCGAGTCACTGAGGCCCATAGTTTTAACCAGAAACTCGAAATTATGGCAGAGTATATTTGTTTTAGATTTTGGATCAAGATTTACATGTATTTGTACATGAATTTTACTTATTTTATATTTTTCTTGATTGATACACGGCCCTGTTGTAAATCAGCCAAGCAGGGGAAGTGGGTGTTTACCTTGTTTATTAAAATAAATCAGTCAAATGACACCAAATCAATATTCTTTATTTCATGTTTATGTCTTATTGAATGCTTTATGGCACTAAACGTTGTACGGATAAACTGCAAAGTGATCGGAAATTGAGAGACGCAGTAGCCGTGACACCGCGAGAGTTCCCCATGGTGCGCACTCAAGCTCTCGTATGCCCCACTGAATTTTCATTTCGCTCATAGATTTTGCGTACTGTGACGTCATTTCACAAATAGTATATACTATTTGGAAAATGTCGTCATAAGAGTGACGTCATTTCCCAAATAGTAAACCTTGATGCCAACATTCCGAAATAGCTGAAAAAAACAATGATCACGTGAAGGTCTTTAAGCCAATCATGAAAGGATAAATTTCTGATCCAAAATATAAAAGTGCTTATTTTGGTTTGCCATCGCACTCATATCGAGAACATACGGGCGTGCGCACTGTACCTACCATCAGACATTCATTACACGCGTCTGACTAGACCAGCGCGCACAGCGAGCAGAGTGTCTTTCTGGTGACCTTCATCTACGCAGATGCAACAAATCAGGCAAAACTTTTTGACATGGAAATGATGTAATAGAATTAGAAGTTTATGTTACATATGACAATGACATGCTCAGCTTTTCATTATATACAAGACAAAAAGTCGAAAATGTAGATATAAAATATACACACACATTTGTTTTTAAATGAAAAATTAAGTCTTCTACTTATGCTGCTATAACAAACAGGTTATAAATCTATAGAGGCTTACGAACAACGATTGCAGCAGCATGGGGACCTTGATGAGAAGGGGTTGGAGGACTGACTTGGGCACGCACAATGACCGAAACAGATCTGTTTCCAACTATTCCCGGCAAACTCGAGGCGACACATTTGAAAGGTTCGTTGCTAATGCTGACCTGAACTCGTATATTCAAGTTTTTTGTCCCATCCGCGCTTTCCCATTCTTCGTATTTAGTGGTTGTCACGTTTTCAGATCCATGCAGGAAGAAGAGGTCAATATCTGGATAGTATCCCCTGACAATGCAGGTGAGGATAAATGTCTGATGTATGGACAAAGTGCAGGCACCAGAGTTCACATCCTTTCCAACACATTCTTGGATGACTGGAAACGGTTCATCTGGAAAAGCTATAGCATATAGAATATGAGAATGAAAAATAGATTTTAAAAACAACAACAGATAAACGTCATTTTTGAAAATTTCAAAGCATGGTCACTATCATAATAGCACAAAATAATGTTTTTTCAAATGAAATACATGTATTGTTCATGTCATATAAACATGATGAATGTATATTGCTAAAGTTATGGTCAAAAGTAACATATATTTTCTTATTACTTTCTTTATTTTCTTGATCTTAAATTGCAAATACATCAATTAGACAAAAATGGATGTATAGGCCTAAGCCTATAAAAATGTTGCAGGAATAGCCTCAAATATTGCAACTCCAAATGTCGCGAATCGGCTCAGATTAGCCGTGAAGTGTTTTTTTTTTCACTGTGAATATTGATTTAGAGGTCATGATGATAATTAATTTAGATATGAGGCGTATTCGACCATATTTATAAAATAGCTAGCCAAAACTAAATATGATCTTTCAGTCACTCCTCCTGACCCATTAAAAGCAAGCAAAACATAAATTGGTCCGGTTCCTGCATGCCCGTGTGAATAGATCGAACGTTAGAACAAATGTTGGCCTGAATAAGAATTCAAGGCTTAATGATCATAAGAATCGTAAAATTTCACTTTGAATGGTTCGTGATGACTCTATTTCCCACCAAAATCGCCAAAAATTTCCATACCTAGCTTTAGGAGTGGGGTAATGATTTTTTTTTTTTAGGGGGGGGGGTTGCTGCTACTCTGTAAAATTTGTTATAATTGCAAATTAGGGCAAAATTAAAGATATGCATTAATCAACCTTTATGTATGTCCTATATGTCTCCTTAATTTTTTACCCTAAACAAAATTAAGGACTGTTGATTATGGTGAAAATAAGCTGGCACTCAATGATTTCAATATCATCATAATACTTTCTCATGGAATATACCAATGTGATACTCTGCAAATGACAACGTCGAAAAAATACCCCCCCCCAAAAAAAAATAAAAAAATAAAAATAAAAAAAAAATAAAAAAATCCACAAAACCCTTTTGTGAATATTTTTGAGGGCAGGGCTATTCCCCTCACCGGTACGTCAGTTGATAGTTGGCAACACCAACACCGAGCATGAAAGATAAATTTCTTAATCTATACTGCAGTTACCTCAAGACCAACTCCAAACAGACCCTATACCCACAAATTCTGTATACAGAATTTGGGGTAGCAGGGTTCGGTTTGCTGTCAGTTTTTGTCCATCTGTTTTCGAGGTTGTCCGATCGGTTTGCTGCAAAAATTGTTTGGGTGAGATCTTTCGAATATGATGAAATATGCTGGGGCATGAAAATCAACTCATCGAAATGAAGAATGGTTAGGATCCCAGAAAACGAAATGCTAAGAAGATTGGCTACCAGATGATGGGCAGTCCCCTAGAAGAAGTCGAAGAGAACTACATAGGAGTGATAATTCACAACAGTCTGGAATGGGGACAGGCAGTGCAGTAAAGCAACCAAGATGCTTGATATCTTTAAAAGGAACTTCTCCTCCTGCTACAGGAGTTGAAAGAGAATCTGTACATGTCCGTAGTAACACCGTTTGTAGAATCCTTCTTCCCTGAAATGGTAACAATCTGGAATGATCTACCTCAACTGAATATGGAAATTAAATCCAGTACAGGTTTCAAATCTGCGACGCTACAATTAAAACAATCATAGATAGTATTCAATCTTCCCTAATATAAACAGTCTCGTCAAACTGCAAGGTATACTTCCAGTCTTAATTCCCTGCGAACCACTGGGAAGTGTTCTACACAAGGTACAGGGTAAAATCTTTCCCTGACCATTTTTCAGAGAACTGTCGCTGTCTTGTGACGGGGACAAGTCAGGGAATAGT
>CM057154.1:26648278-26664278 GCA_029962745.1 Echinometra lucunter | reverse complement strand
TTCTCTCTACAAGAAAAGGGGCATTTCAAGAAAATGCCGTTGGGCAAGGGTTTTCCTCTGTAAATAGATAAGGGAATATTTGTAATCCCCCAAACAACAATACACAAACTAAAAATTTTCAAGTGGGCGCAGCGTTCCCGAGTTGCATTTTAATCATGTTAATAGAAGTGGTGTTTCTTGATATAAAATAAACCCTGTCTACCAAAGGCGTCACAAGCTGGCCCACGGAGGGCGGATAAATGCTTCCCTTTGTAAATGTATTTAGGTTAACAAGTAAAAAAATCCTATCCCCCTCTCCTCCCCAGAATCCTCATATACATTGGCATATATAAGGGCGCCCGTATTTCCTCATATTTGGGCAACGCTGGAATTGAAATTTCTGTACATTTTCACCACAAAAACTGTAAAAAAAAATTCAATACAAAATCTTCAGTTTCAGAAACTGAAGAGTTGCTTTTCGGGCAAAGGGTTTCGGCCCTATTGCGAAAATTTGCCTGTATGCCATTCATAACCCTCCCATTGCCATGCCTGGTCTCTAACCTCTCACGCCATCCTACCATGCTACCAGCGATGAACAAATGGTCATGTTTCAGTACTAATGATGAGAGATGATGGGAAACAATTTATGATAACAGTGAGAGAATAAAGTAAAGTTTCTTTTTTATTTTCTTAATTTAAAAAATTCTAGACTTGCCCTTTTATATATTAAAAATATGTATAGAAAGGGGATAAATGTGCTTGTTCCGGGAGGGGGGGGGGGGGGGAGGTATGCTGGTAGTAAGCATTTGAGGTGCCCCCCATAAAGGTTTTACGTGGGTCCCCAATAGTGTTCCCCCCCCCCAAGCTGGGAACCTTCCAGCGCACCTGCATGCGCTCTACGATACCCCGTTGTTTACCCGTATTATTAACACTACTACTACTACTACTACTACTACTACTACTACTACTACTACTACCACTACTACTACTACTACTTCTACTACTACTACTACTACTACTACTTCTACTGCTACTACTACGGCTACTACTACTACTACTACTACTACTACTACTACTACTACTACTACTACTACCACTACTACTACTACTACTACTACTTCTACTACTACTACTACTACTACTACTATTACTACTACTACTACTACTACTACTACTACTACTACTACTACTACTACTACTACTACTACTACTACTGCTACGACTACTACTTCCACTACTACTGCTAGTACTACTACTATCAAACATGGTAATTTAGGATTTATTTTATTCTGCCGTGTGAAAAAGAAGTACCAGCAGGACCAGGATGAGCAAACTTTGACGTATCGCAAATAGAAAACTTCAAAGTTTCGAAAGTTATCATTATGATAGAAATTGTAACAACTTTAAGAGATGAAAGAATACTTCTGACATGCCTGATAACAAACTCACCTCTGCATTTGATAATGGCAGCAGTGGAAACGCATATCCCCACAATTATAAGCACAGCTAATTTAACAAAAAATAAAGAAGAAACAAACTGATATTAAAATTCCAAGAGAACATCAATGTGATTTGTATGTATAATGCAATCATTAAAGTTCCTTTCTTTTCATGTGAAAACGGATGGTAGGCATTCCATTTGTACTGGACTCTATGATGATAAAGAAACCTACCATGAATGAAAGGGACTGACATGACTATATCCCTATATGAGTAAAATATATTGAGACCTGACAAATGAATAATAATCATAATAATAACCCTTATTTACCCAGGGTAGCCACTTCAGCTTTATCAACTGATCTTCAAGGGGCCCATAATAACGTAATATGTTATTATGGTTCGGTGTAAAAATGTCAGAGGTAAAAATGCCAGAGGAAAAAATGTCAGAGATAAAAATGTCAGAGGAAAAAATGTCAGAGGTAAAAATGTCAGAGGAAAAAATGTCAGAGGTAAAAATGTTAGAGATAAAAATGTCAGCTCTGAAAATGCCGAAGTGAACGTGTTACAGGTAAGAATATTGAATTTGAAATTAGGAAGAGCACGAGATATTAAAAAAAATAATTCATACTGTATAAATGCAGTGATCACAATAATACTGCTCTCTGTAAAAATGTGTATGTTCAGTCATTCGACTGGCCTTCCTGTCTTACTCATTTGATGTGAAAGTGATAATGCTGCCCCATTCAACCACCTAATGAGACCAATCTTGTTTTGGCCGGGAGAACATCCTGGTATGTCCGCATTGCCCAACTTTGTTTTGATCTTCCGAGTACTTGTTTAGCTGACTCCACATATAGACCAATTTCACCTCCGGTTTATGTATTTGGCTCTCTATCGGCGACGCCATTGCTGCGGTGGGCAAGCGCGCTGACCGCGATTGGCTCTGCGTACAAAATGAATGTAAGATATGAGATATGCCCTAATATTGTTCCATTTACTTTATTCTAGATCAATAAAATAAAGCATGGATACATGGGTACATGAGGTAAGACAATGGCCATATCTGACAGATGAAGGTATGATGTATTTTTGTACTTTCGATAGTTTTTCAACTTAGTTTTGTCAGTATAAGTTCGATTGCAGCATAGAAGCCGTAGTAAACGGGAACCCTCAATCTTACCCTGTTTACAAAGTCATGTTTTCACTCATTAAATTAAGTACATAATGATAATGTTTCTTGACTTCAAAGTCCTTTCTGTTGATATTTTTACCCACTGGCGACGGATTCCTTCGCAATGCTTACGGAAACCTGTGTAGGGAGTACGGCTTCTCACACAAATAGGCTTCATGAGTCAAAAGCGAGTGAATTTCGCACTCAGTTAGCTTCCAATTTTTAAACTTTCTCCAATTCTTGTGGCATTCGAGCATCGCACATCTGTGACCTGAACTTCCCTGACAATTTCTCATTCCAAATATATAAAAAAAGAAATCTGCATATATTGGTCAAAATAGACAAAACATCGAACGAATGTAAATAACGCGCTATTGACTTGTGTACTATATAAGTTGGAGCGCCCACCGCAGTATGTCGAACTGTGTCGAACAGTCTGCTGCCCTCTTGCGTTGTGAAATTGGTCTATAGCAGCAAACGAACCCAGTTCCTCTCTGTGTTTAAGATTTGGCCGCTTGACCCGATTGCACTGTGAGACATATTTATGACAATTTCAGCAAGCGATAAGTAAATTCCACGTTTTGGGTAAGAAATGTAGCATGGGAATGATGTTCATTATTTCCTTTGTGAGATTAATTAAGTTACATGATTATATCTAAATGATTTAAGATCTTAAGTGCAATGGCAGAAAAGTACATCAACTTAAGAAGGGATATCCACGTTTGATGTTTTGCATATGCTAACACAATTATCTAATTGAATAATTCTCTTTAAAAGTTGTAAATTCCGCAGCGTATCGGATGCAATAATACAAAAGGTCGAGAAATAGATCGAATCAACGATTCAATTTTGCTTACTTCCTATTCTTCCTTACGTATAAGGACAATAATATTGAAGCATTCGTTCACGTATACCACGCTTTATTGTAGTAGGGGGAGGGAGCTTGTGAAGAGGAATGTACGTATTAAAATCGCGCAGTCGTGTGGAATGTGTGCAGGGGCGTAACAGGTACCAGTTGACCAGTTATCAGGGGGGGGGGGGTAGAGCCCAAAATTTCCCGGTAACTAGTCTATGTCTAGAATCTGTGGTGTAGCTAGGACTGCATTTTAGGAGGACGGTAGTGCTCTTCCGGCGTAAATCCAATTTGAGGATTGGGGTTGAAAAAAAAAATTAATGATTTTTTCCCTGTCACACACATTTTCATAATTATTCTGCGAGCGAGCGAAGCGAACGAGCCAAAAAAAATAACCACTTTTCTCGATTTTAATCGCATTTTCGGATGGAAATCCTAAGATATAATGGTTGTTTATGATAGATAGTCAGAATTTTTACTTACTGATTAATTTTCTTCCTTAAAAAGTGTGTCTGCATGGGGGGGGGGAATTTGTACACACCACCCCCCTCTCCCCCAAGTGGGGGTGACAGATCCCCCTACCTTCTGGAATTTACACCAATGTAGTGCTCCCTAGAGGGGAGGGTGCAGGGAGGGGGGGGGGGGGGAGTTTCCCCCCTCCCGCGCAAAGCGCGGAAGCTCCGACGTTTTTGCGCTGTCAGTTCCCGCTCTTCTTATGCTCTCTGCCTGTTATGGGGTGGGGGGGACATATGCATAGCCAGAAATTTCCCAGTAATTAAGTCTAGAGTCAGTGGTATAATTCTCTGCCTGATTTCGGGGGGGGGGGGGCAGAGCCGAAAATTTCCCGACAACTAAGTCTAGAAATAGAATATGCGGAGGTGAGCCCGCACCGCGAGCTGCTTGTTGTGAAGCCGTTAGCGGGTGGGTCCCAGGGTTCTGGCTTAGGGCCCCTCATGGGGGTCTACAGGGAAAGCCACTGCGGGGGAGCCCCCGAAAACTGGGGGGGTTTTCGTACTAAATTTTCCCTCATTTCTTTTGTTTCACTTTGCTTTCTTCTTTTTTCCCCTCTTTTCCCTCTCTCTTTCTCCTTCTTCCTTTCCCTTTCTCCTTCCTTCTTCCCCTTTCTCCTTCTTTCTTTTCCTTTCTTCTTCTTTCTTTTCCTTTCTTCTTCTTTCTTTCCCTTTCTTCTTCTTTCTTTCCCTTTCTTCTTCTTTCTTTCCCTTTCTCCCTTCCTTTTTCTTCCTTTCCCTCCTTTTCATTTTTTTCCCGGTGGTTTGGGGGATTTTCCCGCTGAAATCCTTCAGGGGGGGGGGGGGGGGGGGGGTCACTCTCCACATGACCTGCTACCCACCCGTGTCCGACAACCTCAGAAATGCACCCTAAATGGCGTAACTACATTAACCAAATTTGCAACCCTAAAGGGCGTAACCCATGAGAAAAGCCACCCTAAGTGGCGTGAACAGGGAAATCCCCTAATTTGATACCCTAAATGGCGTAAACATTGAAATCGATTAATTTGATACCATATTGATGATTGACGCTAAATTGATGTTAAATACAACATGTATGAATTCCATTTTTTCAATTTACTGAAAGTAAGGCCAACATGATTACTCTCAAGGACACCTCTCTTAGCCACTTTAAATAGCAATCTTTTAGCCTTAATTAATGAATGCAAGTGGAAAATGTTGCTTTCCTTGACCGACTGATGCATCACTTACCATTCGTTTTACCAATTTTATCAAAAATTGAAAAAATGGAATCCATACCAGTTACTGTGTTGAAAAATACATTAATTAAACTTGTATCTTCTTGGTCAGGCTTCCTACACTCAAATAGGCTGAACGATGAAGAGGATTAGTGTCAGGGAGTAGATCTATACAGTTAAAACTGAGAATTCACAGCACAGTTTAGCACGTATAGGAAATGTGCTTACGTAATATACCAGATCTATTTATGACGACATCAACCCGTCTACCATCATCTGGTGCGCTCTGTAATTCATAACTTTGTAACTCTATAAATGCTGGAACCTTTTTGGTGTAGGTCTGCTCAAATTTGCCCAAATTCGCAACCATAAATGGCATAGGGATCTATTTAAATTTGCACCTCTACATGGCGTAATCTGCATAACCAAATTAGCAACCCTAAATGGCGTGAAGAGTGAGAAAAGGCTACCCTAAAAGGCGATTTACCAGCGAATGGTGCTGAAAAGCAACCCTTTTTGCCAAAGACGTCGACGACGCCTGAGTGCCTGAAACGGGACCCTTTTCGACGCTTTTTCTGGACGCGGGTGCGTAGCAGGCCATTTGGAGAGTGACCCCCGGGCCTGCCCCCCCCCCCCCCCCCCCCCGGCTGTTACGCCAATGAATGTGTGTGGCCCGCTACTCATTTTACCTCTGACATTTTACTTGTGACATTTCTACCTCTGACATTTTCAGCCTCTGATATTTTTACCTCTGACATTTTTACCTCTGACATTTTTACCTCTGATATTTTTACCTCTGACATATTTTCCTCTGACATTTCTACCTCTGACATTTTTACCTCTGACATTTTTGCCTCTGACATTTTTACCTGGCACCGTTATGATTACCCTTCTCCATTCTTAAATGCAAAAGGTCCCATTTGTGTAAGTCTTTGGTATGATTCGGCCGGGGATCGAACCCACGACCTTCCGTTCATGAGGCGGACGCTCTATCAATTGAGCCAACATGCCCGGTTGTATGATTTACATAATGATTTACATAATTATAAATTCAAACGTCATTCATTATGCTAGCATCCCTCTATTCGTATACAGAAATGAACTAATTGCAATTTGTTTTACATGACATGCTCAGCTTTTCATCATATACAAGACAAAAAGTCGAAACTATATATATAAAATGTAGGCCTGCACACACTTTTGTTTTTAAACACAAAATTAAGTCTCAATCCTCTACTTATGCTGTTGTAACAAAGGTTATAAATCTATAGAAACTTACTGACAACGATTGCAGCAGCAGGGGTTGGAGGACTGACTTGGGCACGCACAGTGACCGAAAGGGATCTGTTTCCAACTATTCCCGGCAATCTCGAGGCGACGCATTCGTAAGGTTCGTTGCTAATACTGACTTGAACTCGTATATTCTTATTTTTGGTCCCATCTGCGTTTTCCCATTCTTCGTACTCAGTGGGTGTCACTTTTTCAGATCCATGCAGAAAGAAGAGGTCGATGTCTGGATAGTATCCCTTCACAAGGCAGGTGATGTTTGATGTTGCGCTGACGGTAAGGGTACAAACACCAGAGTTAACATCTTTTCCAATGCATTCTGGGATAGTTGGAAATGGTTCCATAGGAAGAGCTGTAGAATATGAGAATACATTGAACTGAAGAGTATGCTAAACAGATAAACGCTTTTCAAATGGTGATATAGGTATATTATTGGAGTTATAGTCAAGACATTTTTTCTTATCATTTCTTTATCTTTCTTGATCTTTGACTGAAAATATATCAAATTTGCGAAATACGTATATATCGGTCTTAAATACATAGGCCTAAGCGTATAAAAATGCTGTAGGAATAGCCTAAAATAGAGGTGGTATGGCTCAGTGGATAAGTATGCAGACTTTGAACCAGAAAGTCCGTGATTCGAACCCCTGCCTCTGCACTAATGTCCTTTGGCAAGACATGAATCTATATTTGCCACGTCTTTCGGATGGTGACGTTTAAGGTCAGTCCCAAACGTAAATAATCATATCTGATCGATGCACGTCTGTAAAAATCCAATTCAACAACAACAACCTAAAATACTGCAACTCCCGCACATCGACAACAATAGGATGTAGCGTTTGCATGGCAAAGCCACCTTTCGCGACTCGGCTCAGAAGATTTATAATTTATGCATTGTCAATGTTAATTCATTTCATTTCATTTATTTTTCCATTTTCAACATGACATAACAAACATAATTACAAAATCATTATAAATGATATCGTTGTTAACAGAATGTACATAATAACAAATTTTATACAATATAATTATCAAAGCAAAATTTGTAAATAAATGTTAAAAATGGAGGGGAATGCTAAAAAGCAAAGCTTGTACTTTGCATCCCCCTCAAACAAATAAACTAACAAACAAAAAGGATTGGAAATCAGTCTGTCGGTCATTTGGATTCAGTCACGCCTAACTGCTGGCCCGCCTCTGTGGTCTAGTGGTAAGGCATTGACGTTCTAAGCCAGTGACCCGGGTTCGATTCCCGACGGAGGCATTTTTTCATCCCTTGATTCAAAAAGGATGACAGCACTGGGGAACATTGTGGGAGCTACGCAATTATTATTCTCCATTTTCATTTCTTTCAGTGCTTATTATTTACAAGGGAGTTGCCAAAGTTGCTTGCATTTGTCAAATTTCTTTCGATGTATTGTCCCCTTATTCTGACTTATGCATGTATCAGGCTTCTAGTTGAGATCCAACTGCGGCATGCGGCTCCTTATTGTTCATTAACTCATCTGTACCCAAATAAAGGATCAAAAAGGGTTGGAAATCAGGGGCCCGTTTCACGAAACCGTCATAAGTCTACTTCTCAGCTAAGATCGCCGCTAGTTGGCTAGTTGTCTGCTACGTGTTTCACGAAGCCGTGTTTGCCAAGATCAACGCCAACATCCCGACTAAGAACTTATGACGCCTCTGACCCTGTCATATCTTTTTTCGTTGATATGCAGCGCCATCACATGCCATTAATTTGGTAGATTATGGCTCGCCAGAATGGAAGCTACATGGATGTAAAAAAATAATTCAAATCTATCTTTCCTAAGGGTTCCTGCAATCAGTAATTCATCCTTGCTCATGTATAAATATTATATTCCTGTTTTATATGAAACGATCTGCAAAAAAGGTTTCCAAGGGGGTTTCTCCCGTGATTGTAACATCTCACAAAAGAACGCAATTCTGCCAAGTCAGGCAAGGCATAGTCAAAGGGATAGTCTGTAGATTTCAGACCCATATTTATTCAAAAAGAATTTATATCATAGATTAAAAAAAAAAAACATTTTAAGAGATATATTTTAGCTTGTAATTTGCCCCAATTATGCATATCAACGTTTTGGTCAAGACATGACGCTGGATAAATGTTTAATTTGCCTTTTCCGATCATGAACGTAAGGGTTTATTTTGCAAATCTAGTGTCCCGGGGGTACCCATCTTATGTTCAAAACGACAATTAACTTAATTATTAAAAACAGAATTTTATAAGTTTTTTTTTTTGTGTAATCTGCCTTCTTTGAAAATATCTTGTATCTATAACCCCCTGCTACTTTTCCTAAGCTTTGCCCTCACCAGATCACTCCAATAACTGCAGTTCTGATAATCTCTTGTTTACAAAAAATATGTGTGCTTGTGATCAAGGCTGTGTGTTGTCACATCGATACATCGATGGCGTAAATATTCAATACTGAATGACAAGCGCCGTTAAACCAAAACAACAACAACAACAACAACAACGATTCACGAGATATTTAGCTAGCATGCTCTTCGTCATGTTCGTGAAACGGTTAAGCAAGATTAGAGTCATCTCCGTAGTTGGCGGACAAAGATATGACTAACTTGGCGTTGATTTCCAGAAACAGGCCCCAGGGGCCCGTTTCACGAAACCGTCATAAGTCAACTTCTCAGCTAAGATCGCCGCTAGTTGGCTAGTTGTCTGCTACGTGTTTCACGAAGCCGTGTTTGCCAAGATCAACGCCAACATCCCGACTAAGAACTTATGACGCCTCTGACCCTGTCATATCTTTTTTCGTTGATATGCAGCGCCATCACATACCACTAATTTGGTAGATTATGGCTGGCCAAAATGGAAGCTACATAGATTTCGATAAATAATTCAAATCTATCTTTCCTAAGGGTTCCTGCAATCAGTAATTCATCCTTGCTCATGTATAAATATTATATTCCTGTTTTATATGAAACGATCTGCAAAAAAGGTTTCCAAGGGGGTTTCTCCCGTGATTGTAACATCTCACAAAGGAACGCAATTCTGCCAAGTCAGACAAGGCATATTCAAAGGGATAGTCTGTCGATTTCAGACCCATATTTATTCAAAAAGAATTTATATCGTAGATTTTTGAACAAAATACATTTTGAGAGATATATTTTAGCTTGTAATTTGCCCAAATTATGCATATCAACGTTTTGGTCAAGACATGACGGATAAATATTTAATTTGCCTCCCTTTTCCGATCATGAACGTAAGGGTTTATTTTGCAAATCTAGTGTCCCGGGGATACCCATCTTATGTTCAAAACGACAATTAACTTAATTACTAAAAACAGAATTTTATAAGTTTTTTTTTTGTGTGTGTAATCTGCCTTCTTTGAAAATATCTTGTATCTATAACCCCTTGCTACTATTTCCAATCTCTGCCCTCACCAGTTCATTCAAATAAGTGTAGTTCTGATAATTTCTTTAAAAAAAATATATGTGTGATTGTGATCAAGGCTATGTGCTGTCACCGACTTCCCTTTCGGAGGAGGAGGAGCTTGCGTGCTTGTCTAATACCGCTTGTCCTTTCGGATCAAATTTTGGATTATATCTCGGATATTTCGGATTTTGTTTGAAGTTTTCGATATATTTCATATATTGGAATCCATTTCGGACTCGTTCGATGGAAACCTTCGGGTAAGCAAACATTCTGGGTCTTTCTTCTAAGTTGCACAACTAACACCCACATAGCAACAGGTACATAGAGCACGCCCAATTTTCCCGCCAGTTCTGGCGCACGGTCATAATGACCGACACCTCACCCCTCATAATGGAATCTGACCAATTAGCCAACGATGAATCCTGGTCTGTAGCCTCGGGAAGAACGGTTAGACGCAAAAAGAGAAAAATTCGTGAAGGAAGTTCTATAAGCATAGAAAACCTATCGCCGAAGGGCGACTCTTCATCAGATATGGAGCAGCAAGACACTGCCTTCCGAACCCCAACCACCCAGACCCAGCCCCAGGACTTAAAACTACTCATAACGCCAATAAATAAGGAAAAGAACCTAAGAAATACGAGCTTGATAGTAATTGCCAAAGCAATACAAAATTGCTGTGGATCAGCCCCCGAGTATATTAAGTCAACTCGAACAGGCATTTTAGTTAAATGCGTAAATACCAAACAACACAAACTACTGAGTGAAATCCAAAATATTGGGAGCATACCTGTTAAGGTACAGGGGAAATTGAATGTTCAGAAGGGGGTCATCTCAGGAGTCCCTACAAATATGACTGAGCAGGAGATACTCATGGAACTGAAAAAACAAAAAGTAATCAATGTAAATAGAATCATAAAGAAGGTTCAAAAGAAAAGTGAAGCCACTAATGAACAGGTAAACTATGCAACACGTAGCTTAATTATAACATTCGATAATGTTAATCCCCTTCCCAAAGAGGTAATTCTCTGCTATCAGAAGAAAGAGGTCAAGCAATACATCCCACCAGTTCTAAGATGTTTCTAGTGTCAGAGATTCGGACATACAATATCAAATTGTCACGATAGACTCAGATGCGTAAGATGCGGTGGCGAACATAAATTTGAGGAATGCACACAAAAGGAAACTCCAAAATGCGTCAATTGTGGCGGGAACCACTCGGCCGCCTTCAAGGGCTGTGGAGGAGCAAGAAAAGCTAAAGAAATTCAAAAGATAAAAGTAGTAAACAAACTGAACTATGCACAAGCACTGCAAAAGTACAATGGATCCCAAAAAGATAATACGAACGTCACCGCCTCCTACGCACAGGTCATCAACCCTGTCCCTCAATCATCTAAAATACCAAACACCACGAACACAATAGAACAAGAAAGTCATAAGATAACGGTTCAGGCTCAAGTCCATGAAGACCCAACTCACAAATTTGTTCAAGAATTCCCATCCCAACCATACCATCCCTTACAACCAACCCCAGCAACCACCTCCTATGCCAGTCACTCCAACTCTAAACCCTCTTACGGAGGACAAAGGCAACCCCCTGAAAGGGTCGAGAGGCATTACCCCACACAAAAGGAAAACTTTTTAACAACAGCTACCAATGAAGATCTTATTTCCTTCTTTGTTAAATTGTTCTTGACGTTTTTGAAAGATAGCAGTGAGGCGGAGGTAAAATCCCTTATTACAACCGCCGCAGAACGACTCTCGGTTGCAAGAGATACGCAAGCGAACTAACAAGTCTCCTCATGACCGCGTTTCTTATCCTCCAATGGAACGCGCAAAGCATGATGGGACACGGAGAGGAGTTGATAAAATATTTAGACAGCAACAGAACTTTTCATTTACTCTGTATTCAAGAAACGTGGTTCTTAGAAGATTCCGTAATGCAAATCCCAAATTATACTTGCCTTTCAAGAAGCAGAGGTGCACAGCGGGAAGGAGGTTGTGCAATATACGTACATAACTCTGTGCATTATGAGTATCCAATGATAAGTGTAGAAATAGAGATGCATTTAATAAATGTATATATTCACGATTTAATTTTCACAGTAGTCAACTACTACAACCCCTGTACAAAAATTGATGATAACATCTTGAACACATTATTGCACTATGTAAAAGACCCGACAAAAGTGATAATGGTCGGAGACTTCAACTCCCACCATACTCTATGGGGAAGTAACAAAACAGACAATGGTCGAATGATAGAAGTTTTCCTTATGCAACATGATATGGTAGTATTAAACGATGGGTAGGGCACAAGAATGGACCCCAAAACAGGGAAAACTACCTGCTTAGATCTATCGATCGTTTCATCCCCTTTGGCAAGAAAATGTACATGGAATATCCTACCAGACAAATTTGGAAGCGATCACTTCCCCGCTATCACTGAGATATATGTCGGGAAACGTTCACTGAATCAAGAAACAGATAGGAAGTCTGGAATTAAAAGGCCCTTTAAAAACATGAACTGGGAAAAGTTCTCCAAAGCATGAGAGAAAAACTTTAAAGAACATTGGCCTGTTACGAATGACCCAATCGAAGTCAATACATTTTACGAGAGATTTATTGAAAAATTGACAGTTTCCCTTGACGAATGAACCCCTAAAATTAAAGCCTCGAAATATAATCCAATCCCGTGGTGGAGCAAGGAGTGCTCGCTAAAGGTAAAAGAAAGAAATAAAGCAAAAAATAAAGTCCGCAAACATCTATCTGCCGAGAACCTAAGTCATTACAAGCAAAAGAAAGCGGAAGCTCAAAGAACTATTAGACAAGCCAAAAAGCAGTATTGGCAGTCATACTGCACTAAATTAAACCGTTTCACTCCACTGGCACAAATATGGAGCTTTGTAAAAAGGTTAAACGGTGTCCCCACTAAAACAACGCAGAATATGCCTGTATTATTTGGAGAGGACAACGAAACTCTCGTTAGTGAAAAAGAGAAAGCTACTGCATTTGCACATTTTATTCATCCTTGCCGGAGAACAAAGAAATGTTAACAGAAAAGATAAAGAAATAGATATCAAATTTGATAAACTCCCTCTGAGAGAAAGTGGAGCAACGAAATCGGCCATTAATGAACAATTCCAAATGACAGAGCTCGAGAGTACCCTGCAGGCCAAGAAACCTTCAGCTCCGGGAGAAGACGGTATAGGTTATCAGGTCTATCAACACCTCCCAGAAATCGCCAAACGCATGATGTTAGCACTGATCAACACAATTTGGGAGACAGGAGAAATTCCAACACCTTGCAAACACTCCATACTCATTCCCATACTAAAACGAGATAAGGATCCCTCAAAAACGGGCTCTTATCGACCTATCGCACTCACTTCCTGCTTCATCAAAATTATGGAGAGCATGGTTAAAAAACGACTTCAAATGTTTATCGAAAAACACGAATTGTTATTCCCTATACAAAACGGATTTCGTAAAGGACGAGGTACTATCGATAACATTGCCCACTTAGAAAATGAAGTACAAAAAAACCTGAAAGTCAATATTAAAACCCTAGCAGTTGTTATAGATATCAAGAAAGCATTTGATTCTCTATGGACCAAGGGGCTCCTGGTCAAATTGAGCCAGTTAGGTATCAGAGGTAACATACTCTTATTCCTGAAAAACATACTATCACAACGTACCTTTCAAGTACGAGTGGGGGAACAGCTCTCATGTGTGATGGAAACTAATAACGGTATACCGCAAGGTAGTACCCTTAGCCCAGAATTATTTAATCTTATGTTACATGATATCCCTGTCTCATCAACGATACATAATTTGCTATATGCAGACGATTGCGTAATATGGAAATCTGGAAGCAATATTAAAGAGTGCTGCAAAGAAATGCAGGAATATTTGAACTCACTAAATGAATGGTTGCTATCGTGGGGACTGTGCATATCTCATGAGAAAACCGCCCCTTTGCTTTTCTCCCACTCCATCCGAGATGAACCCCTCCAGATATCCCTAGGGGACAACATCCTTACCCCTCGGAAAGAACATAAATATCTTGGCGTTATTTTCGACACAAGATTAACCTGGAAGCCCCACATACAAGATATAGTGTAGAGGTGCAAAAAAAGAATAAACATACTGAAATGCCTATCTCATGCCAACTTCTGTAGTAATGTTCAAGAATTGCTTCACGTATATAGAGCAATTATACGCTCTATAATGGACTATGCTTGTGAAGCATATGATTCGGGAACAACAAATGTGAAGAACATCCTAAACTCATGTCAGTATCAGGCCCTTTCAATCTGTGCAGGAGCAAAAAAAGGAACCTCCCTTAGAACCCTACAGGTGGAATTAGGAGAAATGCCCCTAGACCTCCGTCGTGAAATGCTTAGTATAAGACTGAAAAAGCGTATAGATGGCATCCCAAACCATCCCATGAAATTAGACCTCCAAGAATGCTGGCAATTTAATTTCTACACAGACCAAAACACTAGAAAACCTTTCGGACAAAGAATCTCAAAATTACCAGACGCTCTTCAGTATGGTATGGAAGAGATCTGCACTTACACCAATATACCCTACTGGCATTATGAGTTTCCTCTAGTATCTATGGAAGTTAGCAACTTTATCTCAAAATGTGACAATGTCTTGTACCAAAAGCAAATAAGTCTTGAAATAATTCACCAGAAATGGGACAATTTTCTACAAATTTTTACAGATGGCTCGAAATGCCCAGACACAGGAAAAGCAGATGCAGCATTTCATGTACCGTACTACAAGTACACAGAAGCCAAAAGACTACAAAATTACACCTCTTCATACAGAGCAGAACTAGCAGCCATCATCCTTGCTTTGAACTGGTTAAATCAATTACCTGGTCTTTATACAGGAGCAACTATCTTTTGTGACTCGCTCAGTGCTTTACAGGCCATCAAAAGTAAAAAAGAAGAACACTTTATTCACGAAATACTAATGTTGAATACTCAACTCCATTACAAAGGAATACAAGTGGCCTTTGAATGGATACCAGGTCATTGTGAAATTAGTGCCAACGAGATGGTGGATAAAGCAGCCAAGCAGGCCTTACACCACATCGAAACTGATATTCATAACAAGATGAGTAAATGCGAATCCAACAGTATCCTTAGAGCCTATTACAATCAGAAATGGCAAAGAAGATGGGACGAAACTAGCTCTCCACTAAAAGACATTCAGAAATCAGTCTTGAATACATTCAAATGTACCTTACATCACAGAAATAGTGAATCAATTTTACATTGCCTACGAATGGGCAATATTGGCCTAAATGAGAACCAGCTACTGCTGAACAAACATGAAACAGGTTCATGCAACAACTGCGGAGTTCTAGAAACAACGTCCCACTTCCTGACCAAATGTCCCAAATATTTAATTGAGAGGACGATGCTATTAATGGAAACTAATCAGCTGGAAGAAAGTGATATAATAAGATTACTCAACTCATCAGAGTATTCTCATCAAAAAGCCCTAGTGTCCTTCGTAAGAAGGACACAGATTAACCTACACTAAGATACACAGTTATATAGCAAACCATGATGTGAGAGATGCGGACGGAAATAATCTTCCTCATTCAGGTACGTTCAGCTTAGCCATACATTATAATCAGGTGTCTAAACTTGCACGATAAGACGTAGGATAATTATTATGTTATATTGATTATACTTGGACATAATATTTCGATAAGCAGTATTATGTATGATACAATTATGACATTAAGGAGAGTAGAGGGAAATTCGCAGGAGAAAATTCTAATTGATCCAAAATTCAACTTCATTATTGTTTGACGAGCAACTCTGACTTTCATTATTATTATTTGATGTAATTAGAAATTTATGTAACTATGAAGTCTTCTTTTATATTTCATAAGCGATGGATTACTTAGATAAACTTTATTTATAACGTGCCCTGTGAAAAAGGGAGCGAGAGAGAGATCAGAGAGAGGGAGAGAGAGGAAAACAAACAAAAAATAAACAAACGGAAAACAAAGGAAAAAGATAGGGAATAGAGTAGAAAGAGAATAGCATAAAAGAGTATGAGAATGGGGGAGAGGAGAAAGAAAGACAATAAAAAAAAGAACAGTGATATATAAATAAATGAAAG
>CM057154.1:26636449-26647778 GCA_029962745.1 Echinometra lucunter | reverse complement strand
TCTTATTTACTCAATTCAGTGGGGTATGGCAAGTGCAGCCGTAGAAGGGATTTTCCTTTTTTTCTCTCTCTCTCTCTCTAACTCTGGGAGCGCTTTCCAAGTTTTCCAGGTGATCCAGGTGATCAACGTAGCATCCCTCCTCTCTCAATTTCTCTTTTCAAAATAATTGAATTTTCGCCTTCTAAGAAGAAGAAGGGTGTCCCCCTATTATGTTATGAGTGGATAATAAAGAAAAAAAAAATCATACAAAAGGACACAACAACGATCGCATCATCTAAACATTCTCCGTCTCAGGAGAAATAAATGCATACTAGTCATGAGTAGTGCAAAGAAGTTGTCGGTATGACTTGCTTGACCTCGGTATAAACTCAAGCTATAATACAAGAGCTACATGTTGAAAGTATCTTGCGCTTGTCATTGCATAATGGGTTTATTTTGACATTTTTCATGATTATAGTGATTGACATAACAGCTGGAGCACCGAGCAAACTCAAGTACTTTCCTCCTATCTTCTGTGGTTGACCCGTCTGCGTTCGTGTAAATTACATTTTATGGGCATGCCCCCCCCCCCTTTTTTTTTCTCTCTCTCTCTCTCTCTCTGTCGGTCTCTGTCATTTTTTGGCTATTTCATTTCCCATTTCCCTATATTTCCTCAAAAACTTTGACCATACGAGTAGCGGCTGGTTGAGATCCGATACAGAAAGTTAATGTCGATCCCAGATGAAAATTCATACTACAAAATAATCCTGAAAATAGTGGGCGGGGCGATTATTTTCTCACAAAATATTCTAAAAAAGGGAAAACCAGTGTAAAATAAAGCCAACATTTATGGTTTGTATACCAAAGTAAATTAAGCAGAGCAATAAGTATATAAATGAAGAGGAAACTAAAGAGAAAGTTTGCTTCGCTTGGGGGAAAATACAACAATCAATCAACAACAAAGCAATAGACAAATAAAAAAACAAAACGTGGACTCTTTAATTATTCGTTTTAATTCTCTCTTTAGTGCCCGAAGAAAATTACCCGAATGAAGGGGGGGGGGGGGGTCTCAATGTTTGAATTTGAAGGCTACGAAGGATACAACAAACAAAAAACACAAACATCCTCATCAACATAAGGGTATTATTTCATAAGATAGTTCAAAAGAAAAAAGTACATTAAAAATGGAAAAAAAAAAGAACGGCATCGGGTATGCCGGTACCTAACATCGCTACGAGACAAACCTATTCTTACAAAGTGACATTCGTGAGCTGAAGCATAGGGCTCACGGGAAATGATGGAAGACGAAGAGGCAGCTGTGGGTGGTAGAAAGACGAGAGAGAGAGACGAGAGAGAGAGAGAGAGAGAGAGAGAGAGAGAGAGAGAGAGAGAGAGAGAGAGAGAGAGAGAGAGAGAGAGAGGGGGGGGGGGTGGGAAGACATCGAAGAGGAGAGTAAATGCAATGCATGATAAAAAACTAAGACCCGGAGAAAGGGTATGTCTAAATGATTAGATTGAAGAATACTGAAGAAATTAAAGAACTAAAAGAGCAAAAACAGCCACGAATTCGAAGTTAGTCCAGTATGATAAGACAAATATGATAAGGTGAATCCTGGCCCATGTGATAAAGCCCACTCGATAGATCCACAGGCAGCTAGGTTTCGATTTGAACATACCACATGTTATGAATGACATCCGACGTACATTCACTGAGCTGACATCGATAATTTGGGCAGTGGAAAACCAAATGTTCCTGACGAGGTTCAGGGGCTTGCACAAATCAATTACCTACAATTGTCACATTGAACTTGGTCGCCAATTATACACCTGACGGCTCTGCGTTCAAGCTAGACTGGATTCAGACGCAAGAGAATAAGGATTATTTCTTTCCAAAATTTCATCGGAACCCATGTCATGTCATGTGGAATGGAAGTAAAATTGTCGCGCCTTACATTCAATTCAATTCAATTCGATTGGTATTTATTTCATTTCTAACAGAAAGAAAAACAATGGCATTACAATATTATACAGAAAATATATGCACGCATTCATTTTTTTTCTTGATAACTATATACAAGTACAATGTACACATGAATAGATTATTAAAATGAATTGTCAAAAGAAATTCTTAAATTCTGAGGAAATGGGTGGATCCACTAAAAAGCAATGCTTGTAATTTGTGGACATTAATATAGACCTCAGAAATAATCTAATGAATACCCTGTATGTTTGACATTACTCCATGCCATGATATCAATAATTAACCCAACATGGCGCATCTATGGCCTGAATCTCATTAGTCGTCATTTGCCTTTAAGGTTAGAAACCGCGTCAGTGATTTTAGCCAGTTTACGCGTCATTAAAGAGTGTATATCGTTTAAAATATCAGAGAAACGTTTTTTTTAAGTGGGGGGGGGGGGGGGTAGACACCCAAACAGGCAGAGTCCAGGAGCTGTAGGGAGCCTCCTAAAGCCCTTGGGTTTTTATGGTTTTGCAAGCCTATATGAGCAATTTACAATTTAGATATTAAGTTTTTGTTATTTGTTTTTAATAGCCTAAATTGTGTGTGTGTGTGTGTGTGGGGGGGGGGGGGTTACGTGGCGCTTACGTGGCCCCTGAATACAAGTACAGAATGAAAAGAATAAACAGTAACAACAACTTAACAACTGATGCATGAGTTGATTGCTTTGACATGTTTTTTTTTAACACCTGACGGGGCAGCAGCCGTTGGAGCACTTAAAATCAAATCAAAACAAAACAAAAACAAAAACAAAAAAAAGAGAGCAAAACGTGTACCTATGCTGTTTTAAGTTACTTATTTTTCTTTAAGCAGTCATGAAATATTTAGGAGTCTCTAAATTGACTGTCGTATTTTTGTCTTTTTATCTATCATCTTCGGTTTTTAAAATTTAAATATTCTAACGATATCTCAAATCTGAATAGTATGTTTCAAACATTATCTTAAGAATCTACAATCTAGTTATCTTTGTTTCATTGTCGTAATTAAGCATTTTGATTAAGTTTACCAAATGGTGGAATTTCAAAGCCGATAATGATTTCGCTCCTCATTTTGACAGATCACCAAAGCTACCTCTACGATGTTGTGCTTCTCACTTTTTTAGTTAAGATACTGAAGTTTGTTTTATTTCCACATAATGCAAGTAACACAATTAAATAAACATACATATACTTATTCTTGGAATAACAATATTTAAAATAAATTTGCATATGAAAAATAATACATTTTACTGTTTGTAAGTATTAATTAAAATTAAATTAAGAAGAATAAATCAGTGGAGGAGTCTATTTAAAGAAGCAAAGCTTGTATTGTATAGACCCCTATCTGGCTTACAAAAATGATACAATAATAATGTAATATGAACGTATATGTGCTTTTATGTTATTCCACCCTCCCCCCCCCCCCCCCCCCCCCCCCCCGCGGCCCGACCACAGAAAAGAAGGAGTGATATGATTTACACTGGTTGGTACATGTAAAATACAAAATAAAAGAATGAAAAAAATTAATGAATTCAGAGAGAGAAAGGGAGAAAAATAGAGAGATGTAGATGAAGGATGAAAATGGTGAAGATGAGCGATGGAGGACGGAGAATTTTATATTACGATAACTTTTGCAAAGCTTTTGATCTTATTATAGTGTTATTTTCATTAGCAAGTTTATGTTGAATATATGCATTCCATTCGTGCTGACAATTAACAGTTATATCTAAAAAGAGCTTTTTAAGTCTTTAAGCTTTTAAGGTTGTACAAGTATAGTTCATTTTTAAGACTTTATTATTTAAATATAGAGCGCGAGTGTGAGAACGATAGCTTTTATTGCAAATGATTCTCATCAGTCTTTTTTGTAAAACTAAAACTTTATTGAGATATTGTCTGTTAGAGTGACCCCATGCGAGTATACCATAATTCAAAAGGGATAGGACGAGAGTGCAGTATAATAAATGTAGGGTGGACTGGGCGAAGAAATGTTTGATTTTGTTAATGACACCGATATTCCTTTTAGTACCATGTTTACTGTACATGTACCAATGCGATGCATCCTTTCAATGTTATTTTGTGAAGAACATTTCTAATACATGTATTACAAGCATTCACCAGCCTTTTGCGCCATGGACAAAAGTGCAAGATCGGCCAAGATACGAGTTTTGTGATATAATCTCACTGGCTTAATGTCAGACTAGACAGAAGTGATGCCTGGTAAATCATGGTATCTTCAAAGTCAAGACTTGTTAGCATTCAAAGGACAGGGATCTCGACCTTTTCATGGTCTTCCAACGAGTTTCTATTGATCGAAAGGCCTTGTAAATACCCCCGCACGTTCATGGTCCAAATCTAATTGACTTGCCAACGTTTAGCAGTGATTATTTCATTAATCTCATTGTGGTCCAGCGATCTGTTTTCCCATCAATCAGGGTTGGAACATTTTAGATTTTATTCACAATCATTTGACGGAATGAAGTTAGCAGAATGTTTGGAATTCCCAAGTGGATGAAAGTACTTTGGGGTTAGGTGATCGTCTAAATGAAGTTGCGTTCATGTGCCTACTCGAAGACATTGTTTTGACGACTTGACCCTTAAAAAAGGAGGTTAAGCATGTTGCTTTTATTCACTTATTACACAAAAACATTACTTCATCGTCCAGCAGATTGCAAAACAAAAAACAAAAACAAAAACAAAAAACAAAACATGTGGATTTCACGTGAACCAAGCTACAGTCAAATGTACATTTTGATTGATGTGCATCAGGTTTGTCCCAAGGTTGCGGATTACAACAGAATGATGTGCTGATACAAGAAACGTTACGACTGGAGGAATCTTGTAACTTATAACCAATCACCGTTTCGCAGGGAGATCTACAGGATTCTGTGATCATAGGCATACGATACCAGAAGGGGGGGGGGGGGGGCTGAAGACGGCACCCCTAGAGTTTTTGAAATTACCAACATTATGAACGATTTTTGGATCTCGTTCACAACAACTGTAAAGCATACTTTGAAGATGAAATCACTATTTTCATACTAAAAAAGCGTTCAAAGCTGATTCATTAACATGATTCATTGGCATAATAAATTGGATATCAACAGCAACGTTTAGCGTTTTGCAGATAAATTCTCGAACTTTGATCGGTGAAGGTTATCCTAATCATCTACGATTTGCGTATAGTATAATTATGGAAAAGTTGGATTTCTTTTTCTTTTTTTTTAAATCCAAATTTTTGTCCAGGTTTCAAGGAGAATGAAACCCTAGGGAAAAAAAATCAATTTTAACAAAAAGAGATGATAGAAACCATGGCAGGTATAGAAGGACAACTCTCCATATGTTTTGTACACGAAATTTCATATTTTCCCCATTGTCTCTCAAGGTGCAGCTTGTCTCCTTCTTAGCTCAAGATATGGGAAAATGTATTTGACAAAACATAATTGAGTGAATAGAGAGACATGCAAGCAGCACCTTTAGAGATAATGGAAAATATACAATTTTGTGCACAAAACATATTGAGAGTTATCCTTCTAAACCTGCCATTGTGAAGCAACACTGTCAATTTGCGGATCGCCACAGAAAGTTAACTGAGACTTTTCAAACTTTCATAACTCTCTCATTTCATAACTGATTTTGATGAAACTTTTTTTTTTTCAAAATTGCTTCTCTGTATCCTCTTTTCATTAAAATGGATATTTCCCAGGGTTTCATTCTCCTTGAAGAGCAACTGCAAAAGCGAGTGTATAATATCACTAACACCGACTGATCATCAACTTGTACTTGTTAACGTAATTTCATTAGGTGGATTAGAAGATGAAAAAACAGAATTCTAATCAGATAACCGAGGAGCGTAGTATGGCAAATCAATTAGACATTACGATGACGCATTAATACCATACATTTGGCGACAGCAGAATCTGAATTATCTTATAATGAGAATCGAGTTTAAGTGCAGGAATTGCAATCAAATGGGAAGAACAGATTCAAATCCTAATTCTTCGAAAAAACCACTTGTTCGATAAGATACGATATATATTTCACCTCGATGTGAACTTCTCTAGAAATATCCAAGGCGGTTCGACGACCTTTGGTATTTTCTTTCTTAAATGAGAGCCGATAATTGAGCGCTGTGAACTTATATCATACAGTGATGATGAAACCAACATGAACCGCACTTCGTACGATTACGAAATTTATACCGACTACATGTAATACAGTATTTTCCATCAGTTATCGTCCATATCAATAATAACCTCAGTTGCTTTCTATTATCATCAATGTATATTTTCTTGGGCGATGATTAGAATATAATTTATGAAACAAATCGCGATTAAGACATTATATGTTCAGTATATTATGGTTACCGGTCAGTATGTACCACAAACTTATATGGGGTGCATGGGTTGGGGAAGGACGGTGAGGAGGGGGAGGGGGAGGGGGAGGGTGGGTGGAGAGGTAGGGGCATATAAAAGGCGTTGACTTGTATGCCCTATATAGTCATGGGGCAAATCTCAGCTCCAAAGCGACCGAGCTTCTCCATTTGCCCCACCCGTCATATTCTTCAGCAAACTCCCCATTATGTCGTATGTGATGCCATAAATATGGAAGAAACACAAGACAAATAAACCGAATATTTATCCATTCATATGTGAAATAAATCTCTTGCATGAAACTATGGATTGTGCTAAAATCCTAACGATATTTTTAAAAAGAGCAAAATATGAATAGCTTTAGCCTTTACTTCATCACTATTCTCCGTTTGTTCAATAGTCATACAGAAGGCAATGAAAGGGGAGAAATAGAAATAAATGGATAGCAAGATAGGAAAGAAAGAGGTTGGACCGCTGAAAGAATGATCATCAAGATCATATCAATGAATACACAAGATAATGTAACACAGGAAGAACCGTTAGTTAATCTTTCCAACTGATTGTTCCGTAACTAAAGTAACTACAGGACGTTGGAAACAAAAATACGATAACATGATCGGTAATATCCTTCTTGTATTCGAAAACATGACCACGAAATGAATAATGATGTTGACAGATAATCATTGGGTTCATTCTACTTTCACAACTCCATAGTTTTATTCCCTCATCATATGTCTCCATTGATCATATTCACTTCTGATCCCTGAACATGTCTAATGAAGTTAATCACCTAATTTCCACCTTCCAAATTCGGGGGATCGGCGACGGAATTCGTCGAACCTTCACAAATAAGAACCGATCTCGGAATTGGTGGAACGTAATCGAAAGTTGCAAGGCAAGTTTCATGGTCGCAGGGACGCTACCATCAATCAAGATTGGAAAGATAACGTTACTAAATTCAGCGGGAGTGCCTGTGGGGTCAATAACATCCCTTCAAGAAAAGAAAGAGGGGAAGAATGAGAGAGAAAGAAAATAGGAGGAAAAAGGACGAAGAGAGGAAACGTAAGAAATAAAAACACAGAGAGAGAGAGAGAGAGAGTTACAAGTTCAACAAATATTACGGGTGTTTAATGAAAAATCCCCTTTTAATGTTCACCCAATCTCTAGAATAACAAACCCAAGATTGAAGTTGTATCTTGAACTTAGGTGGATTAACCCTCGAGAGCAAAGAACATATCCCCGACAGACTATGCCTGAAGGCATGATGCATGAGAAGAAGAGGAAATTCCCCTTCTTATATTCACAAACCTGGGGGTTCCTCTTCTAAAAAAGTTTGTAAGATTTGAGGATGATGTGGGTTTTACAGATTCCTCAAGAGATGAAGTTGGCATACACTGTCTTTTGCTCAAGATATACTTGAAGTCTTTGAGGGTCTCTCTGAAATGCTACTGTTTCAGTCCTGGATAGGTCGTAGGGCATAGTTTAAAAGGTGGCTCGCGTGGATTTGCGAGTATCTTTTATACTTTTATGGAATATATATATATTGCTTCGATGCCTTGTTTTTCACGATATTGGTCTCTTTCCCCTCTCACATTTTACCACGTCAGGTGAGAGGGAGGTACCCAGTCGAAACAAAAGGAAAAACCTCGAGCAGGAGCTTTCCAAATGTTATGTTCCACGAACTTTCCAGGCACTAGAACGAGACTTTTCGCTTCGGGAAGTCTCGGCGTAACTCGGAGCAAATTTATGAACACATTCATTCCATATCGGTGTTGGCAACTGTCAAGAAACGTGTCCTACCTCAAGGAACCTCACTTGGCTCTAAGCACCACCGTGAACACTCGTGCTCAACCATGTTAACTCGTACCAGCCGTGAGGACAGGATTATGTCCAAAAACTTCTTTACAATCAAGAATTAACTACAACTTCGTAGCGAATTCGGAGCGATTATCGGTATAGCTCGTAGTCAGATCGTATCAAACCGCTTGTAATTGCACATCGTTATTCGTTTTAATCATGTGCACACAACATTCACTGCTTGATTCCTAGAGACTATAGACGTCGAACTCGACTTGACTCAATCATTACTTCCCCTGTTGCAAAAAGTTAATCTATTCCTCAGGAGAACTACCAAAATGGAAAAAAAAAGCTCCCACCCAGCTCTCTCTCTCTCTCTCTCTCTCTGCATGGTATTCCTTTACCTCACCATGGCCTCTTCCCACCTAAACTGTAATACATATTTCTCTCCAATGATGATTATATATGTATACTCATACACATCAATACTGCTCTTTTAGTATGAAAAGAGGGACATGTATGACAGAATCACTCTGCACCTGTTGTCACACAAACAGGAACAGAAATACCATGTGGTGCTGTTGACCTAAAAACAACTCGAATTGAAATATTTACACTAAAAATATCCGTTCGATATTTCAGTTTCTACCCTTGCCATGTTCTTGATCTGAACTGCGGACATCAAGCTGGGGGATTAGGTTTAAAAAAATGCCTTGGTGTACTTCGATGTCTAGACTGGCTCAAGAAAAAAAAAAAAAAAAAGAACTGAAAAAAGAAAATGAGAATGGGACTGCACTTATTGTATTCCTCCGCCTATATTCAAGTTCAGGCCTCAATCGTTCTTTAACTAGTATGATAACCAGAAATAAAACCCTTATAATTATACATTAACTGACCCCTTTGACCTTTCACATTTGAACTAACACAAAAATCTGATTTATTGTCTAATAGTCATGCACTCAATTATTAGCTGAAATATACTGCTAACCAAAACTAACAATCTTTAATTTCATGCATATTGACCTCTACGGCCTTTAACCTTTAACTTACATACCCCACAATTAATCAGATCGTCTTTCTATGGTGATGCATACTGACATCAAGTTTGAATATCATGCCTCAAAATGATCTTGAGATACCGTGCTGTCAAGGCTAAAACTAGCAAATTTCGGAATGACCTGTGACCTTTGACCAAATGTACGTACCCCAAAATCTATTCAGACTGTCTTCCTATGGTAATGAATACTAGCACCACGTTTGAAGTTCATACTTCGAATGGTTCTTGAGATACGCGTTCACGGACACCCGGAAACATAAGGCCTAACTATTCGGTGAGCGGAGGTATGTCTGCAAATTAGAAACAAAACCCTTATATATTGCTATAATCAACTCCGTAACCTTCGACCTTTAACCTCGTGACCCCAAAATCTGATCAGATCATTGTCACTCCTTCATGCATACATGAGCCAAGTTAAAGTGATACGTCTGATGGTTTTTATAGCCATCGCAAGAACAAGACCATTTCTCATGATACAATGACTCTAAGACCTTGCCTCGTGACACAAAAATCTAATCAGATCATTGTCAATCCCATATGCATACATGAGCTAAGTTTCAAGTTGATCCGTCAAAATGGTTCTTAAGTTATCGCGAGAACCAAACGGGACGGACGGAACGGATGGCGGACGGACGACCCGAAAACAATGCTTCCGGCACCCACCTTCGGTAGGCGGAGGCATAAACAATATATAATATTTTTTAATGTATATCGACCAACTGGGGTGAAAGAGAGAAAAACAGTTTTAGAGAGAGAGTCGTGGCCCCCCGGGGGGGGGGGGGGTACTCGACCCCAAAAGTGGTAGGTATGTGCCGCGGGCGAGACAAAAAACGGGGGCTTTGGAACGGGCTTATTGTGAAAAGGAGGGTCTTCGGAACGGGCTTCGGAACTACAAATGTTGTGTGAAAACGGGGGTCTTTGGAACGGTTCGTCTGCGTGTGAGTGCGTATGTATCCCTATGGAACGGGCATACTGCACGCAGCTAGCCCGGCGGCACGGCCGCCGGGTGCGCTCGCGCAGAGGCGATGGTCGGACAGCGCTCTGCGGGCCGCTTTTCACCAAAATGCAACTCATTGTAGCGGATCAATGCGGCCGGAACGGCGTCGTAACGAAAAACATGCGAAGCTTTGGAACGGATTTCTTTCTTCTTTTTTCTCGATAAGAACGAAAATGCTATGTTGGAACGGTTTTCTTTGTTCTTTTTCTCAATAAGATAAAAATGCTATGCTTTGGAACGGAAATTTGAGAGTAAAAATGGGGGGTCTTCTCCGCGGCACATACCCACACGCATTATACACTGAGTGCCCCCCCCCCCCCCCCCCCCGGGGGTCGTGGCGAAAAGGAGCAGAGGTGAAGATGGAAAGAAAAGAGCAAAGACAGTGCATATGCAAAAGAACAAAGAAGAAATAGAAAAAAGGAGAGACTGAAAGACACATATAACAGAGACAGACTTTGACCAACATAGCCAGAGGTAACGACATGAATAATGAAATCTTTCTCTAGTTGTACTTTAGTGCAACGTCCAGAATCATTTTGACACTTTTGTTAGTGCTTGAAATACAGACGGACCATTTGTTTGCTTCTGGTCTAGCTTGTTGACTCGTTTAAAAACTAAAATCTTGGTAAAAGGTACTTTTTATACGTAACAAAAGAGAAAATGTAACTATCTTTTCTATAATCGCGATAACTGTTGCATTTGACAGATCAATAAGGCGGTTAATGAATAGATTTCACTATCATCAATTTAAAAAAGAACCAGACAGTGACGGGTGAACTATTTCATTCATAGCCGGGCATTTCGTATTTTAGGTATTCTATTGAATTTTCAGAGAATCTAGTTCAATATTCAGGGTCAACAAGACCTAGCGGTGCAAAAAAAAAAAATTGTCTGAATGAAATTATTTTCATTTAACGCCAATAGACCCGAAGGCTTTCCTGATCCAGACCCTCGTTCATAAAACGTATATAAAAAATCATTGAAAAGGTTTGTTAAAAAGCTTATAAATATGTCGGTATCAATCAAATTACAAATTTTCCGTCCATGCTCTATTAGATACAATATTTAAAATAAAACGAAAAGTGGAATATATCTGTATAATGGTTATTGCGCCATGTCGAGCATGGATTT
>CM057154.1:26605698-26635949 GCA_029962745.1 Echinometra lucunter | reverse complement strand
ATTGCAAAGAAAAATATGTAACTAAAGACAAACCTGTCATAACAAACTTTTCCGCAACAGGGGGGGGGGGTTCCAAGTACAAAAGAGGGTGTGTTGTGTGTATTATTATTTTTTGGCCAACCAAGTGGTGGAAGGGGGCACGTGAAAAGAAAAAAAAAATCATGAAATGGCGCATCGACTGCTTTGCATATTAGAGACATATCACGCGAAACATCTGGGCAGACCCCCCCCCCCCCCTGCTTAAAGTAAGGATAATTACAGATGATTATCAAAAAACTTATTCACATTCCACTATCTCCATGTAGCCACCTGGTACCACATGCCCTGCCTCTTCAGTTCTTTCAGTAACTCTGATCCATGAATTTGACACGAGTCCAATTAATAGCACCTACATGCCACCTATGCCACCTGGAATCCGCAATACTCATAGAATCACTGATGGGTAGATTCGACCTCTTCTTTCGTACTTGGAAACTGCATGAATTCTCTCTTCCTTCTTGCGATAGCTTTGGAAACCTCTCTGATGTCTCTGCAAACAGATGATTGCGATATTCATGCCTCATCAGTCATCACCATGCATCCTATGGAATGATCCTGTAATTACATATCAACAGATACCAGGTGATAATATTTCTCAGAAATATTGACCTTTAATTTTAAAAATATATATATATATGAAAAAAAATAAATAAATAAAACAACAGAACTATGCATCATTAATTGACTTCAAGAAGAAAAACAAATTGAAAAAAAATAATCAATTTGTGATTTAATATTAGCATAACAAACTTACAGAAATTATACCTTCTTTTCATAACACACTTGCTACTGCTGCATGAACAATTTTACAAGCAGAGCAAGTCATTTTTAGATGGTGAGAATTGAATGGTGCTCAATTTTTCACTCCTTATAGTAAAAATATGGAAAAATGAAATTTGGAATTACATGTATTGTGATATTCTCTCTTAAAATGACATTTTTAATGATTAAGATATCAAGATGACTTATCAGCATATCAGAACTGTTAAAGACCAAGATTCGCTTCCGCAAAAGGATTACAATGTTACAATAAGTTTAGTGCCTTGCTCAAAAAATCCCATGTAATTAACAATGCCATACATTAAAGAAATCCACATTTAAATTGATTTTCAAATCTCAAAGCACTAACTTCTCCTCATATGCCCCTCTTCTCTTCAATATTATTTGAGGATAAAAAAGAATTAACAATATGATAAACAATAAAAGTGCAACTTCAGTGAGTACAACTAATATAAAAAAAAAAAAAAAAATAGAACAATCAATACCTGCAAGATCACAGGTAGCTATGATGGATCATTTCGTTCAAGCATGCTCATGAGGCAGAGTGCATTCAAATGGATTCCTCCGGTCCAAGAGACCTTGCTGTTTTCTGTCAGCTCTCTGTATGTAAAATAACGTTGGAATTAGAGGCAAAATCAAATATTGAAGGCAAAAATTATTGGAAATGAGTGTACATACAATACATACATGTACTGTACATCAACAATTTTCAGGGTTTTTCTCAATCTGCTGTATGCTTCTTATTAATGTGATTGAGAATTCGAGATTCAGTCTCACGACAAGGCTTAATCCACTTTCGTATCCATATTTCCAATTGTAATGAACAACTCTGCATTCAATAAAATTAACATAATGATCAGCAACATGTATTCAATTTTGCAACTGCATTGGAATAAAATTGGACCAAAGAAAACCTTGATTTACACAGCTTCGGCCTCCGATTTTGTTGCTCAGTACGGTCCTCCTATGGTTCGCTTCACTTCATGTGCGCATTTGTGCCATCCTTAAGCCAACAATCTAAATTTTTGCAAACTTTCCTGTGTTATCCCACATTATAGATGGGTCTACATGTAAAGTTAGCAAAAACTTAAATTGCTACATCACAGACTACTAGACCCCTATTACTACATTTTTTGGTGTTTCTAGTATATACTGCAAGGGAAGCGTCAAATTCCATGTAAAGCGGAAGTCTATACCACTCATCCTGTGTACATGGTCAATGAATTGACCTCGTCCCATAAAAGTGACAATTCTGTACCGAAACTGCATAGCATGCTTTTCTATTGGTTACTCGACAGAATGCTGTCAAGTCTGATATGCGTCAGTTTCTTTTTAAAATTCATCATTTTCAGTTCATTCATCAGATATGAAGCAGAAAGGGGAAATTGAGAGCCTCAGGACCATTGCTGGTAAGTAAAATCAAAACTTTTCTTCTCTGTTATAGATCTTTAGAAGTCAATATATTTCGCGTTTCCGTTGGCAATTAGTTTCGCTATTCAAAACGCCCTTCTGTACTACGGTGGTCTATACCAATACCATGTAGACCTCTATAGATTACCGCCTAGATCAGTAGAGTTAGCAAGTATGACATGACTCATGATGTACATGTAGATTCTAGCTTCAGTTTAGGAACAGAAAGCAGAATCTACATGCACTGATGCAGAGAGCGAAACACGTAGCACACAGCGCGCAGCAGGGCCTGGCCTGGGGATACTGAGCAACAACATCAAAGTTCAAACTTTCAAAGCCATAAATAAATGGAGGTTCCCTTGGAAAGACGGTAATCCTGGGTTTTAGGGGTATAAATTATTTGCACTTACATTTGACTGTTAACTTCAGCACACCTCTCCAGGAGCCTCCAGGCTAGTTGTGTACCCTGACCCTGACCCTAAACCTAACCCTAACCCTTATCCTGACCCTAACTCTAATCCTAATACTAATCCCAATCCTAACCATAATCCTAACCATAATCCATACATGACAGTCTGAAGCGGTGTGCTGAAGTTAGCAGTCAAATGTAAGTGTAGTAAATGGCCGAGAAATGACTAATTAAACTACACTAAATATGATGCTACCTTAACCTTAGCTTAAAAACTACTCTTACTTGAGGTACTATACTACTTAAGCTCAGAAGTCCTCAGGAAATACTGCTGCCCGATGGGGAGATCTCCCGAAGACCAATGGTGCAGGGTGCAGAGCTCAGACTTGGAGAGGTTTGTTCAGAAGACATCCAGTAGATCCAAGCTCAAAAGTTGCACTGACTCAATCTTGGCAGTGCACTACTGAACAGTGCATGCCATGTGCATTGTCAGGTACTTAACATAATGCTAATGGAATGTACATTAACAGGTGTGTATGTGAATAGGTCTGAATGTGAATGTGAATAGGGCCAAATCTCTACAATACTCCCCATCTTATGAGGCGAGAGCCTACTCTCGACTTAAAACCTAACTGTAAATTAACCTGAGCATCGTATTCAACTTGAAACAGTCTTCCAAATGGGAGAGATAAATGATTACCTAGGTAAACAAGTATACAAAAAAGAAACAACTTCCTTTGAAAAAGTCCTATGATACCTTACGCAATTATTAAAGAAAGTGTACAAGGCAAACATTGACCTGGTATATGCAAAAAGCTGTCATACCCCCATGGCCAGATTTGATCATCGGGCAAGCCCGTCCACAAATAACATGCAGGGGCTTCTCAACCAATAATGGTCTATGCCCCCCGATCTAACTAGTTAGAGAGGCAGATGCTCAATGCTTCAACCTATAATTGTGCTATATGTTCTTGTTTTTTTTTTTCAATTACAAATCAAAATACCATTAGATTGAGCAGTCTTGCATGGAAAAATGTTAACAGTGTTGGGAAGGCATGAAAATAACAAAAACAGAAAGAAGTGTGCCAAGGGGAAAAACCAGACGGCTCCAGTGGAGAGCCACATGGGCTCATGGGGCCGGGTGACTCTATAACTTTAGGGTAAACAGATAAGGCATTAAGTACACCAGGAGAACTGAGGGAGATAGAAAGAGTTAAGTATCCCTAACTCCCAAGCCCAAATGGCTCTTTCAACTTTCTCTAGGAATGCTGCCTGGCTTCGACAAAAGTTCAGCTAAGGCCAAAATACCATGATGCCTCATGCAAGAATTCTCCCAGGAGCCGAAGTAGTTCGGCAGTGAGGGATTTCCCTACACTGGACATAGGCAACACTGGAGGATGGCCATATCCATGCTAATTAAAATGCATCATCCATCAACCACACATGGAGTAGAGGTGATGATTAATATGGCGAAAATATTTGAAGAAGCAATTATAATACTCAAATGAAATAAAAAGAGCAACTTTAGACATGCCACAAACTGGGGGAAATAACACAAGAAGTTCCATCAATTCAAATTATGCACTGAGTCATCACCGAATCTACTATGTACATGTAACATGAGCCAGTAGCACAATGGCAGATGAGCTCCAATGTAAATGAAGGCTTCAATACTTTTTGTTATTCAGAAAAACAAAGGGATGAAGTTATCCGATATACATGTAACTGTAAGTTGTTTGAGCATTAAAGTGTATTTTGGGCATTGAATTTAGAGCCTGAATCCAACCAACATAATTCTTTGAAAATTAGGTTTGTCTGTTGACTGGATTCCTGCCTGAACTTCTAGTCATGTCAATCAAGAATCCAAAATTTAATTTCAAATCCTTATTCATAAAAAGAAGAAGGGATATGATAAGTAATTCTTGAAGGTCACCAGGCTCCAGTCTCTTACAAGGAGGCTACTGAAAATGTAAGTATTCTTATGAATGTGGGGAGCTCCCTTTCATGAGGTATACGAATAAGCACTAAGTACTGCAAGGATGGGCTCAGTGTCAAATTCTATTAGAATACTTTAGAATGTGTAATTGTTTTTGACCAACCCTAAAACTGTTGACCCAAAGATCCAGAGCTAACATGAACGATCTGTAGTGGCAACATTCAGTACAAGAATGAATGCAATGAAAGTTACTGAAAATACAGGGCGAACAAGCCACAAGCTTGATGTACATCTGCCATGCTTGTATTTTAAAATATTGTAAAAAATCTGACATAATATTGGCTACTAAATATTTCCTGAGAATAAGTGGGAAATACCGTAACAAGTTTTTGGTTTATAAAGTAATGATCGAAAAGTTGAAAACTAATATGCCGTTTTTGTCATTGGATAAGGTGATAGAAACAGCAGTTCAGAGAATGCTCTAAACAGTCTAATAGAATAACAAGGCAAACGCCAAGCGTTGTCTCGCCTGCATATTGCAGTCATGAAGAGACTGCATGTCAAAACTATGCTATATGACTTCTGAGGCTGTCAGCAGTTAGGGGGTGAATTGTGGTTCTGACAGTTTACATATGCAATAATGGTTATAGGCCTACTTTATCCCTAGGAAATCGGATAACACTAAGAATGCTGTTAATACTATGAAGCTATAATTATTTCCATGCAAGTAAGGAAATGAATGTTAGTGAAAAAGAATGTAACTGATAATAATGTGAGTAAAATTGTAAAATTAAATTAATTATTAAGGTGTTATGGCAAACTTATTGTTTGAAAAATGGTATGAATTTGGTGATTCCACGTCAAAGCTATAGAAAGTTATTAGGTGTACAACATAGCACAGTGCCAGTTATGAAAAGTTCATTGACCTTTGACCTTTGACCTTAATCAAATTCAACTAACATTCGAACTTGACCTGCACCTTGAAGAGATGGACCTCTCATATGAATTTGGCAATCCTACCTCGAAGGTATAGAAAGTTATTGTGTGTACAACATAGCACAGTGCCAGTCATGGAAAGTTCATTGACCTTTGACCTCTGACCTTATTCAAATTCAACTCATACTCAAACTTGACCTGTGCCTTCAAGAGATGTACCTCTGGTATAAATTTGGTGATCCCACCTCGAAGCTATAGAAAGTTATTGTGTGTACAACACAGCACAGTGCCAGTCATGGAAAGTTCATTGACCTTTGACCTTTGACCTTAATCAAATTCAACTCACATTCGAACTTGACCTGCACCTTCAAGAGATGGACCTCTTTTATGAATTTGGCAATCCTACCTCGAAGGTATAAAAAGTTATTGTGTGTACAATATAGCACAGTGCCAGTCATGGAAAGTTCATTGACCTTTGACCTTTGACCTTATTCAAATTCGACTCATATTCGAACTTGACCTGCGCCTTCAAGAGATGGACCTCTGGTATGAATTTGGTGATTCCACGTCAAAGCTATAGAAAGTTATTAGGTGTACAACATAGCACAGTGCCAGTTATGAAAAGTTCATTGACCTTGACCTTTGACCTTAATCAAATTCAACTCACATTCGAACTTGACCTGCACCTTCAAGAGATGGACCTCTCATATGAATTTGGCAATCCTACCTCGAAGGTATAGAAAGTTATTGTGTGTACAACATAGCACAGTGCCAGTCATGGAAAGTTCATTGACCTTTGACCTCTGACCTTATTCAAATTCAACTCATACTCAAACTTGACCTGTGCCTTCAAGAGATGTACCTCTGGTATAAACTTGGTGATCCCACCTCGAAGCTATAGAAAGTTATTGTGTGTACAACACAGCACAGTGCCAGTCATGGAAAGTTCATTGACCTTTGACCTTTGACCTTAATCAAATTCAACTCACATTCGAACTTGACCTGAACCTTCAAGAGATGGACCTCTTGTATGAATTTGGCAATCCTACCTCGAAGGTATAAAAAGTTATTGTGTGTACAATATAGCACAGTGCCAGTCATGGAAAGTTCATTGACCTTTGACCTTTGACCTTATTCAAATTCGACTCATATTCGAACTTGACCTGCGCCTTCAAGAGATGGACCTCTGGTATGAATTTGGTGATCCCACCTTAAAGCTATAGAAAGTTATTGGGTGTACAAACACAATTGTTGACGACGACGCCGCCGACGACGCCGACGCCGACGACGCCGACGCCGACGACGACGACGCCGACACCGGAAATAGTGATACCTATGTCTCGCTCCGCTACGCAGGCGAGACAAAAACTGGACAGCAATGTGTCTAAATTATTAGAAAATGTAGTACATGATAAGCTCTATAAAATCTTACAAAGCAAACAAGTTTTTATAAATCATCGTGGAAGTCTAGTCTCCCCATTGTGATCAAACTTATTTTATCACAAGGGCAGTCTGGTTTCCAGGGTTAACTTCAACCCAAAAGTAAACTGGTAAGATATAAGTAACTGGAAAGTGCTATGTTGATATGAAGTCAAGCACCGTGTATTATCAGGAAAGTAACATGATACTGACCTCAAAGTTCAGGGGTTGTAAATTTGCAATGATTGAGGTCAAGTGTTATAGCGAATGGAGTCCAATTCCTACCTAACTTGGTGGAAAACAGTTCTGCCATTGAAAATATTATTGTTTATCAGTAGAACTGCAATTAATAGTGAAATAGATTTACATGTATTTTCAAACAAAAGTAAATAATGAGACTCAATGTCCCTAATCCCGACACGTTTCAACGTGGGGGGATGTTCCATGTACATGTAAATAAATCTGTTCTGCGGCTGCCACAGGTCTGGCTGCTTTAACAAAAGGAAACACTTTCCAATGTACATGCTAACTACACTTTCTCTGAGGAGTCCAAAACACAAATTCTGTTTTGACCTTAGGGAAAAAGTAGGTCAGGTCAGTTTAACAAAAAATAATTCCAGCAATTTTTTTTTGCAAAATAATTTGTGCTACAATTTTTACTTTGAGAATTAAAGGTGATGTTTAAGAATTTCTGAACAAGGTTCAGTTTTTTATCATGGACCCAATAATCTAATCAGTCAGAATATCAAATGTTGACCACATATTGAATGGGAAATTCAATCACACTGGCAAATTTGTTTCAGGATAACTTATTGTTGTAAACCAGTGTTTAAATTGGTCAAGAATGAACAATCCAACATCCAATCAATGAAGTTGCATTGGGTAAGGACCAGGAAATAAATAATAAAATATATCAAGAAAGAAATATAATCATTCCCTTTACCTGATCACCACTGGGTCAATAATCAACCAAAATATCACAACAAATTATTAGAAATAATTTTAGAAGTAAAAACCATGTATCTTTCCAGGTAGCCTCTGGGCTGATAGCAAAACAGAATGCTTGGAAAGTGCCTTTCCCCGATCAAACACGATTCGAGGAGTCCATACAGGGACATCTCGATTGGGATGACAGAACAAGAAATCCATGCTACTCTCTTCTGTTGAGAGCCCTTGGTCTGCTGGATGATCTCCAACCAGACATCTCAGCCGCTTACCGCTAGTAGGGGACATCTTGGCCCTTCTAGCGATGCAGGCTTCCTGAATGCATCTCAGCCGCTTAACACTAGTAGGGGGCACCATGGCCGTTCTCGCAGTACAGGCTTTCTGGATGCAGGCAGTTTGGGAGCTGGCTCCATAGTACATGTGTATCTGTTCCCTACCGACGATGAGCTTGGGCTGTGCGATAGCGATATCAATACCGAATTTCTGTAGGAAATCTAGCCCAAGTATCATATCATCAACTAATGGGGCACAGAACACAGTCTCATCAAACCAGGTTTGACCTAGTTTGATGGGGACGGGGCCGACCTTCACTGCAGTAATCTTTTGATTTCGGCCCGCTGTCCGCAGAATGACATCTTTAAGGATAGATGGTGCTGGATCCAGGAATTCGTCAGAGACTACAGTTACCTTAGCAGCGGTATCAACAACTGCTCTTAATTTTAAACTACCAACTACAATAGGTACATAAAACATAGAGCTACTACTTACCTTACTGCTACAACTACTTATACTACTTACCTTACTGACAATAACTTCCTCTACAGGATCCAATCCATTGGCATACCTTTCAAAAGATCTGCAATGAATAAACACTCATCTTCCCAAATATCAAAAGAATTGCATGTACTTACCTCACTCTCAAGGCTATTATAAGTGGGTTGACCGACCGGCGCATCAGGCGGGTCATCAACATTTGACATGCTTACTTGTTGGAGGCCTAATCCTTCCCGGATCGGAGATCGGCCTGGCTCTCCGATCCTTTGGAGTTTTCCTGGGCCTCTGCAAAAGAAAGGGAAGAGCTGGCCCAAGACTTTTTCTGGGCCTTGAGGGTCTTCAAGGTTTTAAGCACCTCTGCCAGGGTTGTGTCAATACTTTCCATGTTTTTCTTTAAATTATTTCTGTTTTTAAGGCAGTGATATCACTCCTTAGGCAACCTGTTTCTGTTTTAGACTATCAATGTCATTTTCAGTACTAAACTGAAACAGAGTTTTACTTTGTTCTTCGGTAGAAGTGGAACTTGTATTAACACATTGCCTGGCAGATGGTGGGGGCCGAACTTGTAAAACTTCTGGCTCCGTACCCTTGGAAGTGTTGTCAACACCCTGTTCAAAACCGATAAGTCTGTTCTGTATTGGGGTGACGACGATGACGCTGCTGGCGAGCCGTTTGAAATTCGGCTAAAGCCTCTTCTGGGAACCTACCATAATCAAAACGGCGATCCAACGCCCACATAATAAGAGTAAAATCAGAAATACCCTGGTCTAAAAGATTACAGAAGTATTCGAAAGCCACTCCCTTCAAAGACCAGCAGAGAGCATTTCGGCAAGCAGGGCCATTCCAATTACAGGAGGTGGCGTAAGAAGTAAATTTATTCCGGAATGCCCTCCAGCTTGTTTTTCCATCAAATGAGATCCTGTGTGGAAGGGTAGGAGGACAGTAGGAAGAAGATTGCTCAAAGGGATGATTTTGAGTAGGGTTAGGAAAGGATGGAGTTTGCTGTGGGCAAGGGGGGTACCACGGTTGGGAATCTAACCTCCCTGAGCCGAGCATCTGAGAAGACGGCTGTGAATGAGGGGGTACTGTGGCTGAGAATCTCCCCTTCCTGTGTCGACCTTTCCAGAACCACGTTGCTGTAGGTGTCCCATGTCTTGGGGCCTCGATAGAGGGAACGGCCCCTGCAAAGGAGATGGAGTAGCTGGCACACCCACATGTATTTTCGTTGGGACGCCCGGGTAAGGAGTAAAATCAAATAGTCAAGGAGCGCCACGGCTCCATCAAGGCGGGGACATTTCAAAAATAACTCCTTATCTAAGTTCCCACAATATTCTCTCCAATCTAAAATTTGGGTTACTTTTGTTTCATTGCAAACCTTCAAAACTTCTGACTCATCACAAAAATTAATTCTTATTTTGTGAGAAAGAACCATAGTCTTATTACATGTATATTAGTCACAGGGTTAGTTATGATGTACATGTAGGAGAGATTGCTCAATATCCAGGAAAATTACCAATCTTGAATGAAGAAAAGCACAAATGGTCAATGTTATTGATATTACCCTAAGTGAATCTAGAAAGAATCTAGATACTAAATGGTCTTAATTACAAATAGGAAAAGTACAATATCAAAATGCCTAAGGTTACACTTAAATTTCTTGATTTTCAGCTACTATTCACTCCCCCTACAAAATTGAAAAGAGTGGGAGTTCAATCTGACTGCAAATTACAGGCAGAAAGTTAATATAGATTCACTTTCTTAGTTTCTCATACTTAGTTACTAATGTTTCTTGTTTTCTTGCTGTTTCTTGCTTGCTTAATTTATTAGTTTCATACTTAGATTCCTACTTACTTTGTGTTCTTCTTCGATCTGACAATTTTCTGGCAGAAAATCAGTCAAATATTCCTACACTTAATTTGATAAGTATAGGTAAAAAGTCAATCAAAAATTTACTTTCTACACTCAATTTGATTGACAAGTATAGAAAGTCAATCAAAAATTCCTACACTTAATTTGATAAGTATAGGTAAAAAGTCAAGCAAAAATTTACTTTCTACACTCAATTTGATTGACAAGTATAGAAAGTCAATCAAAATTAAATTCTACACTTAAATAATTACTTAGATAAAATTACAAAGTAAAGCAAGGCCTTTGTAATTCTACACTTAAAAAAGTACTGAAGAGTAGGACAAAATTACTACGCTATAGTTACTATTACTACAATATAATAATCACTAAGGTGTAATCCTTATCAAACCTACACTACACTTCCAATTTTCTTCTTTCAGCAAAAATTTGAGCTGGCCCCTACCACCACAAATTAAATTTGAAATAGAAATTTGAAGAATCAAGTTTAGCTTTAACTGTTAAGTTTAACTAACCACGCCCACTTCAATCTAATTTTGAAAGGGCAGAATGGCAGGTCAATCAAAAATTTATCCTACCTATCCCTAATTACTACCTCAAATTTCACTTAAAATACGGCCAAAATTACAAAAATATCACTCTCAACAGGGTATTAAACTATGTATGCAATTATTAATTTGAAACTACAGCCGGGAATAAGACAAATGTCGTTTGCTACGGCTTTATTTTAGTGGAAAATTTTTGCAAAAAATTTGGTCGAAATAAGCGGTTAAATTTAAAATATGAAAATGAAAATATCAACAGAGTCTCTAAAAATGAGTTTTACAATGATAAATAAGTATGGGATAACAGAATATTACGATATAGACTCTAAAATGGGAAGTTGAAAAAATCAGAAATTGCTACAACACAGGAGTCTATGTAAACAAAATGGCGGATTTTTGCCTAATACACGTGCGTAATGTATAACACTCTACTCCCTACGCAAATTACAATTGCCGACTACGCCAATTGTAGTAAAATGGCCGAGAAATGACTAATTAAACTACACTAAAATATGATGCTACCTTAACCTTAGCTTAAACTACTCTTACTTGAGGTACTATACTACTTAAGCTCAGAAGTCCTCAGGAAATACTGCTGCCCGATGGGGAGATCTCCCGAAGACCAATGGTGCAGGGTGCAGAGCTCAGACTTGGAGAGGTTTGTTCAGAAGACATCCAGTAGATCCAAGCTCAAAAGTTGCACTAACTCAATCTTGGCAGTGCACTACTGAACAGTGCATGCCATGTGCATTGTCAGGTACTTAACATAATGCTAATGGAATGTACATTAACAGGTGTGTATGTGAAATAGGTCTGAATGTGAATGTGAATAGGGCCAAATCTCTACATAAGTGCAAATAATTTATACCCCTAAAAGTTAAACCCAGGATTACCGGAAAGACTTTATTCAAATTCAGGTTAAAATTTGTACAGATCTAGATTTCAGACTCCAATCAACATTAGAGTCTATCACAGTACACATGACATTGACATGTTGCTGCATCCATGCTCTGTGATTTGTGAAATTTGAAGCAGATTCATTCATTTCATTTTCAATTCAACTGAATTGAAAATAGACCTAGACTAGGCCTAAAGTTAGATCTACATGTAGATTAGACCGAAGTGTTCTGTCTCTAACAGTCGTCGTTAGCCTCGTATTCTGACAGGGTCGGTACTCCTCCTTTCTAAAAAGGAGGAGTGCCGACCCTACCAAAATACGAGGCTAACGACGATTGTTACTGTTTAGTGTTAGAGACAGAACACTTCGGTCTAGATCTAGATCTAACGTTAGGTCTACGTATGTCGCCTGTGATATGAAAGTGCATTATAACACCCAAGTGAAATATGCAATAATTGTTCATTATCATATAATGAAATTTTGATGAACATCCATGCATTAATGCAGGCTGGATATTATTAGCCGAGTTCAAGTCTCACTCCAGCCTTACTCGATCTCGATCCAGTCTTCAAGTCGTTGTGATGAAGGGACACAAACATAAACACCTGGGACAAAAAATTAACCTGCTTGCGATTATGCTCCACTGAGCTCCACACTGGCGCTCTGCTCCAAACAGCATGCTTTATTATCATCATACTTACTTTTCTCTACAACAAAATACGTACAAATGTGAAGAAAAGATAATTTCTAATTAGAAATCTCTAGGAATCGGTAAATTACTCACGATTTCATTCTAGATAGGGCTCGGGGAAAAGGCTTCGCTCCTCAAATCTTGCTGCCAAAAAAGTTCTTTCCGCTACGCTGTCTACCGCTGGCTGTCCGCTGCACAAAATGCTGCACTCTGATTGGTTAAAACCAGGGTAAAACCACGGTTTCATCTGAAACCACAGTTTCAGACCACCCCAAACAGTTGACTCAAAACTATGACGTAAAAGCAGGAGATGAAACCGTGGTTTCACTTGAAACCACCTTTGTGAATCGCAATTTGGAAACCGTGGTCTGAACCGTGGTTTGAAACCATGGTTTAGACCACGGTTTTGACTGAAACCACCTTTGTGAATTCGGGCCAAAGTGTTTTTGAAGCATGATATCGTCCCGTCATATTTCATGCATTGTCATGTACATGTAGTTTCCTGCTAAGATATTTTTGCATGCTATTATGTTCTTTACTATTCACTATTTCATTTCTTCTATAACTATTTCCTCTTCCTTTTCTTCTTTCTCCATCGCCCTTAGAGTCCTGATTGTGATTTGCGCTTCATAAAAATGAGTATCATTATTGTTATTTATCAAACTAATTACAGGCAATTGCTTACGCATTATTGTGACACATGCAGAGGTCAGTCGTTGTTCACCATGTTTCATTCGAATTTTCCACATCATGCTTATGGATGTTCTTCATGAGAAATTCGTATTCTCTTTAAAAAAATACTCTTTTTGTTTTTTCGTCATTGTTCAGATCTCGTAAGGGATACCTCTCGTCAGGTATCCCAAGCCGACATGGAAGACATTCTATGGGGAATTGGAGATGCAAGGAAAATATCTGAACTTCTGAGGGCCCTCAACCTAGCTCATGAACCTGATGAAGCAGATACTGTGGCAAGTGAAAAGGGGATAAGAGAGGCGATTGACATGGCACGGGGGCACCTAATGATGTGGCGGAATCGCGAGTTCGATATAAACCCTCTGGTTATCTTGAGTTTGAAGTTAGATGATCTACAGTGCGAGACAAACTTCTTTAAAAGTAAGTTACCAAGTTGGAAAACTTTTATTAGGTTACGAAAAATGTTTGTTAATCATTATCTACATCCCACAATCCATTACTTAACATAAAACAGGATCTGTGTAGTAACTATAGGTTTTCCCGGTCAATTTCATGATTTTGTCATTCAAGTTCATATTCCGAGCATTCAATTTCCCGCATTTCACGCTCGCAGCTCTGAAGCAGCTTTCAAATTCAAATTGGGTCATTCAGATTCACTATCCGAGCAATCAATTGTTCATTTGGGTCATTCAAATTCAAAGTAGGAGCATGCTTTTTGATAAATGGGCAATCAAATTCATTTCAAGCCGGCGACCGAATCTCCTTGGTCATTCATATTCGTGAAAAGGCAACCAAGTTCCAAATAAGTGCATTCAATTTAAAAGATTCATTGCATTTAGTTAGCTTGGGGTCATTGTGGGTGTTTTTCACTTAGTTTGGAATAAATTGGGCTTCTTTGGCAAGACATTTGCCATAATGTTATCATGCTTAAGTCCACTATTTTAGGTTTATGCTATAAATGCTTCCATTGAAAGTGGTAACATGGAAATTATATATAATCATATCATATTGCTGTTTATCTAGGCTTCCACATGAGATATTTTTAGATCATGTTGTTTGTCATTTGGTTGTTTAATTGACGCATTGTGTGGTTAGTGTTGTGATTTTGTCTTTCTATGGGTGGCGTCATCAACGAGTGTAAGTTAGGAATTATGTCGTTATGCTGTTAAAGTATTGAAGTATACATGAGCATAAAAGGACATGATATCATTGTAAACATACAAAGATTGGAAGAAAACTTCAATGAGAGTCATAGTTATGATAGTGTTGAGTTTCACGTTTTCGACCTTTGATTAGGTCATCTTATGAAATTGTAGGTAAAACAGAACAAGAACTGTTTTTGTATACACACTGATATAAGAAGGAATCAAAATGTTCAGTTTTACCTACAATTTCAATATTTTGACTAATCCTTTTGCGGAGTGTGCTCGTTTATCAGAAACAACCAACGCTCGTCCCGCTCTCCCCCTCATCATGCTCATAACCCCCTTTTTATCTTCTCCACTAAACTGAGTGCACGAAGTAGGAAATTGATCGCCTGAAAATGAAATTGAACTCCCCAAACAGCGTCATTGTGACTACGAGTTGAATTTGAATGCGCAAGTAGGAAATACAATGCTCGCATTTGGAAATTGAACGCTCATGTGTGATTTTGATTTACGGAAAGAGAATATGAGCGCCCATAAATGAAATTGATCGATCGGATTCGGAATTTGAAAGCCCGAATGTCTTCGCGGGGCGTGCGTTGCGTGAAATTGAATGCACGTTCATGAATTGGAATGAAAAAAGTATGAAATTGACCGGGAAAACCTATATATAAAATATAGTTAAGCTTACACAGTTTGAATTACCAATAAGATTCATGGTGTATAATGTCGTTTCTGAAAATGATATAATAATGTAAAATGAAAAAAAAAAACAAAAAACTGTGATCTCTTATCACTTAATGTGATGGACCATACAAGGAGGAGACCACCACTGGTAGCTATAGTGCATCCATACTAGATGTAAGCGATGGGTTGACCGACTTGACCGACCAGCACTGGCGTACTGGAGGGGGGGGGGGAGGGCTTGGGGGGCGTCAGCCCCCCCCCCCCCCCCCCCGCCCCAAATGAATATCAACCATGGTTATTTTTTTTTCAATTTTATATTTGTGATATCACGTGAATTTCATTATTTCTCCCTAGACTCCCTTTATACTGAAATTAAGTAACGCATTCACAATTTCCCAAATAGCATTAATAGCGAGGCCGAGAACCTGTCCGCCCGGGCGGACAGGTTCTCGGGATCGCGCCATCACTCGACTTGACGCGTACAGTGAGTTTAGCAGCTGTTTCGGGGAATATAAAAACTTCATAAAAAGAGTCCAGAATCTAGACTAGGGCAAAAGGGCAAAAGGTGCCTGGAACCAGCAAGGAAGCTTTGCAAAACAAAAACATCAAGTTCGGGATATACATCATTACTTTTCGAAAGAGGCAAAACAAAATAATCAAAGATAGTAATAGCGATGAAATAAATAATGGTCAAGAACACAGCAAAAGTAGGTCTGCGCATGGTAAGCCTGAAAGTAGTCAGGCAGCCCCCGGTTCCAGCCCCACCCCTAGCCCCGCCTGTGCCGCCTCTTGTAAAGATCATCCAAGGTCATCCCAATCAGCCAAAAATATCTTTCCCAGATACTTCTTTTGTTGGAAATGAGAAAAAAATAAAAATTGAACTGAACTGAAGTCAAAATTTCCTTTTCAGGTTTTGCAGATTGCACATTTTTTTAGTCGAAAAAATGAAAAAGCTCCGTATCGTGAGGGGGGGGGTACCCCCGGCTCGGTCGCTACACTCCCTCAAAATTGATCGCTTCGCTCTTCGCAAAGATTGAGCGCCCCGCCCCATATATATATATATATATATATATATATATATATATATACCCATATATATATATATAGGCTCATTACGCCACTGCCGAAGAGGTACAAAAAAGCGTCCTGGGGCCCGTAGCACAAAAGTTTGCGATCGATCGCAATTTTAAGACAACCATTCTGATTGGTCCAGGGTCAACTTTTTGAACGAGATGTGCATGAAATAATGGTCTTAATTAGCTGTTAGAACTTTGCTATTAATTGCAAGTCTTTGTTTTACGGGGCCAGGTCTACCTTCTCGTGTTGGGAGATGTTAACCTATTGTATTCAATGGGGATGAACAGACCAGAGTGGCTGGGTGCAAAAGTCTCTACACCTATATAGCTTTCGTGAGCAACCGACAACACGCCCAGCCCAGGTTTTGTGGATACAAACCTTCATGATTATGGACAGAAGTAAAGCTCAAGGCCGTACAGCCCAAGACCAGAATGGGGACAGCCTTCAATCCAGAAGCTGTACAGTGTCTAGTTACAATACTCTTCATGACTTCTTGAAATCACAGCCAAGAGAAGTTTCAAGATTGATAAGAGTAGAATATCTGGACAAACTAGCTTGAACATATCGTCGCTGAATTCACGAAGTGGCACAAGCCTTAGAATTGCGTCCAAAGTCAAATTTAAGTTATTTTCAGTTTTATCATTCTCTGGCTATTGTCTTTTATTTCACAATTTTTTTTAGAACCCAATTCTCTCTAATCAAATAGATAATTAAAGCATAGGCGCCAGAAGCTGATCATAAGACTGCACTAATCCATGTAAAATCGGCATATTAGTGCTCTAACATGCAGACTTTCAGCATTCTAAAATCAAAATTTTCTTACGCTCCCTCGTAAATCAATTAGATGCACTGTTTCTCATTATTTTGAAATACCGTCTATCATCTGTGAATAAGGGGTAGATACTTGTTTCACTCAGGGGGGTAGGGGTATTTTTGCTACCCCCCAATGAAAATACAATTTGCCGTGTTGTGATCAGCTTTTCTCATGTTTCTAGTCGTGTAAAAGAGCAGGTTAATTCTAACACCTAAAGTTTCTCACATTGTCTCTACATGCACATGCAGATAATAGACCTGTGTATCCCCTGTCTACCAGTGGCGGCAAGAGAAGGAGAAAATTTTCTCCCTATCAAGGGGGAGGGGAATCATGTTTGCCCACCCCCTTCTCTCTCTCTCTCTCTCTCTCTCTCTTAACCATAATTTGGAGTATAGTACCGATAGATATCTAGTATTGACAAATAGATAATTTAGCTTGTTAATGTGTTTAAATAGCCTTGAACTTATTGTCAGCCTATATTGTTTGTTACTGTTATTTTATGAAAACCAATAAAAACAGAAAAAAAAAATGCAAGTTTTCAGCACGAAATAATCTGAATTTTCATGCACGTCTGCGAAGTTGCAAAAAATCTATTTTGCCCCCACAGTGGTGCCCCCTCGCAAGACAATAAGGATTCAATTTGATGTTAAATGATGTCCAGTGAGCTTTCCTTTGCTCTAAAATACATGGCCTCCACATTCCATTTATTTCGCTCGGTCGCTACGCTCCCTCGTATAGATTAATGAAAACGTTTCTTTCAGAAAAAAAATTGAGAACGCGGTGGTACGGGGCAAGTGCTTCTCTCTGAAAAAGAGGGGGCATTTCAGAAAAATGCTGTGGGGCATGGGGTTCCCTCTGTAAAGGGATAATACAATGTTTGTTTTGTTCTTGCCCCTCGCAAGGTCATTGGATACAAAAATTTTCACTATCATAATGGATTCCATAAACTAAAAATTTTCAACTGGGCGCAGCTTTCCAATCAAAAGTCCTATCCGGCCCTCCCCCTCACGAGTATTATCGTATATTGGCATAAAGATGGCCGTATGTTCTCATATTTGGGCAGTGCTGAAATTTGAATTTCCTGAACATTTTCAACACCAAAATTGTATGAAATTTGTGCGCTCGCTTCGCTCGCGCGGACAAACTTGTAAAACTGAAAAGGGCAAAAGGCGTCGGCCCCATCGCTAAAACGTGCCAGTACACCATTCGTAACCATCCCATTGCCATGCCCGATGTCTAACCTCTCACGCTATCCTATGCTACCAGCGGTGAACAAATAATCTTGTTTCAGCTAATGACGAGAGAGAATGGGAAATAATCTATGATAACCATAATCAAATAAAGCAAAGTAAGTTCCCTTTTTATTTTCTTAATAAACGATTCTAAATTCTAAACATTGCACTTTTCTAAAGAAATATGTATAAAAGGGTAGAAATGTGCTTGTTCGGGGGGGGGGGGGAGGGCTGTACGCTGGTAGTAAGCTTTTGATGTGGGCCCCATAAAGTTTTAGGTGGGCCCCCAAGATTGTTTGCCCCCCCCCCCCCCCCCCCCCCTCAAGCTGGACCCTTCCGGCGGTACAAGTGCGCACGCCGTGTTACGCGCAATTGAGTTCTGTACAGAAAATTCAAAGTCGCGTGCTTTTGCTGGTTCGTCCGTGGATTTTTTTTCTCGCGCTGTAGTGACACAACACACGGCGGTTTCACTCCCATAGACCATGTACAAAATAAGCCCCCCCAAAACGCACGCGCAAAATCCGCGCGTGTTGTACTCAATAACATTTCAGGCTGTTGCATAATTTATTATCACAGACTCGCTCAGCGACGCATAACGCGAGTGAGAAAATGTGCTAAGTTTAAAGCCATGGAATTCATTTTTCGCTTACCTCATAAAGAATTCCTTCGAAAGATATCATGGACATACAAAAGTTCCACGGGAAAATATTATTCAGAATGTCTACATTTATCCAATATGACGCCAAAATACGATAACTCCAGAATTGTCTTCTCACTTTTGTCGGGACGTCCAGCGTAACTCGGCAGAAGCAAACTTTCATCTCATTTGAGCCGTGTTTATTCCGCCCAATATCATGAGAAAGAAGCACGTCCACATACATGCTTGCACATCTAACGAAAGATGGACCAGTCTTACACAATATATCTGATTTCCATTTATAACCCGTGGCTAGATTTAATGGAATCGAAATTCTACGACCAATTCAACATACTTTGAGCTTTAAAGTGCAGTGAACGCAAATATTGTCAATTTGAAGATTGGTAATTGCAGCACGGTATATATGTATATGATTGTCAGAATATTTTAAAAATCTTATGTTTTAGTAAGTCATACGCCATTCATTAAATAATGGTTATTTACTTCATCTTATTTGAAATATTAGATTTTCCAGAAATTGTACCAGTGACGTTCTATATTTATTTTTAAAACAAAATCTGTAAAATATGAGAAAATGAAATTGGCAAAAATGCTATAGCGGCAGTAGTAGGCGCGCGCGGGAACGGATCCGAAACTGGGTCTAGAATCAATGTAAACAATGTAGATAGTCTTCTTTAGACCACGTTGTATGCCAAATTTGAAGCATTCATGCAGTGAAAAGTAAAAGGTTTTTTCACACTGTCAAAATAGTCTATGATTACTATAGTACGTGTTTTTGTTCTCCGTTTGGAAATAATTTGTCGACGCTCGATAGAGATTTATGAGTGATTCACGTCGACAGGGTCTAAACGTTCTAGACCATGCATGTAGACCTAGATCTGTAGATTAGAAGATCTTCAGTAGAAGTAGGCCGGGTCAGGTCCCTCGCCGGCCGGTCCCGGATCCAGCGCTGCGCTAGCTAGCGCATAGCGTAGACCTAAGCTAATGTCTGATGCTTCTATTGGATCTCACTTATTCCTTGAATATTACGAGACCCACAAACAATTCAGTACAAATAAACAACTTCACATTATTTGAATAAAATATTCTTTCTGAAATTTGTAGCAAGATCATTTTATTTCAGATCATTGCACTTGAGGCTTCAGTGTATTGTTATTATTATTATTATTTATTTTTTTATTATTATTATTATTTTTTTTTTTTTGGGGGGGGGGGGGCCGGGGGCATCGATATGCCCTATAAAGTTTTTTTTTATATTGATGGGGAGGGGGGGGGGGAGAAAGCACTGGCCGGGACATCAAAATACCACCCTCCAAGTTATTGAAGTCTTATTGTTTTTGTCGGTTAATTTAATTAATTAAAACTGAGAAACATCTTTTTTAAAAAAATTCTGACGGTCTTTTTTCTTTCTATTTTTTTTTTTGGGGGGGGGGGGTGGGGAGGAAGAAACACCTTTAAAAAGCAGAGCATCTTTATCTCCATTACTTAATAAAAACCAAGACACCCTTCAGAAGCTTTGTCCCCCCCCCCCCCCCCCCCCGAACCGATACTCTGGCCATTTAAGAATAAATCCTAGTTTCTCGTCCCCTACAGTTTTTTTGTTTCTAATGCACCTCAAAACTTTTCTCCTTTTGCTCTATGAATATCAACCTAAGTACACCTGCACAATGTAATGACAAAGTTTTACATACACCATGCAATATTTAACTGAGCCTGTTGCAATCAAGGATTTTTTTTTCAAACTGATTGAATTCATGTAAAGGAGAATAATGTTTCAAATAAGTAAATTTAAAAAAAATAATAACCCCTTGCTCAATTTGAAATTATCCCAAAATAGGAATTTTGCTTGCCCTCATTTGTTTTAAAAGTTTACATTTGATTGTCAAGCCTTCAGCCTTCATTACAATACCACCATTGCACTTCTCATCATGCATCTCTCAAATTCATCTCTGGTTTTGCTCTAACACTCTCTCCATTTACACAACCCTTCATGAATCTACGTGATTTTATTTCGTTTCTCTAGTCATATATGTGACCTTTCATGTATGGCGTTTAAGGAATTTGTCATGTTTATATCTGGTTGTGTTGCTTTTCACATCGATCCTCATCTTCCACAACCTTTTGCATCAAATTTTCATGCATTTCTTCCTTTGCACACACAGCATCTGACTATTAACCCTCAAAGTTTTGACGAACAGTTAAGGGCAATTTACGAGAAGGAAACGGAAATTTCATATTGATTCTATAAAACTTTAATCAGCTATATGAATGTCAGGATCTTGAAAACGACCTCAAAAATACTGTACTGCTTTTTAGGTGTTTCATATATAATGATGTATTGTATGCAGTTCCATATGATTGTTTCGTTCTGCTGTTGCTGATTAAAATCTAAGTGCCCCCTCAAATGAATCTGTTCATCTAACTTTCACTGACAAGGTACAAGGGAGGGGGGGGGGGTGGTAATCGAATCTCCATAGGTCACATAGATCAACTTGCTCTACATCTACCCATAATTGCAACACCTAAAAGAGCGAAAAGCTTGGAAATGCAAATAACATGGACAAGAAAAACAGAACACCTTTCTTTAACACTATACATGTAGTTAGACTACAGTACAAAAGCAACATGTAGAATAAAGATAAGGGCAATAAATGAGAGGTACTGATATCATGGCGCAAGGGATGATGATGGAAGAGGCTGACTGAAATGATGATGATGATTCATTAGGCTTACATGTGCAAGATTAACAGAATAGAGGATTTTAAGTCTTCCCTTTCAACTGCTTGCTGCTATTGTATTATGAGGGAAAGAAATAGTGATTTTGACAAGAGAAAAATACTAGGATAAACTTAACTGATTCTCCAAAGAAAAGAAAGGCAAGGGTGCACCTCATCCAGAAAGATATTGCATTAGAAGGGTTAAGTGAATCATAAGTAGTTACATCTCATCTTATCCCCAAAAGAAAAGAAAAGGAAAAGAGATGGAGAGAGGGTTTTAAAAGCTGAGGAAGAAGCTACGACTGAATGTCACCTACCCCCCCCCCCCCCCCACCAACAACCATGTAATTGTTCTGTGAAATTTTCATCATTCAGCATATCCTGTCATCCAATATAATTCTTATCAAGGACAAGTACCTTCCAACTCTAAGGCCTTAGGTATTCTTTGGAGCAATGAAGCAAAATTCAAATTTTGGTAAATTGTCCAATCTACAAAATAATTGTTTTTGAAGTCCGGTAATAATCTCATTTTCAAAACTACAATTCAATCAAATGACAGGAGTCTATACCTTAAAAAAATTATTAAATACAAATTCATCTCAATGAATGATTCAAAGAAAATGTACATAGAAAAATACAGGTATATTAGATAATCTCATTAACTATTTTGTAATACACTAATAAAATGTACACACAATCTATATGCTGTCAATCAGGGTGATAAGATTGATGAAAATGTCCACAGAATATTAATGGATGAAATACCACTTCATAATTTGTTAGTGAAAGGAAGCATTTTCCTTGCTGTCAAAAAATCTTATTGCAACAGGTCGGGAAAATGTTGCATCATGAACGAAAGGTGTCATAACAGACAACTTTGAGTGCATACTGGCAGGCTAGTGAATTTCAAAGTTTGGAACAGTCGAACAACTGTAAGGTTTTGATTTTTTTTTTTAAAGAAACCCAAGGTCAATGAACTGTCCTGATGTGTGCTGCTGTCTCTTTGTCCTAATGTATCATGATCATCTATTGACATGGGTGTCTGCAGTCTGTTCCCAACACAGTCCTTGCTCTTGTACCAGTAGTTACTTGCTACATGTAGTTTCATCAGGTGGTCATTACAGATTATCATATTGATATCTCCTCAAAAGAAACCTCCCAAGAATCCTTCTGAACTCAGAGAAGATCATCTTGGAGAATGCTACCAGTTGATTGTTGATGGATTTAACCTACAGAGTCCTGTGATAAACCAAAAAGATACATTTTGTTTACCAGAATGTTCACACAACGACCCTTACATTAAAGAAAAAATGAGTAAATACAAGAAACACTGAACCAAGTGCAACATATGTGAAACTGATTTGCTGCCTTCCAAGCTGCATGTAAATCGTTAGTTCCATTACACAGTAAAAGAATTAAATGACAGCAAAGTCATTTTTTGTGATAGGCTTGTTGATGATTCTAAAGAACATTATTTTCTAATGCAATAGCATTAATCAAGATATTTTTGCCAATTACGCCATGCCTACAGCTACGTGAAATTTGTGTATGTTGACTATACAATCAGCTTTATTAGTCTACTGCAAACTGACAATGAAGACATAATATTGAATGGATATTTCACAAAAGGCAGAAATGCCCAAAATTTCTTTGCCGGTTCCAGCATGACTGCAGTTGCTAAGCTAGCAAATGTTTAAAGTTGACTTTGCCCCCACCCCCCCCCCCAAAAAAAAATCAGGTTCGCAGCCAGGAGTTTAAGGGGAAGGCTGCGGGCCTGCTTAAACACCCATGGAATATGAATGCCATACCAAAGTGTCCTTCAAGTTGTTTCAGGAGACTCAAAGTTCAAAATAGATATTCTAAGCTGCCATGACTTTCTGGACTGCCCCACCCCATTTCCTTCATGCAAATTTCATCTGCAGTTAAAATGAGGAAAAACTGCAAGTAATACAGCTGATTTTTCTCTTCAAACTTGCTGCTCTTTTCAAATATAATTTTACATGACATTTCTTTGGAGCTCACAATCAAAGGTGAGAATATTTTTTTCCTGAATCATGCAACTAAGGAAAAATGATGTGAACATAGAGAGATGCTAAATTTGGCCTCTTACCTTCTTTGAATTTTGCTTGGAGCATTCATCTGCAAAATAAAAGCTTCATTCCAAAATTCATACAGCAAGGATGACCAGTCCACTTCCGTTACAGAGGCACCTATATGTATTTCAAATAGATAATATAATATAATTAGTACCACCAATGAACTTTTTTAAAGACATAGCTATAAATGTTAATGTACATTGCATTGTGATGATGTTGATAATAATGATAATGCAATATTAAAAGCAGTACTCAATAATAAAGAATGATAATCATCATCATTAATAATAATAGAAAAGAATAATTTTCCCTTTTATCAACCAAGAAAACGATTCAGTCATGTCAGTTAGTTTTGAAATGTAGATTTGCATTCATTATTACTTGTGCATAGGCTATCTGCCTTCATTTTGGAAAAAGAATGACAATGTCATTGACTTGGACTTGAAAATCTGCATTACTGACATTGCCCCTCATTTTGAAATTTAATGACATATCAAGCATGTAAGAAATAAATTTGCACAAACCAATGATTTCCTGACTTCTTCACTATTTGTTTTCCTATGAAGACAAAGTGCGTAGACTTAGCCTAGGTCTTCACATTATACTCCAATAATACCTCATCAGTATTGTGGGGGGGGGGGGGGGAGGGGAGGGCACTCAGTATATGTGTCGTAAGCAAAATGTGTCGCAGAGAAGACCCCCATTTTTACACAAAAATTGTCATTCCAATGCATAACATTTTTTTCTTGTTGAGAAATAGGAGAAAAAACCATTCCAAAGCAAATGTTTCTCTTTTCGTTATTTAGCATTTTTGGTGAAATGTGGCTCGCACGCTGAACACCAAGGGCCTAAATCCTTGTTGCGAAGGGCCAGGGAAGGTTTGAAAAACAACACGTAGACTAACAAGAGATCTACTAAGGCCAAGTAAGAAAAAATATTAGTTTCTCCTCCTAACTTTTTGAAGAAAAGGAGGATGAGAGCATTTTTTTTTTTTTTTTTTGCCTTTTCACTGCACAATGCTATTTGGGTAGTCTAATTTCCAGTTGTTTTAAGTACAGCACGATGTGTAGGCTGTGCATACATTCGCAAGGTTAAACGGCTGGAAACAGTAAAAATCAATCGAAATCTCGCATTAAAAAAAAAAAAATAAATAATGCAGTGGCATCATACGGGCAGGGCCAGGGACAAGAAACTAATAAATTGTTTTACTTGGCCTAATCCTACATGACATCCCCAACAAAAAGATTTATTAACAGAGATGTACTTTGACTGATACTTCATTAAATTTAACCTACATGGAGATCGTAAAATCAATTCATTCAATCAGTTTATTCATTTCCAATATTATATTCTTATGGGTTAACATCAGATTGCTGGAATGTATCACAGGAATTTTGAAGAAGTTTGTCTCTGAGTCTTTGCTTTGTCAGTATTTTCAAAATATAAAAAAGTAAATTACCACATTGTAACACTAACAGTTACACTGAGTAACAGTTAGTTTGTGAAATTAACATGTAACTGTTAGATCTAAATCAATGCTATGATTTTAATCAAACCACTTTGATTAAAATCAAGTTAAGCCAAGACATTTTGGCATTGATACATAAAAATATTGACCAGCATTTGCTTTATCTGATTCCTAAAATATTTCTTGCTAAATGGCTGAAATTATTGCTCGATATCAATTGACCCCATGCACAACACGAGCACAGAAACAACATGCAACCCGCTGAGCAGGAATGCTGATGGAATAGACGGGAGCTAGCCACACTAGCCCCGGCCAGTCCGGCAGGCCATGGGCCTAAAGACTGGCGCGTATACGCGCAGTTCCACGCGTAACCTCTTCACACTAGCTTTTCTCATTATTTTAGGTCAGAATTCATGAATAAGCCCCTGTTACTTTGCTAAATCTAAAAAGATATAGCCATGGGTTAGAATTTTCATCCAAATGGTCGCAGAGCACAAATCGAATACTTCAGAAGCGAACAACGTTTTACTGGAGATCGTGCTCAGCATTCCACAAAACAAGAGTTACACGCAACCCTGTCTTTTCGACATATTATTCACCACCGGAAGTTAAACAAATGGCAATGAGCATTGAAAAAAAAAAGAGATACAATCTTTAATCTTTAATCGTGACATGTTAGAAATACTACTTGATGAACTGAGAAACTTCGAATGGGATGTTTGGTCTAGCAGAAAAAAAGAGGAAAGGACTGGGAGTAGAAGACTTGTAGATGGTTATATAACCATATTGAAAAACAGAAGTGGACAAGGATGCAAAAGGGCATTTGATTTCTTATACGTCCCCGATTCATTTGAAGAAAATCAAAAGCTCCTCAAACAGACTAACTGCTCTTTCTCTGGAATTATCAGTCTCTATTCACAGAATGGATTCTGGCTGTCAGCTTCATATCTTTGTTTTCGGACTGTGGTACAAACAAAAACACAGAGGTGGTCTATAAAATTAATGACAGTCAAAAAATGCACCAATCAAAGTCATTCCAAATGCATGAGACAATGGATGTTCGGTAAGGAAGTGTCAGCGCTCAAAAGGATGCCTAAGTTGTCTAAAAATGAGAGATGGCATCTTGCCAGACAGCAACCTAGACATCCTTTTGAGCACTGACACTTTTCCATTGGGAATGACTTTGATCGGCACATGTTTTGACTGTCATTAATATTTTAGACCACCTCTGTGCTTTTGTTTATACCCTACTGTCCGAAAACAAAGAGATAAGTTTGACAACCAGAAATCCATTCTGTGAATAGAGACTGCCATATCAACAGGGATTGCTGCAACTCTTATTTTAGGGGTATTTGCGTATGAATCATCATTGTGCTAATATTCTTTATTCGATTTGAACAAATGAAATATAAAATGTTTTTAATTAAATTGTCTTTCAAATTCTGTTGAAAGCTGTCCGATACAAAAAAACATATTTGAGCTATGATCAAAAGACAAAGTGGTTAGTTATTTTTGTGAGGTGTGTATATATACACACTCAACCAAAAAAGTAAGCCCCCTCCCCCTCCCCCTCCCCCCGTGCACTCCTTACATGATACATTGTGATCAGATAACATATACAGCAGCTTTGGCAACTCTCATGGAAATAAATACATGTGAGACAATTGAGAGAATAATAGCCTACCAGGAATCAAAGTTCCCCAGAGCTGTCCTACCATTTAGGAAATTTTGCAAAGGTTGAAAAAAATGTCTCCACCGGGAATCGAACCCGGGTCTTATCCTATGAACGACAATGCCCTAACCACTTGACCACGGAGACGGACCAGTGGTTTCGGCGACTCCAAATTCGCTTAACCGACAGCGAATTTGGAGTCGCCAAAACCATAAAAACCAATGACTTCAGGGGCTCCGTCCCCTCCCACCAGGGGCCCTACAGTCTCCGGACTCCGCCAGTTTGGGTGGCAGCCCGCCCCCCAACAGAAACGTTTCGTGGCCTCTGCTGTAAGGGTGTAGAAAGAGGTAACCCTATACCAGGGTTATAGGGAACATATTGTTTAGAATCTAGCCTCAGATCATTATGGAAAAAAGGCAAAATACGTTAAGATGAAATACAGTTTGAGACATTTCGCGCACTCCGGTATTCTATTCAATCCACTGTTCAGGATTATAACGAATTTGTGCCTCGGAATTATGAACCCTTCGCAAAAAGGGAAATACATGGACAAGCGCCCTTCTACATGTATTTCATTAAGAAAGATGAATTTTACCTCATGAATTTTATTGAGGAATATACCTCGTGAAATTTTTCTTTAATAAAACCTGTCTCGAACTGGACCCCTCGGAAGACCAACGACTGTGCTGTAATGGCACAGGTGAGCAGGATGATCCTTCCAGTATCATTTCCTTATGTCATCATACATGTTTCTCATAAATATTTTGTAAATAAAATGAAAAAAAAAACAACATCCAACCCTCATATGTCATTTTGTTCAATCTTCTGCCTTTCTTTTTCTTTTTCTTTTATTTTCGCCAGCTGATCTCCAGAGGATGCCAGATGAGATTCGGAAACTAAGAGAACAACTGAAGGTTAGATATCGTGAGAAATTCAGTGAAGTCAAAACATCACCTATCGACCCTTCATCACGCACATGGTTACAGCACATCTACGTCAGTCTCGTCTTGATGGGAGAAAGGGGGGAGGACATAGATTACAACGGTCTATTCAAGCAGATCAAAACAAAAACATCAAGAGGATTCGAAACACGCTTTGCTTTCCTTGGAGAAGCTGGTGTTGGAAAATCGACCTTGTTTGCCAAGATAGCCCTGGATTGGACTGAGGGTAGAATTCTGCAAGATATTCATCTCCTTTTCCTGGAATCGTTTCGAGAGATTGAAGAACAAAAATACTTTGGGGATATTGTCATGAATCACTTCCCAGATGACATGGACACAGAAGGTGAACAAGTGGATAAATACATCAGGGAAAATCAAAGAAAGGTCCTTATCTTATTGGACGGACTGGACGAGGCAAAAATTGATATCAAACGACCTAACCGCGATGACATTGTTGTATCAATGATAAGAGGAGAGAGATTCACTAACACCCCAATCCTCATCACCTCCCGTCCTTTTGGAGCTGATCACATCAAGAGTATTATGAAGGTCAATGAGCAGTACACGTATGTCAAGATTAAGGGTTTCTCAAAGAAAAACATGTCAACATACATTGAGCAGTATTTCAAAGATGACTTAGACTCTGCGTCTAGTCTCATTAAGTTCATGGATACAAATTGTATTGTATCTGAGCACATGGCGCCTTTCCCAATATTTTGCTGCATGCTATGTTACATGTGGAAAGAGCCATCTGGAAGGGAAACCATTCAGACCATGAGAACATTTTCACAACTTTTAAATCGTCTTGTGTTTTCACTTCAAGAGCATTATTGTTCTAAACAAGATGAGAGTGACTATAGCATGCACATGGAAAAAGCTGATGAAAGTATGAGAGAGCTGAGTTGTGTAGCGTTTCATGGACTACTAGAAAAACAGCTGATATTTGACGAAGAACAAATCGGACCGTGCATGAATGCTGCAATGACTGCATGTGAAGTTGGAATTCTCAGCAAGGAAGAGACATTGGCACCACTAAACATCAGAGAAAGGGAGCGGAAACGTTTCATCCAGGAATTCTCTTTCCCTCACAAGCTGTTTCAAGAATACACTGCAAGTTACTATCTTAAATCGCTCTTTCGCCAGGATCGTCCACACTTTGACACAATACTGACAGACAAGCTGATACAAGACTACAAGGAATTCAGATATGTCTTGTATTTTACCGCAGCACGTAAAGAAGTTGGAAAGAGGGTGATGGAAGTGTTGTGCGAAAAAGTTGATGACATGGATTTCATCATGGAGGTTGCTTATGAATGTCATGATCGAGAAGCCATCGATCCTGCCAGGAATCTTTTGAAGATTAAGACTGATCTTGAACTCTTGACCTACGAAAGTCACTTTGCTGGATATATCTTCACACTGGAAACATTAGGGGAAAAGGTAGTGCGTAGATTATGGCACTTCTTCTGTTCATAAATTTATCGAATTATAATTTCAATTGTGTCATGACAATGTAATGCGCATGCGATGCCAAATTTGGAGAGAGAAAGAGAGAGAGAGAGAATACTTCAGCCCTGTACATGCTGATAAGAATCGTACTATTTATTTATTATCTCGCATAAGGAACTCATGCAGACTACCATTTGTAACTGGGAGGTTTAATCAATCTTAAGCCCACCACACTCGCTAAACGATCGGTCTGCTATACGAATTTGGAGTAATTTGTTACTTTAATAACACTCGATAAGAACATTCATATAAAATACTAATGATCAAAAATCTGAATTGTCATAATTTCGGGCTATTGAGAGCTTCCTAGTAAGAAAAAGCAGGATCAAATTGTGACTCATAATCATAATAGTTTTGCGATTGCCTAGCTAAGATTTGAACCCGATTTAGTTTTACTCAGTAATTACCTCCACAAAAGGATGCTTACAATAGGGCAGTCAGACAGAATTCTCAGATGAAAGTCCTTTTAACATAGTAGAAGAAACATAGCTTTTTATTGTTCCACAGTTATTCATTGAGTCGTATACGTTTGTTTGTTGTTCTGTTTTTAATAACAGATCAAAATGCTAACAGTATCAGTTATTATTTTGTATAACAGGAGAGAGAATGTTCTTCGGTTGCTGAAAAACTGGCCGTTGACAAGCCCATCAAAGATCATGCATTAGCAGCAATTGGTCTCTGTTCACTGCAGGACTTACGATCGTTGACCATCACTGAGATGAGTATGCGTGCCCGGCACCTGGATGACGACTTCTACTCAGGAATATTTGCTGCAGCTTTACTGTCAAAGGTACCTGATTTTTTTTAATAACTTAAATGAGCTTGCGCAGATGTCAGATTTTGTCCACACTGTATGGCCGTAACAGGAATTCATGCGCATACTCAATGCAGCTA
>CM057154.1:26556959-26605198 GCA_029962745.1 Echinometra lucunter | reverse complement strand
GGAAGTTTCAAGATTGATAAGAGCAGAATATCTGGATAAACATGCTTGAACATATCGTCGCTGAATTCACGAAGTGGCACAGGCCCCAGAATTGCGTCCAAAGTCAAATTTGAGTTATTTTCAGTTTTATCATTCTCTAGCCATGGTCTTTTATTTCACAAGATTTTAGAACCCAAATTGCCCCCCCCCCATCATTCAAAAGGGGGGCAAAATCGATTTTTGCTCCTTCCCATGGGCCCCCCTCGCAAGAAAAAAAGAAGAAGAAAATTTCGGATCATAAGACTGCACTACATCCATGTAAGATATGCATAGTAGTGCTCTAAAATGCAGACTTTCAGCATTCTAAAATCAAAATTTTCTTACTCGGTCGCTGCACTCCCTCGTATATTAATTAGATGCACTTTTCCTCAGCATTTAGAAAGACTGTATATCATCTGTGAAAAAAGGGACAGATACTTGTTTCATTCAGGGGTGGGGTTATTATTGCCCCCCCCCCCCCCCCATGACAATACAATTTGCGGTGTTGCGATCCGATTTCTAGTCGTGTAAAAGAGCCGGGGAGCGTTTCATGGAGAGTTTTGGTTGGTGATTTTCACTGACTAATTTGCTTTCAGCCAATCAGATGCGAGGATTTTGAGTAGCTTATAACATTTTCGGTGATTTTCACCGACAAAACTCTTCATGAAACGCTTCCCAGGTTAATTCTAACGCAAGTTTCTCACATTGTCTCTACATTCACATGCAGATAATAGACCTGTGTATCCCCTGTCTCTTTGTTCAAAAGTTAAGGCATTTTGTTTAGGGGGAGTTACTTTTTAGTTGTGCTAATATAAAGATTCTTCTTAGTTTGTGGAAAGAAACATGAATAGCAGTGTTCCACCTTCAGCTTACATTTATGTGAAAACTTGGTATTAACATGATGAGTTGGTTTCCATTATACTCAACGGAATTTCTTAATGATATAATCTGTTTTATATCATTTTCTAGTTCCCAAAGGACCTGTCTCAAAACCTGAATTATGGACATTAGTGACAAAATCTAAAGAGAACCATGATTTCAAGAAACTAAAGAAAGCTTTACGTCGTCTTCGACATCTGTCAGAAACTGACGCATCAAAGTTGGAGAAGGACGACGACTTTTACGAAAGTCTGTGCGAATGGAAAAGTAAAACGTCTTCCGACCCCAATCAGCGAAGGAAGCTATATTCTGCCTGTTCTCAAGTCGGAATGCGGGACATCACCAGGACTCTAGAAGGTAATATGTGGCCTGAATTATTATAATGGATTTCATTCATGTAATAGTGGATAGCCGTGAAGGAATGAATATTAGGTTATTCTGGTGAGATCTAACGGTTAAGTACATGTCAACTAAATATGTGTTCAATAAGTTCATACTGAACAGACATGTATTTCAAAAGCTATGCATTTGATTGACATTTCCACATTAAACAGTGTCAAAATCTTCTGAGAAGAAATGACGAGATTTATATCAGTAGAAACGAAGAAATAAAAAATGTGTATTGTGTAGACATGTGCTCTGATGTAGATCTGACCAAAAATGCATTATGCTGTATGTTCATGAACTATACCACTTGGGTTTCAGTTTTGTTTGTTTGTTTGTTTGTTTGCCAGTCGCGACATATGTTTTTCTCTGCCCATTGCACGTGACGTTGTTATCAAGAGTGTGGTGGGTTTTTTTGTTTTGCTTTTTTTGTGTGTGCGAAGTTGTAGAGTGTGTGATGTCGTCATTTAATATTATCTGTTTTCAATCAACTTTTGAGCTTTTGATTACACATAACTATATATACCCAAAGTCTTTTTGAAGCATGATATCGTCCCGTCTTATTTCATGCAATGTCATGTACATGTAGTTTCCTGCTAAGATATTTTTGCATGCTATTATGTTTTTTACCATTCACTATTTTCTTCTGTACTCTTTGTTACTCGCCTTTCTTCTTTTCCATAGCCCTTAGAATCTTAATTTTAATTTGCGCTTCATAAAAATAAGTTTATTATTCTTATTTATTAAACTAATCACTGGCAATTGCTTACGCATTACTGTGACACATGCAGAATTCAGTCATTGTTCACTGTGTTTCAGTTAAATTTTCCTCATTGTGCTTATGGATGTTCTTCATGAGAAATTTGTATTCTCATCAAAGAAATGCTCTTTTTGTTTTGTTTTGTTTTGCGTCATTCTTCAGATCTCGTAAGGGATACCTCTCATCAGGTATCCCAAGCCGACATGGAAGACATTCTATGGGGAATTGGAGATGCAAGGAAAATATCTGAACTTCTGAGGGCCCTCAAACTAGCTCATGAAGCAGATACTGTGGCATGTGAAAAGGGGATAAGAGAGGCGATTGACATAGCACGGGGGCACCTAATGATGTGGCGGAATCGCGAGTTCGACATAAACCCTCTGGTTATCTTGAGTTTGAAGTTAGATGATCTACAGTGCGAGACAAACTTCCTTAAAAGTAAGTTACCAAGTTGGAAAACTTTTATTAGGTTACGAAAAATGTTTGTTAATCATTATCTACATCCCACAATCCATTACTTAACATAAAACAGGATCTGTGTAGTAACTATATAAAATATATTTAAGCTTACACAGTTTGAATTACCAATAAGATTCATGGTGCATAATGTCGTTTCTGAAAATGATATAATAATGTAAAATGAAAAAAAAAAAAACTGTGATCTCTTATCACTCAATGTGATGGACCATACAAGGAGGAGACCACCACTGGAAGCTATAGTGCATCCATACTAGATGTAAGCGATGGGGTGACGGACTTGACCGACCAGCACTGGCGTACTGGAGGGGGGGGGCTTGGGGGCGTCAGCCCCCCCCCCCCCCGCCCCAAATGAATATCAACCATGGTTATTTTTTTTTTCAATTTTATATTAGTGATATCACGTGAATTTCATTATTTCTCCCTAGACTCCCTTTATACTGAAATTAAGTAACGCATTCACAATTTCCCAAATAGCATTAATAGCGAGGCAGAGAACAGGGTCTCGGGATCGCGCCATCACTCGACTTGACGCGTACAGTGAGTTTAGCAGCTGTTTCGGGGAATATAAAAACTTCATAAAAAGAGTCCAGAATCTAGACTAGGGCAAAAGGGCAAAAGGTGCCTGGAACCAGCAAGGAAGCTTTGCAAAACAAAAACATCAAGTTCGGGATATACATCATTACTTTTCGAAAGAGGCAAAACAAATCAAAGATAGTAATAGATGAAATAAATAATTGTCAAGAACACAGTAGTTCTGCGCATGATAAGCCTGAAAGTAGTCAGGCAGCCCCCGGTTCAAGCCCCACCCCTAGACCTGCCTGTGCCGCCTCTTGTACAGATCATCCAAGGTCATCCCAATAAGCCAAAAATATCTTTCCCAGATACTTCTTTTGTTGGAAATTAGAAAAAAATAAAAATTGAACTGAACTGAAGTCGGAATTTCCTTTTCAGGTTTTGCAGATTGCACATTTTTAAGTCGAAAAAATGAAAAAGCTCCGTATCGTGAGGGGGGGGGGTACCCCCGGCTCGGTCGCTACACTCCCTCAAAATTGATCGCTTCGCTCTTCGCAAAGATTGAGCCCCCCCCCCCCCCCCCCCATATATATATATATATATATATATATATATAGGCTCATTACGCCACTGCCGAAGAGGTACAAAAAAGCGTCCTGGGGCCCGTAGCACAAAAGTTTGCGATCGATCGCAATTTTAAGACAACCATTCTGATTGGTCCAGGGTTAACTTTTTGAACGAGATGTGCATGAAATAATGGTCTTAATTAGCTGTTAGAACTTTGCTATTAATTGCAAGTCTTTGTTTTACGGGGCCAGGTCTACCTTCTCGTGTTGGGAGATCGATGTTAACCTATTGTATTCAATGGGGATGAACAGACCAGGGTGGCTGGGTGCAAAAGTCTCTACACCTATATAGCTTTCGTGAGCAACCGACAACACGCCCAGCCCAGGTTTTGTGGATACAAAGTTTAACCTTCATGATTATGAACAGAAGTAAAGCTCAAGGCCGTACAGCCCAAGGCCAGAATGGGGACAGCTTTCAGTCCAGAAGCTGTACAGTGTCTAGGTCCAATGCTCTTCATGACTTCTTGAAATCACAGCCAAGAGAAGTTTCAAGATTGATAAGAGTAGAATATCTGGACAAACTAGCTTGAACATATCGTCGCTGAATTCACGAAGTGGCACAAGCCCCAGAATTGCGTCCAAAGTCAAATTTAAGTTATTTTCAGTTTTATCATTCTCTGGCTATTGTCTTTTATTTCACAACATTTTTTAGAACCCAGTTCTCTCTAATCAAATAGATAATTAAAGCATAGGCGCCGGAAGCGGGGGTGCGGGGCAGATGGGCAATTCCCCCCCCCCCCCACATCATTCAAAAGGGGGGGGGGCAAAATCGAATTTTGCCCTCTATGGCCCCCCCGCAAGAAAAAATAGAAAATTTCTGATCATAAGACTGCACTAATCCATGTAAAATCGGCATATTAGTGCTCTAAAATGCAGACATTCAGCATTCTAAAATCAAAATTTTCTTACGCTCCCTCGTAAATCAATTAGATGCACTGTTTCTCATCATTTTGAAATACCGTCTATCATCTGTGAATAAGGGGCAGATACTTGTTTCACTCAGGGAGTAGGGGTATTTTTGCAACCCCCCAATGACAATACAATTTGCCGTGTTGTGATCAGCTTTTCTCATGTTTCTAGTCGTGTAAAAGAGCAGGTTAATTATAACACCTAAAGTTTCTCACATTGTCTCTACATGCACATGCAGATAATAGACCTGTGTATTCCCTGTCTACCAGTGGCGGCAAGAGAAGGGACAAATTTTCTCCCTATCAAGGGGGAGGGGAATCATGTTTGCCCACCCCCCTCTCTCTCTCTCTCTTAACCATAATTTGGAGTATAGTACCGATAGATATCTACTATTGAGAAATACAAGTTTTCAGCACGAAATAATCTGAATTTTCATGCACGTCTGCGAAGTTGCAAAAAAATCTATTTTGCCCCCACAGTGGCGCCCCCTCGCAAGACAATAAGGATTCAGTTTGATGTTAAATGATGTCCAGTGAGCTTTCCTTTGCTCTAAAATACATGGCCTCCGCATTCCATTTATTCCATCGCTACGCTCCCTCGTATAGATTAATGAAAACGTTTCTTTCAGAAAAAAAAATGGGAACGCGGTGGTACGGGGCAAGTGCTTCTCTCTGAAAAAGAGGGGGCATTTCAGAAAAATGCTGTGGGGGATGGGTTTTCCTCTGTAAAGGGACAAGAGAATGCTCCTTTTGTTCTTGCCCCTCGCAAGGTTATTGGATACAACAAATTTCACTATCATAATGGATTCCATAAACTCAAAATTTTCAACTGGGCGCAGCGTTCCAATCAAAAGTCCTATCCGGCCCTCCCCCTCACGAGTATTCTCGTATATTGGCATAAAGATGGCCGTATTTTCTCATATTTGGGCAGTGCTGAAATTTGAATTTCCTGTACATTTTCACCACCAAAATTGTATGAAATTTGTGCGCTCGCTTCGCTCGCGCGAACAAACTTGTAAAACTGAAAAGGGCAAAAGGCGTCGGCCCCATCGCTAAAACGTGCCGGTACACCATTCGTAACCATCCCATTGCCATGCCCGATGTCTAACCTCTCACGCTATCCTATGCTACCAGCGGTGAACAAATAATCTTGTTTCAGCTAATGACGAGAGAGAATGGGAAATAATCTATGATAACCATGATCAAATAAAGCAAAGTTTCCTTTTTATTTTCTTAATAAACGATTCTAAATTCTAAACCTTGCACTTTTCTAAAGAAATATGTATAAAAGGGTAGAAATTTGCTTGTTCGGGGGGGGGGGGGGGAAGGACTGTACGCTGGTAGTAAGCTTTTGATGTGGGCCCCATAAAGGTTTTAGGTGGGCCCCCAAGATTGTTTCCCCCCCCCCCCCCCCCCCCCCCCCCCCCCCAGCTGGACCCTTCCGGCGGTACAAGTGCGCACGCCGTGTTACGCGCAATTGAGTTCTGTACAGGAAATTCAAAGGCGCGTGCTTGTGCTGGTTCGTCCGTGGATTTTTTTCTCGCGCTGTAGTGACACAACACAGCGCGACACGAGCGCTTGTGCTGGTCGTGAATTTTTTGGGGTGCGCAAAATCGTACTTGCTTTCTACACGAAGTGCCACTTTGTGGATTCTTCCTATGCTGAAACAAAATTTCTACAAAACGATACCTGCGTTTGAAGCTTTACTGTGTCAAGATTTGAACTTAGTTTGAGTTTGATTGTTTGATTCTACATGGAAGGCGAGAGTAGATACTTGGCTTTATATCTGTGCTTGAATCATACATCTTATTCATAACAAATGGCAAGGAGCATTCAAAAAAAAAAGAGATACAATCTTTAATCTTTAATCGTGACATGTTAGAAATACTACTTGATGAACTGAGAAACTTCGAATGGGATGTTTGGTCTAGCAGAAACAAAGAGGAAAGGACTGGGAGTAGAAGACTTGTAGATGGTTATATAACCATATTATTGAAAAACAGAAGAGGACAAGGATGCAAAAGGGCATTTGATTTCTTATACATCCCCGATTCATTTGAAGCAAATCAAAAGCTACTCAAACAGACTAACTGCTCTTACTCTGCAATTATCAGTCTCTATTCACAGAATGGATTCTGGCTGTCAACTTCATATCTTTGTTTTCGGACTGTGGTACAAACAAAAACACAGGGGTGGTCTATAGAATAAATGACAGTCAAAACATGTACCAATCAAAGTCATTCCAAATGCATGAAGCAATGGATGTTCGGTAAGGAAGTGTCAGCGCTCAAAAGGATGCCTAAGTTGTCTGAAAATGAGAGATGGCATCTTTCCAGACAGCAACCTAGACATCCTCTTGAGCGCTGACACTTTTTCCATTGGGAATGACTTTGATCGGCACATGTTTTGACTGTCATTAATATTTTAGACCACCTCTGTGCTTTTGTTTATACCCTACTGTCCGAAAACAAAGAGATAAGGTTGACAACCAGAAATCCATTCTATGAATAGAGACTGCCATATCAACAGGTATTGCTGCAATTTTTATTTTAGGGGTATTTGCGTATGAATCATCATTGTGCTAATATTCTTTATTCGATTTGAACAAATGAAATATAAAATGTTTTGAATTAAATTTTCTTTCAAATTCTGTTGAAAGCTGTCCGATACAAAACACCAGAGGCGTCGATCCTGGGGGGCAGGGGGGGCAGTTGCCCCCCCAAAGAAAATTTCGGGGGGGCAAAGATATCATTTTGCCCCCCCAATAATTTCCCAACCAAAAAAAAAAAGAAAAAAGGAAAAAGAAAAAAGAAAGAGAAAAGAAAGGAAAAGGAAGAAAGGAAGTGAATTGAAAGCGTAAAACAAGAAAAATAAAGAAAATGGGAAACTGGGAAGCGCTCGCTCGCTTCGCTCGCTCGCATTTAAGTATCTTAACCAATGCCGATGATAATTACTATTCTTATGAAAGGAAATCGGTTTGCATCTTGTGTTTCTATCTAATGTTATACTATTCTTCTACTCATTCAAGGTACTATAACCAAACAAGATATCACTCCTAGAAATCGAGCGGCCAGTTGACCTAAAAATGAATAAACTTTCAGAAGACAACGGCCTGGATAAAAAGAAAAAAAAAACGCAAAACAAAAACATATTTTTCGTTAACTCACTCGCTACTCTCGCTGGTAAAAGCTAGATACAAGATGATTTCGGGCAGCAAGTAGCTTATTATAGCAGCGAGATTCCAAAATATCATTATATTTGGGCAGCAAAGTTGTTGACAAAGATTTAGGGACGAATCCATATAATTTTGCTGGGATCGGTCGTTGACTTTGCTCGCTATGAAACAGAATGGATTCGGACTGCAAGCAAGGTAGACTGCAAGCAAGGTAGCTAAAACAGTGTCATATTCGGCACACAGGTGATCGGATGTATTATTAAGATATCATACAGGCATGAGAGGTTTATAGTGTATTCTGATGATAATGATGATAATAATATTCCGTTCTTGTATTGCGCATATCACATTTTTATCACATTATTTTGATGACGAAATAAACTTCTATCCAAAGGGTATATTTTTCCTCGCTCGCTGCGCTCGCTCGTTTCATATTAATGGTTTTGAAAATCAAACGAATTCGGTGAGATGAGATCGAATAGATAATGTAGGTGTTTCATTGGCTTACAGCGTAATTTGCCGAAGGGCTTACTACATCTACCATGAAAAACAGTGTGTGCTACCTCGCTCGCTTTGCTCGCTCGTAATATTAAAACACAGAGTGGTTGGGGGGCAGCAACAGTGGACCAACGATGTGACAAAGTAGAGTTCATATTTGGCAGCGAGGTACCATATACATATATATTAGGTATCATTTATGCCTATATGATAACTAAACCCTTCTCTCATAACAAGAAATTTGTTATTTTTTGCTCGCTCGCTTCGCTCGCTCACAATATTAAAAAAAAAAGCAGGATGGTTCACATAGCAAGTTGCCTAATTTCCCCAATTTGAAAATGCTTCACGTTGATATAGGCCTATATTTATATATACATATATATATATATATATATATATATATATATATATATATATATATAAAATATACATATATATATATATATATATATATAAATATACACATACACACACACACACACACACACACATATATAAATATATATATATATATATATATATATATATATATATATATGTATATATGTGAGGGTGTGTGTGTGTACAAATAGTAGCCGTGGGTTCATCTCCGCTTGGTCGTCTTGCCCCCCCAATCCGAAAAATGGATCGACGCCTCTGCAAAACACCATATTTGAGCTATGATCAAAAGACAAAGTGGTTAGTTATTTTTGTGAGGTGTGTATATATACACACTCAACCAAAAAAGTAAGCCCCCCCCCCCCCCCCCCCCTCGTGCACTCCTTACATAATATATTGTGATCAGATAACATATACAACAGCTTTGGCAACTCTCATGGAAATAAATACATGTGAGACAATTGAGAGAATAATAGCCTCGCATGAATCAAAGTTCCCCAGAGCTGTCCCACCATTTAGGAAATTTTGCAAAGGTTGAAAAAATGTCTCCGCCGGGAATCGAACCCGGGCCTTATCCTATGAACGACAATGCCTTAACCACTTGACCACGGAGACGGGCCAGTGGTTTCGGCGACTCCAAATTCGCTTAACCGACAGCGAATTTGGTGTCGCCAAAACCATAAAAACCAATGACTTCAGGGGCTCCGTCCCCTCCCACCAGGGGCCCTACAGTCTCCGGACTCCGCCAGTTTGGGTGGCAGCCCCCCCCCCCCCCCTGCTGTAAGGGTGTAGAAAGAGGTAACCCTATACCAGGGTTATAGGGAACATTATTGTTTAGTATCTAGCCTCAGATCATTATGGAAAAAAGGCAAAATACGTTAAGATGAAATAGAGTTTGAGACATTTCGTGCACTCCGGTATTCTATTCAATCCACTGTTCAGTATTATAACGAATTTGTGCCTTGGAATTATGAACCATTCGCAAAAAGGGAAATACATGGACAAGCGCCCTTGTACATGTATTTCATTCAGAAAGATGAATTTTACCTCATGAATTTTATTGAGGAATATACCTCGTGAAATTTTTCTTTAATAAAACCTGTCTCGAACTGGACCCCTCGGAAGACTAACGACTGTGCTGTAATGGCACAGGTGAGCAGGATGATCCTTCCAGTATCATTTCCTTATGTCATCATTAATGTTATTATTTACATGTTTCTCATAAATATTTTGTAAATAAAATGAAAAAAAAAAAACATCCAACCCTCATATGTCATTTTGTTCAATCTTCTACCTTTCTTTTTCTTTTTCTTTTTTTTTCCGCCAGCTGATCTCCAGAGGATGCCAGATGGGATTCGGAAGCTAAGAGAACAACTGAAGGCTAGATATCGTAAGAAATTCAGTGAAGTCAAAACATCCCCTATCGACCCCGCATCACGCACATGGTTACAGCACATCTACGTCAGTCTCGTCTTAATGTTGGGATTGAGAGGAGAAAAGGAGGAGGAAATAGATTACAACGGTCTATTCAAGAAGATCAAAACAAAAGCACAATTAGGACTCGAAACACGCTTTGCTTTCATTGGAGAAGCTGGTGTTGGAAAATCGACCCTGTTTGCCAAGATAGCCCTGGATTGGACTGAGGGTAGAATTCTGCAAGAGATTGATCTCCTTTTCCTGGAATCGTTTCGAGAGATTGAAGAACGAAAATACTTTGGGGATATTGTCATGAATCACTTCCCAGATGACATGGACACAGAAGGTGAACAAGTAGATAAATACATCAGGGAAAATCAAAGAAAGGTCCTTATCTTATTAGACGGACTGGACGAGGCAAAAGTTGACATCAAACGACCTAACCGCGATGACGCTGTTGTATCGATGATAAGAGGAGAGAGATTCACTAACACCCCAATCCTCATCACCTCCCGTCCTTTTGGAGCTGATCAGATCAAGAGTATCATGGAGGTCAGTAAGCAGTACACGTATGTCAAGATTAAGGGTTTCTCAAAGAAAAACATGTCAACATACATTGAGCAGTATTTCAAGGATGACTTAGACTCTGCTTCTAGTCTCATTATGTTCATGAATACAAATCGAATTGTATCTGAGCACATGGCACCTTTCCCAATATTTTGCTGCATGCTATGTTACATGTGGAAAGAGCCATCTGGGAGGGAAACCATTCAGACCATGAGAACATTTTCACAACTCTTAAATCGTCTTGTGTTTTCACTTCAAGAGCATTATTCTTCTAAACAAGATGAGAGTGACTATAGCATGCACATGGAAAAAGCTGATGAAAGTATGAGAGAGCTGAGTTGTGTAGCGTTTCATGGACTACTAGAAAAACAGCTGATATTTGACGAAGAACAAATCGGACCGTGCATGAATGCTGCAATGACCGCATGTGAAGTTGGAATTCTCAGCAAGGAAGAGACGTTGGCACCACTAAAAATCAGAGAAAGGGAGCGGAAACGCTTCATCCAGGAATTCTCTTTCCCTCACAAGCTGTTTCAAGAATTCACTGCAAGTTCCTATCTTGAATCGCTCTTCTACCAGGATCGTCCGCACTTTGACAAAATACTGACAGACAAGCTGATACAAGACTACAAGGAATTCAGATATGTCTTGTATTTTACCGCAGCACGTGAAGAAGTTGGAAAGAGGGTGATGGAAGTGTTGTGCGAAAAAGTTGATGACATGGATTTCATCATGGAGGTTGCTTATGAATGTCATGATCGAGAAGCCATCGATCCTGCCAGGAATCTTTTGAAGATTAAGACTGATCTTGAACTCTTACCCTACGAAAATCACTTTGCTGGATATATCTTCACACTGGAAACATTAGGGGAAAAGGTAGTGCGTTGAATTAAATAGATTATGGCACTTCTTATTTTCATAAATTTATCGAATTATAATTTCAATTGTGTCATGACAATGTAATCCGCATGCGATGCCAAATTTGGAGAGAGAAAGAGAGAGAGAGAGAGAGAGTACTTCAGCCCTGTACATGCTGATAAGAATCGTACTATTTGTTTATTATCTCGTATAAGGAACCCATGCAGACTACCATTTCTAACTGGGAGGTTTAATCAATCTTAAGCCCACCACACTCCCTAAACGATGGGCCTGCTATACGAATTTGGAGAAATTTGTTATTTTAACAACACTTGATAAGAACATTCATGTAAAATCCTGATGATCAAAAATCTGAATTGTCATAATTTCGAGCTATTGAGAGCTTCCTTGTAAGAAAAAGCAGGATTAAATTGTGACTCGAAGTGACGTTGAAATCATAATCATAATAGTTTTGCGACTGCCTAGCTAAGATTTGAACCAAATTTAGTTTTACTCAGACTAAAATGCTTCGCATAAATCAGCATTTCGTTTGGAATATTCCTATCATTATTACAAACCTCCATTCGGACAAATCTGATTATTTAACACTTCATATTTAATGCAAAATGCGTTTCATTTTCAAATTAGGTCACAGTCGAAAAGCATGATGAGCGGTACGTGGCCTTTACGCGATTACAATTCCTCTTATTGCTTTGACGTTCAAGTACTACTTACTTCAAGATGTCCATGAACATGATGAGGGAATGAAAAGTATTATGTCCAAGACCAAAAAAAAAAAACAAAGAAAATAAATTAACAAAATAAAATGGAACGCAGACAAAAATAAGCTCACCATCCAGATCTACAAAAACACTAATTGTAATCGCACTGGAAGTCATAGTTATTCACGGTCCGATTAACTGTTATATACCACTTTTCTGCGTCTGTCTGTTTTTGTAATTACCTCCACAAAAGGATGCTTACAATAGGGCAGTCAGACATAATTCTCAGATGAAAGTCCTTTTAACATAGTAGAAGAAACATAACTTTTTATTGTTCCATAGTTATTCATTGAATCGTATGCGTTTGTTGTTCTTTTTTAATAACAGATCAAAATGCTAACAGTATCATTTATTTGTATGCAGGAGAAAGAATGTTCTTCGGTTGCTGAAAAACTGGCCGTTGACAAGCCCATCAAAGATCACGCATTAGCAGCAATTGGTCTCTGTTCACTGCAGGACTTACGATCGTTGAACATCACTGACGGGCACCTGGATGACGAATTCTACATAGGAATATTTGCTGCAGCGTCACTGTCAAAGGTACCTGATTTTTTTTTTTAACTGAAATGATATTTACTGATATAAGCTTGCGCGGATGTCAGATTTTGTCTACACTGTATGGCGGTAACAGGAATTAATGCGCATACTCAATGCAGCTATAGAGATAACCATGATAAGGATAAAAATGGTAAAACTCACCGATTTTCAACGATCATATGAGAAGAAGAACATTATCAGTGATTATTGTCACCATTCCTTGACCAATGCATTCTACTTGTTGCTCTATCAAAACACAACAGATTACATTTTATTATTGAAATTGAATACTCTGAATCATCATCATGAAAGTAAAAACATGAAGGGTCAAAATAACATTTCATTTTTTTTTTTCATTTAAGTAAAAATTCATTTTATCAATCATCTTTTTTATTGGAAATTCCATTTTTTAACACATGGATTTTCTTCATTAATAATAATGTAATGAGTATTGAATTTATTTTAGCATCTTTTTCTCCATCATCCTTTAAGTTGATGCTAATCAAGAGGGGCCACGGAAGCTTTGAGGCCACAATTTCGGCTAGAAAAAATTATCTCTAAATTGTAAATTGTTCATTTAATTGGCTTACAGAACCGTTTTTAAAAATAAAAAAGAAGGGCTTCAGGAGGCGGAACCCCCAAAACCCTCGCAAGGGCCCTCCACCTGTTTGGGTGTCAGCCCGCCCCCCCCCCCCCCCCAATGTTTTGCGGCCCCTGATCAAATCAATAGCGATATTGAATAGGTCGACAATAACACGAAAGAAATTTCTTTTTAAACTCTACATGATCATGAAACGTCTATAAAAATATGTTGAGATAACATTCTGGTATACTATATGCCATTCTGCCTCATTCTGAAAGAAACTGACTCAAGCATTTGAGAGATGTTTATAATCTAGAAAATAACTGTTGCATGTTCCGAGTATTTGTGTCATCGTAAAGAAATTGACTCAATTTTGCTGAAAATCACATACATCGTACACAGAATTGGGTATAAAAGACCAAACAGAGGCATGGCAGAATTGTAGGGTGGAATAAGTCTTTAACTATTCCTCTACCTATTTTCGAATATATGGGGATGATGTCCTCTCAGACTGATGTATCAATATCAAATTCAGCTGCTTTGTACGGGAAATGATTTCCAACAATATTGTCATTTCCCAAAGTAATATGTGTGTAGAAGACAATTAACATCATTCCTTCTCGTAAGTCGTATACACGCATTAAACATCCTTTTCAGTGCACGCTGACGGGAAGGAAATGTTGTACGAAAAGAATAGACTTTACGGTCATGTTTTAGTAACATTGCAAGTTATTCCGATTACTCATGAGTGTTTTTTTTTTTTACTTTTATTGGATAATACTGATTATATTGGTTGTGATTATAGGTTACTGTTTTTCGATACGTTTTACGACAAAAGTCAAACTAAAGTCGGGTTTGGAAATAGCGTACAATGTTTATGTTATTTTTCTGCCATGATTCCTTCGCATTCAGAGTTGGCCCGAGTCAAAATTTAGTCAAGTGCAGAATACATCCACAATACACCCTTTTAATTTTTTCATATAATTACAATGTAGATAATTTAGTTTGTAGATGAAAATATCTAATTTAAGCTGACTTTCCCGTCTTTCTGTTCATATTCAACATAAAATTGTTTCATATCTCTCCCTTTTCTTTTCTTTCCCTCATTTTTTTTTTGTCATGTCAGTATTGCTGTACAGTATATTGTTCGTAGGTCTAAGTGATGAAATTAACTGAGATTCAGCAATTTACTATTAGGAATGTCACATGACAGCTTTTGATAATCGCATACATATAAGAGCAAAGCTTTCACATCATATCAGCTCATGAACTGCACTAACTTCTGTTTGGTTTCATCCTCTCATTATAATCATGACTGTGTGCCCTGTGCCAAATCTTAGATCAGTGGATGCTCTGTCTTTCCCTTCATTTCTACACATGTCTCATTTACTCCTCTCTCCCTTTTTATCTCTTTATTCCTGAATCTGTTCGTCATTGCCATTATTCTTCAAATGTTGCTTCATTGGTCTTAGTAAGGGTGTCAGTAATGAGATACCATCATGGTGCGAGAGTTACAGAATATATTTCAATTGAACATGGAATCTTTTCTTGATTTTGCTATTTACTTTGTTCAACCTGTTCTGTCACACCACCAGATTCAAAAGCTGAAGCATAAAGCAAGATATCATATGATCGAACTTGGTCCCGCTGCCTCCTGTCATTACGCGAGAGGTCTCTTCTCCATTCCAAATCTTCAGTCACTGGAGCTGATCGATGTGAAGCCGGGTGATGAGTTCTTCTCTACGATGGCATCTGAGGCATCAAAATCAAAGGTATACCTATATACCACTTCTGCTGGGAACAGGTCATTTTCCCAATTATTTACGCATCTTAAAACTGAAAATTTGTGTCCAAATGATTATTCTCTTAAATACAAGTTACATTACCCCGCTCATGCTGACAACATCTACAATAACAAAGGAATAATGGGGATGGACCTATGTTTTGGATCTAGATTCTATGGTTCCGTCTAGCATGATTGCGTTCATTCATTTTTTAGAAACTTTTCTTACGTTTATATTTTTAAGTGACGATAGATGTCTCTCCATCTAGATGACAAAGGCCAAATTTAAAGTGTGATTTATAGAATAAACTTACATTGCAAAGAGAAACACAGTTTATCGTTACTTTTAACAAAGTGTAAAGAATTATCTTGACAACTATGATAGCTATATGCTTTGCAAGAATGCACTCACCTAATAAGAAAAAGAGTATATATTCATTTATTTCATTATTTATTTCATCTTTATTACATTTTTCCACTTTTTGAATATCTTTGGTTGAATTTTGCTTTGCTCTTACTTCACTGTTACTTCTCCCTTTCTTCTCCCTCTTTTTCCCTTTTTTGCCTTTCTTCACTTCTCTGTCTCTCTGTCTCTCAATATTTTCAATGTCGCTTCACTTTTTAAAGTGATATTATGATGCTACTACTGAAATCAGGGTATTTGGTATTAGATATGGTATCTGTGCCTGATCATTGCTCTTTGATAAACTGTCCTATCACATGATCTGATTTAGGAGATAAAGCACTACTGCACTAACTTCTGTTTCATCCTCTCATTATAATCATGACTATATGCCCTAAGCCAAATCTTAGATCAGTGGGTTGCGTAATGTTAATTATGATTTGGAATATTTCAATTTAGCCAATTCTCATTCATCCTTAATCCCGTTCACATCTACCAGATCAATGATACAATAAGATGGGAGTGGAAGTGTGTCTGCGTGTGTGTGTGTGGGGGGGGGGGTGGGCGGTGGTGTTTCGGGATTGATAAATAACAGAGAAAAAGGAATGGTATTCAAGGTATTCAAAATATCCTGTTGATCCATCGATCATGAATATCTCATATCGACCTTATTTTGTAAGCTACAAGTAACTTACCTCTCCAAAATTGGAAGGAAAAATCCTGCGCAGGCACATTTTCATACCTCTAACTTAAGTGAACACTGTTCATCGAAGCATGATTTTTTTTTCCAATTTTTCATATCATATGAAAGGTTGGTCCTTCAGCTTTCTATACATATCGACATTTCTTCATAAAATTACATATGCTCAATTTGGCAACCATTTCAAAAGTGTTACGTTTTTTTTTAGACACACGGTAGAATTATCTTGACAACCATGACAACTACATGCTTTGCAAGAATGCACTCACCTGATAAGGAAAAGAGTATGCATTCATTTATTTCATTATTTATTTCATCTTTATTAAATGTTTCGACTTTTTGAATATCGTTTGTTGAATTTTGCTTTTCTCTTACTTCATCCTTACTTCTCCCTCTTTTTCGTTTTTTGTCTTTCTTCACTTCTCTGTCACTTTGTCTCTTAATATTTTCAATGTCGCTTCACTTTTTAAAGTGATATTATGACGCTATTACTGAAATCAGGGTATTTCTTATTAGATATGGTATCTATGCTTGATTATTGCTCTTTGATAAACTGTCCTATCACATGACCTGATTTAGGAGATAAAGCACTACTGCACTAAATTCTGTTTCATCCTCTCATTATAATCATGACTATATGCCAAATGCCAAATCTTAGATCAGTGGATGCTCTTTCTTTCCCTTCATTTCTACACAGCTCACGTTTACTCCTCTCTCCCTCTTTATCTCTTGATTCCTGAAATCTGTTCGTCATTGCCATTATTCTTCAAATGTTGCTTCATTGGTCTTAGTAAGGGTGTCAGTAATGAGATTCCATCATGGTGCTATAAGTACAGAATATATTCATTTGAACATGGAATCTTTTCTTGATATTGCTATTTACTTTATTCAACCTGTTCTGTCACACCACCAGATTCAAGAGCTGAAGCATGAATCATTTGAAGAGACGATCGAACTGGGTCCCGCTGCCTCCTGTCATTACGCGAGAGGTCTCTTCTCCATGCCAAATCTTCAGTCACTGGAGCTGATCCGTGTGAAGCTGGGTGATGAGTTCTTCTCTACGATGGCATCTGAGGCGTCAAAATCAAAGGTATACCCATAACCACTTCTGCTGGGAACAGGTTTTTTCCGCCAAGTATTTACGCATCTTAAAACTGAAAATTTGTGTCAAACGAATAATTCACAATTTTTTTAAAAATCGTGCTGACAACATCTTCAATAACAAAGGAATAATGTGGATGGACCTACGTTTTGGATCTAGATTCTAGAACCGTCTAGCTGTAATGCGTTCATTCATTTTTAAAAAACTTTTCCCACTTTTTTAGGTGACGATAGAGGTCTCTCCATCTAGATGACAAAGGTCAAATTGAAAGTGTGATTTATAGAATAAACTCACATTGCAAAGAGAAACACAATTTATCGTTACTTTTAACAAAGTGTATAGAATTATCTTGACAACCATGACAGCTATATGCTTTGCATGAATGCACTAACCTAATAAGGAAAAGAGTAAGTATTCATTTATTTCATCTTTATTACATTTTTCCACTTTTTGAATATCTTTTGTTGAATTTTGCTTTGCTCTTACTTCACCCTTACTTCTCCCTCTCTTCTCCCTCTTTTCCCCTATTTTGTCTTTCTTCACTTCTCTGTCTTTGTCTCTCAATATGTCCAATGTCGCTTCACTTTTTTTAAGTGATATTATGACGCTATTACTGAAATCAAGGTATTTATTATTAGATATGGTATCTATGCTGGATTATTGCTCTTTAATAAACTGTCCTATCACATGACCTGATTTAGGAGATAAAGCACTACTGCACTAAATTCTGTTTCATCCTCTCATTGCAATCATGACTATGTATTCTGCCAAATCTTAGATCAGTGGATGTTCTTTCTTTCCCTTCATTTCTACACATCTCACTTTTACTCATCTCTCCCTCTCATATATCTCTTGAGTATGTATTCATTTATTTCATCTTTATTAAATTTTTCGACTTTTTGAATATCGTTTGTTGAATTTTGCTTTTCTCTTACTTCATCCTTACTTCTCCCTCTTTTTCGTTTTTTGTCTTTCTTCACTTCTCTGTCACTTTGTCTCTTAATATTTTCAATTTCGCCTCACTTTTTAAAGTGATATTATGACGCTATTACTGAAATCAGGGTATTTGGTATTAGATATGGTATCTGTGCCTGATCATTGCTCTTTGATAAACTGTCCTATCACATGCATGATCTGATTTAGGAGATAAAGCACTACTGCACTAACTTCTGTTTCATCCTCTCATTATAATCATGACTATATGCCCTAAGCCAAATCTTAGATCAGTGGGTTGCGTAATGTTAATTATGATTTGGAATATTTCAATTTAGCCAATTCTCATTCATCCTTAATCCCGTTCACATCTACCAGATCAATGATACAATAAGATGGGAGTGGAAGTGTGTGTGTGTGTGTGGGGGGGGGGGGGGGTGGGCGGTGGTGTTTCGGGATTGATAAATAACAGAGAAAAAGGAATGGTATTCAAGGTATTCAAAATATCCTGTTGATCCATCGATCATGAATATCTCATATCGACCTTATTTTGTAAGCTACAAGTAACTTACCTCTCCAAAATTGGAAGGAAAAATCCTGCGCAGGCACATTTTCATACCTCTAACTTAAGTGAACACTGTTCATCGAAGCATGATTTTTTTCCAATTTTTCATATCATATGAAAGGTTGGTCCTTCAGCTTTCTATACATATCGACATTTCTTCATAAAATTACATATGCTCAATTTGGCAACCATTTCAAAAGTGTTACGTTTTTTTTTAGACACACGGTAGAATTATCTTGACAACCATGACAACTATATGCTTTGCAAGAATGCACTCACCTGATAAGGAAAAGAGTATGCATTCATTTATTTCATTATTTATTTCATCTTTATTAAATGTTTCGACTTTTTGAATATCGTTTGTTGAATTTTGCTTTTCTCTTACTTCATCCTTACTTCTCCCTCTTTTTCGTTTTTTGTCTTTCTTCACTTCTCTGTCACTTTGTCTCTTAATATTTTCAATGTCGCTTCACTTTTTTAAAGTGATATTATGACGCTATTACTGAAATCAGGGTATTTCTTATTAGATATGGTATCTATGCTTGATTATTGCTCTTTGATAAACTGTCCTATCACATGACCTGATTTAGGAAATAAAGCACTACTGCACTAACTTCTGTTTCATCCTCTCATTATAATCATGACTATATATATGCCAAATGCCAAATCTTAGATCAGTGGATGCTCTTTCTTTCCCTTCATTTCTACACAGCTCACGTTTACTCCTCTCTCCCTCTTTATCTCTTGATTCCTGAAATCTGTTCGTCATTGCCATTATTTTTCAAATGTTGCTTCATTGGTCTTAGTAAGGGTGTCAGTAATGAGATTCCATCATGGTGCTATATGTACAGAATATATTCATTTGAACGTGGAATATTTTCTTGATATTGCTATTTACTTTATTCAACCTGTTCTGTCACACCACCAGATTCAAGAGCTGAAGCATGAATCATTTGAAGAGACGATCGAACTGGGTCCCGCTGCCTCCTGTCATTACGCGAGAGGTCTCTTCTCCATGCCAAATCTTCAGTCACTGGAGCTGATCCGTGTGAAGCTGGGTGATGAGTTCTTCTCTACGATGGCATCTGAGGCGTCAAAATCAAAGGTATACCCATAAACCACTTCTGCTGGGAACAGGTTTTTTCCGCCAAGTATTTACGCATCTTAAAACTGAAAATTTGTGTCAAACGAATAATTCACAATTTTTTTAAAAATCGTGCTGACAACATCTTCAATAACAAAGGAATAATGTGGATGGACCTACGTTTTGGATCTAGATTCTAGAACCGTCTAGCTGTAATGCGTTCATTCATTTTTAAAAAACTTTTCCCACTTTTTTAGGTGACGATAGAGGTCTCTCCATCTAGATGACAAAGGTCAAATTGAAAGTGTGATTTATAGAATAAACTCACATTGCAAAGAGAAACACAATTTATCGTTACTTTAACAAAGTGTATAGAATTATCTTGACAACCATGACAGCTATATGCTTTGCATGAATGCACTAACCTAATAAGGAAAAGAGTAAGTATTCATTTATTTCATCTTTATTACATTTTCCACTTTTTGAATATCTTTTGTTGAATTTTGCTTTGCTCTTACTTCACCCTTACTTCTCCCTCTCTTCTCCCTCTTTTCCCCTATTTTGTCTTTCTTCACTTCTCTGTCTTTGTCTCTCAATATGTCCAATGTCGCTTCACTTTTTTTAAGTGATATTATGACGCTATTACTGAAATCAAGGTATTTATTATTAGATATGGTATCTATGCTGGATTATTGCTCTTTAATAAACTGTCCTATCACATGACCTGATTTAGGAGATAAAGCACTACTGCACTAAATTCTGTTTCATCCTCTCATTGCAATCATGACTATGTATTCTGCCAAATCTTAGATCAGTGGATGTTCTTTCTTTCCCTTCATTTCTACACATCTCACTTTTACTCATCTCTCCCTCTCATATATCTCTTGAGTATGTATTCATTTATTTCATCTTTATTAAATTTTTCGACTTTTTGAATATCGTTTGTTGAATTTTGCTTTTCTCTTACTTCATCCTTACTTCTCCCTCTTTTTCGTTTTTTGTCTTTCTTCACTTCTCTGTCACTTTGTCTCTTAATATTTTCAATTTCGCCTCACTTTTTAAAGTGATATTATGACGCTATTACTGAAATCAGGGTATTTCTTATTAGATATGGTATCTATGCTTGATTATTGCTCTTTGATAAACTGTCCTATCACATGACCTGATTTAGGAAATAAAGCACTACTGCACTAACTTCTGTTTCATCCTCTCATTATAATCATGACTATATGCCCAATGCCAAATCTTAGATCAGTGGATGCTCTTTCTTTCCCTTCATTTCTACACAGCTCACGTTTACTCCTCTCTCCCTCTTTATCTCTTGATTCCTGAAATCTGTTCGTCATTGCCATTATTCTTCAAATGTTGCTTCATTGGTCTTAGTAAGGGTGTCAGTAATGAGATTCCATCATGGTGCTTTAAGTACAGAATATATTCATTTGAACATGGAATCTTTTCTTGATATTGCTATTTACTTTATTCAACCTGTTCTGTCACACCACCAGATTCAAAAGCTGAAGCATGAATCATATATAAAGCCGATCAAACTTGGTCCCGCTGCCTCCTGTCATTACGCGAGAGGTCTCTGCTCCATGCCAAATCTTCAGTCCCTGGAGCTGATCCATGTGAAGCCGGGTGATGAGTTCTTCTCTGCGATGGCATCTGAGGCGTCAAAATCAAAGGTATACCCATATACCACTTCTGCTGGGAACAGGTTTTCCCCCAAGTATTTACGCATCTTCAAACTGAAAATTTGTGTCCAAATGATAATTGACATTTTTTTTAATACAAGTCACATTACCCCGATCGTGCTGACAACATCTTCAATAACAAAACAATAATGTGGATGGACCAATGTTTTGGATCTAGATTCAAGAACCATCTAGCTTTAGTGCTTGCATTAATTTTTAAAAAACTTTTCTCATGTAGTTTATATTTTTAAGTGACAATAGATGTCTCTCCATCTAGATGACAAAGGTCAAATTTAAAGTGTGATTTATAGAATAAACTCACAGTGCAAAGAGAAACACAATTTAACGTTACTTTTAACAAAGTGTATAGAATTATCTTGACAACCATGACAACTATATGCTTTGCAAGAATGCACTCACCTGATATGGAAAAGAGTATATATTCATTTATTTCATTCATCATTTCATTTTTATTACATTTTTCCCCTTTTTGAATATATTTTGTTGAATTTTGCTTTATGGTTTTGTATTTCACTCTTAGACACTTCAGAGAAACACTATTTATCGTTACTTTAACAAAGTGTATAGAATTATCTTGACAACTTGATGCTTTGCCTCAATGTTCTTACTTAAGGAAAAGAGTATGTATTTATTTATTCATTATATATTTTAAGATCCTTACATTGGCTCCCTGTAAAACAGCGTATTATGTTCAAGATTTTGTTGTTAACTTTCCATTGTGTTCATGGCTCATCTCCCCTTATTTCACTGATCAAAAGTTATACCCCTTCAAGATCCTTACGTTCCTCCTTTTCCAATTCTCTTGTTACCCCCAAAGTTTCCAAAACCTGGGGTGAAAGATCATTTGTTTACTCATCCTCGAAGCTATGGAATAGCCTCCCTCATAACATCAAACAGTGCTTGACTTCTGAAACTTTCAAAAATTACCTCAAAACATTTCTGTTCAATTCTTCTTATTTTTTTTATAATTTCCTAAAAAGCGCCTTGAGCACTCTACAGAGTGGATTTGGCGCGATATAAGTCTTAATTATTATTATTATTATTATTATTATTATTTATTTCATCTTTATTACATTTTTTCACTTTTTGTATCTTTTCTAAAATTTTGCTTTATGGTTTTGTATTTCGCTCTTACATGTACACACTTCACCATTATGCTTCTCCCTCTTTTTCCTTTTCTGTCTTTCTTCACTTCTCTGTCTCTTTGTCTCTCAATATTTTTCAATGTTGCTTCACTTTTTTAAAGTTTGATTATTGTTCTTTAATAAACTGTCCTGTCACATGACCTGATTTAATAGATAAAGCAATCTGGCATCATCTGGGATAAAAAAAACATGTTTGTTTGCCGTAACAGAGGAAAAAAAATAGAGTTAGATCTTGAGAACATGTTACCCTATGTAGCCCAGATCGGTTTATCTATGCATGATTATTGCTCTTGAATAAACTGTCCCATCACATGACCTGATTTAGGAGATAAAGCACTACTGCACTAAATTCTGTTTCATCCTCTCATTGTTATCATGACTATGTGCTCTGCCAAATCTTAGATCAGTGGATGTTTTTTCTTTCCCTTCATTCCTGTTTATTTCACCTTTACCTCTCTCTCCCTCATAATCTATTTTTTAATCTGTTCGTCATTGCCATTATTCTTCAAAATAGGTTGCTTCATTGGTCTTAGTAAGGGTGTCAATAATGACATGAATGAGACAACATCATGATGCTGAATAAACAGAATATATTTCATTTTGGCATGGAATTTTTTTTTGGATGTTGCTATTCACGTGATTCAACCTGCCTTGTCACACTACCAGATTCAAGAGCTGATAGGAAGGGAATGTTAAATAAATAGAATAGACTCTACGATCATGATTTTGTAAAATTGCTAGTTATTCCGATTATGTACTCATGAGGGATTTTTTTTAAAATTCCTTTGTAATACTGATTATATGTGTTGTGATGATAGGTTTCTTTCTCGATACGTTTTCTGACAAAGGTCAAATTAAAGTGGGGGTTGGAAATAGTCTACAATGTTTATGTTATTTTCCTGGCATGATTCTTTTGCATTCTGAGTTGGTCTTATTCGAAATTAATTGACGGTACGCCAAGAATTATCATGATGTAGATAAATTAGTTTGTAGAGGAAAATATCTAATTTGAGCTGACTTTCCCATCTTTGATGTGGGCCCCCATAAAGGTTTGAGGTGGGCCCCCAAGAGTGTTTGCCCCAGGTCCCCCCCCCCCCCCCCCCTCCCTAAGATGGTACCCTTCCGGCGTGCCTGTACCCATATACCATTTCTGCTGAGAACAGGTTTTTTACGCATTTTCAAACTGTGTGCAAATAACAATGCACAACGGGTTTTTTTAATACAAGTCACATACCCCAAACATGATGACTACAATATCTGTAATAATAAAGGAATAATGGGAAAGGGAATATAGGTAATTGTTTTTTATCTAGATTCTACATCTGTCTAGTTTTAGTGCGTTCATTCATTCTTCTACTTTTCTCATGCAGTTTATATTTTTATGTGACGATATAGGTCTCTCCATCTTTTTAAGATGACAAATGTGATATACATTGCAAAGAGAACAACATTTTATTTTAACTTTTAACAAAGAATTATCTTGAAACTAATCGCTTTGCAATAATTCTCTCAGTATGATAAAAAGAGTAGGTATTTGTTTTAATTTCTTTTTTTTTTATCTTTACTACATTTTTCCAATTTTGAAAATCTTTTGTTGAATTTTACTTTGTGGTTTTGTTTTTCAGTTTTACATACTTCATCCTCATTCTCCCTCCTTTTCCTAAGTTCTCTCTCTCTCTCTCTCTTTCACATACACACACACACACACACACACACACACACACATTGTCTTTCAGTATTCTTCATTGTTGCTTAACCTTTCAAAGTAATAGTATGAAGCTATTACTGAAATCAAGGTATTACCTATTGGATGGCATCTGTGCTTGATTATTGTTCTCTAATAATTTCCCCTTGGTTTGGGGGTTCTGGCGGACACAACCCACCGCTGACCATGTCTGGCAGGAGACATCTACTATGAAGGGGAACATGCTTGACAATTTCCATTAGGTTTTATGGGGGTAACTTGTTTAGATATTTTAGCTTATTGTCTCAAACCTATTAATATCTGTGCATTGACGAATAGGCGTTTTTTCCCCTTGGTTTTGGGGCTTCTGGCGGACACAACCTACCGCTGACCATGTCTGGCAGGGGGCATCCACTATGAAGGGGAACATGCTTGACAATGTCCATTAGGTTTTATGGGGGTAACTTGTTTAGAGATTTTAGCTTATTACATATATTGTCTCAAACTTATCCTGTGTATTAATGAATGGGTATTTTTTTCCCCTTGGTTTGGGGCTTCTGGCGGACACAACCCACCGCTGACAATGTCTGACAGGGGTCATCCACTATGAAGAGTAACGAGTTTGAGTATTTCCGCTAGGTTTCATGGGGGTAACTTGTTTTGAAATTATAGTCCATAAGGTTTACAATGTTTTATTGAGCGGTAATGGTGAAGCATTTTGACTTTATTTTTGGGGCTTCTAGCGGGCACAACCCACTCCCTAAAATGTCTGGCATTGGTCATTTATTATTCAGGAGGTCATGCTCTCTAATTTCCACTAGTTTTCATGAAAGTATTTTTTTTCGCTAATCTAGCTCAATTTTTGGACTATTGTGGGGCCCCTCCAGACCGCCCCCACCACATAGAGCACGGCAGATGTGCATTTCCTACTTTAGTTTTGTCCATAGATTACGGCTATGACCATGAAAAAAGGTTAATTTTTTTTTGCTAAGCTAACCCCCTCTGCCTCCCGGTCTATATATAAAGCACAGAAACAAACTCAATAACTGAATACTAAGTAATTATGACATAATTCTACTATCAACGTAGTCCTTTGCCAGGACTGTTCTACTTTTCAGTTACGTTGTTGATCAATACCACAATCTTCGACCTCTACGCCCGAAATGAAAACAGCCGCACGATTTCCTCCCATCATCACAGTCCTTTCAACTCTGCCAATTTTACGACCGTCCCCCGAAAACTCCGGAAACTGACCACACCTCCGAGCCAACTTGATCTCCGCTCACTGGACGGTTGAATGTGACAATCATTTACGAACATTACGTCATGTTTCACAGCCTTGTGCACTTTGCACATGCATTTGTCACATACAAACTGTTCACGATTCGTTGAATTGTCATTCAAATCTCCGAAAATGCTCTCAAAATGTTCCCTATCTCCCTGTTTTCTTGCTCTTGATGAATCAAGTCGTGTATAATGTTTACAAGAGATCAATTCGGTATTACAGACAATGCGTCTACGATTCAGAGTCGCCATCTTCGAAACTCAAAAAAGTTTTCATAGTACCGGTACGGATTGAATAGCCAAAACTTCCAACCAGTAGTGGCGAAGCAGCATGCGCTATGCATGACCGAATCGAAGCCGGGTCGGCTAGTCCTGGCGCCCTGAGATCGCTGAAGGTGCTTCATTGTTGGTGAATCGAAAGTTACACACACGCACACACACTCTCTACTTCTGAATATTCATGAGCACTACCGGCGAAGGGGTTGGTCTCGGCATTACGTCAGAATAGTTATAGGTGAACTTTTGAACCCTTCTACTGGCAGAGTTTTCTAGACGTTGCGTTGGTGAAGGGCGTGAAAGAGGGGATAGCGCGATCACTGGGGAAGGCGCGCAGGGGGTGGAGAATGAAGCAAATGGAGAGAAATAACAAGTACACCGACGTGAAAGAGGGGCTAGCGCGATCACTGGGGAAGGCGCGCAGGGGATGGAGAATGAAGCAAATGGAGAGAAATAACAAGTACACCGACGTCTAGAATCTAGACTACTATCAACGGCGCCAAGATAGCGTACAGTGCTTACCTGATTATAGTGCATGCATCCTTTACGTAACATACACTCCTTAGGCCTAAGCATACACTGCATGCATAGCGCATCGATCGCATAAGCGCAATGAATGATGGGATAGATAAAACCGATTTTCTAATCGCGATTCCGTTCACACACACAACGCACAGCAAATAATGCGATTATTTTGAAAAATCGCACTTCTAACTGTGCGTTGTAGAATCGCGATTATTAGTGAGATTATTCCGTCCACACACAAAATGAAATCGAAATTCTAATCGAAAATCGATTTTTGAAGCTCACTTTTACCTTGTGTGTGAACGCCCCTTAATATAAAAGTAAGTTTCCGTTTGTCTGTACGGTGAGTTATTTTGAATATGACATTTGTCAGATATGTATTAGATCTGATACACAGTGTTTTGTTCTTTCGTATACAGACTCCTAAGATATCAGCAAGCAAACGCCCAGTTATCTGCTTTGTAACGGTTTGGCATCAATTACTTGGCATCTTGCGGAGAAGACGCAAACAATAAAGCAAACACCAAAACCAAACATAACAGATATAAACAAAACAAAACGAAACAAAATCTTTGAATGACTTTGAAAGGACAACCAAAAGAGAGTTAGGGTTTTCAAGAGGTGTTGAACGATGTGAAAGGGGAAGGCGATGATGATTATACTTGAATATTTTTGTCGGGGAGGGGGGGGGACTTAAAACATGTATAATGTTGTGAGATGAATCTTTGAAAAATATATAGATGGAAAAGTTTGCCTATTTACTCCCACCTTTCTTAGTAGACGAGGTTTCTACATGATTATGAAGAGCTTGTTTGCAAAAGGGGCTAGATCCACTTTTAATAAAAATTGAGTAATTGATATTAGAACATTGTTCAACTGTCATTTGAACAAATTAAATTACCAAGCTGAATTTTCAGAGCACTCATGAAAATGTGCTCTTCCTAATTTCACTTTTCCATAGACACCTGTACAAAACCTGGCACACAAATGCGTTTTTCTCTATGAAAAGTAGATCTAACCCTTTTTGCAAACAAACTCTTCATATGTAGAAGAATAACTATATACGAGAGAGGGAGGGAAGCAGTCAAGGAAAAATCATTTTTATAGCTTCTGGTTTATTATTATTGGACTATATACATAACTGCACTGGGAACCGTATTCATCTGGTTATCATGCGAAAGTTTATTGCACGTGCTTTTCATAATTTTCCTATAATCATCATGACAATTTGGAAGCGTGGGCCTGGGCGCTTGAGCTGAATCAAATTATAAGCGGAATTGAGAAAGAGGATGTAGCGAAGGATGAAAATATAGATTCATTTGCATGGATAATGCCCAAAATATCATACAACTTTGATACAATAAAAAATGTACGTGGATAAACATTGTAAAAACGATGGTGTGAAAAACTTGGGCTTGTAACATGAGTAGCAGATCATTAACATTCCGCACGAGTGTGCAATTATGCACATTCCCCCCCCCCCCCCCCTGCACAACTAATCAAGCGTGGTGCACGTGAACAAGAAATGCTTGGATAATATTGTTCTCGTATGTAAGGAAGAACGCAATAGGAAGTAAGCAGAATTGAACTAATTCGATCTATTTCTCGACCTTACTATCCCATCGGATACGCTGCAGAATCTTTTTATTAACAAAATTACTGAATTAGTTAATTGTGCTAGCATTTTATGCACAACATCAAACGTAAATATTTTTTTTTCCATCTCCTATTCTGTTATTCCACTAAGTTATTAAATCATTTAGATATAATCCTGAAACTTATTTTCCAATTAATCTCACAAAGAAAATAATGAACACCATCCCACGTTACATTATTTTCTTACCCAGAAGGCGCAATTTATATTCACTTGTTGAAATTGTCAAACATAATATTTCACAGTCCATGTGAAGCAGCCAAAGCTTGAACACGGAGAGGGAACTGGGTGTTTGTTTGTTGCTATGCACGTACGTTTGCACCGCTCACTTCGTGAGAGGAGCCATATTGAAATGTTAATAAGAGAATCACTGAACCGGTTCAATGAACAACGCCGGGATAGAGTACTTCTATAATACCTCCTCCCGTGCGTTACTGAGCAAAAACACCCCTCAAAATATGTTTTCCCCAATGAGCGCACTCGGGAATATGAAACACAAATGAATATTTATGAGAATGCATGAATCAAGCTATTTCATTAAAGTGTACTTATTTTCAATGAATATGATCAGAAGTTACTTTAATTCTCGAAAAGAAATAGTTTTTAAACATTTTGAATAATCATGAATAATTTGTATTCCATGCTTATTTCTCATTTGCTTTGTCTCCTGCGATTTATAAAGCGATACTGACTTTAATATACAGCAGTACTGGGATATGTATTTTATCTATTGTCATCACTTCTGGGAGGAGGGTATCCCCTCCCACGGTAAAGGAATTTTTCATAAAGAAAAAAAAAATCATGTGCAAAAGTCGCATCTTAAGAACACTTTTAGAGGAAAAGCTCTAACTTAACCAGTGTTTGGAAAACATACCGGGAGTGGACCGTTTTTAAGAAAACTTAAATATAATTATACCAAGGTTGATTAATTCGTGTTATATTCAACATACGGTTGGCGTCATTTCATTAAAAATATTCACTTTCGACGATGCAGTCATTCAAATTCAAACACATTGTACTGATAGTCTCGGTAGAACTCTAAGTTCGCGCTTAATCATGATTAAAGTCTTGAAGTAAGGTGATGGACGCTTCTTACAATAAGATATGGTGTGCTTCTAGCTATACATGTACTTGGCATTGAAACCAAAGACAAATTTTGAAAGCCCGCGTTATATTCAAGGTGATCTAAAGAGTTTTAAAAAAATCACAGAACTGAAATATTAAAGAGGGGGCGCGCGCCCTGGGCGCCCCTGCCTGGATCCGCCTACAGGCAAGCCATATAGGCACATATTCGTACTCAAAATTAGTCGATACTCTACATGTTGATCTATATACTATAGTCAACTTAGGAGAGTTTGGTAAACACTTCATTTGGGCATGCGATGGCAATCTATATTATTCAGACTCAGGTCCAGGTACCATAGTAACTGTTGTTGCATCATTATTTTAAAAACAGTATGAAGCTGATGAAACTCTATTCTGATTTCATTTCTGGCAAAACCCATATGTAAAATGCATCCATATACAACATAACCATTTCAAATTATTTTACTGGAGCTTGAAGAGCCGTTCGGTTGACTTGGAGTTACAAGTCGTTTGACAGATATTTTCTGATGAAAGTCATATGGTAGTAAGGTGGCCGTATCCTTCAGATATTTAATGGGCCTGACTGCATAACATTTCTTTAAACATGATTTTATGACCTTTTTAGGCTCATTCGTTCCGCTTCAGATATTTTATAGGCCCCCAGTGTATTTTGATAAAAAACATAGCACTTTGATCTTCTTAACAAAAGGTTTCAGGAAGTCCAGAACAGTGGTTCATAATCTAGAAAGCGCCATTCCCCCCCCCCCAAAAAAAAAATAAAATAAAAAATACCCCCCCCCAATGTTCCATTAAACTGATTAAGATAATACAAATCTACTGTACATCTACGATATTGTTTGAAAATAATTTCTTGTGGTTTGTGTGAGAGAGGAGGAGGGGGGTACTTTGATTAGAATAATAATGCAACATAACTGTCGAAAAATTAGGGTCTTACCCCCCCCCCCCCTTTGTGTTTCCCGAATATTTATGAAACATCGCTTGTTTAAGGGGGTGTAAACTAACATGAAGCCCAGGGGATCAGCACCCCCTGTGAAAAAAAAATCGTTCCCAGGGGCCTGTCTCTGATTGGGGATGTTAGAGTGTATTTATGATATTCCATTTAACATGCTTGCAAATTGCTTTATACCATGCCGTCTCCGGCCATTTCTCCCCCAATACAGCCGAGATAAGTCATTGAGTCATAAATTTCGGAGTGTGTATCTATATCTTCCTTTTGAAAACTGTAGGCCTACATGTACAAGATATGCAAAAAAAAAAATGGTCAGCTTTGAAAGATATTAGCCCAATGTAACACTGGATTTTTTAAAGAAATGACTTGTATACACCTGACCAAATTTCACGTCAGCATGGTAGATAGTCCCTTAAAATAACTAATGATATTCACTATGCCAGTAAAATCATAGAATTAGATTATGTGGGTTAAAATTAGTAATATATTAGAGCAGATTTATTGTGATTTTGCTTATGTGCGTCGATCAGCAAATGAGTCTTAAGTGAATCGCGGAGTTCGTGATTGCCTAAATTGGCCTTTTGGATGGAAGGCCGGGAAAAAACACGATCAAGTACGTAAGTAGAACATTCCTAACCCTTATTTCAGATTAGGAGAATGAAAAAAAAAAAAAAAAAAAAAAAAAAAAGAGAAACCATCGTCAGCGCCCTCATTTGACCATATTAGGTAGAACCACTAAACAATTCGGCCTCTTGCGGCTAATGCCTGTATATCTGCCAAGATGTCTGCGCCCTCGAAGCACCCATTGCATTTATGTGGTTCGAACATACGTGTATATTTGGAGTCAGCTAAAAACAAGTTTACGGGAGATCAACACTGCTATGCGCGCATATCGGAATATTCTCCTCGCCAAAAAAGTAAAGATGTTTATGAATAGGGCAACACCACCACTGTCACATCAAATGAAGGCAGGAAAGCCATTCGATTCGAGTGACTACACATACACTGTTGGCTTACAGAGAGTATATATTGTGATCACTCAATTCATACATTATCAATGTTTAATGTCTCGTGCTCTCCATGATTTCTAATTCACTATTTTTACCTGTAACACATTCATTCACTTCGGCATTTTCAGCATTGACATTTTTACCTTTGGCATTTATTTCTTCCTCTAATATTTTTACATCTGACATTTTTTGCTCTGACATTTTTACCTCTGACATTTTCACTTCTGACATTTTTACATCTGACATTTTTACACCGAACAAATGTATCCGAGTTACGTCGGTGACCTCCCAGTTCTGTTTTTTTTTCACCTACATGTGTACAAAATAACCTTAGCGCATGGGACAGACTTTTCCAATTCAAGCTTTCAGCTTCTAATCTACGTAAGCGAGCGTAAGGAGATAGAAAAAGGAAGATATTTCACTAAAGATATAATCTATTCATAAGAAAGCTAGATGAAAATTATAAATTACAAAGAAAACATTTCACTACTCAAACAGGAGGTGGCAGATTCCCGAATGAATTATTTTGTAAAAACTTTTTTTTTAATGTGATGTGTGTGTTTGTTTATGGGAGGGGGGGGTCAACCCTTAGCCTCCTCAATATGCCTGCATGCCCCCACTGTACGTTTGATGGAGATTGGACTATTAAAAGTACCCATTCTCATTTAATACATTGTTTTCCAAAATAATGCGTACTGGTAGACCTACTCTCTAAATTCCTTAGATTGGAAATCAGTCTATAAGACTGTGATGAGGGACCAATCCAAAATTCGATTGAGAAAAAGATTGACTTCTAAATCTATTAGACTGAGATTTTAAATCGAATTTTGGATTGGTCCCTCATCTCAATCTAAATAATTTAGAGAGAAGACATGGGAACAGTTAATTGCGTTTTATGTCATTTTCGAGGAGAAGAAAATTTGAAATGAAATACATTTCTTCTGGATGAAAATGGCCCTATTTATTCTAATTTTATATACATTTTCAACTCAGTATTTCTGGCCGACCGCATCATCTCGCTCGCCGCAATTTCATTTCATTTTCATTTAATTTATTTATTTCATTCACCATAAAAATATAGAAATATGACACATGCACATGAGATAGAAATGGTAACATAAGGTACGAGATTAAAAGAATACATTTACACCATGTACACAAGAGTCATTTTACACTCTTAAAAATTCCGAGTCAGACTTGACCCGGAAAATAGTCCATTGGGACCACACTCCATTCTGGGTCAAAAATGACAGGGATTAAAGTCACAATAACCCTGAATAAGGTCAATTGTGACCCGGAAACAAGTCTTCGTGACCCTGTTCTGGGTCATTTTTGACCCAGTATGGAGTGTGGCCCTAGCGGACTATTTTCTGGGTCAATCTGACACAGAATTTTTAAGAGTGCATATTTTTTTCAGATTTCAGATTTTATTTCCAATATAACACAAGACATAATAATTTTTTTTTCTTCTTTTAAGCAGAAATATCGTAAATAAACAAACATACAACATTTTTTCCTCTAATTAACATAAAAAAAAAACAAATTAAATGTCTGCTTGACATAGTGTATTAAAAGAAAAAAAATGATATTGGAAAAGAGAAATCCACAATCCACATATGGGAATGGGGTCAACAAAAAGAACATTTAGCATTGTAAGACGCTGACCCCTATGTGCTATAAATCACAAAAGCAAAATATCTTTGATACACAAAAGGGTGGCCAGAAAGAATGGGACTTCATTTTTTTTTTTACTTTTAACTCTTCAAAGAGGGGATGTTTCTTAAAGTGATTGGGATATTGTTCCAAACTGGGACCTTTAAAATGAATTGATTTTTTTTAGACATTAGTTCTAATTCTGGGTAAATGAGTACAGTAATGAAGTTACAGTAATTCATGTGCGACAAAATCATTGAATGATATCACATAATCAAAATATATAGGGAAATGTTTTAGCCGTAGAAGAACACCCACACATTTTGCAGTGCGATTGCACGCGACACCAATGTGTTCTTGCCAAGTCAATTGATGTCGATATACACACCAATAATTTTAACAACAGAAACCCGAGATATGTTCTGACCATTGAAACTTGGAGTGAAATCATTTTCGTAAAATTTTCTCTTTGTAAATATATATATTTTTAAACATTTACTAGTAGTTTATTATTAATTGTTGTTTCCCTTTTCTTTCTCCCCCCCCCCCCCCCCCTCCCTATTCTTCCTTCTTTCTTGCTCTGCTTCTATCCTCTTTCCTAACTCTATGCTCCTTTGGGAAATTACATGCACTTTTTGCAATACATGTATTACATTTCATATTTCTAACTCAGGGAATTTCTTACCTAATTTTCATCAGCTGAAGAATAATGATATCTGTGTCTACTACCTTGCCATAATTCATAATCTTAATTCCATTCCTCTGGGGTTCAGACAAGCAGTCACATTCCCACATTTAATAATTTCTTTAAGTGCTTAGTTATTTGAGTGCTGTAAAATGATTGTAATTGTATTTGTATTTGTTCTCTTTTTTATATACATGTATTACTCCCTTTCTCCCTGCTCCTTTTCTCTCCTCCTTTTCTTTGACTCTCTCCATTTCTCCTTATTCTCTTTTTCCTTGCTGATTTCCTTCTCCTCATCACCTTTCATCCTCTTGGGAGTAAATTTTAAGGAAAATGAGACCCTGGGGAAGATTGGTTTGGTGGGGGGGGGGATTTTTTCTGTTCTCTCCTTCCATGGAGGTTTATTTGTTTTCCCCTGGGTCTCATTCTCCTTTGTTGTATTGTTGTATATAAGGGGTATTTTACTGGTTGTAATTGATTGTTATTTATTCTGTAATTTGATTTCACATGTGTATTTATGTATATTTTTAATTTGTACACAAGGCATGTGTCGGTCTTTGGACCGTTTGTCCTTGTTTTTTATTGTTTTAACTGAATAAAATCCAATATATATATCAACCAATCATTCAATTTAATTAATTCACCATTAAACATGATTATCAATAAACTTAAACCTGGGTTTGACATGAACACACTGGTGTCGTCTGCAAAAAAAATGAAATGCAAAAGTTGCGAAGAACTAATAATATCATTAAATATAAATCAAGAAAAGTAAAGGGCCAAGTGTAAGAACAGGGGCTCTATTTCTTCATCTCTTTGCACGTATCAATACAATTTCACTGACTTCAGCTAATATCTCGACTCTTTCTTCGCTTTTTATCTTTTAACCTCCCCCCCCCCCCCTCTTCCTCTCTCTCTCTCCCTCTCTCTTTCCCTCTTTGTCCCTATAAATATTCCAGCTGTGGTATTCCATTTTCGTCAGATTTTTAATTAATGTCCTTATCAACACATACGGTACTATTGTTTTTGCTGTATGTTGTCTCCGAAATGAATATGACACAGTGAATAAAATATCTAGCAGCGTATACATCATAATTATTGCTGTATCCATTGTATGAAGAATGTATTGGCGTAAATCCCGCGGGATGGTGCATTTTGGATACATGTGTAATATCCAGCACTTGCAGACTTTTTTAAAAAGGGGTGGATGACATGTAAAATATACCAATGCTTTTCAAAGTAAAAAGGATATATTAAACACTCAATTTTTGAAATTTGGTGGCATGTATCATAGGCGACGGTTATAGTATGATATATTTATTTGAATGCTCTTAGAGTATATATGGGTACTCGTGTGTGTATGTTCGAACTAGAATTTTCGGGAAAAGATTTCGATTATCCCCCCCCCCCCCCCCCCCCCCCCCCCCTCTATCTCTTCGTAATGGATTTACAGCGGTGAAAGAATGGTAATGAAAAAGCAATTCTGCGCAAAGCGAGTGAAGTTTAATAAAAGTCCTGAATTTTTCTTCAATGATACATGTCTTGCATCTTATTTTCCTTTGTTCTCCTATAGATTTAACAAATATCTGGGTTATCACATGTCTGTTTTAGCTTTTCTCTCATTTTTTTCCAAAGGCTAGGTAAGACGAGTATGCTTTCAAATGATTTTATACGTTTATGTTGTGAAACAATCAACACATCGACAGATAACCTAATGAACCTTTTTCTTCATAGCAATGTATGGGTAGCCTATTTAGTTCGACTATCAATTCTCTTAAAACAGATCCAGACGCTGAAAATGAATGGTATGTCCATGATGACTCGGAGTATCCTTCATACCATTCTCTCTCTACCACGCCTTCTGTCACTCAGCTTGATGAATATCGAAGACGTTGACATGGACGATGGAGGAACAGTACATGTATGTATCATGTTATCACAACATCGCTGATATCATAATCTTGCTTCATATGCAGTTGGATAAAAAGTGGTTGGAAATATTAGAAAGATGAAATATGAATTATAATGAAATAATGACACGGGTAATCGCTGTAAAAAAACCAAACAAACAAGGAAATAATTTCACTTGTAGGTAACAATAATTTGGTTTTTAAAAAATGGAAATTAAGTGAACTCACATCGGCATTCCAAAATACCAAATGCATTGATATCTACTTTCTTTGCATCGATCATCTTCCACAAGCTTCCACTATATATAACCTTCATCTGATTTCTCTTTGCTACACAGGCTAAGCTCTATGAAAAAAGTTGACTTCATTTTTGTTCATTGCTAACTGATCAAATATTTACTCGGATCAATTCAAACAATAAAACAATTATTTCACGGAAATATTCAATCATGGTATTCAATGTCTTTTTAATGCTATTTCTAGTTGTAAAACACTAAGAATAATTCATGAGCCCTTCTTATTGTATATTCCGTAGACATCTCGAACCACCTCAGTTGAGGAGTTATCTTTGGATGGTAGGCATGTGACTAGCCTGTGGAAGCTCGGACTTCATGCATCATGTCCTCGAGTTCAAAAACTTAAACTGCGCTGCTTTCTGGTTATCTCATCAGACATCGTCATCAAGGCCTGCTCTCCATTCCATCATCTCACTCATCTTCACATCGAGGGATTTCACACTACACTGGATGATCCCATGTCGTTCAGCAATGCGTTGATAACGTCATGTCCTCAACTCACCAAGCTGTCCCTTGGCCACATTAAGTTGCAAAACGAGAATGCCACTAAGATCATCCAGTCTATGAAGACCCATTCACACCTGATAAGCCTAGAGTGAGTCTCATTTGATTTATAAGTGTTATGATATACTGTTGAGTATGCACTTCGATTATAATCTAAAAAAATTATAACTCTGGGTGGAACGCATTTTCTTTTCTTCTCCTTTCATTTTTTTCTTCTTTTTCTTTTTTCCCTTTTTTTCTTCTGGGACTTTACCTCTCTGCACTTGCTACCCTTTCTCCCTACCTCTCATTCTGTCTCTTATTTTTCTTTTTTTTCCAAAATCTCTGTCTCTGTCCCCATACCCTTCTTTCCTTTTATCCTCCTCTTTCCTCCTCTTTCTCTCAGTCTCGTTGTTTTGCACTCTTTCTGTGTTGTCAGTTGTAGACAGTCTTTCTCATAGTTGATTATTCATAGCAAAGTGCAACCCTATAAGCCTACATGGGTATAGCCATTGATACATACTTATCATGCTTATGAATTCGTTTATGTTTGATACTGGCTGAAATGGACAATATTTCCACCCTGCTAAAAAGACAGTAATTATCGTATACGATAATATTCAGCCATTGAATTATTTTAGGGCAAGGTTGTGCGTAGCTGCTCTGAGGTTTTGGAATGAAATTTTGAGAGAAAGGACGTAAATTAGGTGCTGTATTGATAATTCATATGATGAGGTACATCTGGAGGATTTTACAGCAGTAAACAATTTCTTCATAATTTTACGATATTTCTATTTCATAATTTGTTCTTAACAATATAATCTTTTTAATAAACGTGACTCCAGTCAGTTATGGTACTCATATCAGTTACTCATACTCAGTTGCTGTATTGCATGCACACTTTCTTAGTATACCTTGTCATGCGGGATTGCGATTCATACACAGAGCAATATCAAGCTTGGTCAGATGTGGAGCTGGTATCCATTCACACAATTCTTTAGCGAACATCACTAATGGCTTAAAATCTTACGTCAGATACTGAGCTCTGGAAATATCAAGACAATGTAATTATGTCTAATACAGGCTGTATAAGTGTTTTACCGACGAGGATCTGGATCCACTGATTACTGAGGTGAACAGCGAAGGCAAGCTGACTGTCACTGTGGAGCATGGCGTGGTAAGATATAACACTAGATTACATGCCGATACTCTCACCGATTTCTTTCTCTTCTTGCTAAAACAAATTTGCCCCCCCCCCCTATTTCATGCCATTTGTTCCCGAAGAATTACAATGTAAGTAATTCATATTGCCTCTTATTCTTGCCTGATTGCGATATTTTCAGCATTCATTGCTATACATGAACATTACTTACATAAACATTTCCATAAACAAGTTGTGTTTATTTATTTATTTATTTGTTTATTCATTCATTCATTTATCCATTAATTATCATCATCATTATTATTTTCATTATCATTATTATCATCATTATTATCATTATCATTATCATTATTATTATTATTAACATTATTATCATTATTATTATTATTATTATTATTATTATTGTTATTATTATTATTATTATCATTATTATCATCATTATCATTATTATTTTATTTTGATTTTCTGAAGCTGCCATGGAACAAACTGAAGAAAATTGCATCTTTTTGATTACATGAACATTTTCAGTGAATCATTCATTCAACCTTCAGAGCAAAAAGTGCATACACTATATCTTCTTTAATTTTTTTTATATGACTAAAGAAAAGATTATTCTTTAATGCCCTTTTTTCTTTAAGTCTCATAGAAGTAATTCATGTGTCGCTTTATTTAGCTTCTCTTATAGTGAGAAAAAAAAGAACTTGATGATGATAGTAGATGCATAGATAAAGACCTAGCCTAATTGACAAAACTAGATTCTAAAAAAAATATATATTACTCTTAATATTCCAATACCGATGAGTTTGAGTATACAAATAGCTGGGGAACGTTGTAGGAGGGAGATATGCCGCATATTTGGTTTTCTTCAATCACGGCAGCCGACTATGGCTTATTTCTTTTTTCTGTTGTTCAGTATAGCTCTGTCGATTATTGGAATTATTCGTTATTGCAATATCCACGGTTACGTACATTTATTTTCAAGATCAACAGACATGTATTTAGGACAAGTTTGAAATGACAGTCTGCATATTGTCAAATGTTTATGATGTATATTGACAAATATCTTTCTAGTTTTTGTACAAATCCCTCCTTTAAAGCATTTTTATCATTACATTATCATAACATTAACACTTCCTCTAATAATTCCTCATGCTGTAATGGATATTGCAAAGACTTTAACATCGTGGTATGCACAAGGCATCACCAGCATAAATCCATGGAGGATAATCCACCTTTCACTCTCAATTTTCTACTAATGGGAAAATGTAATATTGATGTTTTTTCTATAATTTCTGCAACATCCATCATATGGCACGTAAACTCATTAAATACGCAACAAAAACTCTTTGTGACACCAAACATTTAGGGTAACGCTTGCCCGACGACTAGGAGCCGTTTGTTTATTAGACATTTAAGAAATTGCACATTTGTTTCGAAATTGACATTTATTGCAAATAATCTGATTCTGTACATCTTTACTTTCCTACTTCTCCCTACTCAAATTCTTTACTAAACGATATCATTGTAAATATCCCTATCATCCCTATTCTAAATATGCGACAAGTAGGTCCAGGGTAAAAAACCAGAGATAAAACTCGATGAGCAAAAACTCTGGAAAACCTTTGGACCCACTTTTGCAAAATAAACTAAGCACAAATCTTCTGCTAACATCTTAAACAGCTTTATTATCATCCATTCAAATTTTGTTATGATGAAGAACACAAGCTAGAATGAAGTGCTACATGCATTTCCTTTCTACCACACCCTAGATACCCATGCTCCAATGAACCAGTGTACCCGTAATTACATTCCTAGGAAACCTCTGACAATGCTTCAACCCGACATACATCAGAGAAATGTATGCATACATTAATGAGACAAACAACATTTACCTGCTATACAAACGTAACGCAGGTAAATAATAATAGACATGGAGGGAGATTTTGCTAATTAAAGTCGAAATTATCGGGACTTTCTAATCCTATCTCTCGATTTTAATAGAATTTCAAATAGAAATGTTACTACTATAACCGTCGTTTATGATAGATTTATCAAAAATTTCTCCCCCCTTTTCTCTCTCTCTAAAAAAAAAAATGAGGGTGGGGGATGATTATATACTCCATTATCCCCGGGGTTTTAGGCCTATTGATATGCTGTTGCATTGTGTCGACTTCTCATCATCAGAGGACTAGGCCTACTCGTAACTTCCCCACGTTTCAAGGATTGATGTCCAGAGCTGACAGCAGCAGAGCAAAGAAAAGGGGCTGCGGACTAGCAAACTGCTGTGAATTAAAGCCACGAGGCTACCTTTACGGAAGATTACTAATCACATCACACCATTTTATTAGAGTTTTCAAACAAGAACAAACTAACAGAGTGACTTGTGCCCATTGCCCTGCATTTTCTAATTCAAGATGCCCATAGATTCTTCAACGTGCACGAGTACAAAATGCTCAAAACTATATGCGTGACATGCATTTCCTGTGGGTAGGCCTCTGCAGGGGCGGGGTATTTTGATGGGGGGGGGGCAAGATGATCCATATGTGAATTTTTGACGTTTTAAATTAAAAAAAATGGGGGTATAGTTACATGACCCAACCATTTCTTTTCCAATACATTTATTTCTTCTTTTTTTCCTTTTTTTTCTTCTTTTTTTCTCTCTGTTGTTATCTAGGTTTTCTCTTCCACTGCCTGCTGCTTTATCACATGTTTATATATAATATTACATGTTTTAGATGTATTTTGGGGTTCTTTAATTTGAAGAAAATATCTTAATAATATCATATTGATTGCAAATCATCTAATATCATTATGTAATAGTCTTTTAAGTTCGGCTCGCTTTATTGATCAAATCCAAATAAAAGAGAATTGTCATCACTTTCTTTCATTTTTTAAAAGAGATAGACTATAAAATCTTAACCAAATCATTTTTATTGAAAAGAGCTAACAACAACAACAAAAAAAAACACACGAAAAACTAGCATTCCTTCACATCACTAAATGACATGGCATACATTGTCTGGAACTTTTTTTTTACAGAAGGTATATTCATAAACGTAAATGATTCTGTACAGGCATTGGTATTTATTCAAAATTACAAGATATTTTGTGTATGTTTATTCACGATAGTCCGTGTTCTGTTTATTTCTTAATAAATAATAGCCATTCCATTAGGTGATAGTGCTCGAGACTTGAGCTAAGGACGTCAAGCAGCAAATACCAGCGGGCCTATCTGAACACATTGGGCAGATGACCCTCAGCAAACAAGTGGTGGCAGCAAACTTCTATGGCCATCTTCGCTGATAATCATCTTCAACTTGGTGAGCTCTACAATGTACAGGGGTAATAATTAGGACTCTACACAGCTCATTCCACCTCATGTTCTATATTAATAGAAGGGGTCGAGTAAGAATACATCAATCAATTATGCGTTGTATTAATGTTTTGGATTTTAAAAAAATATATATTTCTATGTGTGCAATTTCAGTTTGTTTTCAGCGGGATATTCTTATTCTTAGCAGCTTCTTTGCTCGCAATCAGCACAAAATATATTTGTGCTGATTGCGAGCACATCAATAACATTATTGAGCCTTAGTAAACAGAGGAAGAGAAAAAAAGAATAGAATGTATACAAAACACAAGTCAAAGGAAGGAATCAAAAAACAGAAAGCAGTGGCATATATATCTAGGGGGGCAAGCGGGCAAGGGGGAAGCGCCCCGGGCGGCACTTTGAGGGGCGCAAAAATGCAACCAAAAAAAAAAAAAAGAAAAAAGAAAAACGAAGAAAAATATTATGTCTTAAGGATTTTGTGCCCCGCCCCTCCCCCATTCGCGGGATAAATGCATCAAAAATAGAATATTCGAGGGTTTAAAATGCAAAGATTTTCTGAAGCTCGGTCGCTTTGCTCCCTCGCATGATCATTTCCACTCAGAATATCATAATTTCGCGCTCCCTATAATAGTCCTTAAACAAGTTTTTTAAAAGGGGGTTCAGAATTTAAAGATCCGTAGTGATGCAATTGTTGCTTTGCTCCCTGTCGTAAGTTTTATCTGCCTCTTGCTAAATACTACTCCCCCATGCAGTGTTGCCTAATACATAATTTGCAAATATTAAACATTTGAATTAAGAAATCTGACGTCTAATAAGGGCAGCACTTAGAGGGGGCTCCAAAAACACAAGAAAAAAAGAGAAAATGAAGAAAAATCATAGTCTTTAAATGATAAACGCTCCCTCCCCCATGCGCAGGGTAAATGCATCAGAAATAGACTATATGTGGTTGCCACATTTTTAGAGCTCGGTCGCTTTGCTCCCTGGCATGAATATATTTCCTTTCAGGATATCATGGGCTTTTTTAAATAGCCCTTTTGAAAGGGGTTCGCAATTTGAGAAATAATGATTAAGTTGCTTTGCTCGTTATCATAAGCTTCATCTGCCTCTTGTTAAATACTGCGCCTCGAGTATCATACAGCATTTGAAAAGGTTAAAAGAAATCTAAATCTTTTGTCGACTTGCTATCAAAATGTGACTGTTTCTCAAGGGTTTTCCTTAATTTTGCTCACAATTTAAAAACTGAGAAAATAGAAAACTGTTTATTAACATCTCATTTCGATCTTCTCTTCCGTTCACTTTCAATGGTCAGTTGCCAAATTTCCTGGGTAAAATGCGCAAGAAATTTCATTTTTACGGGTTGAAATTTGAAAGAAAAATCCCCACTTGGTCGCTTTGCTCCCTCGCTTATATCATAATGCAGAAACGCTTGGGCACTCGAGAAGGGGGGGGGGGGGCACAACTGCACTGCTTGTCCCAGCCGCCATAATGCCTGACAGAAAGCCATATTTAGTTCCAGAAAAGAGAGGAGAGGAGAGGAGGAACAAGGAAAAATACAACACCCTGTAAACAACATCTCTATTTGCTTCAAGAAAGTAGAAATTAATCTAAGAGTGTATTTAAGATGAAGATATGTACTCCCCAATCTTCCAGTGCTGTTCACACTCCGCAATGACTGAACACCTGCTTGTTAGAAATGCCAAAATGATAATAATAATGCAGGTTATATGCGCCGATTCCACATGAGTAATGTGCTCGAGGCGCATTGGAGAGGAAAAGAATTACACAGAAGCAGAAGTACACGAAATAGGCTTTAAAAAAAGAAAGAAAGAAAAGGAGAGAAACAACAACAGTGTGAAAGTAAATCTACTGGAAAGCAATTTCAGACAAGGATAAAATCTCTCTTTAATCGTATAACTGAAAAATGTCGACTGAAGTCGAAGCAGTAATTGTTTATTTTTCGTTTAGATGTATTGGCCCGAATTCACGGACAAGGGTTGGTTTAAACCATGGTCTACTCCAATCCTGGTTGAAAATTTCGCTGTGGACTGAAATAAGTGTAAATATGTGTTTTGCGCATAATAGCATGATTGTCCGTCCACTGGACAAGAGATCATGCGCGTACACGGTTATGGAGGTTTAAAACCATTGTTCAAAAGAAACTTCTTTCTTGAATTCGGATCATGATATCTATCGATGGATTTTAATGTTGGATGATGAGGCTAAATACAGTATTTCCACTGATATTCATTACCAGTTTCTGTGTTCTCGTATGTTATGGGCTTGATAATGCCGAGTATATGATTTCATTGTCGTATGACAGTCAGAGTCATATCAAAATGATATTTCCCGTAAGGATCTATTGCAATCACTTTCATTATGATGATGTACAATGTATATAGGCCATGGGCTAGTGGGGGTCATAGTGCACCCCCGGTGTGACTTACGGAAATGGTTATTTTCATGTAGCCCTGGGTCTAACAATTCAGAAAATTGATGTTGCCAGCAAAAAAAAACTGGGATGGAAGATACCCCCATGGACTTTTTGACCACGCCCTCATTTACAGCTGATTGTAGAAAATTAGGGGTATTGATAGTTTGTAACTGCTCTAACTTTGCAATTCTTCACATATATATGTTGTACGACCCCTTAAAATGTCGGCCTAATTGAGTTCTACAAGTTTGTGCTGCGTTTTATGCAAATTTCTATGGTGAAAAGGTCACCAGAGGTCACAAGTTCACAAATTTTGACCTTTAAATCTCTAATATAGAGCAAATGCAGGGATTTTTTTATCACAAAGACCCTATAACAGATTTTTTCCATTGAAATTTGATTAAAACATGATTGATTTAAAACATTATACGCTCACAAATCAAATCTTTGTTCACTCTATATAATAATGTGACATATGTATCTGTATTGAAAATGATGCATATGCTCCTTTTCATCAATGTACTTAATATGAAATCATTTACAGGAGCTGGTATTATATCCAACCAGAGAGGTGGAAGAGAGAAATTAACAATAAGCAGATCTTTTATATCACCTTGACTAATTTCTGAAAGTTGTCATTGCTGATGCTGTAGTAAGCATGAGAAAAAGAAAGAAATTATTTTCTTTTTCATCTTCTTTCTTAGACTTAATCATGAATATGCTTAAGATGTTCTGAGAACCTAATTGAATATATCTCTCAGATTATACTGGATTATGTAGTCGTTTTATGTTGGTATCACGGGGATGCCCCTTTATTTCCCATTACAAAGCTGTGATATGCATTATTATGTATTTTCAAGATTAGTATAGACCTGATATGAAGGGCAAGAAGTCTAAAGTGACACCCTGCACATTGGCAAAAGATTATTCTCCAGTATCGTTATAGTGATCTTTCCTTTCAAGTTTCATCATAATCATTATACATGTATACAGTGTTTTTAATGATATCATACTATAGCCTGATATTGTCCGTACATGTCATACAATGATTTTGCCAGTTTGCTTTGTATATACGGAATATATATATAGGCATGATAAGGGAACCAAATTGTAGTAGTAATGTGCATTGCCAACATGGCTTTTGTCTAAGTTGTATACAGTTTTCTTGTATAATGACTCATTTTTCTCGCTCGATGGAAAATTAGACCCATGTTATATAGGACCTTTACTGTCTGCAAAGGCTGTGCAGATATCATCTTTAAGCCTGTAAATATCTTTTTTCATATATTGCCCACATTCGGAGTGTGAATGACTAAGTACTGATGATTTCTGGATTGTACAGATCAGATCTCTAGATTGTAAATATCAGTAAGACGTGTGGACTATAGGAAATTGTCAACTATATAGAATCATGAAAACAACAAATGAATACATGTATAACTATTTTGGCAGTAAAACCTAAAGAATGAAATTTCATTTTCTTTAAAGAATTGTATCATCATTGTGATAAAGAGAGTTGATATTGCCTGTTATAGGAATTGGTATGTTTGTTTCGTTCAGAATCAGATGTTTTTTTGTTCAAGGTAAATGACTGTATATAGTAATACACAATGTTTGTCAATATCATATTTGCGTACAGGCATAATGCGTTAGCGTATGAGTAGATTGAGCTGTTTTATATTGAATCGCTAGTCAGCTCCAGGACTTACAACATTGGCGTTATCTGTCCTGTCGAACGGATATTGCTTGCTCTCAATTTTTTGCAAGATTAATGAACAAGAACATAACTTTGTATACATGTTAATGATAAGTTTATTTGTCGAGATATCGGTAACTATGTGAAGCAGCCGTTTCCCGGATATTATTGGTGGCAATTTTATAAATGATCATAATGTGCTATTATTCTGAACAATTACACGCAAGTATTCAAACATGACATTTTAGAAGTGGTTTCTTATTATCCTCAACAAGGTAAAAAAAAAAAAAAAGAAGTTAAAGTAGAGGAAATGTAATAATCCTTTCACCAGCACACTCCATGATGTATTAAAATAATTACTTGTGTTTGTATGCAGCTGTAATAACAAAGTAAACAAAAACTATCAAAGATCGACTGCTAATTCATGTGTATGTATCATTGCATGGGAACCTCACTTTGAAGCTGCCAGCAAGCACTGAAGTTGTAAAAATGAAATAGTCTACTGACATTTTCTTGAATGTAAAAGAAGGTAGAACAAGACACGACCAAATGAATCGGATTGAACTGAAAAGTGAATAAAATAATCTACTTTCATTCTATTTCAAATTGAAACTCTAGTGCCTTCCTTATTTTATGTTTACTGCACAATAGGAAAAGGACAACATGAAGACAGGAACTGAATGAACTGACCTTTGCAGAAAAAATAATATTAAAGCATAAGAGAGTGAGATATATATATATATAGAGAGAGAGAGAGAGAGAGAGAGAGAGAGAGAGAGAGAGAGAGAGAGAGAGAGAGAGAGAAACGCCGATGTATAAGTATACAGAGAAAGAAAAGAGCAGGGAGAGAGACAGTGCGATGGAAAAAAGGGGAATAAAGGAATTAAGGGGAAAATGAATGCGAAGTAACTAGTAAGCAAGACACAAAGTTGAGGATATATTGCACAGGGGTCAATCGCGGTCCGAAAGGAATGCAATGGGAGAGCGCGAGAAAAAAGAGAAAGGCCATGGTGTAAGAGAAAGGAAGGAAGGAGACAACGAACTGAAGAAAGACAGATGGGAGACAGAAAGAAAAAATGTGAATGTAGTAAAGCAGAGAATATAATTGTAGAGGACGAAAAGAGAATTAAGATCGTACAGGAATAGAATAAAATGGGAGAGCGCGAAAAATGCCGAGGTGCATGGAGAAAGTATAAAGAAAGATGGAGACAGCAAACAGGAGAAAAGACAGATGGAAGAAAGAAACAATAACTGTGAATGTATAACGCAGAGAATATAATTAGAGGACACAAAGAGAATTAGGGACGTAGAGGAATAGAATGAAATGGGAAAGCGCGAGAAAGAGAGAAAGGCCGTGGTGTAAGGAGAAAGAAAGAAAGAAAGAAAGACAGAAAGAAAGAAAGAGAGAAAGAGACAACCAACAGGAGAAAGCCAGATGGAAGAATGAAACAACAAATGGGAATGTGCATAACGCAGAAAATAAACATGATAAAGGACACGGGAATAGAACATGAAATGGGAGAGTGCGAGAAAGAGAGAAAGGCCGTGGTGTAAGGAGAAAGAAAGGAGACAACGATATGGAGAAAGACAGATGGGAGAAAGAAAGAACAAAAGGGAATGTGGTAAAAGCAGAGAAAAGAGGACACAAAGAGAAGGACATTATGGGGGGTGTTTCACAAAGACTAAGATTGATTTAAATCATTCTTAACTTCGGCAGGCCTTTCGTGCCACTGTTTGCTTTCACCATCGGTCTCTTAAGGGATGCGCAAATCGTGGTCATAAATTTGAAGAATTTACATTTTTTGTTTTCTTCATCAATGAACTATAAAAAAATTATCAATTCTTCAGATTTGTGACCATGATTTCAAATCCTTTGAGAGATCCATGGTGAAAGAAAACAGTAGCACTGAACGTCCAGCCATAGTTAAGTGCGATTTTAGTCAATCTTAATCTTTGTGGAACACCCCAAGGAGTCAATCACGGAAAGAAAAAAAAAAACGGCAGAGCGCGAGAAAGAGAGAAATGCCTAGCTGTAAAGGAGAAAGGTATATGAGAGAAGGAAAGAACAAGTTGAATGTGGTAAATCTAACAAAATATGTGAATGTGTAAATCAGAGAATGGAAAACATAAAGAGAAGGACAAACAGGAGTCATTCGAGGAAAGAAAAGGAATGGGAGAGTGCGAGAAAGAGAGAAATGCTGAGGTGTAAGGAGAAATAAAGGAGACAGCGAGCTAGAGAACAAACAGACGGGAGAAAGAAAGAAAGAACAGATGTGAATATGGTAAAGCAGAAAATGAAAAACAAGAGAAGGAGTCAATACAGACACACATGACAGATGTCAATCGTGGAAAGAAAAGAAATGGGAGAGTGCGAGAAAGAGAAAAGTCTAGGTGTACATGTATTCGGGATCTAAATTTCCGGACATTCTTAATATATTGATATATGTTTTCCTTTTTATTCTGTGTACTGTATTTTTTGCCCAGTATAAATAAAGTGTAATATTTCTTACCCCTTTTCATTATTGACTGTTTTACTTTGCGTAAGAGGAGGAGGAGGAGGAGGAGGAGGAGGATGATCATCCATTTTAGGTGTGGTATTATTCAAACCAAAGAAATAAGAGAATATGTATCATATGAAGAAAAAAATAATCAGTGGCGTAAGTCGGAGGACATGGACCCCTCCCCCTTCCTCGGCTGGCAAAAAAAAAAGAAAAAAGAAAGAGAAAAGAAAGGAGAAGAAAAGTGAAAAGAAAAGGGTGAAACCAAGGAAAAGGAAAATGGGAAATTGGGAAGCGCGAGCGAGCGAAGGGAGCAAGCATTTAAGTAACTTAACCAATGCCGATGATTTTACTAATCTTATGAAAGGAATCATTTTTCATCTTGTTTCTCAATCTGATGTAATGGGCTACCATTCTTCCACTCATAGAATGTTAGTAATATAACCACACCTGGATTTCACTACAAGAAATCGAGCGGCAAGTTTACCTAAAAATAGATACACTTTCAGTAGATAACGGCCTAGATAAAAACAAATATTCCCATTTTTTTCGTTTGCTAGCTCGCTACTTGATCTGGCTCGTAAAAGATAGGAAACATGATGATTTCGGGCACGGCCATCAACTTATTTCAGAAGCCATTAGAAAAGTGTCATAATATTTGGGCACGGCGAGGTGGGTCACAAATTTCCAAAAACATAAATGCATTTTGCTGACGAATCCATACATATTTTTTTTTTCGGGGGAGGGGTATGAGGGTCGCTGACTTTGCTCGCTCGTAAAAACAGAATGATATTTGACGGTAAGCGAGATACCTAA
>CM057154.1:26540276-26556459 GCA_029962745.1 Echinometra lucunter | reverse complement strand
GTTTGATTTCCGCTTCTTCTCAGACTCTGGTAGAGGCATTAAGAGAATAAAAGAAAACTAGGGAGAGAGAGAAAGAGAGAGAGACAGAGAGAGAAAGAGAGGCGAACTGAAAAACAATTCACAGGTAGTGATATGAAAAAGGTAATTTAGAGGAAGAGGGAGATGAATGTATCTATAGGCAATTACAAGTAGAAACAAACTGAAACAACAATATGTTAGAACTAGAGTAAGGAGAAATTTCTACAGGTACATGCAGAGAGAGACAGAGAGAGACAGAGAGGGAGAGAGAGAGAGAGAGAGAGAGCGAAATTATAAATTTCAGTGCGAGAGAGAGAGCGAACAAGATAACCATATATAGAAGAACATGCATTTTGTTACGTATGATAAGGCTGAAATGAGCTACCGCGCCTGGTATATTTCCAGATATTTCCTTATGTTATGCTGCTTTAAATGAAACAAAAGAGAAAACGTGAACACGCAAATAGGGAGAGAGACCCCTCCACTCCCTCCTCGCCCCCCCCCCCCCCCAACCCCTAGCTAGCATCCCCACACAAAAATGTGGAGACGTATATATACACTCTACTACATGTACAATATGCCACTTCTTAGTGAGGAGATCACCCATGTCAAAATATGCATTTTTATATGTACACTGCCGTCATGCATATATAATGAGGTGTGAGAGAAAGAGAGAAGGGAAGAGAGAAATTGACAACTTGGCAAGATGCCATTTACTTAACTGTATATATATAGCAAAATGGTTTCATAGAGCTCCACAAAATAGGAAAAGTTTAAGAGGGGAAAAACATGTATGAATAAATAAATAATGACAGAGTGGCTTCACAGACCGGCTTAAAACATTTAGCATGCACATTTACAACAACAACAATCGGGCGGGGATTACACAGCGGGAATACAAGCCCCCTCCCCACCCGTCCTTATTTTTCTCGACCCTGAACACCCATGAGAATCACGGTGTACATGACTCAGTGAGCAGAAAATATGTATTTCTTTGTGTACGTGTAACTATATAGTTTGCCACCGACTTTGCTATTATTCAACATTCAAATGCTGTTGATAGTTAGTTGTGTACTATCATTGCCATATTCAACTACTTAGTACCGGTACATAGCATTTTGGGAAAAGAATCACGTGTAGTATTTATTCCAGATCCTGGCGCTCGATCGACATATTCCACCAAAGTTCAGTTTTATGGGAGTCAAGACAAGTTTCAAGATCACAAATGGCAGCTTGAGAGAAACGAGAAAGGGAACCACGTGATTTACAGTGCGACTGTTACTTGTTAGGCCCAATTCTCCATTTTGAATAAGGAAGTTGAACAGCGGCCTGATAGAACTCACGATCTGAGCGGAGCAGTCACAACCCTTATCATTTTTGTTTCTCACAGAAACATGCAAGGTAGGATGGGGGGTTGGGTGTCCGGACACGTAACAAAAATGAAGCCTTCTTTTTTTGTCTTTGGATTAAACAAAAACTATACATTGATTTGTGCTAATTATCATCAATATTTGTTCGCTATAATATTTTCTAACATTTTGTGCTAAAATATTTAAGAGATTTGCTTGTGAACTTTTTCAATTGGCTGTTTTAAATCGACTGTCCGGGATATACAACCTGTCCGGACATCCAACAACTGGGTATAATGGTAGAACTAACTTTATTAGATGCTTGTTTCATATGGGCTTCAATATGACTCATTTGAATACTTAGAAAAAGAAAATCGGGATAATAGAACAAAATGCGTAAAACAGTGGTGTAAAAACAAAAATTCCAAAGGGCGCTATGTCTATATAGATCTAACGTTAGATCTATCCACCAAACACCTGTAGCTTTGTTAGATCTTTGTTTCCAGTTCCTACCTCGAAACATCAAAATTTTTGACAACTAGTTGCAACATTAGTCATCTAAAGAATGTGAAAGGAATGAATCCATGCATGAGCAGTAGACCCTACTTCTTTCTAGAAAAAAAAAATCGATGTTCGTTTTATATGGATTTAGTGCCTTTTGGATTTTTCGCAACAATTTTTAAATTTTTTTAAAAAGGAAATACTCATGCCGGATTTTTTTCCCGCATTCTATTTGTTTTAACAGCAAGCTGTTTAACATTAAGTTATTACTTCCAACCGTTCAAAAATTATCTTCCTAAGGAAATACATTAAATGAAGATCCTTGATTATTTTATTCGAAATCACTAAAACTAAATCAAATCGGATTTAGCGCCTTTTAAAAATAAATGTATATCTATCTCTGTGTTTGCTTAAGTGCAGGAATCAACTGAACTGACTGAGCCTGAACCCAAGCCTGAACACAATTACGATGGAAGCAGACCGAACCGACGGGGCGACTGGGCAACGAAAAAGGAGGGTTGATACACCTGGTACCAGGTAATACCCACCGCTCAAAACAAGACAAACTAAAACACAAGAAGCAAAGGAGAGAGGAAGAGAGAGAGAGAGAGAGACGCTCATCTAATATCGCCTGTCACGCCTATGAATGAGTGGTAATTGGAAAATGGAGAAAAATACAAAATATATATTCTCTCACCGAATCTTACAGGTTTTCCCCTCTATGTTATTGATTTTTTTTAGTGCTATTTCAAATAACTAGATATCTCATAATTTTCAGACAAACATGCGAAGTTAAATTTTCCTACTGCATCCATATTAATTCTTGAAACTTTAATGAAATACCTAATATCATATATGAGACTTCCTAACCTATAAACACAAAGATACCTCAAATCAAGGTATCACAATATTACAGAATGCTGCAACAGCTATAAAGAAATCAAGACAATGGCATCATGCCTGAAAGATATCAAGTTTGAACTGCTGCTGGGCGAGTGGATTAGAAATTGCTATAATCACATCTTATTATATCCCCCCTGGGGGAAGGGGGGCACTCAGTATAATGCGTACTGGTGGGTATGAGCCGCGGAGAAGACCCCCATTTTTACACTCAAATTTCCGTTCCAAAAACATAGCATTTTTATTTTATTGAGAAAAAGAACCAAAAAAAAAAATCGTTCAAAAGCATAGCAATTTCTTCTTATCAAGAAAAAAGAAGAAAGAAATCCGTTCCAAAGCTTTGCATATTTTTCGTCACAGCGTTCCGGCCGCATTGATCCGCTACAATGAGCTGCATATTTGGTGAAAAAAGCGGCCCGCATAGCGCTGTCTGACCATCCCCTCTGCGCGAGCGCACCCGGTGGCGATTTTTTTTTCCGTACATGGAAATGCAAATCCTCCTTGTGCGCATGTGCGCAATTTCTTGCTGGACCTTTCCATAGGCAATGCACGCAATCCTATAGACTGTCACGTACGACTCATTTACGATGGTTAGTAGTGTTTGCGTGCAGACCCTATCGCTGATACTTGTTGCATTCGCGCAGGCACTGATTTTCTCTCCTTCCCCATAATAATGCTCATTCTCTCTCTCTCTCTCTCTCTCCCTCTCTCTCTCTCCCTCTCTCTCTCCAATGTACTCACACTATTTCTGTCACTCTGTATTAGTACTAATAGTACTAACATGTATTTCAAATGTTCTGCTGAGGGTTAGAAAGCACAACAAATGCCCTTCTGGTTCTCAACCAACTATGGGATCGATGTTGCTTGTACGAGTGGTACATAGTGAGGGGAGTCGAACGCTGGAAAGTATTTAGTCAAAATACTAAATGTACAGTTGCAAATATAATTGTATTTCCATGTGTAAGGAACAGGTATCCATCACATCATCAGGAACATACAGGCATTTAAAAACAATAACAACAGCTTAAACAACAAAGAATGATGATGGCAGCTCAAAAAGTTTCGTACCTCTTCTCTGCCAAAGCCGAATATAAGATTAATCATGTTGATCCGGCAGCTTAAGATAGCAATCGGTTGAATTATCGGAATCGTTTAGTTTTCTTTATTATTTTAGTTTCTGTGGTGTATCATATCTATTTAATTATTTTTGTTCATAAAAATATAACCACACACACACCACACCGACTACACATGTAGGCCAGTAGGCCTACATAACAAAAGCGTATATTAGAAAGGCAATCTTATACTGCTTTCACATCAAGGTACGGACGTGCTTTCACACCTCCGTCAAAATTTGGTAAGGCCCAGAGCGATCGGTCGCCACAGACTGTGTCGGTTGCTGTATAGCTGACCTAGCCAGAAGCGGAAGTAGAGATAGTGCGTAGGCATGTATGGGGGTGATTGCATTTCGATCGGTCGCTGAGTACGATGTGCTTTCACATCTAGCTTGCATCGGTCGCCATCGGTCGCGATCGGTCGCTGAAGTACTTCAGCGACCGTACTCAGCAATCGATGAAATGCTTTCACATTATGATTTCATAGGTCGCAGCGACCGTACCTTGGTGTGAAAGCAGTATTAGATGCATTTTATATCGACCGGGTGTTTTTGACGATAAAGAACATGAAATGTACATTGCAGTTATAATCGTTAAAGGGTCCTTTCTTTTTTAAAAATATATTTTCAGTTCAACTGTAATAAAAAAAAAATATATACTGATGATATATATAAAAAAATGTATCCAAAATAATAACAAACTACCAACCTACTACTACTACTACTGCTACTACTACTACTACTCAGTGGCGGCACCAGGATGGTTAAAGTGGGGGGGGGGGGTGGGGGGCAAATGGAGGGCAAAGGAAAATGTTGGGGGGGCAAGGGCAGTCAATTTTTTTTTTTAGCGTGTATGGAAAAATCGAGTGTAAAGGGCAAGTTTTAGTAGCTGGCGTAAGAGTGGGGGGATGATTGAATTTTTGGACTATTTTTTTTCCCTCTTACACACATTTTGATATCGATTTTGTGAGCGAGCGAAGCAAGTGAACAAAAAATAACTGTTTTTTTTTTTGTTTTTAATCGCATTTTTCAATAGATATTCTGAAATATGATGAGCGAGCCAAGCGAGCGAACCAAAAATGGCTACTTTTCTTGTTTTTAATCGCATTGTAGAAAATAAATTTTAAAATATGACGAGCTAGCGAAGCGAGCAAGCCAAAAATTACCACTTTTTTTGTTTTCATTCGAAGTTTTGAAGAGCGGAAAATGGTGTTTTAGAGCACTTCACAGCTTGAATATGATGCTTATGACTACATCTACTTATTTACAAATTACTGTATAATTTTTCTTTTCAGTCCTCAAAATTTCTGGGGGGGGGGGGCAACTGGGGGGGCATTTGCCCCCCCCCCATGCCCCCCTTGGTGCTGCCACTGCTACTACTACTGCTACTACTACTCCTCCTCCTATTACTACTACTACTACTACTACTACTACTACTACTACTACTACTTCTACTACTACTACTTCTACCACTACTACTACTACTACTACTACTACTACTACTACTACTACTACTACTGATACTACTACTACTACTACTACTACTACTACTACTACTACTACTACTACTACTACTACTACTACTACTACTGCTACTACTACTACTACTACTACTAATACTACTAGTACTACATGTTTTCACAATGTTTTAAGAAAGGGACGATTGGTCTGCCATAATGAATTCTCATTCCGCTAATTATGTTCTTTATCTCTCTTGCGAGTATATAGGTATAGATTAACCAAATTATTAGGCCCCTATTCATTAGACCACCGGAAGTTATCGCATGTTCGTTTCATAATTATAAAAAAAACAGACATGTTTCTTCCTTGTCCCCCTCTCCCTCTCACCCTTCTCTTTCTGTCTGTCCGTCTGTCTACATGTATTTGTCTGTCTGTCTTTCTATCTCTCTAGCCTGCTCTGTGGCACTCATCGACCACGTGAATATATAGGGAAATTCGTCAAAGGTCTTTCAAACTTATTGCATGCTTCATGAAGCAACTGAAAAATATTGGCATAACAATGGATGGGAGGGAAGGGCATTAAAAGAATCTAAACTTAAATGTTTTTACATACATGTTTAAATAAGTCTGCGGAATCGTTTATTTTTCTTCATTATTTTATGTAAAAAAAGTTTCTGTGGCGTAAAGAAACCATTAATCATTACGTAATAAATTTATTGATCCCTGATTGGACGCATTGTAGATATACAGTCACAAGAATCCGCTCATGAGTCATATACAAGTAAAACAAACAAGAAACAAAACACTATGAGAAGAAAATTCCTAGATTTTTATCATTGTGTTCATCTTCATGTTTTTTTTTTTTTTTTTTTTTTTTCAGAACTTGTCCGGACAATTTCGTGACAATGTCCGGTCAAACAACCCAGGGTAACAACCAACAAACAAATACAAACGTCTTTCTAGTTCTGTGGTAACAACAGGTGTATGAATCTTGTTTACAAATTATATTACCGGTTTCAAATAATCACGTATATACATGGTAAATTTTGAAATTCTGTTGATCATAAAATCAGAACATTTAAATCATTCTGGTTTTCTATTTATCTCATTTGTCCTGCGATATGAAATAGTTTTTACCTCCTTACAAATACATTAATCAGTTCTGTCAATTCAGTCAGGTGCATTGTTATGGGAACATGCCCTGGGAAAGTTTTCAGCATGTCTGTTGAGACAGTGCATGGGGCTCTCACCCTTGTTTTTTTCATTGGAATGTTACCCAGGGTTCTTTGTCCGGACAGTGTCGCGGCTTTGTCCGGACATTTTCTATTAAACCAGGGCTTTAAAAAAAATTATCATACGGAAATAAAACTACAACCTTCGGCGAATTATTGGCTGTTCTCGTCTTCTTCGAGATTGAAACTATTGGGTTTTGAGCTGAAAAAGAGGTTTGTTGCTCTCGTTTTTACCACTGAATTGTGACAACTACGGCTATATCTTTCAAAATGATTGTATTTAGACTTCTATTTTCCAGTTTGTGCTTCAACATTATACTTTCTACAAGAACACTGTTTCGTAATTTCTGGCCCAGACTTTAACTCTTCGCTGTTTTATGAATTCATTGAATTTCATGGGAATAATAAAAAACATATTTTTGAATATTAATCAACATTTTTTTAAAAAAAATGATAGCCCTCAATTCATTTTGAAGAGTGGTTGACTTTGCAAACTTTGTTGGAATTTGGTCGCTGAATTTTTAACTTGAACTTGCAGGATATCACAGAACATTAATTTTTCGATCCATATGTACATGTATATCCTATATTCCTGTGGTTATCGTCCTTTCTTTTTCTTTTTTTTTTCTTCAGGAGCATTGTTATTCAGGGGCGGTGCTAGAGGGGGGTGGGGGCCGTGCGAATGCTCCTATGATTTTCAAGTGATAAAAAGGAAAAAAAGAGGAGAAAAAGAGGGGTAAAAAGAGAAGGAAGAAGGAAGAAGAGGGTGGGGAAATAGAGGCCTGGGGCTTGAAAATATATAATACCCCCATTTGTTCATTTAAAACATCAATAATTTCACCTATGAGTCATCTTGCCCTCTATCAAAATACCCTGGCGCCGCCCCTATTGTTATTCATTCGTTTCATCTGCCAGTGATAACTACAAATGAAAACAAAGCAACAAAAAAGAAAAACAGGAAACTGACAGTATAATACACATCACTGAGTTTGTATAATGTAAAGGTGTACATTTTTGTCCAATACTCATCAGTATACTGAGTTAGTTTGCACAATTTTTTTTGCGTGAACTTGTAGAAAGGATTCAACAAAACCAGAAAAAAAAAACACAAGCAGAAAGAATTACTGGGATCGAAGGGGAGTTTTTCAGGGAAATGTGTAAAAAGAGAATCATGGAATAAAAAACTCCAAGAAAATTATGACAAATGACGATCATCTTCTATTTTCTCTTCATGAGATTTTAGGATCCAGGAGAAGATTATTGTCACTGCGATGAAGGACACAAATTACTGTGCATTCCTCCCTTATTCAGTCAGGTCATACAAACTTTTTTCATGTGTGTTTCTTCTTTGATTGTAGCAGGAAACCTCAAAGAGTATAAAGAGTTATATTGACAATGTAAAAGAAAAATAACTATATTTCTGTGATATAGTAATGAATGTGTTGTTTTGATTATGAATATGTCGAATATGTGTACCTGAAACAATCCATCATTTGTGTTGGCTGCGTATGTAGGCTTACCTTCCCATTTGAGAATGTTCAAACCAGTAAAGGCAAATTCACTAGACTGAGACTCTGTGCTACTTATACATGTTGACCTGTATGTACAGGTATATCAGTTAAAGAAAATCATGCGATTATTGAATTTTCGCTTGAAGATATTACTCTTTCATTGCCTAATGAATGGTATAAAAACAGAAGTATGAATATGATTATTTAATTGAATCTATAACAAGGCCTGGTGTGGTGTCTATGGGTAAATATCTACATGTATATTCATACAAGTCATTCACTAATCACTCAAATTAATCAGGAATTGTTTCTGTTTTTTTTTTCAGTTGAGATAATTAGTTAAATATTACGTAAGAAAACCGTATGAATTTGTTTCTGTCAGCATTTGTTTATTACTTCACCTCAATAGTGTCATACATTTTCGTTTTGTTATACCTAATTCATTTCGATCGATAAACATCTGTGTATTTTAAGAGTATGTATCTTATCTATCAGTAAAAAAAACGGTGCGAACCATATTATGTAATATTTTAAGAAAGGAGAAAATCAATACCCAAACAATTGTTTGTAATGATTAGATCTATATCCTCAACTGTATCAAATATTTTGTATGATCATCATTCAGTCCTTGTATGGAAATACACAACTGCCCGCATGAGCCTTATTTCTGAATGTGATACAGCGAGCAAATCATTAAAAATACAGATTCATGTGACAACTATTTGTCCAATAACAACAGACCTGTGAATTTGTATTGCTTATTTGTTGTGCTTTGAGTTAATGGCCTTCTGGCCCTCAGCAGAACATTTGAAATAAGTACTGGTAGTACTAATACAAAGTGACAGAGATAGTGCGAGCACATTGCTGAGAGAGAGAGAGCATATTGGGGAAGGAGAGAAAAATCAGTGCCTGCGCAAACGCAGCAAGTATCAGCGATAGGGTCTGCGCGCGAAGACTACCATCGTAAATGAGTCGAATGAGACAGTCTATGGGATTGCGTGCATTGCCTATTGAAAAGTCCAGCAAGAAACCAAGTCCACGCACATGCGCACAAGGAGGATTTGCGTTACCATGTACTGAAAAAAATTCGCCACCCGGCGCCCGTGCCGCCGGGCTAGCTGCATGCACATTATGCCAGTTCCATAGGGATACATACGCTCTCACATGCAGGCGAACCGTTCCAAAGACCTCCGTTTTCACAAACATTTGTAGTTCCGAAGCCCGTCCGAAGACCCTCCTTTCCACAATAAGCCCGTTCCAAAGCCTCTGTTTTATGTCTCGCCCCCGGCACATTCCTACCACTTTTGAGGTCGAGTGACTGTGCCCCCCCCTCCCCCGGGATTATACCTCATGAAGTCTCAGACCTATTTTGTTTTAATATAACTAATAGAACTAATGGAACTAATGGAACTAATAGAAAATAATAAATCATAAATTTGAACAGCTTGCTCCCGGGGGGGCTAAACCCGCTATAGGTAATTTAAATTGGGGCAGGGACTTATGCGAGATTTGGCTGCTTTATGTTTTGTTTTGTTTTGTTTTGTTTTGTTTTTGTTTTTTGTTTTTTTAATTTTTTTTTTACATACTTAAAAGTTGTTTTAATCGAATATATTGTGTCACATTCTAGTATATATCTATCATATTCTGTTACATTTTGTTATATTCTGTTATGTTTTTGTGGAAATCCTGGTATACATTGCTATTCATGTTATACTTTGTTCTTTATATGTTATATTTTATTTTGTAAAATTTTTGTTGATGTTTGTGAAAAAAAAAATTGAGAATAATCCAATTTGTCTGGATTACAAATCAATAAAAGTTGAATTGAATTGAATTGAATTGAATCATAACTAATACTTTGATTTGGAAAGGCTAAAGTGCTTACTTAGGCCCTACAATCCGGGGGGGGGGGGGGGGGGGGTACTCGACCCCAAAAGTGGTACGTATGTATCGCGGGCGAGACAAAAAACGGGGGCTTTGGAACAGGCTTATTGTGAAAAGGAGGGTCTTCGGAACGGGCTTCGGAACTACAGATGTTTGTGAAAACGGGGGTCTTTGGAACGGTTCGCCTGCGTGTGAGTGCATATGTATCCCTATGGAACGGGCATACGTGCATGCAGCTAGCCCGGCGGCACGGGCGCCGGGTGTGCTCGCGCAGAGGCGATGGTTGGACAGCGCTCAGCAGGCCGCTTTTTTTACCAAAAACGCAGCTCATTGTAGCTCATCAATGCGTCCGGAACGGCGTAACGAAAAATATGCGAAGCTTTGAAACGGATTTCTTTCTTCTTTTTTTCTCGATAAGAAGAAAATGCTATGCTTTGGAACGGCTTTCTTTCTGCTTTTCTCAATAAGATATAAAAGCTATGCTTTGGAATGGAAATTTGAGTGTAAAAATGGGGGTCTTCTCCGCGGCACATACCCACCACGCATTATATACACTGAGTGCCCCCCCCCCCCGGGCCTACAATGCACTCTTTGATTTTTTTATTTTTAAGAAGAGGAAATATATTCAAGGAATGAAAAATGTGTCCCCAGTCTTTAATCTTCATTTTCCAAAATACAAGTGGTTGTAATACGGAATGATCATGATCCCGAATCATAAGGGAAATCTGTTTACCATGGTGTAATACATGTAAAACATCTTGAAAAATGGGCGTTTTGTTTCTCAGTGAGTCAAAAGTTTATAGTAAAACACAGTTTGCAATGTAAGTTGAAGGATGTAAAAATGATTTTGAATCACGTTTGTCACCATCTTTTATTTGCTTGTTTTTCAATAAAGATCCTATTGGTTCATTTTCCATTTACAGTTTGTTTGATTGTTGTTTTTTTTGTAACCAAATCATGATCAAATTATTATGTGTATCCTGAATTCAATTTGAATCTGACAATATACTTCTGTGAACAAATAAGAAACAGAACAGCCTATCTTAAACATATAAGGTACTAGCCAGTGTTGGAGGTCTCGAGACTGGTCTTGGTCTTGGTCTTGGTCTTGGTCTCGAACCCTCTGGTCTTGGTCTTGATCTTGGTCTTGAGCTTCTGGTCTTGGAATTTAAGTGCTAACATGCAACATGTACACAGGGTGCGTTTTATGCTCATTTTTGAAGGCAGGATGAGCGTTTTGAAAACCGCATCGTAAAGGCACATCGTAAACACTGTTTCAAGGGCCTAGGGCACTGTTTATGCTTCTTTACTAAAGACAGATCGACATGATCGAGGGCAGGTCCGAAGCTTTTTCGAAAGTTTGGAGTTATGCTGTATGTACTATGTAGCCTGATAGGGAAAGATTGAAAGAGGAATGATTGGATAAAACAAAGAATAAGATAAGAAAGAAGGAAAAATAAGAAGACAAAATGAAAAAATAATCAAAGGAAACAAAAAGGAAACTTGACAGAATAAATTAGAGTAACATAATAGAGAAAGATAGAAAGACAGGAAGATAGCAGGAAAACAAAGAATAACATAAGGAAGAAAGAAAGAGGAAATTATAGGATCAAAGAGAAAGAATAACAATAGGAAGCAGAGAAAGATGAGAAATAAACAGAAGAACAAAGAATTACACTAAGGAAGATTGAACGAGAAAATGAAAGACCAATGAAGCAAAGTATAACAAAGTATAACTAAAGATGGAAAGAGAATAAGAAAGAAAAAACAGAAAGAGAGAAAAGAATTCACAGAATAAAACAAAGAGGCATAAGGAATGATACATGTAGAAAGACATGAAGATAAAACAATAAAACAAAGAATAAGGAAGCATAGAAAGATGAGAAAATAGGATGAAACAAAGAATAACATAAAGAGATAGAAAATAGCATAAAACAAAGAATTACATAAAGAAGATAGGAAGAAGAAATGATAGGATAAAAAGAAAGAATAACCAAAATAAACTTAGAAAAATGAGATAATAAAAGGAAAAATAAAAAAATAACATAAGGAAGATTGAAAGAGAAAATAAAGAATAACATAAGTAAAGACGGAAAGAGGGAAAGAAGGTAAAACAAAGAATAAAAGAAGAATGGAAAGAAGAAGTGACAATAATATAAAGAGTAACATAAGGAAAGATAGAAGGACATGAATATAGGGGGAAGAATAAGATAAAACAGAGAATAACATTAGGAAGACAGAAAGGGGAAATGATAGGATCAAAAAGAAGGAATTAATAAATTAGATAATAGAAAGAAAAGATAGAAGGAAAACAAAGAATAACATGAGGAAGATTGAATGGAGAAATGACAGAACAATAAAACAAAGAATATAGATGGAAAGAAGGGAAGACAGTTTATTATGACGTTATATAAATGCGTTTAGAAAATGCGTTTATGCTTGATCCCCAGAAACCGTCTTTTTGGTGAAATGCCGATCGTAAACGCACCTTTTTGTGAGTTTAGGAATGAAAACAATCATGCTAGAAATGAAGTCATGTTTAGTTTGTATGCCTTGCTGTACACATTGTACAGTTTGTTAACAACACTTTATAGGCCTATTATTTGTCTGATATATATTTAAGTAACTCAGGCAAATGTATTGATAAAAGAGTTGATAGAGAAAAAAAATGAATGACTTGAACATGTTTTGGAAACATCATTCTAGAAATGAGGTCATGTTTATTTTGTATGCCTTGTGGTATTGTTGCTAACAACACTTAATATTTTTTGTCTGATATGTTTTTCAGTAGCTAAGGCAAATGTTTTTCATGCAGAAATAAAGAAGTATTTTTTTTATTATTACATTTTCTCACGATCCTGGATCCTTAGTGCAGTTTGTAGCTACTGACTCGTGCATTAAACTATGAGCATGCTTGTGAAGAGATCGAAGAAGCACAATGGAAATATGATTTATTACATTCTTTGTTAATTGTTCATTCTATTCAACCATATAAACATATTACAGACTGCTCATGAAGTGCTGGTATTAGGTAGCCTATACCGGAGTCTATATTCCATATTCAATAGGCCTACTGAATAACAAAGAAGTGTTTACTCAAAGCGGGCATTATTTACTGCAAATTAGTGACAATAAAGTACATGTAAATGCTGGTCTTGGTCTTGGTCTCGGAAATTGGTGGTTTTGATCTCGGACCTCTGGTCTTGGTCTCGGACCTATTTTCTTGGTCTTGGTCTTGGTCTCGGGGTGTCTGGTCTTGGTCTTGGTCTCAGGGTGTCTGGTCTTGGTCTTGGTCTTGGTCTCGGATGGTCTTGTCTTGACTACAACACTGGTACTAGCGGTAGCATCTCTTTCTTGTTTTCTGTTTCATCTTTGCCTGAAAGTCAAATCAAATAAATATCAAACCCATATTCAGTGTGTCATGTCTCTATGCTACAAGAGGCACGATGGAATTATGAAAAGTGAAATATTTTATTGAAACGGACCACTATTATTTTTTTAGTGTTTGCATCTAGCATGCCATGTAGGAAAGGACGTATTGTATTTGATTGGACGAAAATGTTTGAAAGATTTTTTTTTGTATTGTATTATGTCCAAAGTCTAAAAAAAAATATGTGTATATGAATTATTTAGGTTTAAATCGTTTTCCCTGCATTTTTAAAATTTTGATTTCTAGCAGCCAAAAATGCCACAAGCGACATAGATGCGATGACATGATCATTGAGGTGTCTGAAGCCATTTCAGAGGATTCGGATGTAAGGAAGCTGGGTCATAAACTTGGTGTCAAGGAACCTGATATCAATCGGGCATTAGCAACAAACTTGCTCACAGGTGTGAAGACCAGCAATGGCAATTTGAAGATGCTTCAGAGCTGGGCGGAGACAGTGAAACAGTCTGAGCAAATACCGCTTCTCAGAGATGCTCTAAAAAAGGTGGGCTTAGTAAAGGTGGCTGAGACATGTCTCCCAAGTAGCAGTGCAGGTAAGTCTCCTATGATCATGATGATAATTGAGTATGCTTGCCCTTACAACACTCCTCTATCATCTTTTCTTCTCTTTCCAGCAATGAAATTTATGTAATCTATATAGAGAGCATCTTGATGGGGAACCAGTCTTTAAGTGTACCCGTTACATCATGAGAAGTACATGTGAAACATCCCTAAAAATATTTGCTGGCATTCCAGGCAAGCCAGGGGTTAAAAGTTAAGGAGTTGAAAAAGATTAAGGATAACATCACTCTTTGCTTTTTAAACTTTCTCATCCACTGATGAGATCTGGGGAGCGTTTCATGAAGAGTTTTGTCAGTGATTTTCACCGACTAATTTGCTTTCAGCCAATCAGATGCAAGGATTTTCAGTAGCTTATAACATTTATCAGTGATTTTCATCGACAAAACTCTTCATGAAACGCTCCCCTGATTGATCTTGTGCGATAAAAATGACATGGTGCTCTCTACACCATTAGCTATTCTTGTGAAATACTGTGATGAGTTTTCTTATCCCTAAAAAGTAGTCTATTGGCAATATGATCAGTAAGATTTAGTTTATAATTACCAGTGGTTACTTTCTTTCTGAAATTTTGTGCCCGTTTTCATCTCTGATATATGCCTCTCTACAGTTTATAGGATGTGCTTCTTTACTATTATAGCAGTGTTTGATAAGTGCTATATTTTTTGTTTTATTTTTGTTTTTGTTTTATTTTTTGTTTTTTGCTTTCTAGTACTTCCCATTTCTCCTTTTCACAAGCGATAATTTGCTTACTTTAATAGTAGTACCCTTTTCACTACTGATTTGTGCCCTTTCCGTCCCCTTTTATCATTTTTCTTCTGTCACAGGAAATCTCCAGGGTCCGACTAAAGTGATTAAAATAATAACTCTTTTTAGCGCCCCTTTCGTTTCTAATTTAATTTCAATAGCAATTCTGATAAGTTCTCCTCAGATAAATGCCCCTTGCACATCAAGTAAGTATCCCTGTTTGAATTTTAGACGCGCCCCTTTCACTTTTTAGAGCCCCCTTAACGTTCTTGTGATGCCATTTTTCCTTCTTTTAAGTACCTTTTTCGATTCTTGTAAGTGCCCTGAAATCCTCATAAAAGTATACCAAGTTCCAAGGAATCAGAGAAGCTTCTTATAGCTTGGTCAGTGATAAGGAAAATGACAGTGGTAATGGATGACTATGAAAATGATATATGGAAAATCCCTAAATGAATTTGCAGCTGCTGTAATCTCACTAAGTCACTTATGCAAATCCCGTGACCTGTGACAGGAAAAGAAAGAAATACTCAAAGTCTTTGCTAGCTTGCAAATATGTAATCAGACCATTATACAACTGCAATTCTGCAAATTTGTTAATTATGTAAGTTAATGTGATATACAAATAATATAATGTTGAACATGTTCCTTAAATTGGTACTGAATAGAATACAACCTCCCAAATTGATATTTTCCTTCTGAGTTTACCCTATGTCAGGGGCCCCCTTCTTTTGAAAACAGTGTCCCTCTTGCTAGTACCCCATCCACTTTGAAAAATCGTCCACCACCTTTGACTCGGCCGCTATATGCATCCTATTGTCCATCATCATTGGCACACAGGCAATAAGATAAAAAATTATGAATGGCAGAAAAATCCTCTGACGAAGAAGAAAAGACAGTTCCATCGTTTCACTGTTTCTGGGTTTGTGCTGATAACCTGTTGTGAATCCTCTGTATAAGTTTATTCATTACATAAGTTATACGCTATACACTGAGGTCTGTAATTCCGAGTAATGCCGGAAAAATTGCAAACTAAATTGTTAGATCAATTAAACTAATCCAACAACAACAACCAGACAAATATTCATTGTGCGTGGCATTCTTTGGTTCACTCTCGTTATTCTGAAGGTTCGTTTCCTCACTGGTAACAATGAGGAAGGGTTCATAATTGTGAAAATAAGACATGTAAAGAGCAAAGTACAGGATGGGTCACCCTCTCCCTACTAGAAGTAAGGGAAAAAGGGAACGAGCTAAACGAAGAAGAAGACAATAGGAGAATAAGAGGTGAAAAGGGGGAAGGAGAAGGGGGAAAAGAAGGAAAGAATAAGAAGGGATAAGTTCCAAAAAGGAATGAGATTGTATGATGAATGTTGAAAATACAGAGGAGGTGCGTCTTTCAAGGCACCGATGAGAAAAGAAATCGTGACGGCCGTCATGGCCATGCAAATGAAAAAAGGGGAAAA
>CM057154.1:26526250-26539776 GCA_029962745.1 Echinometra lucunter | reverse complement strand
CTGATATCGATCGGGCATTAGAGACGAATTGGGCCACGGGTGTCAAGACTAGCACTGGCAATTTGGAGATGCTCAAGAGCTGGGCGGAGACAGTGAAACAGTCTGAGCAAATACCGATTCTCAGAGACGCTCTAAAAAAGGTGGACTTAGTAGAGGTGGCTGAGACATGTCTCCCAAGTACCAGTGCAGGTAAGTCTCCTATGATCATGATGATAATTGAGTATGCTTGCCCTTACAACACTCCTCTATCATCTTTTCTTCTCTTTCTAGCAATGAAATTTATGTAATCTATATATAGAACATCTTGATGGGGAACCAGTCTTTAAGTGTACCCGTTACATCATGAGAAGTACATGTGAAACATCCCTAAAAATATTTGCTGGCATTCCAGGCAAGCCAGGGGTTAAAGGAGGTTGAAATAAAATTAAGGATAACATCGCTCTTTGCTTTTTAAACTTTCTCATCCACTTTGATCTTGTGCAATAAAAATGACATGGTGCTCTCTACACCATTACTTTTCTTGTGAAATACTGTGACGAGTTTTCTTATCCCTAAAAAGTAGTCTATTGGCAACATGATCAGTAACTAAGTAAGATTTAGTTTGTAATTATCAGTGATTACTTTCTTTCTAAAAATTTGTGCCCGTTTTCATCTCTGATAAATGCCTCTCTTCAATTTATAGGTTGTGCTTCTTTCTATTATATCTGGATTTGATAAGTGCTATCTTTTTTGTTCTGTTTTTCTTTTTTTTTTTTTTTTTTTTTCCTTTCTAGTACTTCCCATTTCTCCTTTCCACGAGCGATAATTTGCTTACTTTAATAGTAGTACCCTTTTCACTTCTGATTGGTGCCCTTTCCCCCTTTTATCATTTCCTTCTGTCACAGGAAATCTCCAGGGCCCAACTAAAGTGATTAAGTAAATAGTTTTCTTCTGATAAATAACTCTTTTTAGCGCTTCTTTCGTTTCTAATGTAATTTGAATAGCAATTCTGATAAGTTCTCCTTTTAACCTCAGATAAATGCCCCCTTCACTTCAAGTAAGTATCCTCGTCTGAATTTTAGACGCACCCCTTTCACTTTTTTTAGAGCCCCCTTCATGTTTTTGTGATGCCATTTTTCCTTCTTTTAAGTACCCTTTTCAATTCTTGTAAGTGCCCTGAAATCCTCACAAAAGTATACCAAGTTCCTAGGAATCAGAGAAGCTTCTTATACATGTTATAGCTTGGTCAGTGGTAAGGAAAACGACAGCGGTAATGGATGACTATGAAAATGATACATGGAAAATCCCTAAATGAATTTGCAGCTGCTGTAATCTCACTAAGTCACGTATGCAAATCCCGTGACCTGTGACTGGAAAAGAAAGAAATACTCAAAGTCTTTGCTAGCTTGGAAATATGTAATCAGACCATTATACAACTGCAATTCTGCAAATTAGTTAATTATGTAAGTTAATGTGATAAACAAATAATATAATGTTGAACATGTTCCTTAAATTGGTATTGAATAGAATACAACCTCCCAAGTTGATATTTTCCTTCTGAGTTTACCCTTTGTCAGGGGACCCTTTCTTTTAAAAACAGTGTCCCTCTTGCTACTACCCCCTCCACTTTGAAAGATCGTCCACCACCTTTGACTCGGCCGCTATATGCATCCTATTGTCCATCATCATTGGCACACACGCAATAAGATAAAAAATTATGAATGGCAGAAATCCTCTGACGAAGAAGAAGAGACAGTTCCATCATTTCTCTGTTTCTGGGTTAGTGCTATAGCCTGTTGTGAATCCTCTGTATAAGTTTATTCATTACATAAATTATACGCTATACACTGAGGTCTGTAATTGCGAGTAATGCCGAAAAAAATTCCAAACTAAATTTTTAGATCAATTAAACTAATCCAACAACAACGAAGACACCATCAAGATAAACACAACAACAAACAGACAAATATTCATTGTGCGTGACATTCTTTGGTTCACTCTCGTTATTCTGAAGGTTCGTTTCCTCACTGGTAACAACGAGGAAGGGTTCAAAATTGTGAAAATAAGGCATGTAAGGAGCAAAGTACAGGATGGGTTACCCTTTCCCTACTAGGAATCCGGGAAAAAGGGAACAAGCTAAACGAGAGAAGAAGACAATAGGAGAATAAGAGGTGAAAAGGGGGAAGGAGAAGGGGGAAAAGAAGGAAAGAATAAGAAGGGATAAGTTCCAAAAAGGAATGAGATTGTATGATGAATGTTGAAAATACAGAGGAGGTACGTCTTTCAAGGCACCGATGAGAAAAGAAATCGTGACGGCCGTCATGGCCATGCAAATGAAAAAAGGGGAAAATCACTATTCAATGATTTTGTTTTATTTTATTTATTTTGGTTTTTTCAGGGTATATTATTTTGTCCCCTTTATTTTCAGTCTTATTATTCAAAGGATGCCCATCATGTTTAGGTTCTGTGAAACTGAGTCGGAAGCTGGAATAAATAGCTACTTAGGCTCTTTCCTTATGTGTTTTTGGAAAAATTCTGTGTTGTTGGTAAAGGGCCCCTTTTCCATAAATCCTTTACATTTCCAAGATTGGGTGGAGAATCCGAGAACCAACTCGGAGATAAGAACTCTTTAGACTATGTCTACAGACTAGACCAGCGGGCACAGCGAGCAGAGTGTCTTTCTGGTGACCTTCATCTATGCAGATGCAACAAACGTCTTTAGGCAAAACTTTTTGACATGTTTATTTTATTGATCTAGAATAAAGTTAATGAAATGTCATAATCTTTCATTGCTTTTGTACACAGCCAGTCGTGGTCATCGCCTCGCCGATAGAGGGCCAAAACATAAACCAGAGATGGAATTGGTCTATAGGTCCATACTGTATTTTGATGACAAAATAACACATCAATCTTAACAAAACGTTTCAAGCAGAGGCGTCGATCCATTTTTCGGATTGGGGGGGGGGGGTAAGACGACCAAGCGGAGACGGCTACTGATCGTATAAATATGTATATACGTATTTTTACACACACACACACACACACACACACATGCACACCCTCACATATATGTATGTGTATATATATATATAAACATATACCTATATCAACATGAAGCATTTTCAATTTGGGGAAATTACACAACTTGCTATGTGAACCATCCTGCTTTTTTTCAATTTCTTGTTATGAGAGAAGGTTTTAGTTATCATATAGGCATAAATGATACCTAATATATATGTATATGGTTACCTCGCTACCAAATATAAACTCTATTTTGTCACATCGCTGGTCCATTATTGCTGCCCCCAAAACCACTCTGTTTTTTTAATAGTACGAGTGAGCGAAGCGAGCAAGGAAGAACACACTGTTTTTCATGGTAGATGTAGTAAACCCTTCGGCAAATTACGCTGTGAGCCAATGAAACATCTGCAATATCTATTCGGTCTCATCTCACCGAATTCGTTTGCTTTTCAAAACCATTAATATCAAATGATAGAAGTGTTATTTCGTCATCATAATAATGTGATAAATATGTGATATGCACTATACAAGAACGGAATATTATCTTCATCATCATCATCAGAATACACTATAAACCTGTCATGCCTGTATGATATCTAAATAATACATCCGATCACCTGTGTGCCGAATATGACACTGTTTTAGCTACCTCGCTTGCAGTACGAATCCATTCTGTTTCTACCATAGCGAGCAAAGTCAACGACCGATCCCGGCAAAATTATATGGATTCGTCCCAAAATCTTTGTCAACCACCTTGCTGCCCAAATATAATAATATTTTGGAATCTCGCTGCTATGATAAGCTACTTGCTGCCCGAAATCATCTTGTATATAGCTTTAACCAGCGAGAGTAGCGAACGAGTTAATGAAAAAAAAGATTTTGTTTTGCGTTTTTTTTCATCCAGGCCGTTGTCTCCTGAAAGTTTATCTATTTTTAGGTCAACTGGCCGCCCGATTTCTAGGAGTGATATATTGTTTGGTTATATTACTTCCTATGAGTAGAAGAATAGTATAACATTAGATAGAACACAAGATGCAAACCAATTTCCTTTCATAAGAATAGTGATTATCATCGACATTAGTTAAGGTACTTAAATGCGAGCGAGCGAAGCGAGCGAGCGCTTCCACTATCCCATTTTCTTTCTTTTTCCTTGTTTTACACTTTCATTTCTCTTCCTTCCTTCCCTTTCCTTTCTTTTCTTTTTCCCTTTTCCTTTTTGCTTTTATTTACTTTGTTGGGAAATTATTGGGGGGGGGGGGCAAAATAATATCTTTGCTCCCCCGAAATTTTCTTTGGGGGGCAACTGCCTCCCTGCCCCCCTGCCCCCAGGATCGATGCCTCTCGTTTCAAGAAGTCCATATTTTCGGTTCACTTGCTTCGCTCGCTCTCAAAATTTAAAAACAAGGTGGTTCATAATCTAGAAAGAAGCGTCAGTCCCCCTTCTCCCCCAAAAAGAATCATAAAATGCTTCGCAACCCTTAAATTTTTCATCAAGATAATGAAAAATCTACATCTGCAATATTGTTTGAAAATAACTTCTTGTGGTTTGTGTGAGAGGGAGGGGGTGCTTAGATTTGACTTAGAATGCAGCATAACTGTCGGCAAAGTTAGGTCTTACACCCCCCCCCCCCCTTCTTGTTCCCCGAATACTGAAACACTGCTTGCTTAAGGTGCGGTAACATAACATGTGGCTTAGGGGCTCAGCACCCCTGAAAAAAATCGTTCCTAGAGGTCTGATATTATTCTTTTTTTTTAAATTTAAAACAGAACATCATAACATATTTACAATAAATGCCTCATTTTAGTCAGTAAAGGCTCACCCTGACAAGCATCAAAGTATATCATGTGAGAAAAAAAGGGGGGGGCACTCAGTATATAATGCGTGGTGGATATGTGCCGCGGAGAAGACCCCCATTTTTACACTCAAATTTCCGTTCCAAAGCATAGCATTTTTATCTTATTGAGAAAAAGAACAAAGAAAGCCGTTCCAAAGCGTAGCATTCTCTTCATATCGAGAAAAAAGAAGAAAGAAATCCGTTCCAAAGCTTCGCATATTTTCGTTACGCCGTTGCGGCCGCATCGATCCGCTACAATGAGCTGCATTTTTGGTGAAAAGCGGCCTGCAGAGCGCTATCTGACCATTGCCTCTGCGCGAGCGCACCTGGCGCCCGTGCCGCCGGGCTAGCTGCATGGACGTATGCCCGTTCGATCCATAGGGATACATACGCACTCACACGCAGGCGAACCGTTCCAAAGACCCCCGTTTTCACAAACATTTGTAGTTGCGAAGCCCGTTCCGAAGACCCTCCTTTTCACAATAAGCCCGTTCCGAAGCCCCCGTTTTTTGTCTCGCCCGCGGCACATACCTACCACTTTTGGGGTCGAGTACCCCCCCCCCCCCCCCCGGGGCAAGGCCGTGGAAAGTAGAATTACACCTTTGGAATGAGAATATACAGAAGAATGACGAAAATGTGTTGGAAGCGAATGAAAACCAACAAAGAAATATTGCAAATGGCAGGGCGTAAACAAAGTTTAATACCGTACTGGTAGGATTAGTTAAGGAAAAAAAAGGCAAATACTTTGGTCACGCCAAGAGGCACTAAAGTCTCTTAAAGAATATGTTGGAGGGAAGAGTAGAAGGAACTAGACCGAGAGGCAAACCTAGAACCAACCGGGAAAAGAACATCAAAAGCTGGAGCGGACTAAAACTGCAAGAGTGCAGCAGAATGGCAAAAGATAGAGTTAAATGGAGAGATGTTGCAATCACCCTACGAAGATACCTGGATTACAGAGGAAGATACCTCATGAAATTTTTCTTTAATGAACATGATTAAACCTGTCTCCAACTGGACCCCTCGGAAGGCTATACACCTGTGCTGTAATGGCACAGCTGAGTAGGGCGATCCTTCCAATATCATTTCCTTATGTTTTCATATTATTATTTATATGTTTCCCTTAAAATATTTTGTGAATAAAACGAAATAAAAATCCAACCTCATATATCTATTCGTTCAATCTTCTACCCTTTTCTTTGTTCTTTGTTCTTTTTTGCCAGCTGATCCCCAGGGGATGCCAGATGAGATTCGGAAACTACGAGAACAACTGAAGGCTAGATATCGTAAGAAATTCAGTGAAGTCAATACATCACCTGTCGACCCCGCATCACGCACATGGTTACAGCACATCTACGTCAGTCTTGTCTTAATGTTGGGATTGAGAGGAGAAAAGGAGGAGGAAATAGATTACAACGGTCTATTCAAGAAGATCAAAACAGAAACACCAAGAGGATTCGAAACACGCTTTGCTTTCCTTGGAGAAGCTGGTGTTGGAAAATCGACCTTGTTTGCCAAGATAGCCCTGGATTGGACTGAGGGTAGAATTCTGCAAGAGATTGATCTCCTTTTCCTGGAATCGTTTCGAGAGATTGAAGAACAAAAATACTTTGGGGATATTGTCATGAATCACTTCCCAGATGACATGGACACAGAAGGTAAACAAGTGGATAAATACATCAGGGAAAATCAAAGAAAGGTCCTCATCTTATTGGACGGACTGGACGAGGCCAAAATTGATATCAAACGACCTAACCGCGATGACGCTGTTGTATCGATGATAAGAGGAGAGAGATTCACTAACACCCCAATCCTCATCACCTCCCGTCCTTTTGGAGCTGATCAGATCAAGAGTATCATGGAGGTCAATGAGCAGTACACGTATGTCAAGATTAAGGGTTTTTCAAGGAAAAACATGTCAACATACATTGAGCAGTATTTCAAAGATGACTTAGACTCTTCTTCTAGTCTCATTAAGTTCATGAATACAAATCGTATTGTATCTAAGCACATGGCACATTTCCCAATATTTTGCTGCATGCTATGTTACATGTGGAAAGAGCCATCTGGGAGGGAAAATATTCTGACCATGAGAACATTTTCACAACTCTTAAATTGTCTTGTGTTTTCACTTCAAGAGCATTATTCTTCTAAACAAGATGGGAGTGATTATAGCATGCACATGGAAAAAGCTGATGAAAGTATGAGAGAGATTGGAAGTGTAGCATTTCGTGGATTGCAGGCTAAACAGCTGGTCTTTGACGAAGAAGCGTTCAAATCATGTAGGAATGCTGCAGGGACTGCATGTGAAGTTGGAATTCTCAGCAAGGAAGAGAAGCTGGCACCACTAAAAATCAGGAAAAGGGAGCGGAAACGTTTCATCCAGGAATTCTCTTTCCCTCACAAGCTGTTTCAAGAATACACTGCAAGTTCCTATCTTGAATCGCTCTTCTGCCAGGATCGTCCACACTTTGACACAATGCTGACAGACAAGCTCATACAAGACTACAAGGAATTCAGATATGTCTTGTATTTTACCGCAGCACGTGAAGAAGTTGGAAAGAGGGTGATGGAAGTGTTGTGTGAAAAAGTTGATGACATGGATTTCATCATGGCGGTTGCTTATGAATGTCATGATCGAGAAGCCATCGATCCTGCCAGGAATCTTTTGAAGATTAAGACTGATCTTGAACTCTGGACCGATGAAAGTCGCTTTGCTGGATATATCTTCACACTGAAAACATTAGGGGAAAAGGTAGTGCATTAAATTGAATAAAGTAGATTATGGCACTTCTTATGTTCATAAATTTATCAAATTATAATTTCAATTGTGTCATGACAATGTAATGCGCATGCGATGCCAAATTTGGAGAGAGAGAGAGAGAGAGAGAGAAAATACTTCAACCCTGTACATGCTGATAAGAATCGTACTATTTGTTTATTATCTCGTGTAAGGAACCCATGGCATGCAGACTACCATTTGTAACTGCGAGGTTTCATCAATCACACCTAACCAAATTGCCTGAAATATGCCTTGCGATGGCTGGCGAAAGGCATTTTTTTAAAAATCGTTTTCAATGGTAACTGATAGTAAATCATATTTACCTTTCGTGTTTGGGTTCGTACACCTTCTGAACTAACAGCTGCGATTATTCAAATTCGCGCAGAAATGTTGAACATGTTTAAAATTTCCCGACGAATTGAAAAATCGTTGGTCATCTGTTTGAATTCGCATCTCTTATTTAGTCTGCAGTAATCGTTCGTTTATCGTTCGTGTGTTATTGTCGCGCATAGTCCCTCATCGCGCTTTTGCCAAAGTGGACTGATCTCGAAAGAACCTTAATGAAGCAACACGATGACAAACGCCCGATCTATTCCCTCGTCTTCGTTTCTAATCGCACGCCATATCAAACCATTGCTCACTGTTCGTTCATCTTATTGGGTTATATCAACCCTTCGCTCGCCTTCGGCTGCAATTTACTGAAAGAGGTGAACCGAAAAATCGATATCCTTTGCATGTCATAATTATCCTTCGCTTATCGTTCGTTGATAAAATTTGACAATAGTTACTGATCACATGATTTGACGGAAATTTTATTTGAATTCGTTGAATTCGCGTGCATTTCATACATTTTTCCCATTCGTCACCCTTCGTCAACCTACATTCGGTCAGGTGTGAGGGGGCTATTAAGCCAACCACACTTGCTAAACGATGGGTCTGCTATTTAAAAATACGAATTTGGAGAAATGTGTTACTTTAACAACACTTGATAAGAACATTCATGTAAAATCCTAATGATAAAAAATCTGAATTGTCATAATTTCGGTCTATTGAGAACTTCCTTGTGAGAAAAAGCAGGATCAAATTGTGACTCGAAGTGACGTTGAAATCATAATCATAATAGTTTTGCGATTGCCTAGCTAAGATTTGAACCCGATTTAGTTTTACTCGGACTAAAATGCTTCGCATAAACCAGCATTTCGTTTGGAATATTCCTATGATTATTCGAACCTCCATTGGGACAAATCTGATTATTTAACAATTCATATTTAATGCAAAATGCGTTTCATTTTCAAATTAGGTCACAGTCGAAAAGCATTATAATCGGCACGTGGCCTTTACGCGATTACAATTCCTCTTATTGCTTTGATGTTCAAGTACTACTTGCTTCAAGATGTCCATGAACATGATGAGGGAATGAAAAGTATTATGTCCAAGACCAAAACAAAAAGTCAAAAACAAAAACAAAGAAAAGAAATTAACAAAATAAAATGGAACGCAGAAAAAAAACCCTCACCAACCAGATGATCTACAAAAACACTAATTGTAATCGCACTAGAAGTTATAGTTATTCACCGTCCAATTAACTATAATATGCCACTTTTCTGCATCTGTCTGTTTTTTGTAATTACCTCCACAAAAGGATGCTTACAATAGGGTAGTCAGACAGAATTCTCAGATGAAAGTCTGTTTAACATAGTAGATGAAACATAGCTTTTTATTGTTCCACAGTTATTCCCTGAGTCGTATACGTTTGTTTGTTGTTCTTTTTTAATAACAGATCAAAATGCTAACAGTATCATTTATTTCTATAACAGGAGAGAGAATGTTCTTCAGTTGCGGAAAAACTGGCCGTTGACAAGCCCATCAAAGATCACGCATTGGCAGCAATTGGTCTCTGTTCACTGCAGCACTTACGATCGTTGACCATCACTGAGTTTAGTATGCACCTGGATGACGACTTCTACACAGGAATATTTGCTGCAGGGTCACTGTCAAAGGTACCTGATTTTTTAAAACTTAAATGATATTAACTGATATCAGCTTGCGTGGATGTCAGATTTTGTCTACACTGTATGGCGGTAACAGGAATTCATGCGCATTTTCAATGCAGCTATAGAGATAACCATGATAAGGATAAAAATGGTAAAACTCACCGATTTTTCAACGATCATATTAGAAGTTTAGAACATTATGATTGATTATTTTATTATGTGGAAATAAATGAAATGAAAAAATGAAACTGATATCAGTTTGCGCGGATGTCGGATTTTGTCTACACTGTTTATTGATTATTTTTTATGTGGAAATAAATGAAATGAAAAAATGAAACTGATATCAGTTTGCGCGGATGTCGGATTTTGTCTACACTGTATGGCGGCAACAGGAATTCATGCGCATACTCAATGCAGCTATAGAGATAACCATGATAAGGATAAAACTCACCGATTTTCAACGATCATATTATTTAGAAGTTGTAGAACATTATCAGTGATTATTGTCACCATTCCTTGAGCAATGCATTCTACTTGTTGCTCTATCAAACACAACAAATTACATTTTGTTATTGAATTTGAATACTCTGAATCATCATCATGAAAGTAAAAACTTTAACCCTATCTAGCCCGGAGAAGGGGCTTTCAAGTCTCATGCAACTTTTGAGACCAAATTCGCGACACCAGGGTAATATATGTGGTTCCGAAGTTACCCAACATTTTGTAAGTGCATGTCAGACCCCAAATTGCTCAAAAACGTGATTTCATGTACAAATCCAATGCAAATTCTGTTTCTAGCCAAAAATGCATAAATGTATCATTAATTTTACTTTACTGATTAAAAACAATTTCATGTTGTTTATGATCGGAATAGTGTCGCCGACCATTTCCATCGAAAAAACAAAAACAGAAAAGTCGAAAAACAAGGAAATACGTAAGAAATTTGTAAAACAATAAATTACATGAGAAATTTTTTGATGCCTCTAATTTCTTTATCAAATTATGTACATTATTTTGATAAGAATCCTAAAACAAGTGTCTAGACCAAAATTTAGCAGTTTTGGAGCTGTATTTACAGATTTACAGCTGAATTCTAATTTTGTTCATTAATTAGCATAATTCATTCATCACAAAATAAATTTGAATAATATTGTAATGAGTAACTATACAGTTTTGGAGATTACGTTGTGAGTGAAGTGCATGCTGATTTTCGTCGCGATCACGCGATCAACATCCGAGATCTAAGGGGGGGGGGGCAATTTTAATATAGCCAGGGCTTTGCACGGTTAAGGGTCAAAATAACATTTCGTTTTATTTTTCATTTGAGGAAAATTTCATTTATTAATTATCGGGTGTTTATTGAAAATTCCATTTTTGAACACATGTATTCTCTTTATTAATAAAAATGTAATGTGTATTGAATATATTTGGCATCTTTTTCTCCATCATCATTTTAAGTTGATGCTAATCAAGAGGGGCTGCGGAAGCTTTGGGGCCCACAATTCCGGCAAGAAAAAAAAAATTATCTCTAAATTGTAAATGGCTCATGAATTGTAATTGGCTTGCAAAACCTTTTTAAAATAAAAAAAGAAGGGCTTCAGGAGGCGGAGCCCCCAGAACCCTCGCAAGAGCCCTCTACCTGTTTGGGTGTCAGCCCCCCCCCCCCAAAAAAAATGTTTCGTGGCCCTTGATCAAATCAATACCGATATTGAATAGGTCGACAATGAACAGGATAGAAATTTCTTTTTAAGATCTACATGATCATGAAACGTCTATAAAAATATGTTGAGATGACGTTCTGGTATATTATATGCCATTCTGCTTCATTTTGAAAGAAACTGACTTAAGCAATTGAGAGATGTTTATGGTCTAGAAAATAGCTGTTGGGCAATTCCGCGGCAGAAAAACAATCACCTTACTTCTTATTTATAGTAAAAACAATCACTTTGAAAGCCATGAATACCCAAATCTTTGAATAAAAAAAGTTGAAACAATAGAGAATTCCACAATCTTAGTCAGTGCAGGTATAATGCATGTTTGATTTTAAAAGACGTGTTTGAAGTTTAAAATTGGCGCTTTTTTCTGGTAATTCCGTTGCCGAAGTGTTATACCACAATATCACGAATGTAAGAATAATTTTGTTGGAATGAAAGAGCTCACATGAAAGAAAGGGCATATTGAAAGTGTATTAAATGGTGGGAAGGGAGGCAGAGAACAAAAGAGGCACAGAAAGTCCAAAAATGTTGGTAACGGAATTACACCCTTGCCGTGGAATTGCCCTGTTGCATGTTCCGAGTATTTGTGTCATCGTAAAGAAATTGACTCAATTTTGCTGAAAATCACATACATCGTACACAGACTTGGGTATAAAAGACTAAACAGAGGCATGGCAGAATTGTTGGGTGCAATAACTCTTTAGCCATTCCTCTTCCTATTTTTGAATATATGGGGATGATGTCCTCTGATGTATCAATATCAAATTCAGCTGCTTTGTACGGGAAATGATTTCCAACAATATTGTCATTTCCCGAAGTAATATGTGTGTGGAAGACATTTAACATCATTCCTTCTCGTGACGCATTAAACATCCTTTTCAGTGCACACTGACAGGAAGGAAATGTTATACGAAAAGAATAGACTTTACGGTCATGTTTTTGTAAATTTACAAGTTATTCCGATTCCTCATGAGTATGTTTTTTTTCCTTTATGGGATAATACTGATTATATTGGTTGTGATGATAGGTTTCTGTTTTTCGATACGTTTTACAACAAAAGTCAAACTAAAGTGGGGTTTGGAAATAGCGTACAATGTTTATGTTATTTTCCTGCCATGATTCCTTCGCATTCAGAGTTGGCCCGGGTCAAAATTTAGTCAAGTGCAGAATGCATCAACGATACACCCTTCATTTCCCTTCATATAATTACAATGTAGATAATTTAGTTTGTAGATGGAAATATCTAATTTGAGCTGACTTTCCCCATCTTTCTGTTCATATTCAACATGAAATTACTTTCATATCTCTCCCTTTTCTTTTCTTTCCCTCATTTTTTTGTTTTCATGTCAGTGTTGCTGTACAGTATATTGTTTGTAGGTCTAAGTGATGAAATTATACTGAGATTCAGCAATTTACTATTAGACATGTCACATGACACCTTTTGATAATTGTATACATATAAGAGCAAAGCTTACACATCATATCAGCACAATGAAAGTTGAAGCACTACTGCACTAACTTCTGTTTGGTTTCATCCTCTCATTATAATCATGACTATATGATCAGTGGATGCTCTTGCTTTCCCTTCATTTCTACACATCTCACCTTTACTCCTCTCTCCCTCTTTATCTCTTTATTCCTGAATCTGTTCGTCATTGCCATTATTCTTCAAATGTTGCTTCATTGGTCTTAGTAAGGATGTCAGCAGTGAGACACCATCATGGTGCTACAATTACATGATATATTTCACTTGAACATGGAATCTTTTCTTGATATTGCTATTTACTTTATTCAACCTGTTCTGTCACACCACCAGATTCAAAAGCTGAAGCATGAAGTAAGATATAATCTGTTCGAACTGGGTCCCGCTACCTCCTGTCATTACGCGAGAGGTCTCTGCTCCATGCCAAATCTTCAGTCACTGGAGCTGATCAATGTGAAGCCGGGTGATGAGTTCTTCTCTTCCATGGCATCTGAGGCATCAAAATCAAAGGTATACCCATATACCACTTCTGCTGGGAACCGGTTTTTTTCCCCAAGTATTAACGCATATTAAAACTGAAAATTTGTGTCCAAATGATAATTCACAACTGTTTCTTTTACATACAAGTCACATTACCCCGATCGTCCTGACAACATCTTCAATAACAAAGGAATAATGTGGATGGACCTACGTTTTGGATCTAGATTCTAAAACCGTCTA
>CM057154.1:26450750-26525750 GCA_029962745.1 Echinometra lucunter | reverse complement strand
ACTGAGAGACACAGAGCACGCTCAAATAAATTGGATATTCTTCTAAGTTCTTTTCCTCTATACTTTTCTCACAGCTCATTTTACTTTCAATTTCTCCTATCGTTCCTCTTGACATTCCCCCCTCTCTGTCTCTTACTCTCTCTCCCTCTCTGTTCTCTTCCAATTAAGTTAACATCTTGATTCCTAAATAAATGCCCCCTCTCTGCACCCCCCCCCCTCCCCAGAGAGCCCGTTTCGTGCACTCAGTAAGTGTTTCGCATGATTCGCATGCCCACCACCGCCCCCTAAAATGAAATCCTAGCAACGCCACTGATTCTAAACTTGGTTACCGGGAATTATTTGCCCCCCCCCCCCCCCCCCCGATAACAGGCAGAGGACGTATCAAGATGAGCGGGAGCAGACAAGGAACCGCTCTTCTCGCGCGGGACACTTCCCCCTCCCTGCAACCCCCTTGGGAGCGCGCTTCCCCGTGCTCACTACCGCCCCCCTTTACTGAAATCCCAGTTACGCCACTAATTCTAGACGGAGTTACCGGGAAATATTTGGCTCTGTCCCCCCCCCCCCCCCCCCCCCCCCCCCCCCCCCCCTCTGATAACAGGCACCTGTTACGCCGCTGCAACAAGGCGCCTTAAACCACTCGACCGCGGCACCTTATGAAGGAAAATAAGATTTAAAAAAAAAAAAAAAAGTCGGTCTCGCGGGCCTTCGGTCTCACGGGCCCTCGGTCTCGCGGCCTTCGGTCTCGCGGGCTGTCACCGCTTGTGCAGTGCAGTGCACACCACACTAGAGATAGCTGTCGCGGCACAGACAAGTCTGGCTGTATCCTCATATCGATGCTGTGGATACAACCACACGCATGTGGCCGTAAGGTAAAGACACACGTGTGTGGCTGTATACACTGCCTACAAAAACACACACAAAAAAACAACAAAAAAACATTTATTTCCAATGGGCGCTATAGACCTCTAGGCAAACCCGGACTCGGAGAATAGGGGACGCGCGCACATATTCATTTGTGTGCACCGCAAACAAATCAAATGCAGCTCCGGTGGCAGCAGCAGAGTCGGTGGCGAGGGGGACGATCTGCACAAGATTCATGGATGAAACATTTGTGAGTTTGAGAACATTTCTGGCAAAAATCAAAATGATTTTCACCACATAATCACACATTTGAAAGCGGGAGAGGACAATGTAATATATTTGAACATAATTAGTCTACTTGATTAACATATTTTAAAGTCATTTTGAACTTGATCATGGACTTGTCACATACCCTGACTTTCAGCTGATGCTGCTGATCTCTGCACAGTACAAATGGCATGTGCGTGCGTTCCGGTCCCATATTCTCCGGGTTTGCCGACCTCTATAACAGTTAACAGTTAACGTTAAATCTATCCACTTGAGAAAATCAAACACCTGTCAAAGATCTTTATTTCCAGTTCCTACCTCGAAACATCAAAATTTTGACAACTAGACTAGTTGCAATATTAGTCATCTAACGAATGTGAAAGGAATGAATCCATGCATGAGCAGTACTTCCTTCTAGAAAAAAAAAATCAAAGGATTTAGCGCCTTTCTGATTTTTCGCAGCATGTTTAAAATGTAATACATTTTTTAAAAAGGAAATAGTCTACATCTACTCGTGCTGGATTTTTTTTTTCTGCATTCCATTTGTTTTAACAGCAAGCTGTTTAACGCTAAGTTAGTACTAATTCCAACCGTTCAAAAATTATCTTTCGAAGGAAATATATTAAATGAAGATCCTTGATTATTTTATTCGAAATCACTAAAACTAAATCAAATCGGATTTAGCGCCTTTTAAAAATAAATGTATCTCTATCTCTGTGTTTGCTTAAGTGCAGGAATCAACTGAACTGACTGAGCCTGAACCCAAGCCTGAACACAATTATGATGGAAGCAGACCGAACCGACGGGGTGACTGGGCAACGAAAAAGGAGGGTTGATACATCTGGTGCCAGGTAGGCCTTTCTATTAATCTAATACCTACCGCTTAAAACAAGACAAACTAAAAAATAAGAAACAAAGGAAAGAGAGAGAGAGAGAGAGAGAGAGACGCTCATCTAATATCGCCTGTCACGCCTATGAATGAGTGGTAATTGGAAAATGGAGAAAAATACAAAATATTCTCTCACCGAATCTTACAGTTTTCCCCTCTATGTTATTGATTTTTTTTTGGTGCTATTTCATATAACTAGATATCTCATAATTTTCAGACAAACATGCGAAGTTGAATTTTCCTACTGCATCCATATTAATTCTTGAACCTGACATGAAATACCTAATAATTATATATGAAACTTCCTAACCTATAAACACAAAGATATAAGGTATCACGTGACATATATTACAGAATGCTGCAACAGCTATTAATGTATAAAGAAATCAAGACAATGGCATCATGCCTGAAAGATATCAAGTTTGAACTGCTGCTGGGGGAGTGGATTAGAAAAATGTTATAATCATCTCTTATTATACCTCATGAAGGCTAAAGTGTATACTTAGGCCCTATAATGCACTCTTTGATTTTGGAGATAAGGAAATACATTCAAGGAATAAAAAAAAAAAAAAATGTGTCCCCGGTCTTTAATCTTCATTTTGCAAAATGCAAGTGGTTGTAATACGGAATGATCCCGAATCATTAGGGAAGTCTGTTCACCATGGGTGTAATAAAACATCAATAAAAATGGGTGTTCTGTTTCTTAGTGAGTCAAAAGTTTATACTTTATAGCACAGTTTGCACTGTAATTTTGAAGGATGTAAAAATGATTTTGAATTACGTTAGTGACCATCTTTCAGTAAAGATCCTATCAGTTCATTTTCCATGTATAGTTTGTTTGTTGTTTTTGTTTTGTTTTTTTTTTGGGGGGGGGACCAAATCACAATCAAATAACTGTGTATCCTGAATTCAATTTGAATCCGACAATATATTTCTGTGAACAAATAAGAATCAGAATAGCCTATCTTAGATATACTATAAGTACTAACTGGTAGCATCTCTTTCTTGTTTTCTGTTTCATCTTTGCCTGAAAGTCAAAAAAATAAATATAATTATCGAACCCATAGTCAGTGTGTCATGACTCTAGGTTACAAGATCAAGGCACGATAAAATTGCAATATTCTGTTGAAACGGAATATTATTTTTCAATGTTTGCATCTAGCGTGCCATGTAGGAAAGGACATTTTCTATTCAAATGGACAAAAATGTTTGAAAGATTTTTTTTTTAATTGTATTGTGTCCAAAGGCTAAAAACAAAAAAAATATGTGTATATTATTTAGGTGTAAATCGTTTTCCCTGCATTAAATTCTGATTTCCAGCAGCCAACCATGCCACAAGAGACATAGATGCGATGACATGATAATCGAGGTGTCCGAAGCCATATCAATGGATTCGGATGTAAGGAAGCTTGGCCTTAAACTTGGGCTCAAGAATCCTGATATCGATCGGGCCTTAGCGACGAATTGGGCCACGGGTGTCAAGACTAGCACCGGCAATTTGCAGATGCTCAAGAGCTGGGCGGAGACAGTGAAACAGTCTGAGCAAATACCGATTCTCAGAGACGCTCTAAAAAAGGTGGGCTTAGTAGAGGTGGCTGAGACATGTCTCCCAAGTAGCAGTGCAGGTAAGTCTCCTATGATCATGATGATAATTGAGTATGCTTGCCCTTACAACACTCCTCTATCATCTTTTCTTCTCTTTCCAGCAATGAAATTTATGTAATCTATGTAGAGAGCATCTTGATGGGGAACCAGTCTTTAAGTGTACCCGTTACATCATGAGAAGTACATGTGAAACATCCCTGAAAATATTTGCTGGCATTCCAGGCAAGCCAGGGGTTAAAGGTTAAGGAGTTGAAAAAAAAAAATTAAGGATAAATCGCTCTTTGCTTTTTAAACTTTCTCATCCACTTTGATCTTGTACGATAAAAATGACATGATGCTCTCTACACCATTAGCTATTCTTGTGAAATACTGTGACGAGTTTTCTTATCCCTAAAAAGTAGTCTATTGGCAACATTATCAGTAAGATTTAGTTTATAATTACCAGTGGTTACTTTCTTTCTAAAATTTTGTGCCTGTTTTCATCTCTGATAAATGCCTCTCTTCAGTTTATAGATGTGCTTCTTTACTATTATAGCAGTGTTTGATAAGTGCTATCTTTTTTGTTTTGTTTTTTTATTTTTTGGTTTTTTTTGCTTTCTAGTACTTCCCATTTCTCCTTTTCACGAGCAATAATTTGTTTACTTTAATAGTAGTTCCCTTTTCACTACTGATTTGTGCCCTTTCCCCCTTTTATCATTTTCCTTCTGTCACAGGAAATCTCGAGGGCCCGACTAAAGGGATTAAATAAATAACTCTTTTTAGCGCCCCTTTCGTTTCTAATGTAATTTGAATAGCAATTCTGATAAGTTCTCCTCAGATAAATGCCCCTTTCACATCAAGTAAGTATTCCCGTTTGAATTTTAGACACGCCCCTTTCACTTTTTTTTAGAGCCCCCTTAACGTTCTTGTGATGCCATTTTTCCTTCTTTTAAGTACCCTTTTCTATTCTTGTAAGTGCCCTGAAATCCTCATAAAAGTATACCAAGTTCCAAGGAATCAGAGAAGCTTCTTATAGCTTGGTCAGTGATAAGGAAAACGACAGCGGTAATGGATGACTATGAAAATGATATATGGAAAATCCCTAAATGAATTTGCAGCTGCTGTAATCTCACTAAGTCACTTATGCAAATCCCGTGACCTGTGACAGGAAAAGAAAGAAATACTCAAAGTCTTTGCTAGCTTGCAAATATGTAATCAGCCCATTATACAACTGCAATTCTGCAAATTGGTTAATTATTTAAGTTAATGTGATATACAAATAATGTAATGTTGAACATGTTCCTTAAATTGGTACTGAATAGAATACAACCTCCCAAATTGATATTTTCTTTCTGAGTTTACCCTATGTCAGGGGCCCCTTTCTTTTAAAATCAGTGTCCCTCTTGCTATTACCCCCTCCACTTTGAAAGATCGTCCACCACCTTTGACTCGGCCGCTATATGCATCCTATTGTCCATCGTCATTAGCACACAGGCAATGAGATAAGAAATTATGAATGGCAGAAAAATCCTCTGACGAAGAAGAAGAGACAGTTCCATCGTTTCTCTGTTTCTGGGTTTGTGCTGATAACCTGTTGTGAATCCTCTGTATAAGTTTGTTCATCACATAAGTTATACGCTATACACTGAGGTCTGTAATTCCGAGTAATGCCGGAAAAAACTACAAACTAAATTGTTAGATCAATTAAACTAATCCAACAACAACAACGACACCGTCAAGGTAAACACAACAACAAACAGACAAATTCATTGTGCGTGACATGCTTTGGTTCACTCTCGTTATTCTGAAGGTTCGTTTCCTCACTGGTAACAACGAGGAAGGGTTCATAATTGTGAAAATAAGGCATGTAAGGAGCAAAGTACAGGATGGGTCACCCTCTCCCTACTAGAAGTCCGGGAAAAAGGGAACGAGCTAAACAAGAGAAGAAGACAGGAGAATAAGAGATGAAAAGGGAGAAGGAGAAGGGGTAAGGAGAAGGGGGAAGGAGAAGGGGGAAGGAGAAGGGGGAAAAGAAGGAAAGAATAAGAAGGGATAAGTTCCAAAAAGGAATGAGATTGTATGATGAATGTTGAAAATACAGAGGAGGTACGTCTTTCAAGGCACCGATGAGAAAAGAAATTGTGACGGCCGTCATGGCCATGCAAATGAAAAAAGGGGAAAATCACTATTCACTGATTTTGTTTTATTTATTTTGGGGGATATTAGTTTGTCCCCTTTATTTTCAGTCTTTATTCAAAGGATGCCCATCATGTTAGGTTCTGTGACACTGAGTCGGAAGCTGGAATAAATAGCTATTAGGCTCTTTCCTTATGTGTTTTTGGAATAATTCTGTCTTGTCAGTAAAGGACCCCTTTTCCATAAATCCTTTACATTTCCAAGATTGGTTGGAGAATCCGAGAACCAACTCGGAGATAAGAACTCTTTAGGACTGGTCAAAATAACCAATGTGTCGGTGAATATGTCTCCGACCAAAATATGTCTTCAGCCAAAATCAATTTAACCAATAATTTTGAAATATTGACCGTAATATTCATTGGTCAATCTTCACCATTTTTTCCCCTTGAATTGTTAACCAAAGTATTGGTCATTTTCACCAATGCGTTTTACGAGTGTACATTATTAAACAGTTGTGTTTTATCTGTCAAATTTTTGCCAAACTTTAAGGAAATTCATTATGATTGAAAAATGTGAGATTGAAAATCATCCTCTTCAAAAAGAATATATTAGAGAGAGATGACCAAATATCTAATTTAGATATCTTTAAGCCCATCATGTAGTTTGATGACTACTACAAAAGAGAGTGTATATTTTTCCTCGCTCGCTCATATTATATTTAGATACAGGATGTTTTCGGAAAGCAAACATGTGCATTCGGCAAGTGAGGTGAACAAATATGTAATTTAGAAGGAAAATATGATAGAGGCACATAATTAAACATGCCTCGTGGACTTGATACGGTTGAATTTATCGACGTTGGTTGTCGATAATCGGTGGCATTGTTTGTGGGCAATCTGATCTCTACCCCCCCCCCCCCCCCATCGGAAAAGCAAAAAAAAAAAAAAAAAGAATCGGCAAGCGAGGTGATCGAATATATGATTTAGATATCCTACTGGCAAAAGTTCATTTTGATGACGAAATAACATGAAAAAGTGCATATTTTTCCTCGCTTGTATATTTACATACATGATGGTTTCGGATGATACAGCAAATAGGGGATCGAAATAATATACAATTTACATTTAGATATCTTAGGCCAAAGTGAATTTTGATGACGAAATAATACTTCTACCATGAAAGAGAGTGTATATTTTTCTCGCTCGTATAACATTCAGATATGGGATCGTTTCGGAAAACAGGAATTTGGCAAGCGATGTGACCTAACATATATGATTGAGATGTCGGTGTATTTTAATGAGGAAATAATACTTTTATCTTCAGAGAGGTATTTTTCCTCGCTCACTCCGCTCGCTTATAATATTTAAAAACAGGGCGACGTGACAAAATATTTCATTAGAAGTCTTTAATGCCCATACTGGTGTATTTTAATGACAAAACATTTCATAAAAGAAGTGGTAATTTTTGGCTCCCTCGCTTTGTTCCCTCGCAGTAGGGTGGTCCATAATCGAGCAAGAAGCGTAACATTTCTCAAAAATTTAAAAATGCTAATAGCGGTCAGTAACGTAAGATCTACATCTGTGATTGTGTTTGAAAATTATTTTTCATGAGTGTGTTGGTGGGCAGATTAGACTTAGAATTCTGCTGTCGGCAAACTTGAGTTACCATCGAAAATTTAATTTAGGTCTTACCACCAGTCCCCCCCCCCCACCCCAGTCAAAATGTTCTACTGACACCCCTGCTCGGTTGTAATATTTGTAAACAGAGTTGTTTTGCGAGACAGCAAACAACTGCATCAGCAAGGTGCCAAAATAAAGTCATATTTGGCAGCAAGGTGATCATGTCATTTAGATATTCAAAAGGCCTACAGTGGCCCTTTTTTAGGAACAAATAACACTTCTTTCATAACAAAAATGGCCATTATTTTTTACTCACTCACTCCGCTTCAGATATCTTATAGACCACTTCCACAACGCGAGAGGGCAGCAAACTGATCGCGACACTGCAGTGCGTTTCCCAACTTTTACAGTACATACGTCAATAGCGTGTTATGTACTTAAGTTCGATTTTCTTTATTTTGGACCAACATGTAGATTTCTGTTAATGTTTGCAATGAGGAATAATCGGGGAAGTTCAGATCGTAGCTGTGCGGTGCTCAGATGCCACAACAATTGGAGAAAGCTTAAAAATTGGAAGCTTATTGAGTTCGAAATTTACTCGCCTTTGACTCATGAAGCCTGTTCGTGTGAGAAGCCGTACCCCGGCTCTACACGGGTTTCCTGGCCTTTTAATGACAAAACTAAGGAGAAAAGGAACGAAAGTACAAAAATACATCATATCTTGATCTGTCAGATATGGTCATTGTCTTTTGTCATCTACCCATGTATCCATGCTTTATTTTATTGATCTAGAATAAAGTTAATGAAATGATATCAGGGTATATGTCATAATCTTTCATTGCTTTTGTACACAGCCAGTGGCAGTCGGCCCACTATCACACACCGCAGCTATCACCTCGCTGATAGAGTTCCTAAACATAAACCAGAGATAGAATTGGTCTATAGGCCCATACTGTATTTTGATGACAAAATAACACATCAATCTTAACAAAAATTTTCAAGAAGTCCATATTTTCGGTTGACTTGTTTCGCTCGCTCTCAAAATTAAAAAACAAGGTGGTTCATAATCTAGAAAGAAGCGTCAGTCTCTCTTCCCCCAAAAAAGAATCATAAAACGCTTTGCAACCCTTAAAAGTTTCATCAATATAATAAAAATCTACATCTGCGATATTGTTTGAAAATAACTTCTTGTGGTTTGTGTAAGAGGGAGGGGGTACTTAGATTTGACTTAGAATGTAGCATAACTGTCGGCAAAGTTAGGTCTTACACCCCCCCCCCCCTCATGTTCCCCGAATACTGAAACACTGCTTGCTGAAGGTGCGGTAATCTAACATGTGGCTTTAAAGGGGCTCAGCATTCCCTGAGAAAAAAATCGTTCCCAGGGACCTGATATTATTATTATTTTTTTTTTTAAATTGAAAACAGAACAATAACTTCCTCATTTTAGTCAGTAAAGGCTCACCCTGACAAGCATCAAAGTATATCATGTGAGAAAAAAGATGGACTCGTCAAGGCGAGGCTCCACTGAAATACAGTAATATTAACAATAGAATTACATAACTGACAATAAGTACACAATTTATTTAACGGCCAGGGGACCAGAATTCTAGAAGAAAGAGAGTGACAATTTCCTATGATGCTCAGTTTACCCTTTTTCTTTGCTATTACATTCAATTTTCTGTTTCATTTTTTCAAAAGGAAGGAAACCCTGGGAATCTCATATTGTGGGGTTGGTTATTGTTATGTCTTATTTTTTTTTAGTTTAGTTTAGTTTTGAGGGGTTTTTCTTTTTTTTTTTATAGTAGTACCATGTATTGTTGTGAAATCATTGGACCTGAGTCACAATCTTTTTGTCTCTGCAGGTATAGCATAACCCGAGGTCGGAGGGTAGAGGACTGGAAAGGTAGAAAAACTAGAGACACTCCCATCATTGTACAGGGGCCTGGGAAGCCGGGAGGGGGGGGGGATCTGGGGGCTGCAGCCCTCCCCTACTGTTCTGGCTCACAAGAAGAAATATTGATTCCAAAAATTATACTTTTAATTGTAAATTGCTCATTTCATAAGTTTTCAAAACCATAAAAACCTAAGGACTTTAGGGGGCTCCACCACCTTTCCCCCTGCCAGGGGCCTTAAAGTCCTCAAAGTGGAGGCTCAAACAAAAAGGGCGCTTTAAAAGGGCAACTGGACATCAAGAGGAAATACAGTTTTGAGACATCAGTGCACCTCTTTATTCTATTCAATAACTTTCAACTTGTATCTACATGTACTTTATATAGGCTCTATTTTTTATAGATAGGATTTGCAGCCGTATATGAAATAGTCTTTTTTCAAAATTCATTTTTCAAAATTCATTTGTGGTATATAATGAAAACTTGCGGAGAAAGGGGTGATTATGAAAAGGGTACTATTAGTTTGAAAATAGATGGACCTATCATTGAGCAGGTCAGTAATTACATCCACTTAGGACAAAATATCACTCATGATACCAGATAATACTATGCGGACATCAAAAGAAGAACTGCAATGGCACGGAATACATTTATGGCAATAAAAGACTTATTCGCAGACCTAGTAAACTGTTATCATGGTTATAATTTTATATTGTCTGTCCTTTAATTATATGGAGCGGAAACATGCACAGTAAACAAGGCCGTGGAAAATAGAATTACACCTTTGGAATGTGAATATACAGAAGAATGATGAAAATGTATTGGAAACGAATGAAAACCAACAAAGAAATATCGCAAATGGCAGGGCGTAAACAAAGTTACTGTACTGGTAGGATTAGTTAAGGAAAGAAAAGCTAAATACTTTGGTCAAACTAGGGCGCGTTCAAGCGATTTTTTGAAGCTAGAATCACAACGCCATACATTAACAAGATAAACACCGAGCGACTTCAAGATAGTTGTAAAGTGCAACAGGGCTTTATTCAGGCCATGATCCAAAAGCATTGAATACCTTCGCCAACAGATGGCGTTAACACAATGTACATGATGATCAACAATATTACATATTGGTTTGACTACTTCTTTTCTCTTACATCTCTTTTCTTTCCTAACTGGAAATATACTAAAATATGAGGGAAGTTGTTAGACAGAGTAATTACATTAACATTTTGTCTACAAACAACATCTCTTAAAAGCAACTGAAATAACTAAACACAACAAAAAAAGTAACTTCACCCCTAAGGAAAATGCTGTAACTTTTTAACGAAGAGGTTTTGAGAAAAATGATTTGCCAGAAATGTTCCTACACTTATTGACCAGCTTCTGTGTAAAAATGAGATTGATACGTCAAGTCATGGATGAGTGAGCATACATTAAAGGCAAAAAAGTCACTTTTCAAAAGTCACAAGAGTCATTTATGAGGGTCTGTGAAACAAGATTTTGGCAAATTCTGTTTCTGGTGTCTGTTTAAGTGCTGTTGTTGTTTTATCATTCAATGTTTGATCGACACCTATCCTGACACCTTTCACGGGTATATTTCATTACATTCCTTTTAAATCTCCATATGTAGGCCTACCTACTCAGGCGCGACATGATTAAAACTGTTTATTTAACAGTATAACACACGTTCAGCAAGATAACTGATATTCAATTTTCATTCACCTGAAGTAATGTCATGCTTGTCATGCAGTTGACTTTCCCCATTTCCCGTTGATATCGTGTTCACTCAACGATGCAATTTCGAGCAAAATATCAGAATAGGTTTTAGAAAGTTGATGGCGTTACACATACAGAGCTGAAATTGAATTGTGCATATGCATTAATGCCATATTCACAGGAATTTTTGCATTTCTTGCTTCATCTTTAAAGTGTGCTCACTCAAACATGACACCAGTGCTTCCTCTGATCTTCCTACAACACATGATGATACTTGTTAGTAACAATATTTCATGTCAATTCTTGCAATAAATTGAATGGATTTTGCAATTTTAGGAGGATTGAACATTGCCATTCCCCCCTAAAACTGTGCTCACCCAACCGTGAAAGAGCGTGAAAGGTGTCAGGATAGGTGTAAGTCGATCAAACATTGATTAATAAAACAACAACAGCACTTAAACAGACACCAGAAACAGAATTTGCCAAAATCTTGTTTCACAGACCCTCATAAATGACTCTTGTGACTTTTGAAAAGTGACATTTTTGCCTTTAATGTATGCTCACTCATCCATGACTCAACGTATCAATCTCATTTTTGCACAGAAGCTGGTCAATAAGTATAGGAACATTTCTGGCAAATCATTTTCCTCAAAACCTCTTCGTTAAAAAGTTACAGCATTTTCCTTAGGGGTGAAGTTACTTTTTTTGTTGTGTTTAGTTACTCACATGTTGAATCTTCATAATTGTAGCATTTGCAATCCAGTACATATACTTGTATAATCTACATCATTTTTCCCCCTGAACTTATACATCCCATTAAATCAATATTATTCTCAGCTCTATTTCACTTTTTCTTCTTGTTCTTTTAAGCAGTAACACTCAGGATTCTATCTAACCTTTCCTTCCAGTTCTTCTCTAAATCAGTGTGAAAACTAAAAATATCTACACAGGCTACATATACACCAAATAAAATCAAACCATGCTATTTGCTAAATAAAGAAGCTAAATGCATGAAACAGATTTTCCAGGATACTGAACCAATCACTTTACAGCAAAAACCAATAGGAAAATTGATTGAACGCAACCGTGGTTTAAACTAAACGTCTTTCAAAACCGTGATTCTAGGGTGAAAAATGGTCGCTTGAATGCGGCCCAAAAGGCACCAAAGTCTCTTAAAGGATATGTTGGAGGGAAGAGTAGAAGGAACTAGACTTAGAGGAAAACCTAGAACCAACCGGGAAGAGAATATCAAAAGCTGGAGTGGACTAGAGTGCATCAGAATGGCAGATGATAGAGTTAAATGGAGAGATGTTGCAATCACCCTCCGAAGATACCTTGATTAGAGAGGAAGATACCTCATGAAATTTTTCTTTAATGAACATGATGAAACCTGTCTCCAACTGGACCCCTCGGAAGACTATACACCTGTGCTGTAATGGCACAGCTGAGTAGGGCGATCCTTCCAATATCATTTCTTTTTGTTTTTACTCATATTATTATTTATATGTTTCCCTTAAGATATTTTGTGAATAAAATTAAATAAAAATCCAACCTCATATATTTATTTGTTCAATCTTCTACCCTTTTCTTTGTTCTTGCATTCTTTCTTTTTTTTGCCAGCTGATCCCCAGGGGTTCCCAGATGAGATTCGGAAACTAAGTGAACAACTGAAGGCGAGATATCGTAAGAAATTCAGTGAGGTCAAAACATCACCTGTCGACTCCGCATCACGCACATGGTTACAGCACGTCTACGTCAGTCTCGTCTTTATGTTGGGATTGAGAGGAGAAAAGGAGGAGGAAATAGATTACAATGGTCTATTCAAGATGATCAAAACAAAAACACCAAGAGGATTCGAAACACGCTTTGCTTTCCTTGGAGAAGCTGGTGTTGGAAAATCGACCTTGCTTGCAAAGATAGCCCTGGATTGGACTGAAGGTAGAATTCTGCAAGAGATTGATCTCCTTTTCCTGGAATCGTTTCGAGAGATTGACGAACAAAAATACTTTGGGGATATTGTCATGAATCACTTCCCAGATGACATGGACACAGAAGGTGAACAAGTGGATAGATACATCAGGGAAAATCAAAGAAAGGTCCTTATCTTATTGGACGGACTGGACGAGGCAAAAATTGACATCAAACGACCTAACCGGGATGACGCTGTGGTATCGATGATAAGAGGAGAGAGATTCACTAACACCCCAATCCTCATCACCTCCCGTCCTTTTGGAGCTGATCATATCAAGAGTATCATGGAGGTCAATGAGCAGTACACATATGTCAAGATTAAGGGTTTCTCAAAGAAAAACATGTCGACATACATTGAGCAGTATTTCAAAGATGACGTAGACTCTGCTTCTAGTCTCATTACGTTCATGAATACAAATAGTATTGTATCTGAGCACATGGCACATTTGCCAATATTTTGCTGCATGCTATGTTACATGTGGAAAGAGCCATCTGGGAGGGAAAATATTCAGACCATGAGAACATTTTCACAACTCTTAAATTGTCTTGTGTTTTCACTTCAAGAGCATTATTCTTCTAAACATGATGAGAGTGATTATAGCATGCACATGGAAAAAGCTGATGAAAGTATGAGAGAGATTGGAAGTGTAGCATTTCATGGATTGCAGGCTAAACAGCTGGTCTTTGACGAAGAAGCGTTCAAATCATGTAGGAATGCTGCAGGGACTGCATGTAAAGTTGGAATTCTCAGCAAGGAAGAGAAGCTGGCACCACTAAAAATCAGAAAAAGGGAGCGGAAACGTTTCATCCAGGAATTCTCTTTCCCTCACAAACTGTTTCAAGAATACACTGCAAGTTCCTATCTTGAATCGCTCTTCTGCCAGGATCGTCCACACTTTGACACAATGCTGACAGACAAGCTGATACAAGACTACGAGGAATTCAGATATGTCTTGTATTTTACCGCAGCACGTGAAGAAGTTGGAAAGAGGGTGATGGAAGTGTTGTGCGAAAAAGTTGATGACATGGATTTCATCATGGCGGTTGCTTATGAATGTCATGATCGAGAAGCCATCGATCCTGTTAGGAATCTTTTGAAGATTAAGACTGATCTTGAACTCTGGACCTACGAAAGTCGCTTTGCTGGATATATCTTCACACTGAAAACATTAGGGGAAAAGGTAGTGTATTAAATTGAATAAAGTAGATTATGGCACTTCTTATGTTCATAAATTTATCAAATTATAATTTCAATTGTGTCGTGACAATGTAATGCGCATGCGATGCCAAATTTGGAGAGAGAGAGAGAGAGAGAGAAAATACTTCAACCCTAAGAATCGTACTATTTGTTTATTATCTCGTGTAAGGAACCCATGGCATGCAGACTACCATTTTGTAACTGCGAGGTTTCATCAATCGCACCTAACCGAATTGCCTGAAATATGCCTTGTGATGGCTGGCGAAAGGCATTTTTAAAAAAATCGTTTTCAATGGTAACTGATAGTAAATCATATTTACCTTTCGTGTTTGGGTTCGTACACCTTCTGAACTAACAGCTGTGATTATTCAAATTCGCGCGGAAATTTTGAACATGTTTAAAATGCATTTTTCCCATTCGCCACCCTTCATCAACCTACATTCGGTCAGGTGTGAGGGGGCTATTAAGCCAACCACACTCGCTAAACGATGGGTCTGCTATTAAAAATACGAAATTTGGAGAAATGTGTTACTTTAACAACACTTGATAAGAACATTCATGTAAAATCCTAATGATAAAAAATCTGAATTGTCATAATTTCGGGCTATTGAGAACTTCCTTGTGAGAAAAAGCAGGATCAAATTGTGACTCGAAGTGACGTTGAAATCATAATCATAATAGTTTTGCGATTGCCTAGCTAAGATTTGAACCCGATTTAGTTTTACTCAGACTAAAATGCTTCGCATAAACCAGCATTTCGTTTGGAATATTCCTATGATTATTCGAACCTCCATTGGGTAAAATCTGATTATTTTAACAATTCATATTTAATGCAAAATGCGTTTCATTTTCAAATTAGGTCACAGTCGAAACGCATTGTGAGCGGTACGTGACCTTTTTGCGATTACAATTCCTCTTATTGCTTTGACGTTCAAGTACTACTTGCTTCAAGATGTCCATGAACATGATGAGGAAATGAAAAGTATTATGTCCAAGACCAAAACAAAAACAAAAACAAAAGAAATTAACAAAATAAAATGGAACGCAGAAAAAATACCCTCACCAACCAGATGATCTACAAAAACACTAATTGTAATCGCACTAGAAGTTATAGTTATTCACCATCCAATTAACTATAATATACCACTTTTCTGCGTCTGTCTGTTTTTGTAATTACCTCCACAAAACGATGCTTACAATAGGGCAGTCAGACAGAATTCTCAGATGAAAGTCCTTTTAACATAGTAGAAGAAACATAGCTTTTTATTGTTCCACAGTTATTCACTGAGTCGTATACGTTTGTTTGTTGTTCTTTTTTAATAACAGATCAAAATGCTAACAGTATCATTGATTTCTATAACAGGAGAGAGAATGTTCTTCAGTTGCTGAAAAACTGGCTGTTGACAAGCCCATCAAAGATCACGCATTGGCAGCAATTGGTCTCTGTTCACTGCAGGACTTACGATCGTTGACCATCACTGAGTTTAGTATGCACCTGGATGACGACTTCTACACAGGAATATTTGCTGCAGGGTCACTGTCAAAGGTACCTGATTTTTTTAAAACTTAAATGATATTAACTGATATCAGCTTGCGTGGATGTCAGATTTTGTCTACACTGTATGGCGGTAACAGGAATTCATGCGCATTTTCAATGCAGCTATAGAGATAACCATGATAAGGATAAAAATGGTAAAACTCACCGATTTTTCAACGATCATATTTGAAGTTGTAGAACATTATGATTGATTATTTTCACCATTCCTTGAGCAATGCATTCTACTTGTTGCTCTATCAAACACAACATATTACATTTTGTTATTGAATTTGAATACTCTGAATCATCATCATGAAAGTAAAAACATTAACCCTATCTAGCCCGGAGAAGGGGCTTTCAAGTCTCATGCAACTTTTGAGACCAAATTCGCGACACCAGGGTAATATATGTGGTTCCGAAGTTACCCAACATTTTGTAAGTGCATGTCAGACCCCAAATTGCTCAAAAACATGATTTCATGTACAAATCCAATGCAAATTCTGTTTCTAGCCAAAAATGCATAAATGTATCATTAATTTTACCTTTACTGATTAAAAACAATTGATTTCATGTTGTTTATGATCGGAATAGTGTCGCCGACCATTTCCATCGAAAAAACAAAAAAAGAAAAGTAAAAAAACAAGGAAATACGTAAGAAATTTGTAAAACAATAAATTACATGAGAAATTTTTTGATGCCTCTAATTTCTTTATGTACATTATTTTGATAAGAATCCTAAAACAAGTGTCTAGACCAAAATTTAGCAGTTTTGGAGCTGTATTTACAGATTTACAGCTGAATTCTAATTTTGTTCATTAATTAGCATAATTCATTCATCAAAAATAAATTTGAATAATATTGTAATGAGTAACTATACAGTTTTGGAGATTACGTTGTGGGTGAAGTGCATGCTGATTTTCGTCGCGATCACGCGATCAACAGCCGAGATCTAAGGGGGGGGGGCAATTTCAATATAGCCAGGGCTCTGCACGGTTAAGGGTCAAAATAACATTTCGTTTTATTTTTCATTTGAGGAAAATTTCATTTATTAATTATCGGGTGTTTATTGAAAATTCCATTTTTGAACACATGTATTCTCTTTATTAATAAAAATGTAATGTGTATTGAATATATTTGGCATCTTTTTCTCCATCATCATTTTAAGTTGATGCTAATCAAGAGGGGCTGCGGAAGCTTTGGGGCCCACAATTCCAGCTAGAAAAAAAAAAATTATCTCTAAATTGTAAATGGCTCATGAATTGTAATTGGCTTGCAAAACCATTCTAAAATAAAAAAAGAAGGGCTTCAGGAGGCGGAGCCCCCAGAACCCTCGCAAGAGCCCTCTACCTGTTTGGGTGTCAGCCCCCCCCCCCCCCAAAAAAAAAAAATGTTTCGTGGCCCTTGATCAAATCAATACCGATATTGAATAGGTCGACAATGAACAGGATAGAAATTTCTTTTTAAGATCTACATGATCATGAAACGTCTATAAAAATATGTTGAGATGACGTTCTGGTATATTATATGCCATTCTGCTTCATTTTGAAAGAAACTGACTTAAGCAATTGAGAGATGTTTATGGTCTAGAAAATAGCTGTTGGGCAATTCCGCGGCAGAAAAACAATCACCTTACTTCTTATTTATAGTAAAAACAATCACTTTGAAAGCCATGAATAGCCAAATCTTTGAATAAAAAAAGTTGAAACAATAGAGAATTCCACAATCTTAGTCAGTGCAGGTATAATGCATGTTTGATTTTAAAAGATGTGTTTGAAGTTTAAAATTGGCGCTTTTTTCTGGTAATTCTGTTACCGAAGTGTTATACCACAATATCATGAATGTAAGAATAATTTTGTTGGAATGAAAGAGCTCACATGAAAGAAAGGGCATATTGAAAGTGTATTAAATGATGGGAAGGGAGGCAGAGAACAAAAGAGGCACAGAAAGTCCAAAAATGTTGGTGACGGAATTACACCCTTGCCGTGGAATTGCCCTGTTGCATGTTCCGAGTATTTGTGTCATCGTAAAGAAATTGACTCAATTTTGCTGAAAATCACATACATCGTACACAGAATTGGGTATAAAAGACTAAACAGAGGCATGGCAGAATTGTTGGGTGCAGTAACTCTTTAGCCATTCCTCTTCCTATTTTCCAATATATGGGGATGATGTCCTCTGATGTATCAATATCAAATTCAGTTGCTTTGTACGGGAAATGATTTCCAGCAATATTGTCATTGCCCAAAGTAATATGTGTGTAGAAGAAATTTAACATCATTCCTTCTCGTATAAGTCGTATATACGCATTATGTCCTTTTCAGTGCACGCTGACAGGAAGGAAATGTTATACGAATAGATTTTACATTCACGATTTTGTAAAATTGCACGTTATTCCGATTACTCATGAGTGTTTTTTTTTCTGATTGTTTTATTTCCTTTGTAGGCTAATACTGATTATATTGGTTGAGATGATAGGTTTCTATTTTTCGATACGTTTTACGACAAAAGTCAAACTAAAGTGGGGTTTGGAAATAGTGTACAACATGTACAACGTTTATGTTATTTTCCTGCCATGATTCCTTCGCATTCTGAGTTGGCCTGAGTCAAAGTTTATTCAAGTGCAGAATACATCCACGATGCACCCATTCATTTATCTATGATGATTATCAATCTGAACCACCGTTTAAATGCAAAGAGTCGCAGAATCTAGCGACGACGATGATGATGCAGCTGAAACGAGTGATTCAGAAAACGAAGGAGAGGATGATTCGTCAAATTCTGAGACACATCTCACAGGGTATGAACGAAGAGGACGCTAAGGAAAAGGCTCATGTGAAAGTTCTATGGGCTGTCAAACGAATCTTTTTCGATCTATACTCTCAATTCTTACAGCAGAACTTGTACCTTGAAGAAGATGTCACCAACCACGAAATTTTTTGACTGATCTCGCAGAGAAAGTAGAAAATGGCATGAACTTCCGGAAAGCCGTACGAAGAGTCTTCGCCAGACAGGGTGCAAAATTTGAGGGTTTATTCCAGTATCAGGACGAGAATGAAGATGATTGTGAAGAAGAGACTGAGGGGGCTGAAGGAAACTAAGGCGTGACATCTGTTATAGTCAAGTTTATTACTTGACAATCTGGACTCTCTTTCGTCGTATTATGACATGAATTGACTTGCCTACATGTATGAGCGTAAACTTGCAAGGACCTAAGAAAGATCTGTATTAGGCCTATACTATACTGTGTTATGATTTAAGTTTGTTATACCCGTATGATATGTATTTGTACCATTACAATAATTTTGCATAGTTGACAGACATGCACTTGCGGTAAAATTAATAAATGAAACAATATATACCTATTTCTTACTCGGTTGTGTTTTATTTTGATTGTTGCTTGTCTTAATACCAAAGGCCTGCCAACATACGTTATGGATCAAACCCACAATACCATGAACATACTTTTTTTGATAATACCAGAGGCGTCAGTCCATTTTAGGGGTGGGGGGGGGGACGACCAAGTGGAAGATGAACCCGTGATAATATTACATTAAGTATTATGCTATAAATGCTCTTCAAGAACTCGTTTGTAGCTCCATGTCATTATTCATCCTACCTACCAACACCCTGCTGTCTATGTCTTTTCTTCACTTCGCGTTCCTATACACCACACCCAGTGACCAGTCACAGCACAATCCTTTAATTGGTCGACCAATCACAAGTAAAACCCTCTTTTCTCAGTCAATCTTCAACAAGACACATGATTAACAATCAGCCAATCGCTGCTCCTGGATGCATGCCCACTCTAAACATTCCTCCAATCATAGACTGGTTATAATTCTTCCGTTACGGGGTACCGTTATCCTGACAAAAAACTTGGCCATGCTATTTCCCTCATATTGACCATTGGTTTCCTTCAGAACAAGGATTAGGGTCTCACCACTACCCTCACATTGACCCTGGGTTTCCTTTAGAACAAGGATTAGGGTCTCATCACTACCCTCACATTGATCCTAGGTTTCCTTTAGAACAAGGATTAGGGTCTCATCACTACCCTCACATTGATCCTGGGTTTCCTTCAGAACAAGGATTATTGTCTCATCACTACCCTCGATTTGATCCTGGGTTTCCTTCAGAACAAGGATTAGGGTCTCCTCATCATGGGTTTCCTTTAGAACAAGGATTAGGGTTTCCTAATCATGGGTTTCCTTTAGAACAAGGATTATGTTAATTAATTACCTCCTGTCTATGCTAATTAGTTACTTCCGGTGAAAGTTACTTCCAGTCACCGGAAAATGTCTATCGACACTAGTATAACTACTTCGACAGCTAATTTAAAATAAACGGGAGCTTAATGGATCTCCCTGTCGAACCCAACTCCCAATCGGGAAATAAGAAGATGTTTTTTCATTGTTCATTATGCAACTGCTTATATTTGTGTAGAGAGTTCCGACATGATTAATAAAATTTGTTCCAAAGTGGAAACGGTTCATAGTTTTAAATAGAAAATCCCACTCTAACGAATCAAACGCTTTTTCAAAGTAAGGTTCGATAGTCCGGAAAAGAAATAAGGTTCGTTAGTCCGGAAATAATTAACTAACTAACGAACCTTACACATTTTTTTTTTCGGACTAACGAACCTTCGGAATGACGAAACTTATTTTGTTTTCGGACTAATGAACCTTCGAACTAACGAACCTTCGGAATAACGAACCTTCGGAATGAACGAACCTTTGGAATAACGAACCTTCGGAATAACGGACTGTAACCAGATTTTTTCCATGTAAATCTGTGTTCGTCAGGGTGATGAACCTCCATTTATCACGTAGGTCAAAAGTATCAATTAAATTATAAATTTTATCTACTGCATTTTTCTTTATTTATTCCTTCTACTCCACCTTTCTTGTATAAATCCTAATTCAGAATGCAGTTAAAGTCACCTTAATTATAATGTTCTCTCTGTCAATATAATCTTTGAGGATGTCTTTTTAATTCTAAATAAATATCAAGTTGCATCTTTTCTATATTAAGGGCATATACATTAATAACAGTAAACTTAAGTTCACATTTCACCACATCTACAATCAATATTCTTCCTTTTGTCATCTCTGCATACGTTTGTAATATCAGTGCTACTCCCATTATTGATAATCACTGCAACACCCATACTTTTACTGCTATACTTACTGCTATATATTGTTGATAGGTCTAAGTGATGAAATCATACTGAGATTCAGGAATTCACTATCACACATGTCATACGACACCATTTGACAATCGTATATGATCAAATCTTTCACATCCTATCAACATATTGAAAGTTGAATCACTATACTGCACCGATCTGGGTTTTGTTTCGTCCACTCATTATAATCATGATTATATGCCCTATGCCAAATCTTAGATCAGTGGATGTTCTTTCTTTCCCTTCATATCTACACATCTCAAGTTTACTCCTCTCTCCCTCTTTATCTCTTGATTCCTGAAATCTGTTCGTCATTGCCATTATTCTTCAAATGTTGCTTCATTGGTCTTAGTAAGGGTGTCAGTAATGAGATTCCATCTTGGTGCTATATGTACAGAATATATTCATTTGAACATGGAATCTTTTCTTGATATTGCTATTAACTTTATTCAACCTGTTCTGTCACACCACCAGATTCAAGAGCTGAAGCATGAAGCAAGAATTTATCCGATCGAACTGGGTCCCGCTGCCTCCTGTCATTACGCGAGAGGTCTCTGCTCCATGCCAAATCTTCAGTTATTGGAGCTGATCAATGTAAAGCCGGGTGATGAGTTTTTCTCTACGATGGCATCTGAGGCATCAAAATCAAAGGTATACCCATATACCACTTCTGCTGGGAACAGGTTTTATTCCAAATGATAATTCACAATTTTTTTTAATACATTACCCCGATCGGGCTGACAACATCTTCAGTAACAAAGGAATAATGTGGATGGACCTACGTTTTGGATCTAGATTCTAAAACCGTCTAGCATTAGTGTGTTCATTCATTTAAAAAAAAAAATTCTCACGTAGTTTATATTTTTTTAGTGACGATAGACGTCTCTCCATCTCCATGACAAAGGTCAAATTTAAAGTGTGATTTATAGAATTAACTCAGTTTGCAAAGAGAAACACAATTTATCGTTAAATTTAACAAAGTGTATAGAATTATCTTGACAACCATGACAGCTATACGCTTTGCAAGAATGCACTCACCTGATAAGGAAAAGAGTATGTATTCATTTATTTCATTATTTCATCTTCATTACATTTTTCCACTTTTTGAAAAACTTTTGTTGAATTTTGCTTTGCTCTTACTTCACCCTCTTTTTCTTTTTCTGTCTCTCTTCACTTCTCTGTCTTTTTGTCTCTCAGTATTCTTCAGTGTTGCTTCACTTTTTAAAGTGATATTATGAGGCTATTACTGAAATCATGGTATTTCTTATTAGATATGGTATCTGTGCCTGATCATTGCTCTTTGATAAACTGTCCTATCACATGATCTGATTTAGGAGATAAAGCACTACTGCACTAACTTCTGTTTCATCCTCTCATTATCATGACTACATGTTATATGCCAAATCTTAGATCAGTGGATGTTCTTTTTTTCCCTTCATTTCTACTCATCTCAAGTTTACTCCTCTCTCCCTCTTTATCTCTTGATTCCTGAAATCTGTTCTTCATTGCCATTATTCTTCAAATGTTGCTTCATTGGTCTTAGTAAGGGTGTCAGTAATGAGATTCCATCATGGTGCTATATGTACAGAATATATTCATTTGAACATGGAATCTTTTCTTGATATTGCTATTTACTTTATTCAGCCTGTTCTGTCACACCACCAGATTCAAGAGCTGAAGCATGAATCAGGAATTTATCCGATCGAACTGGGTCCCGCTGCCTCCTGTCATTACGCGAGAGGTCTCTGCTCCATGCCAAATCTTCAGTTATTGGAGCTGATCAATGTAAAGCCGGGTGATGAGTTTTTCTCTACGATGGCATCTGAGGCATCAAAATCAAAGGTATACCCATATACCACTTCTGCTTTGAACAGGTTTTATTCCAAATGATAATTCACAATTTTTTTAATACATTATCCCGATCGTGCTGACAACATCTTCACTAACAAAGGAATAATGTGGATGGACCTGCGTTTTTGATCTAGATTCTAAAACCGTCTAGCTTTAGTGTGTTCATTCATTTAAAAAAAAAAAATTCTCACGTAGTTTATATTTTTTTAGTGACGATAGACGTCTCTCCATCTCCATGACAAAGGTCAAATTTAAAGTGTGATTTATAGAATTAACTCACTTTGCAAAGAGAAACACAATTTATCGTTACATTTAACAAAGTGTATAGAATTATCTTGACAACCATGACAGCTATACGCTTTGCAAGAATGCACTCACCTGATAAGCAAAAGAGTATGTATTCATTTATTTCATTATTTATTTCATCTTCATTACATTTTTCCACTTTTTGAAAAGCTTTTGTTGAATTTTGCTTTGCTCTTACTTCACCCTCTTTTTCTTTTTCTGTCTCTCTTCACTTCTCTGTCTTTTTGTCTCTCAGTATTCTTCAGTGTTGCTTCACTTTTTAAAGTGATATTATGAGGCTATTACTCACATCATGGTATTTCTTATTAGATGAGGTATCTGCTCTGCATGGGCCTGATCATTGCTCTTTGATAAACTGTCCTATCACATGATCTGATTTAGGAGATAAAGCACTACTGCACTAACTTCTGTTTCATCCTCTCATTATAATCATGACTATATGTTCTATGCCAAATCTTAGATCAGTGGATGTTCTTTTTTTCCCTTCATTTCTACACACCTCAAGTTTACTCCTCTCTCCCTCTTTATCTCTTGATTCCTGAAATCTGTTCTTCATTGCCATTATTCTTCAAATGTTGCTTCATTGGTCTTAGTAAGGGTGTCAGTAATAAGATTCCATCATGGTGCTATATGTACAGAATATATTCATTTGAACATGGAATCTTTTCTTGATATTGCTATTTACTTTATTCAGCCTGTTCTGTCACACCACCAGATTCAAGAGCTGAAGCATAAATCATATAAAGAGCCGATCGAACTGGGTCCCGCTGCCTCCTGTCATTACGCGAGAGGTCTCTGCTCCATGCCAAATCTTCAGTTATTGGAGCTGATCAATGTAAAGCCGGGTGATGAGTTTTTCTCTACGATGGCATCTGAGGCATCAAAATCAAAGGTATACCCATATACCACTTCTGCTGGGAACAGGTTTTATTCCAAATGATCATTCACAATTTTTTTAATACATTACCCCGATTGTGCTGACAACATCTTCAATAACAAAGGAATAATGTGGATGGACCTACGTTTTGGATCTAGATTCTAAAACCGTCTAGCTTTAGTGTATTCATTCATTTTTTAGAAAATTTTTCACAATTTATCGTTACATTTAACAAAGTGTATAGAATTATCTTGACAACCATGACAGCTATACGCTTTGTAAGAATGCACTCACCTAATAATGTAAAGAGTATGTATTCATTTATTTCATTATTTATTTCATCTTCATTACATTTTTCCACTTTTTGAAAAGCTTTTGTTGAATTTTGCTTTGCTCTCACTTCTCCCTCTTTTTCTTTTTCTGTCTCTCTTCACTTCTCTGTCTTTTTGTCTCTCAGTATTCTTCAGTGTTGCTTCACTTTTTAAAGTGATATTATGAGGCTATTGACTGAAATCAGGGTATTTCTTATTAGATGTGGTATCTGCATGGGCCTGATCATTGCTCTTTGATAAACTGTCCTATCACATGATCTGATTTAGGAGATAAAGCACTACTGCACTAACTTCTGTTTCATCCTCTCATTATAATCATGACTACATGTTCTATGCCAAATCTTAGATTAGTGGATGTTCTTTCTTTCCCTTCATTTCTACACATGTCACGTTTACTCCTCTCTCCCTCTTTATCTCTTGATTCCTGAAATCTGTTCGTCATTGCCATTATTCTTCAAATGTTGCTTCATTGGTCTTAGTAAGGGTGTCAGTAATGAGATTCCATCATGGTGCTATATGTACAGAATATATTAATTGAACATGGAATCTTTTCTTGATATTGCTATTTACTTTATTCAACCTGTTCTGTTCAACCTGTTCTTTCTTTCCCTTCATTTCTACACATCTCACGTTTACACCTCTCTCCCTCTTTATCTCTTGATTCCTGAAATCTGTTCTTCATTGCCATTATTCTTCAAATGTTGCTTCATTGGTCTTAGTAAGGGTGTCAGTAATGAGATTCCATCGTGGTGCTATATGTACAGAATATATTCATTTGAACATGGAATCTTTTCTTGATATTGCCATTTACTTTATTCAGCCTGTTCTGTCACACCACCAGATTCAAGAGCTGAAGCATGAATCAGGAATTTATCCGATCGAACTGGGTCCCGCTGCCTCCTGTCATTACGCGAGAGGTCTCTTCTCCATGCCAAATCTTCAGTCATTGAAGCTGATCAATGTGAAGCCGGGTGATGAGTTCTTCTCTACGATGGCATCTGAAGCATCAAAATCAAAGGTATACCCATACACCACTTCTGCTGGGAGCAGGTTTTACTCCAAATGATAATTCACAATTTTTTTTAAATACAAGTCACATTACCCCGATTGTGCTGACAACATCTTCAATAACAAAGCAATAATGTGGATGGACCTACGTTTTGGATCTAGATTCTAAAACCGTCTAGCTTTAGTGTGTTCATTCATTTTTTGTTTAAACTTTTCTCACGTAGTTTATATGTTTTTAGTGACGATAGACGTCTCTCCATCTAGATGACAAAGGGCAATTTAAAGTGTGATTTATAGAATAAACTCACATTGCAAAGAGAAACACAGTCAATTTATCATTACATTTCACAAAGTGTATAGAATTATCTTGACAACCATGAGAGCTATATGCTTTGCAAGATTGCACTCACCTGATAAGGAAAAGAGTATGTATTCATTTATTTCATTATTTATGTCATCTTCATTACATTTTTCCACTTTTTGAATAGCTTTTGTTGAATTTTGCTTTGCTTTTACTTCATCCTCTTTTGTGTTTCTGTCTCTCTTCACTTCTCTGTCTCTTTGTCTCTCAGTATTCTTCAGTGTTGCTTCACTTTTTAACGTGATATTATGTGGCTATTACTGAAATCAGGATATTTCTTATTAGATATGGTATCTATGCCTGATCATTGCTCTTTGATAAACTGTCCTATCACATGATCTGATTAGGAGATAAAGCACTACTGCACTAACTTCTGTTTCATCCTCTCATTATAATCATGACTACATGTTATATGCCAAATCTTAGATCAGTGGATGTTCTTTCTTTCCATTCATTTCTACACACCTCAAGTTTACTCCTCTCTCCCTCTTTATCTCTTGATTCCTGAAATCTGTTCGTCATTGCCATTATTCTTCAAATGTTGCTTCATTGGTCTTAGTAAGGGAGTCAGTAATGAGATTCCATCATGGTGCTATATGTACAGAATATATTCATTTGAACTTGGAATCTTTTCTTGATATTGCTATTTACTTTATTCAACCTGTTCTGTCACACCACCAGATTCAAGAGCTGAAGCATAAATCATATAAAGAGCCGATCGAACTGGGTCCCGCTGCCTCCTGTCATTACGCGAGAGGTCTCTTCTCCATGCCAAATCTTCAGTCATTGGAGCTGATCAGTGTGGAGCTGGGTTATGAGTTTTTCTCTACGATGGCATCTGAGGCATCAAAATCAAAGGTATACCCATATACCACTTCTGCTGGGAACAGGTTTTACTCCAAATGATAATTCACAATTTTTTTTAAATACAAGTCACATTACCCCGATTGTGCTGACAACATCTTCAATAACAAAGCAATAATGTGGATGGACCTACGTTTTGGATCTAGATTCTAAAACCGTCTAGCTTTAGTGTGTTCATTCATTTTTTGTTTAAACTTTTCTCACGTAGTTTATATTTTTTTTAGTGACAATAGACATCTCTCCATCTAGATGACAAAGGGCAATTTAAAGTGTGATTTATAGAATAAACTCACATTGCAAAGAGAAACACAGTCAATTTATCGTTACATTTCACAAAGTCAAAGTGTATAGAATTATCTTGACAACCATGAGAGCTATATGCTTTGCAAGATTGCACTCACCTGATAAGGAAAAGAGTATGTATTCATTTATTTCATTATTTATTTCATCTTCATAACATTTTTCCACTTTTTGAATAGCTTTTGTTGAATTTTGCTTTGCTTTTACTTCATCCTCTTTTGTGTTTCTGTCTCTCTTCACTTCTCTGTCTCTTTGTCTCTCAGTATTCTTCAGTGTTGCTTCACTTTTTAACGTTATATTATGTGGCTATTACTAAAATCAGGATATTTCTTATTAGATATGGTATCTATGCCTGATCATTGCTCTTTGATAAACTGCCCTATCACATGATCTGATTTAGGAGATAAAGCACTACTGCACTAACTTCTGTTTCATCCTCTCATTATCATGACTACATGTTATATGCCAAATCTTAGATCAGTGGATGTTCTTTTTTTCCCTTCATTTCTACACATCTCAAGTTTACTCCTCTCTCCCTCTTTATCTCTTGATTCCTGATATCTGTTCGTCATTGCCATTATTATTCAAATGTTGCTTCATTGGTCTTAGTAAGGGTGCCAGCAATGAGATTCCATCATGGTGCTATATGTACAGAATATATTCATTTGAACTTGGAATCTTTTCTTGATATTGCTATTTACTTTATTCAACCTGTTCTGTCACACCACCAGATTCAAGAGCTGAAGCATAAATCATATAAAGAGCCGATCGAACTGGGTCCCGCTGCCTCCTGTCATTACGCGAGAGGTCTCTGCTCCATGCCAAATCTTCAGTCATTGGAGCTGATCAAGGTAAAGCTGGGTGATGAATTTTTCTCTACGATGGCATCTGAGGCATCAAAATCAAAGGTATGCCCATATACCACTTCTGCTGGGAACAGGTTTTATTCCAAATGATAATTCACAATTTTTTTAATGCAAGTCACATTACCCTGATCGTGATGAGTTCTTCTCTACGATGGCATCTGAGGCATCAAAATCAAAGGTATACCCATATACCATTTCTGCTGGGAACAAGTTTTTCCCATGTATTAACGCATATTAAAACTGAAAATTTGTGTCCAAATGATAATTCACAATTTTTTTAATACAAGTCACATTACCCCGATCGTGCTGACAACATCTTCAATAACAAAACAGTAATGTGGATGGACCAGCGTTTTGGATCTAGATTCTAGAACCGTCTAGCTGTAGTGCTTGCATTCATTTTTTAAATACTTTTCTCACGTAGTTTATATTTTTAAGTGACGATAGATGTCTCTCTATCTAGATGACAAAGGTCAAATTTAAAGTGTGATTTACAGAATAAACTCACAGTGCAAAGAGAAACACAATTTAACGTTACTTTTAACAAAGTGTATAGAATTATCTTGACAACCATGACAACTATATGCTTTGCAAGAATGCACTCACCTGATATGGAAAAGAGTATATATTCATTTATTTCATTCATTATTTCATCTTTATTACATTTTTCCACTTTTTGAATATATTTTGTTGAATTTTGCTTTATGGTTTTGTATTCCACTCTTAGACACTTTAGAGAAACACTATTTATCGTTACTTTAACAAAGTGTATCTTGACAACTTGATGCTTTGCTACAATTTTCTTACTTAAGGAAAAGAGTATGTATTTATTTATTCATTATTTATTTCATCTTTATTACATTTTTCAACTTTTTGAATATCTTTTCTAAAATTTTGCTTTATGGTTTTGTATTTCGCTCTTACATGTACACACTTCACCATTATACTTCTCCCTCTTTTTCCTTTTCTGTCTTTCTTCACTTCTCTGTCTCTTTGTCTCTCAATATTTTTCAATGTTGCTTCACTTTTTTAAAGTTTGATTATTGTTCTTTAATAAACTGTCTTGTCACATGACCTGATTTAATAGATGAAGCAATCTGGCATCATCAGGCCAAAAAAACATGGTTGTTTGCCGTAAAAGAGGAAAAAACATAAGGCGCTTTCACACCTACCCGATCAGGAAAATACCAGGTATTTTCAGATCGGGTATTTCTACCCCGATCAGAAAATACCAGGTATTTTGCCAGTGTGAAACCAAATTACGCGTAATATCCCCGAAAGAAAATACCCGTAAACTAGTAGGTACTTTCTCAAAATTACGAGTACTTTCTCCAAGGTCGCGGGGATTTTTGTAATGTGAAAGCAAATTACGAGAACTTATTCCATCAAGCACTAACGTTAGCGCACGAACCGTGTACTGTACTGTATGTGTGTACGTATTGGACGTCGTTATCGTTTGTGTACCCGCACATTCTGGATTTGAGATTTGTATTGTCTATTTCTAGCTACGTTGTTGTTTAAGTAAAGTTTTGTTCCCCTTTTCTTGTTTTTTATTTATGATTTATTCTGATATATCGATACAGTAGTATGTCATCCTCTGATCATCGCTGATAGCGATGTGGAGGGGGGAGGAGGTGTACACGGCAGTGTCCTCCTCCAGCCAAAGAAATGGGACTATCTACGATATGCTTGCTGCAAGACTTGCCAGCCTCTGGTTAGAGGATACCTCTCGAAATAAAAAATAAACCGAAAGTTCTGAAGAGAGATTATCAGACTGCAAATGTACATCAATATGTAGAGACGTATCGATGATTGCATCAAGCTAACTAGCTAGCGCTATCATAGCAAGAGCTGAGCTAGCTGAGCGAATTTAAGCGCGAGCCTCGTCTCCAAAATAAATCGTTCTGCGCATGCTCGTAACTTCGAGAACTTACCCCGAAATGGTCTGGCTTCGGGTAGGTGTGAAAGTGCGGAACAATTATCGGGTATTTTGGGGCCTTAACAAGTTCTCGTAATTTACGGGTATTTTTCCTGATCGGGTAGGTGTGAAAGCGCCTATAGAGTTGGATCTGGAGAACATGTTACCCTATGTAGCCCAGATCGGTTTATCTATGCATGATTATTGCTCTTTGATAAACTGCCCTATCACATGACCTGATTTAGGAGATAAAGCACTACTGCACTAAATTCTGTTTCATCCTCTCATTGCTATCATGACTATGTGCTCTGCCAAATCTTAGATCAGTGGATGTTTTTTCTTTCCCTTCATTCCTATTCATTTCAACTTTACCTCTCTCTCCCTCATAATCTATTTTTTAATCTGTTCGTCATTGCCATTATTCTTCAAAATAGGTTGCTTCATTGGTCTTAGTAAGGGTGTCAATAATGACATGAATGAGACAACATCATGATGCTGAATAAACAGAATATATTTCATTTTGACATGGATTTTTTTTTTGGATGTTGATATTCACGTGATTCAACCTGTCTTGTCACACTACCAGATTCAAGAGCTGATAGGAAGGGAATGTTAAATGAATAGAATAGACTCTACGGTCATGATTTTGTAAAATTGCTAGTTATTCCGATTATGTACTCATGAGGGATTTAAAAAAAATTCCTTTGTAATACTGATTATGTGTGTTGTGATGATAGGTTTCTTTCTCGATACATTTTCTGACAAAGGTCAAATTAAAGTGGGGTTTGGAAATAGTCTACAATGTTTATGTTTTTTTCCTGGCATGATTCTTTTGCATTCTGAGTTGGTCTTATTTGAAATTTATTGACGATACGCCAAGAATTATCATGATGTAGATAAATTAGTTTGTAGAGGAAAATATCTAATTTGAGCTGACTTTCCCATCTTTGATATGGGCCCCCATAAAGGATTGAGGTGGGCCCCCAAGAGTGTTTGCCAAAGGTTTGCCCCAGGTTTGCCCCCCTAAGATGGGACACTTCCGTCGTGCCTGTACCCATATACCATTTCTGCTGAGAACAGGTTTTTTACGCATTTTCAAACTGTGTGCAAATAACAATGCACAACAGGTTTTTTTTTAATACAAGTCACATACCCCAAACATGATGACTACAATATCTGTAATAACAAAGGAATAATGGGAAAGGGAATAGAGGTAATTGTTTTTTATATCCAGATTCTACATCTGTCTAGTTTTAGTGCGTTCATTCATTCATCTACTTTTCTCATGCAGTTTATATTTTTATGTGACGATATAGGTCTCTCCATCTTTTTAAGATGACAAATGTGATATACATTGCAAAGAGAACAACATTTTATTTTAACTTTTAACAAAGAATTATCTTGAAACTATTCGCTTTGCAATAATTCTCTCAGTATGATAAAAAGAGTAGGTATTCGTTTTAATTTATTTTTTTTATCTTTACTACATTTTTCCAATTTTGAAAATCTTTTGTTGAATTTTACTTCGTGGTTTTGTTTTTCAGTTTTACATACTTCATCCTCATTCTCCCTCCTTTTCCTAAGTTCTCTCTCTCTCTCTCTCTCTCTCTCTCTCTCTTTCACATACACACACACACACACACACACACACACACACACACACACACACACATTGTCTTTCAGTATTCTTCATTGTTGATTAACTTTTCAAAGTAATAGCTATTAATGAAATCAAGGTAGTACCTATTGAATGGCATCTGTGCTTGATTATTGTTCTCTAATAATTTCCCCTTGGTTTGGGGGTTCTGGCGGACACAAAACATCGCTGACAATATCTGGCAGGGGACATCCACTATGAAGAGTAACGAGTTTGAGTATTTCCGCTAGGTTTCATGGGGGTAACTTGTTTTGAAATTATAGTCCATAAAGTTTACAATGTTTTATTGAGCGTTAATGGTGAAGCATTTTGACTTTATTTTGGAAGCTTCTGGCGGGCACAACCCACCACTGAAAATGTCTGGCAGGATCATTTATGACATAGGGGGTCTTGCTTAACAATTTCCACCAGGTTTTAAGGGGTCTATTTGTTTTTCTTATCGAGCTCGTTGTCTGAAATTATTATTTTCCCGTTGTACACAAAGGAAAGGGTGTTTGGATATTTGGGGGGTTTCTTGTGGGCACAACCCACCCCCTAAAATGTATGGCATTGGTCATTTATTATTCAGGGGGTCATGCTCTCCAATTTCCACTAGTTTTCAAGAAAGTATTTTTTTCGCTAATCTAGCTCAATTTTTGGACCTATTTTGGGGCCCCTCCTGACCGCCCCCACCACATAGAGCACGGCAGACGTGCATTTCCTACTATAGTTTTGTCCATAGATTACGGCTATGACCATGAAAAAAGGTTAATTTTTTTTTGCTAAGTTAACCCCCTCTGCCTCCCAGTCTATATATAAAGCACAGAAACAAACTCAATAACTGAATACTAAATAATTATGACATAATTCTACTATCAACGGCACCAAGATAGCGTACAGTGCTTACCTGATTATAGTGCATGCATCCTTTACGTAACATACACTCCTTGTAGGTCTACGCATACACTGCATGCATAGCGCATCGATCGCATAAGCGCAATGAAAGATGGGATAGATAAGACCGATTTTCTAATCGCGATTCCGTTCACACACACAACGCACAGCAAATAATTGCGATTATTTTGAAAAATCGCACTTCTAAATCGCGATTATTAGTGAGATTATTCCGTCCACACACAAAATGAAATCGAAATTCTAATCGAAAATCGATTTTTGTCTCGTCTGCGTAGCGGAGCGAGACATAGGTATCACTATTTCCGGTGTCGCCGGCGTCGGCGTCGTCGGCGTCGTCGTCAACAATTGTGTTGTACACCCAATAACTTTCTATAGCTTTAAGGTGGGATCACCAAATTCATACCAGAGGTACATCTCTTGAAGGCACAGGTCAAGTTTGAGTATGAGTTGAATTGAATAAGGTCAGAGGTCAAAGGTCAATGAATTTTCCATGACTGGCACTGTGCTATGTTGTACACAAAATAACTTTCTATACCTTCGAGGTAGGATTACCAAATTCATATGAGAGGTCCATCTCTTGAAGGTGCAGGTCAAGTTCGAATGTGAGTTGAATTTGATTAAGGTCAAAGGTCAAAGGTCAATGAACTTTTCATAACTGGCACTGTGCTATGTTGTACACCTAATAACTTTCTATAGCTTTGACGTGGAATCACCAAATTCATACCAGAGGTCCATCTCTTGAAGGCGCAGGTCAAGTTCGAATATGAGTCGAATTTGATTAAGGTCAAAGGTCAAAGGTCAATGAACTTTCCATGACTGGCACTGTGCTGTGTTGTACACACAATAACTTTCTATAGCTTCGAGGTGGGATCACCAAATTTATACCAGAGGCACATCTCTTGAAGGCACAGGTCAAGTTTGAGTATGAGTTGAATTTGAATAAGGTCAGAGGTCAAAGGTCAATGAACTTTCCATGACTGGCACTGTGCTATGTTGTACACACAATAACTTTCTATACCTTCGAGGTAGGATTGCCAAATTCATATGAGAGGTCCATCTCTTGAAGGAGCAGGTCAAGTTCGAATGTGAGTTGAATTTGATTAAGGTCAAAGGTCAAAGGTCAATGAACTTTTCATAACTGGCACTGTGCTATGTTGTACACCTAATAACTTTCTATAGCTTTGACGTGGAATCACCAAATTCATACCATTTTGCAAACAATAAGTTTGCCATAACACCTTAATAATTAATTTAATTTTACAATTTTACTCACATTATTATCAGTTACATTCTTTTTCACTAACATTCATTTCCTTACTTGCATGGAAATAATTATAGCTTCATAGTATTAACAGCATTCTTAGTGTTATCTGATTTCCTAGGGATAAAGTAGGCCTATACCATTATTGCATATGTAAACTGTCAGAACCACAATTCACCCCCTAAACTGCTGACAGCCTCAGAAGTCATATAGCATAGTTTTGACATGCAGTCTCTTCATGACTGCAATATGCAGGCGAGACAACGCTTGGCGTTTGCCTTGTTTAATCTCACTTTTTACCTTGTGTGTGAACACCCCTTAATATAAAAGTTAGTTTCCGTTTGTCTGTACGGTGAGTTATTTTGAATATGACATTTGTCAGATATGTATTAGATCTGATACACAGTGTTTTGTTCTTTCGTATACATACTCCTAAAATATCAGCAAGCAAACGCCCAGTTATCTGCTTTGTAACGGTTTAGCATCAATTACTTGGCATCTTGCGGAGAAGACGCAAACAATAAAGCAAACACCAAAACCAAACATAACAGATATAAACAAAACAAAACGAAACAAAATCTTTGAAGGACAACCAAAAGAGAGTTAGGGCTTTCGAGAGGTGTTGAACGATGTGAAAGGGGAAGGCGATGATGATTATACTTGAATATTTTTGTCGGGGGGGGGGGGGGGGACTTAAAACATGTATAATGTTGTGAGATGAATCTTTGAAAAATAATAGATGGAAAAGTTTGCCTATTTACTCCCACCTTTCTTAGTAGATGAGGTTTCTACATATGAAGAACTTGTTTGCAAAAGGGGCTAGATCCACTTTTAATAAAAATTGAGTAATTGATATTAGAACATTGTTCAACTGTCATTTGAACAAATTGAATTACCAAGCTGAATTTTCAGAGCACTCATGAAAATGTGCTCTTCCTAATTTCACTTTTCCATAGACACCTGTACAAAACCTGGCACACAAATGCGTTTTTCTCTATGAAAAGTGGATCTAACCCTTTTTGCAAACAAACTCTTCATATGTAGAAATATAAATGTACATGAGAGAGGGAGGGAAGCAGCCAAGGAAAAACCATTTTTATAGCTTCTGGTTTATTTTTGTTGGCCTATGTACATAACTGCACTGGGAACCGTATTCATTTGTTATAATGCGAAAGTTTATTGCACATGCTTTTCCGAAGTTTCCTATAATCATCATGACAATTGAGAAGCCTGGGCCTGGGCGCTTGAGCTGAATCAAATTATAAGGGGAATTAAGAAAGAGGATGTAGCGAAGGATGAAAATATAGATTCATTTGCATGGATCATGCCCAAAATATCACACAACTTTGATACAGTAAAAAATGTACGTGGATGAACATTGTAAAAACGATGGTGTGAAAAATCTTAGGCTTGTAACATGAGTAGCTGACCACAAACATTCCACACGAGTGTGCGATTATGCACATTCCTCTTCGTAAGCCCCCCCCCCCCCCCCCCCCCCTCCTGCACAACCAATCAAGCGTGGTGCATGTGAGCAAGAAATGCCTGAATATCATTGTCCTCGTACGTAAGGAAGAACGCAATAGGAAGTAAGCAAAATTGAACTAATTCAATCTATTTCTCGACCTTAGTATCCCATCGGATACGCTGCAGAATCATTTTATTAACAAAATTACTTAATAATTAGTAAATCATTTTTTTCCATCTACTATTCTGTTATTCCACTAAGTTCTTAAATCATTTAGATATAATCCTGAAACTTATTTTCCCATTACTCTCACAAAGAAAATAATGAACACCAAAATTTCACTTGTCCATAGAAAATTGAATTTATATTCACTTGTTGAAATTGTCAAACATAATATTTCACAGTGCATGTGAAGCAGCCAAAGCTTGAACACGGAGAGGGAACTGGGCGTTTGTTTGCTGCTATACACGTATGCTTGCACCACTCACTTCGCGAGAGGAGCCATATTGAAATGTTAATAAGAGAATCACTGAACCGGTTCAATGAACAACGCCGGGATAGATTACTTCTATAATTACCTCCTCCCGTGCGTTAATGAGCAAAAACACCCCTCAAAAATATGGTTTTCCCAATGAGTGCACTCGGGAATATGAAACACAAATGAATATTTATGAGAATGCATGAATCAAGCTCTTTCATTAAAGTGTACTTATTTTCAATGAATATGATCAGAAGTTACTTTAATTCTCGAAAAGAAATAGTTTTTAAACATTTTGAATAATCATGAATAATTTGTATTCCATACTTATTTCTCATTTGCTTTGTCTCCTGCGATTTTTAAAGCAATATTGACTTTATATAGCAGTACTGGGATATGTATTTTGTCTCTTTTCATCACTTCCAGGAGGAGGGTATCCCCCTCCTACGGTAAAGGAATTTTTCAAAAAGAAAACAAAATCATGTGCGAAAGTTGCATCTTAAGAACACTTTTAGAGGAAAAGCTCTAACTTAACCAGTGTTTGGAAAACATACCAGGAGTGGGCCACTTTTAAGAAAACTTAAATATAATTATACCAAGGTTGATTAATTCACTATATTAAAAATACGGTCGGCGTCATTTCATTAAAAATAGTCACTTTCGACGATGCAGTCAGTAAAATTCAAACACATTGTACTGATAGTCTCGGTAGAACTCTAAGTTCGCGCTTAATCATGATTAAAGTCTTGAAGTAAGGTGATATAGGCTTCTTACAATAAAAATATGGTGTGCTACTAGCTATTAACGATATCCATGTACTTGGCATTGAAACCAAAGAAATTTTTTAAAGCCTGCGCTATATTCAAGGTGATCTGAAGAGTTAAAAAAAAAATCACGGAACTGAAATATTAAAGAGGGGGGGGGGCACGCCCTGGGCGCCCCTGCCTGGATCCACCTACAGGCAAGCCATAGGCACATATTTGTACTCAAAATTACATGATAGTCTACATGTAGATCTGTATACTGTAGTCAACTTGGGAGAGTTTGGTACACACTTCATTTGGGCATGCGATGGCAATCTATATTATTCAGACTCAGGTCCAGGTACCATAGTAACTGTTGTTACATCATTATTTTAAAAACAGTATGAAGCTGATGAAACTCTATTCTGATTTAATTTCTGGCAAAACCCATATGTAAAATACATCCATATACATCACAACCATTTCAAATTATTTTACTGGAGATTGAAGAGCCTTTCAGTTGACTTGGAGTTACAAGTCGGTTGGCAGATATTTTCTGAAGAAAGCCATATGGCAGCAAGTTGGCCATATTATTCAGATATCTAATGGGCCTACAGTGTATTCTGATGACAACATAACATTTCTTTAAACATGATTTTATGAATTTTTTAGGCTCATTCGTTCCGCTTCAGATATTTTATAAGCCCCCAGTGTATTTTGATGAAAAAAAATAACACTTTGATCTTCTTAACAAAAAGTTTCAGGAAGTCCAGTGACAGAGGTTCATAATCTAGAAAGAAGCGTCATCCTCCCCCCCCCCCCCAAAAAAAAAAAAAAAATTAAAAAAAATTAAAACACCCCCAAATGTTCCATTAAGATAATACAAATCTACTGTTCATCTATGATATTGTTTGAAAATAATTTCTTGTGTTTTGTGTGAGAGATGAGGGGGGTACTTTGATTAGAATAATAATGCAACATAACTGTCGAAAAATTTAGGCCTTATCCTCCCCCCCCCCCTTCGGTTTCCCGAATATTTATGAAACACCGCTTGCTTAAGGGGGTGTAAACTAACATGAAGCTCAGGATTCAGCGCCCCCTGTGAAAAAAAAAAATTGTTCCTAAGGGGCCTGTCTTTGATTGGAGATGTTAGAGTGTAGGCCTAATCGGTGTGGTCATGAGGCAGTGATGCCCAAGAATGGCTGTTAATATGAACTGAACAATGACAATTTTTGCTGCGTATTTCTATGGCATATTAATTTTGTAGATGTCAGTTTTGGCGTACATGGGTGCTTCATGGGATTCGCCGAGTAGGATTGCCTGAATACACGGGAATTCCTCTGATTCCATATAGAGCTGAGAGGGGGTGGTCGTTGAGGAATCAGGGTTGAGTTATATGACTTTTTGCCAAACACCTTATTTCAGGATTAAGTTTCAAACTACTCCTTCGTGAAGTGCATATCCACTTCGGATGAATTTCTGGGTCATTGTTATCTGTACTTATGATATTCCATCTAACATGCTTGCAAATTGCTTTATACCATGCCGTCTCCGGCCATTTCTCCCCCAATACAGCAGAGATAAGTCATTGAGCCATAAATTTCGGAGTGTGTATCTATATCTTCCTTTTGAAAACTGTAGGCCTACATGTACAGCATATGCATAAAAATGGTCAGCTTTGAAAGATATAAGCCCAATACTGGTTTTTTTAAAGAAATGACTTGAATACACATGACCAAATTTCACGACAGCATGGTAGATAGTACCTTAAAGTAACTAAGATATTCACTGTGCCAGTAAAATCATATGAATTAGATTATGTGGGTTAAAATTAGTAATATATTAATTAGAGCAGATTTATTGTGATTTTGCTTACGTGCGTCGATCAGCAAATGAGTCTTAAGTGAATCGTGGGGTTCGTGATTGCCTAAATTGGCCTTTTGGATGTAAGGCCGGGAAAAAAACACGACCAAGTATATAAGTAGAACATTCCTAACCCTTATCAAATATTTTACTGAAAATTTTAAGTAATTTATTTCAGATTAGGAGAATGAAAAAACAAACAAACAAGAAACCATCGTCAGCGTCCTCATTTTACCATATTAGGTAGAACAACTAAATAATTCGGCCTCTTGCGGCTATGCCTGTATATCTGCCAAGATGTCTGCGCCCTCGAATGCCCATTGGTTGTGTGGTTAACGAACATACGTGTATATTTGGAGTCGGCTAAAAACGAGTTTAGGGGAGATCAAAACACTGCTATGCGCGCATACCAGAATATTCTCCTCGCCAAAAAAAAAGTAAAGATGTTTATGAATAGGGCAACACCACCACTGTCACATCAAATGAAGGCAGGAAGGCCATTCGATTGAGTGACTACACATACACTGTTGGCTTACAGAGAGTATATATTGTGATCATTCAAGTTATACATTATCAATTTTTAATGTCTCCTGCTCTCCATGATTTTTAATTCACTATTCTTACATGTAAACCATTCATTCACTTCGGCATTTTCAGCACTGACATTTTTAGCTTTTGCATTTTACCTCTGATATTTCTTCCTCTAATGTTTTTACATCTGAAATATTTTTCCTCTGGCATTTTTACCTCTGACATTTTTACTTCTGACATTTTTACCTCTGACATTTGCACTTCTGACATTTTTACCTCTGACATTTGCACTTCTGAAATTTTACAGCGAACCAGAAAAACATGTAGCTGTCACTTTATTTCTGGGGTTCTTAATTATTTTCATCAGCGGACCAAAATGTATCTCATACTGCTTTCACATCAAGGTACGGTCGCTGCGACCGTACCCAGCGACCGATCGGACGTGCTTTCACACCTCCGTCAAAATGTGGTCAGGCCCAGAGCGATCGGTCGCTGTATAGCTGACCTAGCCGGAAGCGGAAGTAGAGATAGTGCGTAGGCATGTATGGGGGTCATTGCATTTCGATCGGTCGCTGAGTACGATGTGCTTTCACATCTAGCTTGCATCGGTCGCGATCGCTCGCTGAAGTACCTCAGCGACCGTACTCATCGACCGATTGTTTTTGACCAAAACGATCGGTCGCAGCGACCGATGAAATGCTTTCACATTATGATTTCATCGGTCGCAGCGATCGTATCTTGGTGTGAAAGCAGTATGAGTTACGTCAGTGACCTCTCAGTTCTCTTTTTTTTCACCTACATGTGTACAAAATAACGTTACGTATGGGACAGACTTTTCCAATTCAGGCTTTCAGCTTCTAATTTGTGCAAGCGAGCGTAAGGAGATAGAAAAGGAAGATATTTCACTAAAGATATAATCTATTCATAAGAAAGCTAGATGAAAATTATAAATTACAAAGAAAATATTTCACTGCTCAAACATGTCAAACATGAGGTGGCAGATTCCGGAATGAATTATTTTAAAAAACTTTTTAATGTGATGTGTGTGTTTTTTTTATGGGAGGGGGGGAGCGGGTCAACCCCTAGCCTCCTCCATATGCCTATATGCCCCCACTGTACGTTTGATGGAGATTGGACTATTGACAGTACCCATTCTGGTTTAGTACATTTTTTTCCAAAATAATACGTACCGGTAGACCTAAGACATAAACATGAAAATAGCAATATTCAAAATATTTAACTGATTAAAAAGTAGTAATGAGAGGGCATTATATGGCACTTTAGAAATTACGCGAATTGCTTTTTTTCCTGAAGTACAAATAGTTTAGAAATAGAATAATCATTCTCATTTGCCCAAGCAAAGTTACAGTAATTCATGTGTGACAAAATCATTGAATGATGTCACATAATCAAAATATATAGGGAAATGTTTTAGCCGAAAAAGAACACCCACACATTTTGCAATGCGATTGCACACGACACCAATGTGTTCATGCCAAGTCAATTTATCGTAGATGTACACACCAAGAAATTTAACAACCGAAACCCGAGATATGTTCTGACCATTGAAAGTTAGAGAGAAATCATTTTCGTAAAATTTTATACATATATATAACTACATTACACACCAGATTCAATAACACACGATCAGAAATCCGAAACCAACACAAAACACTACCCTACACAACCCACTTCAACCTCCCCTCACACACAGTTGGTAATGCTCTCACCAGGGAATCATATTGGATCGACAAACTCAAAACACTCCATCCACAATGCATCAATGTCGACCAATAGTTTCTGGCCCCTCCATTGCCAACCCTCTTTTGATCGCACATGACTACCCCCCCACCCTGCGATCAGTGACTTCCTAAATAGTAGAGGACATGCAGTTGTCGGTCTTCCCATCAATTACTCTTCTATTGTTGCCATTTTGTATGTTAACACCTTATTTTGAGACTTTATGTTATCCATAAGATTTTCTCATTTACCTACAACTGCTTATTGCCACCTGCATTGCTCACTTCTATTACCTCACAAATACCTCACCAATACGTGAGCTTTTTATGTGCATATTATGTTGCTTCCCCACCAACATCACTCTAGGTGGCGTCCTAGCGCATTCACTGATTCAGTGACTCTTGCTCGTGTGACGTACGACATCGTGTGACCAAACGCACAAGCAGGAATCACTGAACCACTCCCACAACTCCACCAGGTGATAATTAAAAACATTTATTTCATTTCATTTTAATTATATTAGTTTTGATATTTTTTTTTTTTCATTTTCCTTAAGTTCTTTATCGTTTATTTATGCTTGTCATTCCGTTTGTTTCTGTCTGTTTCGTTGTAGAACCCTTGATAAAGGCCTTTGAAGCCGAAAGCTCGGGATATTGAAAGTGGAATATACAGCTACGTCCTTCGCTGTCTTGCGTCTTTCATTTTATATTTATATATATATATATATATATATATATCTTTCCCTCTTTGTCCCTATCAATATTCCAGTTGTGGTATTCCATTTTCGTCAGATTTTTAATTGATATGCTTATCAGCACATACCCTACTACATTGTTCGTGTGTTTGCTGTCTGTTGTCTCTGAAATGAATATGAAAACATTACCCAGTGAATAAAATATCTCGCAGCGTACATCATAATTATTGCTGTTTCCATTGTATGAAGAATGCATTGGCGTAAATTCCGCGGGATGGTGCATTTTGGATACATGCGTAATATCTCGCACTTGCAGACGTTTAAAAAAGGGGAGGATGACATGTAAAATATACCAACATTTTTCAAAGTAAAAAGAATATATTAAACACTCAATTTTTGAAATTTGGTGGCATGTATCATAAGCGACGGTTGTAGTATGATATTTCTATTCGAAATGCTCTTAGAGTATATATGGATACTCGTGTGTGTATGTTCGAACTAGAATTTTAGGAAAAAGATTTTGATTATTCCCCCCCCCCCTCGTAATGGATTTACACCGGTGAAAGTATGGTAATGAAAAAGCAATTCGGCACAAAGCGAGTGGAGTGTAATAAAAGTCCTGATTTTTTCTTCAGTGATATATGTCTTCCTTCTTATTTTCCTTTGTTCTCCTGTAGATTTAAAAAAATGGGTTTGAAATACATTCCTGTTTTAGCTCTTTTCTAATTTTTTCCAATGGGTAGGTAACACAAGTATGCTTTCAAATGATTTTATATGTCATTCATGTTGTGAAACAACAACACATCGACAGATAACCAAATGAACCATTTTCTTCATAGCAATGTATGGGTAGCCTATTTAGTTCTACTATCAATTCTCTTAAAACAGATCCAGACACTGGTAATGTATGAGATGCCCATGATGACTCGGTGTATCCTTCATACCATTCTCTCTCTACCACGCCTCCTGTCACTCAGCTTGAGGGATATCATACGCGTTGACATGGACGATGGAGAGACAGTACATGTATGTATCATGTTATCACAACATCACTGATATCATAATCTTCTTTCGCATGCAGTTGGATAAAAAGCGATAGAAAATATTAGAAAGATGAAATATGAATTTGAATTATAATGAAATAATGGCATGTGTAATCGCTGAAATGTAAAAAAAAAAATAAGGAAATAATTTCACTTAGAGGTAACAATAATTTGGTTTAAAAATGGAAATTAAGTGAACTCACAACCCATAAATATACATTTGTGATATCGGCATTCCAAAATACCAAAATACATTAATATCTATGTTCTTTGCATCGATCGTCTTCCACAAGCTTCCACTATATATAACCTTCATCTGAATTCTCTTTGCTACACAGGCTAGCTCTTTGAAAAAAGTTGACTTCATTTTTGTTCATTGCTAACTGATCAAATATTTACTCGGAGCAGTTCAAACAATGAAACAATCATTTCACAGAAATATTCAATCAGGTATTCGATTTCTTTTTAATGCTATTGCTAGTTGTAAAACACTAAGAATAATTCATGAACCCTTCTTGTTGTGTATTCCGTAGACATCTCGAACCACCTCATCAGTTGAGGAGTTATCTTTGGATGGTAAGCATGTGACTAGGCTGTGGAAGCTCGGACTTCATACGTCATGTCCTCGAGTTCAAAAACTTATACTGCACTGGTTTGGTGAACATGGTACTGAGTATATCTCATCAGACATTGTCATCAAGGCCTGCTCTCCATTCCATCATCTCACTCATCTTTGCATCCAGGGATTTGCCAATATACTGGATGATCCCATGTTATTCAGCAATGCATTGATGACGTCATGTCCTCAACTCACCAAGCTGTTCCTTAGCCACATTCAGCTGTACAACGAGAATGCTACTAAGATCATCCAGTCCATGAAGACCCATCCAAACCTGACAAGCCTAGAGTGAGTCTCATTTGTTTTATCATTGTGATGATTACTGTTGAGTATGCACTGCATTTGTAAGCTTTAAAAATCTATAACTCTGGGTGGAATGCAATTTTTTTTTCTTTTCTTTTCTTTTTTTTTTCTTTTTTTTTTTCTGTAATTTTTCCTCTCTGCACTTGCTACCCTTCCCCCGCCTCTCTCTCTCTCCCTCTCTGTCTCTTATTTTTCTTCCTTTTGTTTTTTGAGAAAGAAATATCTGTCTATGTCCCCACGCCCTTCTCTCCTTTTATCCTCCTCTTTCCTCCTCTTTCTCTCTCAGTCTCACTAACTTGCACTCTTTCTGTTTTGTAGACACTCTACGGTTTGATATTGAAAAATGCAACCTTATAAGCCTACATGCAATGGGTATAGCCACTGATACATCCTTGTTAATCCTTTTATGTTTAATATTGGCTGAAATGGACAAAATATCCACCCTGCTAAAAAGGCAATAATTATCGTATACGATGATACATAGTTGTGCGTAGCTGCTCTGAGGTTTTGGAATGAAATTTTGAGAGTAAGGATTATGTGCTGTATTAATACATGTAGTTCAGATGATGAAGTACATCTGGAAAATTAAACAGTAAATAATTTCCTCGTAATTTGACGATATTTCTGCTTCAACATTTGTTCTTACCAGTATAATCTTTTTAATAAACATGACTCCAGGAATTGATTTTTGTCTCGCCCACCGGAGGTGAAGGCGAGACTAAGGGATCCAAATGGCGTCCGTCCGTCGTCCGTCCGTTTGTCCGTCACAAACGTTATGAAAGATAACTTGGCAACCGTGACTCACTTTTCAACCAAACTTGGGTTGTAGATGCACTAAGGGGACCTGCATGTTATGGTCCAGTCAGAGGTCACATGGTAAGGTCAAAGGTCATTTCAGGTCAAACGTTAAAGTTTACGTGCAAGACTCTCTTATGACACAAAACTCTGCAACCGTGACTCACTTTTCAACCAAACTTGGGTTGTAGATGCCCTAAGCGGACCTGCATGTTATGCTCTAGTCAGAGGTCACATGGTAAGGTCAAAGGTCATTTTAGGTCAAACGTTAAAATTTACGTGCAAGACTCTCTTATGACACAAAACTCTGCAACTGTGTGACACTGTTCAATCAAACTTGGGTTGTAGATGCACTAAGGGGACCTGCATCTTATTGTCCAGTCAGAGGTCACATGGTAAGGTCAAAGGTCATTTCAGGTCAAATGTTAAAGTTGACGTGCAAGACTCTCTTATCACACATAACTTTGCAACCGTGACTCACTTTTCAACCAAACTTGGGTTGTAGATGCACTGAGGGGACCTGCATGTTATGGTCCAGTCAGAGGTCACATGGTAAGGTCAAAGGTCATTTCAGGTCAAACGTTGAAGTTTACGTGCAAGACTCTCTTATGACTCAAAACTCTGCAACCGTGTGACGCTTATCTATCAAACTTGGGTTGTCGATGCACTAAGGGGACCTGCATGTTATGGTCCAGTCATAGGTCACATGGTAAGGTCAAAGGTCATTTCAGGTCAAACATTAAAGTTTACGTGCAAGACTCTCTTATGACACAAAACTCTGCAACCATGTGACACTTATCTATCAAACTTGGGTTGTAGATGCACCAAGGGGACCTGCATGTTATGGTCCAGTCAGAGGTCACATGGTCAGGTCAAAGGTCATTACAGGTCAAACGTTGAACGGTTAAAGTTTACGTGCAAGACTCTCTTATGACACAAAACTTTGCAACCGTGTCACACTTTTCAGTCACACTTGGGTTGCAGATCACTAAGGGGAAGTGCATGTTATCATTCTGTTGGACTTCACATGATAAGGTGAAAGGTCATTGGAGGTCATACGTTACAGATGTTTTCAAATTCTTGAATTTGCTTTTCCTCTGTCATTTCTTGTCCAGTGTTGAATCTGATTGCTCAACTGATAATCATAGGTGACACTTCTGAACTTGTACACAGATATTGTGTAAACATTCGTAATGTAGAATTATGTAAAAATTACTCATGCAGATTTCTGCTAGTAAATACTACTTCTCTATTTTGCATCTGCAGCCCTCAGCTACACTACAACCACAAACACTTTTCAACTCCATACATGTAAAATATCAATCATACAATGTTACTCATATCAGAGGGATGAGAGTAGAAGCAGGGAAAGTACATGCACGTGAAAATGCAGTACCATTTCATAAAAAACCCTTCTCATATTTTATCAAATGTTATTCCATCCCAGTTATTTCACAATGAGCTTTCGATACAGTTCTGTTGTGTGCCATCACAGATCGCGATATTTCTAGTTATTTTCACAAGTGGGCGAGACACAACATCGCAAACGCCTTGTTTTAAATGATACTCATAGAGTACTGTACATGCACACTGTCTTCATGCGGGAATGCGATTCACACAGCTATGGAGCAATATCAAGCTTGGTCAGATGTAGCCTTTGGGCAAGGCCTCGCGCGCTGCTTGTCTGCCAAGCAGGGTTTGAAAAATAGACTAAACAGTGTAAATTTATGGCAGTGATCAGTGGCCGAGCCGCGTCAGCGGCGAGCTCCGGCTACGGAACACAGTTGTCGTGCGATTAGTCTATGTATTCAGGCGCGTTTAGGGAAATAACAGCACCAAGTGCCTTGGCTAAAGGTTAGGTCAGATGTGGCATCCATTCACACAGTTCTTTAGCGAACATCACTAATGGTTTATTGGTAATTAAAAGGGTATCATACGTCAGATATGAGGGTGTTAAGAATGTCATACTGAGCTCTGGAAACATTAAGGCAATGTAATTATATCTTATACAGGCTGTACAGGTGTCATACCAACGAGGATCTGGATCCATTGATTACTGAGGTGAACAGTGAAGGCAAGCTGACTGTCACTGTGGAGCATGGCGGGGTAAGATATAACACTAGATTACATGCCAGTAGTACTCTCACTGATTTCTTTCTCCTCTTGCTAAAACGAGTTTGCCCCCCCCCCATTTCACGCCAATCGTCCCCAAAGAATTACAGTGTAAGTAATTCATATTGCCTTATATCCTTGCCTGATTGCAATATGTTCAGTATTCATTGCTATGCATAAACTTTACATAAATATTTCCATTAAACAAGTTGTGTTTACTAGTATTTATTTATTTATTAATTTATCTATTAATCATCAGCATCATCATTATTATGATTATTATTATTAGGCCTATTGTTACCATTATTACTATTATTACTATTACTATTATTATTATCATCATTATTATAATGTTTTGATTTTCTGAAGCTGCCATCAATCATTTAACCCTTCAAAGCACTTTATCTTCTTTAATTTTTTCATAAAGGAAAGATTATTCTGTAATGCCCTTTCATCTTTAAGTCTCGTTGAAGTAATTTATGTGTCCCTTCATTTTGCTTCTCTTATGATGAAAAAAAAAAAAAACTTGATGATGAAAGTAGATATAGACCTAGCCTAATTGACAAATTAGATTCTTAAAAAATGTATTACTCTTAATATTCCAAAAGCGATGAGTTTGGGTTTACAAATAGCTGTGGAAGGTTTTAGGAGGGACATATGCCGCATGTTTGGTCGTTTTCAATCACGGCAGCCGACTATGGCTTATTTCTTTCTTCTGTTGTTCAGTATAGCTATGTCGATCATTTGATTTATTCGTTATTTCAATATCCATGGTATTATCAACAGACATGCATGTAGGACAAGTTAAGAATGACAGTTTGCATATTGTTAAATGTTTATTATGTACATTGACAGTAACTTTCTCTTTTGTACACATTCCTCCTTTAGAACATTCTATAGACTAATACTAGATAACACTAACATTTCCTACAATAATTCATCATGCTGTAATGGGTATTCTTAAACATGGTGGAATGCAGAAGGCATCACCAACATAAATCCGTGGCGGATGATCCACCTTCCCTCTAATGGCAAAATGTAATCAGTGGCGTAACAACCGGGGAGACAGGGGGGCAGAGTGCCTCCCTGATGGGTTTCAGCGGGGAAATCCACAAAACCACCGGGAAAAAATGAAAGGGAAAGGGAGAAAGGGAAAGGAAGGGAGAAAGGGAAAGGAAGAAGAAGAAAGGGAAAGAAAGAAGAAGAAAGGAAAAGAAAGAAGGAGAAAGGAAGAGAAAGAAGGAGAAAGGGAAAGAAAGAAGGAGAAAAGGAAAGGAAGAAGGAGAAAGGGAAAAGAGGGGGAAAAAAAGAAGACATCAAAGTGAAACAAAAGAAATGAGGGAAAATTTAGTACCGAAACCCGGAGTTTCCGGGGGCTCCCCCCGCAGTGGCTTTCCCTGTAGACCCCATCAGGGGCCCTAAGCCAGAACCATGGGACTCACCCGCTAAAGGGCTTCACAACAAGCAACTCGGGGTGCAAGCTCACCTCCGCATATTCTATTTCTAGACTTAATTACCGGGAAATTTTCGGCTCTTCCCCCCCCCCCCCCCCCCCCCCCCCGAAAACAGGAAAAGAATTACACCACCGATTCTAAACTTAATTACCGGGAAATTTTTGGCTATGCATATGCCCCCCCCCCCCACCCCATAACAGGCAGAGAGCGTAAGAAGAGCGGGAACTGACAGCGCAAAAACGCCGGAGCTTCCGCGCAAACTCCCCCCTCCCTGCACCCTCCCCTCTAGAGAGCACTACATTGGCGTAAATTAGAGGGGTAGGGGGATATATCACCCCCACTTGGAGGAGAGGGGGGATGGTGTGTACAAATTCCCCCTCCCCCCATGCCCATGCAGACACACTTTTTAAGGAAGAAAATATATTTCAATTAATCAGTAAGTAAAAATTCTGAATATCTATCATAAACAACCATTATATTTTAGAATATCTATTTGAAAATGCTATTGAAAACAAAAAAGTGGTTATTTTTGGCTCCCTCGCTTCGCTCGCTCGTCAAAATAGATATGAAAATGTGTGTAACAAGGAAAAAAAACGTTAAAGTATTTCATCCTCCACTCCTCAAATTGGATTTACGCCGGTGGAGCACTATTGTCCTCCTAAAATGCAGTCCTAGCTACGCCACAGATTCTAGACATAGACTAGTTACCGGGAAATTTTGGGCTCTGCCCCCCCCCCCCCCCCCAGATAACAGGTACCTGTTACGCCCCTGAATGTAATGCTAACATAGACATGGATGAGAGATTTCAGTAATTAGATTCGAAATTATCGGGACCTTCTAATCCTATCTCTGGGTTTTAATAGCATTTCTAATTGAAATGTTACTACTATAACCGTCGTTTATGATAGATTTATCAAAAATTTCACTCCCCCCCCCCCTCTCTCTCTCTCTCTAAAGACTGAGGGTGGGGGATGATTATACTCCATTATCCCCGGGATTTTAGGCCTATTGATGTGTTGTTGCATTGTCTTGATTTCTCATCATCAGAGGACTAGGCCTACTCGTAACTTCCTCACATTTCAAGGATTGATGTCCAGAGCTGGTAGCAGCAGAACAAAGAAAAGAGGCTGCAGACTAGCAAACTGCTGTGAATTAAAGCCACGAGGCTACTTTTACGTGAAGATTACTAATCACATCACACCATTTCATTAGAGTTTTCAAACAAGAACAAAGTAACAGAGTGACTTGTGCCCACTGTCCTGCATTTTCTGTATCAAGCTGCCCATAGATTCTTCACCGTGCACGAGTACGAAATGCTCAAAACTATATGCGTGACATGCATTTCCTGTGGGTAGGCCTCTGCATAGGTATTTATTCAAAATTACAAAATATTTTGTGTATGTTTATTCACAATGGTCCGTGTTCTGTTCATGTCTTAATAAATATAGCTTTGAGAATGAGGCGATAATGCTCGAGACTTGAGCTCGGGATGTCAAGCAGCAAATACCAGCGGGCCTATCTGAACGCATTGGGCAGACGACCCTCAGCAAACATGTGGTGGCAGCAAACTTCTATGGCCATCTTCACTGGTAATCATCTTCAACTTGGACATGTGAACTCTACAATATCGTTACGGGGTAATAATTAGAAGTCTACACAGCTCATTCCACCTAATGATATATATTAATAGAAGGGGTTGAGTATGAATATATGAGTCAATTATGCGTTGCCTTAATCATGTTAATGTTTTAGATTTTTTAAAAATATATATATATTGATGTACGCAGTTTCAGTTTGTTTTCAGGGGATATTCTTATTCTTTGCAGCTTCTTTACTCGCAATCAGCACAAAATTGGGCTGAATGTGATCACAAACATTATTGAACTTTAGTAAACAAAGAAAGAGAAAGCAAAATTAGAATTCATACAAACCACAAGTCAAAAGAAGGAATCAAAAGACAGAAAGCCATATTTAGTGCAAAATGTTCCGGAAAAAGAGAGGAGGGGGAGGAACAAGGAAAAATACAACACCCAGGTAAACATCTCTATGTCTTTCAAGGAAGTAGAAGAATTCTATGACTCAGTATAATCTCATTGAATATAAGAGTGTATTTAAGATGAAGATATCCCTTCTCCCCAATCTGCCAGTGCTGTCCAACTCCACAATGAATGAACGCCTGCTTGTTAGAAGTGCCAAACTAATAATAATAATAACAATACAGGTTATTTATAATGCTCCAATTCCACTTGGAGAAGAAAAACTTACACAAAAGCAAAAGTACACGAAATAGGCTTTTAAAAGAAAGCTATAGAGGGAAAGAACAAAGTAAATCTATTGGAGAGAAATTTCAGACAAAGAAAAAATCTCCCTATAACCGTGTCACTGAAAAGAGTCGACTGAAATCAAAGTAGTATTTTTTTATTTTCGTTTAGATGTACATATTGGCCCAAATACACGGAAGATGATTGGTTTAAACCATGGTCTACTTCAATTCTGGTTGAAAACTTAGCTGTGGACTAAAATAAGTGTAAGGTTTGCGTATTAATAGCATGATTGTCCGTCCATTAGACAAGAGGTCATGCGCGTACACGGTTATGGAGGTTTAAAACCATTATTCACTGAAAAAGAAACCTCTTTCTTGAATTCAGATCATGATATCTATCTGATGAATTTTAATGTGGGAAATAATCTATGCAATATGAAATAAGGCTAAATACAGTCTTTCCAGTGATATTCATCACCAGTTTCTGTGTTTTGGTCCTATGACAGTCAAGGCCATATCGAAATGATATTTCCCGTAAGGATCTATCGATATCACTTCTATTATATGATGTATTCAGTGAATGCTTTTCACTTTTCATACTTGACATTATTTCATAGTTCAGGGATAAAGCAAACTCTACATGAATTTTTGCATGCAACTCTCCCGTAGTCCATTGATAAGAAAGGATTGTTCTGCACTAAAAATTCGACAAAATGGACGAGTGGAACATAGTTTTTTTTAGTAATAATTTCACCCAGTAATATATTTTAGCCTTATGAGATTATTATACTGTATTGCAACACTCCCTTGTAATTCATCTTTTATGATAGGTAGGTGAATACTCTCCTCATTTGTGAATAATATATATATATACATGATAAACACTATATTCATAATTATCTTAATGTGGAAACGTAATCTGCGAATTTATCAAGCTCATATTTTGTTAAATCGAACACTGACGGCACAATCATAAAAAATGATTGTTTCCATCATTATGTAGATTAAGCTTATCACCCTGATTCATTTATTTGTTAAGTATCAAACCACCAGTCATTCATGAATGAAACCTTTATGAGAGATATGTGCTAAACGTTAGCCTGAGAGTAAGTCTTGTGTGCATGATACTAAAGTATAGTAATTAGACTTCTTATAATGTACATACTTGTTTGTTTAAACTTTGACGAGTAGATGTCTTTATTAACACATTATACTCTCACAAATCTATTATTTGTTCACTCTATATAACAATGTGACATAATTTATATAACCGTATTGAAATTGATGCATATGCTCCTTTTCATCGTTTATGTACTTAATTATGAAATCATTTACAGGAACTGGTATTATATCCAGTCAGAGAGGTGGAAGAGAGAAATTAATAATAAGCAGATTTTGTATATAGCCTTGATTGATTTCTGATAAAGCTGCCATTGCTGATACTGTAGTAAGCATGAAAAGAGAGAAAGTCATTTTTTCCCCATCTTCTTTCTGAGACTTAATCATGAATATCCTAAAAATGTTCTGAAAAATTTATTGTTCTGAGAACCTAATTGAATATATCTCTCAAATTGTACTGGATTATAGTCGTTTTATTTGGTATCATGGGGACGCCTCTTTATTTCCCATTACAAAGCTGTGCATGATATGCATGATTATGTATTTTCAAGATAAGTAGATCTGATATGAACAGGGCAAGGAGTCCAAAGTGACACCCTGCAAATTGGTAAAAGATTATTCTCTAGTATCATTATAGTGATCTTTCCTTTTGAGTTTCATTATAGTTATTGTACCTGTATACAGTGTTTTTAATGATATCATATTAAAGCCTGATATTGTCCCTATGTCGTATAATGATTTTGCCAGTTTGATTTGTATATACGGAATATAGGCATGATAGGGGAACCATATGGTAGTAGTATTAGAAATGTGCATTGCTAACATGGCTTTTGTCTAAGTTGTATACAATTTTCCTGTATACTGACTCATTTTTCTCGTTCGATTGAAAATTAAACCCGTGTTATATAGGACCTTTACTGTCTGCAAAGGCTGTGCAGATATCATCTTTAAGCCTGTAAATATCTCTTGTACATATATTGCACACATTCGGGGTGTGAATGACTAAGTACTGCTGATTTCTAGATAGTACAGATCAGATTTCTAGATTGTAAATATCAGTAGGACCTGTGGACTATAGGAAATTGTCAACTGCATAGTGTCATGAAAACAACAAATGAATACATGTATAAATATTTTGGCAGTAAAACCTACAGAATGAAATTTCATTTTCTTTAAAGAATTGTATCATCATTGTGATAAAGAGAGTTGATATTGCCTGTTATAGGAATTGGTATGTTTGTTTCGTTCAGAACCAGATGTTTTTTGTTCAAGGTAAATGACTGTATATAGTAATACACAATGTTTTTCAATATCATATTTGTGTACAGGCATAATACGTTAGCGTATGAGTAGATTGAGCTGTTTTATATTGAATGGCTAGTCAGCTCCAGGATTTACAACATTGCCGTTATCTGTCCTGTCGAATGGATATTGCTTGCTCTCAATATTTTGCGAGATTAATGAACAAGAACATAACTTTGTATATATGTTAATGATAAGTTTATTTGTTGAGATATCGGCAACTACGTGAAGCAGCCGTTACCCGGATATTATTGGTGGCATTTTTTATAAATGATCAGAATGTGCTATTATTTTGTACAATTACACGCAAGTATTCAGACATGGCATTTTAGAAGTGGTTTCTTATTATCCTCATCAATGTAAAAAAGTTAAAGTAGAGGAAATGTAATCATCCTTTCACCAGCACATTGCATAATTATTTGTGTTTGTATGCAGCTATAATGTACTTAATAATAACACAGTAAACAAAACTATCAAAGACTGACTGCTAATTGGCATATTCATGTGTATGTATTATTGGGATGCTCACTTTATAGCTGCCGGCAAGCATTGAATTTGTAAAAATGAAATAGGCTACTGATATTTTCTTGAATGTGAAAGAAGGTAGAACAACACACGACAAAATGAATTGGACTGAATTGGTGAATTAAATAATCTACTTCCATTCTATTTCAAATTGAAACTCCATTGCCTTCCTTATTTTGTGTTTACTGCACAATAGGAAAGGGACAACATGAAGACAGGAAATGACGAATTGACCTTTGCAGAAACATTGATATTAGAGCATAAGAGAGTGAGAGAGAGAAAAGCCGATGTGTACGTATACAGAGAAAGAAAAGAGGCAAGGAGACAGTGAGATGGAGAAAATGAGAATAAAGGAATTAAAGAAAAATGGAATGCAAAGTAGAGAGCGAGAAGGACAGAACATTGAGGATTATTGTACAGGGGTCAATCGCAGAAAAGGAATAATGAGAGAGCGCGAGAAAGAGAGAAAGAGAGAAAGATAGGAAGAAGGAGACAACGAACTGAAGAAAGACAGATGGGAGACAGAAAGAAAAAAGTGAATGTAGTCAAGCAGAGAACACAATTGTAGAAAATATAGAGGACACAAAGAGAATTAAGGACATACGGAAATAGAATGAAATGTGAAAGCACGAGAAAGAGAGAAAGGCCGTGGTGTAAGGAGAAAGAAGGAAAGAAAGACGGAGATATTCAACAGGAGAAAGCCAGATTGAAAAAAGAAACAACAAAATAATGTAGAATGTAGTAATGCAGAGAATATATAGAGGACACAGGAACAGAATGAAATGGGAGAGTGTGAGAAAGAGAGAAAGAAAGGACACAACGAGATTGAGGAAGACAGATAGGAGAAAGAAAGAACAAATGGGAATGTGGTAACGCAGAAAATAGAGGACACAAAGAGAAGGACATAGGAGTCAATCATGGAAAGAAAAGAAACGGGAGAGCGCGAGAAAGAGAGAAATGCCTAGGTGTTAAGGAGAAAGGAGAAAGGCAAATTGAATGTGATAAAGCTAACAAAATATGTGAATGTGGTAAAGCAGAGGATGGAAAACATAAAGAGAAGGACAAACGGGAGTCATTTGAGAAATGAAAAGAAAGGGAGAGTGCGAGAAAGAGAGAAATGCTGAGGTGTAAGGAGAAATAAAGGAGACAGCGAGCTAGAGAAAAACAGACAGGAGAAAGAAAGAAAGAACAGATGTGAATATGGTAAAACAGAATGAAAAACCAGAGAAGGAGTAAATACCAGGCACCGTTTCATGAAAGCTGTCAGTTCTGACAAGTTGTCAGACTCTGACAAGTTTAAAAAAAATGCTTGGTTTTGATTGGCTGAGAAGCACTGCGCACTGACTGTTACCTTGGTAACTGTAAGAGTCTGACAACTTGTCAGAGCTGACAACTTTAATGAAACGGTCCCCAGGTGTCAAACGTGGAAAGAAAAGAGATAGGGGAGTGCGAGAAAGAGAAAAGTCTCGGTTTAGGCCTACATGACTGTATTCGGGAGCTAAATTTCCAGACATTATATTGATATATGTTTTCTTTTTTGTACTGGAATATTTTTGCCCACTATAAATAAAGCATAATACGTCTTACCCCTTTTCATTATTGACTGTTTTTTCTTTGCGTAAGAGCAGTGGCGGCACCAGGATTGTTAAAGTGGGGGGGGGGGGGCAAATTGAGGGCAAAAGAAAATGTTGGGGCAGGGCAATCAATTTTTTTTTTTTTTTTGCATCTATGGAAAAATCGAGCGCGAAGCGTGAGTTTTAGTGGCCCGAATAAACATTATTTCTGTTACACTTGATTTAGAGAGAAATTCTTGTAAAATCAGGTAATGCCTAATGGAGCAAAGTTATTGATGAAAACTAGATCATGAACTGAGCATTTACATGTACACATTGCACATTTTTACATACTTATTGTTTCACTAAGTCAAATTATGGCGGTGAAAATTATGAACGAAGAGTTCAAGCACCGGCGTAAATCCACTTTGAGGAGTGGGGGGGGGGGGGGGGATGATCGACTTTTTTCTGTCGAACTCACACTTAAGTATAAACACACCCTCACCCACCCGCACAGACCCCCTTACAAATATTTTGATTTTTATTTTGCGAGCGAGCGAAGTGAGCGAGCCAAAAATAACCACTTTTCTGTTTTTTTTAATCACATTTTAAAATAGAAATTCTAAAATTTGACGTGCGAGAGCCCAAAAATAACCACTTTTCTGGTTTTTTTTAATCACATTTTAAAATATAAATTCTAAAATAAGACGGTTGTTTATGACAGATTATTAAAAGTTTTACCAACTGATTAATTTGAATATCATTCTTCCTTAAAAAGTGGGGGGGAATATTTGTACACGCCATCCCCCCTCTTGAAAAATGGGGGATGTATCCCCCCATCCCCCCCCCCCCCGGGATTTACGCCAATGAGTTCAAGCATTCTTAATGAAGCAAATCGATGAGTTTAACTTTACATGAATAGGTGCATATTTATTTCAAGGGAGGGGGCAGACTTTAAGTATTTTTTCTCCACGTCCCCCCCCCCCCCACACACACATACATTGCTGACGACAGAATACACGCCATGTACTGTAGTTTAACAATTACATTAGCTTGTGTATTACACACTGAAATGTCTGCCTTGCTATAAGATGTAACAAGCGATATAAACTTATTACAAACTAATAGTGTGCGAGGAAGTCAACAGCGACTGAGTGAGAAAATTTTCAAGTTTTAAAGAGCGGAAAATGGTATTTTAGAGCACTCCACAGCTTGAATATGATGCTTATGACAGCATCTACTTATTTACAAATTACTGTATAATTTTTCTTTTCCGTCCTCAAAATTGCTGGGGGGAGGGGGGGACAACGGGGTTGGAAAGCTTCTGAGTGAGGGGGAAAATGCCCCTATGCCCCCCCCCCCTTGGTGCCGCCACTGCGTAAGAGGAGGAGGATCAGGCGCGCCGGAAGGGTCCCAGCTTTGGGGTGGGAGGCAAACACTCTTGGGGGCCCACCCCAAACCCTTATGGGGGCCCACCTCAAATGCTTACTACCAGCATACAACGTACCCCATATACACCTTCCCCCTGAAAAAGCACCTTTCTCCCCTCCCCCTTTATACATATTCATTCATATATAAATGGACAAGTTTAGATTTTTTTGAATTAAGAAAATACCGTTATAAAAAACTGTTTCCCATCTTCTCTCGTCGTTAATACTGAAACATGATTATTTGTTCACCGCTTCTTGCATGTTAGGATGGCGTGAGAGACTCAGGAGACCGGGCATGGCAATGGGAGGGTTTATGAATGGCATAATGGTAAATTTTGGTGATGGGGCCGACAACCTTTGCCCAAAAATTCAGTTTTACAACTTCGTCCGCACGAGCGAAGCAAATTTTTTACAATTTTGGTGGTGAAAATGTACAGAAATTTCATATTCCGGCATTGCCCAAATATGAAAAAATACTGGCGCCCTTATACCAATATACTGAGGAGGGGAGGGGGGTAAATAATCCACCGAATAAAGCAAGCATCTGCCCTTTTTAATAGCTGATAAACAGAATTTCTAAAACACTTAGATACATTGCATCTAATTATACGAGGGAGCGTAGCGACCGAGTAAGAACATTTTGATTTTTGAATGCTGAAATTTTTCATTTTAGAGCACTAATCGCGTCAATATGCTCATTTTACATGGTTGTATATGATCCAAGAAAATTTTTTTTTCTTCCGAGGGGGGCCGAGGGGACCGATTTTGCCCCCCTTTCGAATGACAAGGGGAGCAATTGCCCCCCTGCCCCCTGCTTCCAGCGCCTATGAAAATGATCCCCCGAATGAAGCAAGCATCTGCCCCTTTTTCAAAGATGATAGACAGAATTTCTAAATACTGAGAAACGTTGCTTCTAATTACTATACGAGGGACGAGGGAGCGTAGCGACCGGGTAAGGAAATTTTGATTTTTGAATGCTGAAAGTTTGCATTTTAGAGCACTAATCATGTCAATATCCTCATTTCACATGCTTGTATGATCCAATTTTTTTTTCTTCTGAAGGGGTCCCTTTGGGGGCAAATATCGATTTTGCCCCCGCTTTCCAATGATTGGGGGGCAATTGCACCCCCCCCCCCGCTTCCGGTGCCTATGAGTAGGATCATCCATTTTGGGTGTGGTATTATTAAAACCTAAGAAATAAGAGAATACATGTATGTATCATAAGAAGAAAACAATCAGTGGCGTAACTCGGAGGACATGGACCTCCCCCCCCCCTTCCTCGGCTGGCAAGAAGAAAAGAACAAAGAAAGAGAAAAGAAAGGAGAAGAAAAGTGAAAAGAAAGGGGTGAAAACAAGGAAAAGGAAAATGGGAAATTGGGAAGCGCTCGCGAGCGAAGCGAGTAAGCATTTAAGTAACTCAAACCAATGCCAATGATTTTACTAATCTTATGAAAGGAATCAGTTTGCATCTTGTGTCTCAATCTGATGTCATGGGCTACCATTCTTTCACTCACAGAATGTTAGTAATATAACCACAATATAGCCCTATAGTGATCTGATAGTGTATTTTGCTTTAAAAAAATAAAAATAAAAATAACACCATCTTTCATTGCAAATAAAGTTGTAATTTTTTACTCGTTCGCTTCACTCGCTCGAAAAATTTCAAAACAGGGTGGTATCTAGCAAGATGCGTTAGTTTCTCCACATTTGAAAACGTTTCATGTCCCTTATTACACCTTGTTTCGTGATTACTGTTGGGCCTCCGCTTGTTTCTCTCGCTCGAAAAAATTAAAAAACAGGGTGGCTCCTAATCTAGAAAGAAGCATTATCCCTCCCCCCCCCCAAAAAAAAAAAACAGATAAAATGAAATTAGATTTAAAATAAAAACACTTCGCGGTCCCTAATTTACATTCCATTAAAGTATCTTAAACACAACTGTAACAGAGATCTACAGCTGCGACACATGCTTGAAAACATTTTCTTGTGTGGTGTGTTGGAGGGGTGTGCTGCAGTTTGCATTTAGTCAATCCTTCACATATTTCGTTTGGTACGTGACCGTATGGTGGACACATCCCACACAGTATATGACAAATTAATGAATCCACATTTTATTTTAGCTTGCCATAGGCACACATGTGTGCATGCGAGACACGCCCACTTCTTTCACTGCTAAACCCACGTCAAATACTCAAAACGTTCGTATTTTGTTAATTCTATAGCAGTTTTGTATCGAAATTCAAACCAGCATGAACATAAATTAGTCCCAAAATGAATGTGAAATTTGTGGAAACCAAACTTGGGATCGACCTCGGTACAACATCCGTTAAACTATCGCTGATAAACTGCGATAACCGCAAGGTCTTGTACACAGTCGGTCACTCCACGGCTGCCCAGGCTGCCGGCTTGGGGTACCCGCAGTTTTCCCATGAGCAAGACGTGACCAAGATCTTTAAAACTATTCTTTTGTGCCTTCAGCAGTTAGCCCAGTTTTATTCTACATGCAAACATGCGTGCAAGTTGAAGACAATAGGTGTGACTGGACAGATGCATGGCATTGTCTTTTGGAAATCTAGCTTGAAAATCGATGAAATCATGAAGGAAATGGAAGATGAACTTGGAACAAGCAGGGACAAATTTAGCAATTTGTTTACATGGCAAGATGGAAGATGTAGTCCTGAATTTCTGGCTAAACTTCCATCTCCAGACTCACATCTCAGGTTAGCGACAGGACACGGATGTGCTACAGCATTCTGGCTTCAGGAACACAGCCCAGAATATTTACAGAGATTTGATCGAGCTGGAACAATTATGGATTTGTTTGTGACACTGTTGTGTGGGCGAAGCAGTCCTGTTATGTCAACACAGAATGCAGCCAGCTGGGGGTATTTTAACTGCAACACAAGTGCCTGGAATTATCAAATGTAAATTTAAGTTCTGAATTGAAATACATTACTTCATCCATGCCTTCATCCACTTACTCTTTGCTAGCTTATCTAAGCAAACCTTAGTTTCAGAGCTCACAGATGTATAGGCCTATATGATTAAAAAATTGTGAGCTAGCTAAATGCTGTCTACTGGTAAGTGAAACTTTCTGAAAGAGGGTTATTTGGTCTGGAAAAGGCATTAAAGAGTGTATTTGTAAGTGTTTTATATTTTGTTATTATTGTAATCACGAAAATGTTTGTTTTCCATGCAGTGCAAATCTTTGGGACTGGACTGATCTAAATTCACAGAAATGTATCTACATACTAGTTTTTACATTTTTAGTAAACTTGCCTTCAAAATACATTACATAAGTCAAAAAATACTTTACAGGAATTTCTGTTTAGTTGTTACAGGGATATTGCATAATTAGTCTGTAGCTGGTTCCCCAACTTTTATTCAGTCAGCATAAGAACATGTGAAAAAGCATAAAATAAAGTAAAAGGGACATGCTGACATGCTTAGAATATACTAAGATTTGTGGTATATTTCAACTTTTTTCATGCATTTTGTGTGTGTTTAATTCTAAATTAGCAGAAGTGTTGAAAATAATCTCAAAATAATTTGGTATACGAAGAATTGCCTACTTTTTATGTCTTATCCTCTGCTATTTCATTTCATTTTTTTTTTTTGCGTGTATCTTTTGCCACTGATTCGGTTTCAAGCATTTAATTTCATGTGGCTTTGGCTTCAGATAAATCTGATATTTTTTCATCTTTAAACAGACTGTCCAAAGGTGGGTTTCCAGCTCATCTTCTACCAGAAGTCAAAGATCCTGGAACAATTGTAGGCCAGACCAGGGAGTCCAGTTGGTGTGATGGCATTATCCCAGAAGGTGTGGATGTTGGTGTTGGAATGGGGGACCTACCCTGTACCATGCATACTACCAGTTCTACAGGCATCAAGTGATGGAGGTAGTAATACATTGTAAAGAGTTCCCATAGCCCGGATAGAAGCTTGTGTACAGTTAGTACATATGAAATAACCCTGCAAAAGCTTTACCCAGCATTCTGGGGGTTAATTGAGATGAGGACTGTAAAGGAAAGAAAGGAGAAGCTAAGACCATAATGTCACCCCTCTCTGACAAACTTCAGGTGCAATCACACATCGCCAATTTAGATGGCGGTTCACAGCAGTTCTCATACCGCCATGAACCGTGTCAAAGCGATGGAAGAACTCTTTAAACATGTTTTGAATAGTTTTCAACATCAGGGTTGATGGCGGATGAGTGATGGATGATTAGGGTTTTGTGTACGGTGTTAGCACAATCTTTGGCAGTTCACAGCAGATTGCCGAACCGCCGTGAACTGCTTTCTCAATCGGCGGTGTGCGATTGCACCTTTAGTCACATGACACCAATTCTCAAATCACTTGATTGGTTCCCTTAAAAGTATGCATTGTTGTGTATGGAATATCAGCACCAAAAAAAAAAAAAAAGAATGGAAGAAAGCAAGGAAAAATAGAGAAAAGAAGGAAGGAGGAGGAAATCTCATTCATTCTGTTATACTGGATGTGATGTCCCCTATACTATAGAATAGATGGCATTTTTATAAGCTGGACTTGTTTAATGCATGTAACCATGCTTCTTGCCTCAAGTTCTCTTAATGGAATTCTGTTCCATTAAAACCAGGCCAAATTAATTTTGATACCTTGCATTTAAGTGGATTGTTTAGAGTGATAATATTTAGTAAAAAACACAACTTGTATGCCACCATTACAACTTGTGCACAGCAGCAAGAGAACAAGCTTTTTTTTTCATTTTATTTATATTTTGTACATTCAGCGTATTTGTTTGATGTTTACAAAGCTATTTCATATCATTTTCAGAACAAGATCATTTATCAGATGTCATATCTGTTTATTAGTTTGGCACATTCACAGTGATATTTGTTCGAATGTGTGAAATTCGTTTTGTTTTTTTTTTTCATTATGACCATGACCAAAACTGCATTGCATTCTGTGCAGTATCAATTGTAAGCACTACAATAAATAATTTCATATTCTTCTTGTTATGTTCATTGTGAATGGGAAGTAATGTAGTGTTGGCCATTGAAATTGTAAGCTCTGATTAAGTTTTTCAGTAGTCCATTGCTTTATGGAGTGCCATGTGTCTTCATTTTCATATAAATCTCCATGATTCTGGAGTTGTTCAAGTTAGTATTTGTAGACAAAACATTTTTCATTTGTTGTGTTCTTTTTTGTTATTTTGTAGTGATCAGCATCAGTACTTCTGCACAGATTGTTACTACCACACCGGCTGGCTTCACCCCACCCCAATCAGATCCCTCCTCCCCTATCGAGTACTTCCCATTCTTTGATGGGACCTTCCTTTCTGTGGCTGCAGCCCTTACAGGAGGCAATGTCCTTGCCCAGCTGGTTACCACACTCAAGGAATGGCTCCAGCAATTGGACTTATCCGAAGTATCCAACAGAGACCAGTTATTCTCAAAGTTGATCGAGATGGGCTTAAATTGTGAGGACACCACACTCAAAATAGACCCCATTCTTGGAGGAGAACGTCATCAGCCAAACAGGAGAGGTATGGCATCCAACATTGGCTTTGAAAACCTGTCTCTGGGGGACGTCTTCAGAGCGACTTGCCGTGGGATCGCAAAGAACCTTGGCGCAATGTTTCCTCCAAATGAAATGATGGCTAAAGGAGTGACAAGGGTTGTTGGGTGTGGTAGTGCTCTGCTTCGTAACCCAGTACTCAAGCAAGAGATTGAGAGCGTGTTTAAGGGTTTACCATTCGTATACAGCGATAAGGGTGATGCTTCATTAGGAGCAGCCATAGCCATGTGCAGAGATCAATGACAGTAACTAACATGTTGATAAGAATGATTAATCTACCTCACTGTTTACCTAAGGACCATGCAGAACTCATCACATGATGCTGCTTACAATGATAACCACAGATCCCATCTATGTTGTAGATGATCACAGAATCCTTCATGAAATGGCAATTCAGTTTTCTGTAAGTATTGCCTGTCAACATAAAGTTCCAATTATGTAACATGTCCTTTTGATATTCACATATTTTCAGTTGGCTTTTTAAAGTAGCTTACGTCGATTTGATGTCTGTGTGGTAATGTTGTAGGCTTTTTATCATACACATAAGTCAGAGCCCAATTTGACCGCAGCCTAGAGCGGGATTTCTGCTCAGTATCTTTTGGTCCACTTACCTTCCCTTTCCTCGTAGACAAAACAAGGGGAGGGTCAGGAAAGCCAATAATGTGAATACCCAGCCACGGAGAAGCCGATGAAAACCGCTAAACACGCCTGTTGATAAGCCATCTGAGGTATTGTATTGTCTGTTGTTGGTTACTGGTTTATGTTTTAAGAGTGTACCAATTACCAATCAGCATTCTGCTCTGGGGTTCCATGTCACTGTGAGCTTCAGAATACAGGCAAACCATGTCGTAACAAACTCCTCCTGACCAAGGAAATTACCTCTGTATATCCAAACCTTGTTATATCAAGTCTAAAAAAACAATAAGATAGAAAGAAGTGGGACCGGCAAAATTATCTTGTTATAACAAGAGTGTGTTTATAACAGTGTTATGAGGTTTCCACTTTATTGCTTCTATAAAACTAATGTAGCTTGTGAGTTCAAATCAGTTTTCAGTCAACCCAACAGCGACTCGTGAGTAGACAGTCGATCTATGCGCCCATGAACTAGAGGATTTGTGGAATCAAACAGCCATTTCATTGCACATGTTGTGGTCTTGTTTTGTCCTTTATTTTCTTCAAAGATTCCTTAATCATTAACCCCTAGCATGCCAGGTTAAATTTTTATGTTTTTTTTCATACATTCTAGCTGTACACACAAATTATCTTTTTTAAGATATTTTTTATGCCTTCAGCACCGATTTTCTTAGATTGAAAACCTTCTCTACATAGACTCATACACTGATTTTATAAATTAGTCATATGTGAATCACCCGTATTGCTTGCTGCGTTCTGCAGCATTCAGTCAATATGTTTATCAAGCCGCTGACATAACATTTGCTCCTGCGACAATTGCTCCTGTCTTAATTTCTCCGAAGATGTAGGGTTAGGGTTGGGGTTTTGATAGGGCTTTTGGTTCAGAAGGATGTAAGGATAAGGATATAAGTTAGTGTTAGGTTTGGGGTTTGGTTTTATGTTTGGCCTAATGTGCAGATTTTCCATGGGAGTAATTGTCACTGGAACAAATGTTATGGAACTATTAAGCCTTACGTGGAATTTGAACTTCAGCGTAAGCTTGTGATACCATTTGGAATTCTCACATGGGTAAAATAAACCACAATGGAACTCTTCTGTCTGTATATCTTTTGATAGAGAACGTTAACAGAGAATCCACCAATCAGCTGAAATCATAAGGGAGGCTCAGCAGCATATGTTTATGTCAGGTATGACTTACTATGATGATTTCCTATTTATTTTCCACTTAAAGAACACTTGAACAATTTGGCAACGATGTATAGGTATGTTTATTGGTATTGTAATTGGTCATACATGTGTGTGAGCTTCTAGGTTTACAGGCAAACAAGTTTACCCTAGAATAAGCAGGCAGTTTATATATCAATCCTAGAATTAAAAAAGAACTTTCTTGCATTATTACCTTTCTTTGTTATCAGTGCATCTTACATGCAGCTCAACCTGCATGTGTGAAGCTGCAATACTTGTACATGTTTTTGCACTTTAGTTTCTTCTTTTCTTTCTATGTTTTGAAAAACTTAGTGGGAAATGACTTGTGGCAATTTTTTTTTTTTTTTTTTTTTTTTGGGGGGGGGGGGGGGAGGGGGGGGGGTACAATTATGGAGTTGCCACTTCACCTCATGAAGCCATAGGGTGTATGCATGTATCAGCTTTAATTAAATGTCTAGTGTCACATTCTGCACATTGAAACATGTACATACATGTATACATTGAATTGATTTTTCTGTTGACATTTTACCCTCATCACAATGCATATCATCTTCTCGTCTTTTTACTCAGGCAAGAGCTTACATGCATGCAATGGATAAGTTTACTCTGCTGTCTTTTATCTACATCTCCTTGCTCCATCTCTTTTTCTCTCCCTTTCATTTATTTCTTTAAATTTCTTTCTTTCACTCCTTCCTTTTTTGTTTCTCCTGTCTCTCCCTCCTTTATGCTTCTCTTTTCTCTCTCTCTCTCTCTCTCTCTCTCTCTCTCTCATTCCAAGAGCCTGATAGTTTCCTTTTTAATAATGATTAAGCACTTAATATATCTCATGTTCTCATATACATGTACATGTATGTCTGTAACTGTTTCCTTTTCCTCTACATATTGAAACTAAGCCTGAGATAACTCCAGTTGGGGTATGTGAAAAATGTGTGTTATACTGAAATCAAATCGAGCTTTACAGGTTAATACTGTTATTCCAGCAACTTACACATCACTACAGAAAACACAAACTGATTCTAGTTATTGAATCTTAAAACATCACAGTTTATTTATTGTTTTCTTACTGAAAATTATTGTCGTAACAAAAAAAAAAATACAGACGAATTGTACAGATTTGAGATGGTAAAAAACAATATGAAACTTTTTTTTCATTCAGTTTAGTGAGTTTAATCTCTCAACAAGTTTTTTCAGCAGTATAGTATTTGGCAATCGAATTGTGTCTTGTGTTCTCTGCTGAAAACAAAAATGTTTCCTTTGAATCAGAACTGCTTATTTGAAAGCAAACCATCATGAGTTCCCTCTCTGCATTACATACCTATACGTATAAATTCATGTCTTCAAGAAAAATTATAATCATCTTGTAAATACATGTATATAACTTTCGAGAATTTGAAAGTCCAGTAGTCAGTGGATGAATTTTGAAACATAGAGACAGTATTTGAGCTAACCATGTGGAGGACCAGGAAGCCAAATGAGTTCTTTGATCAAAGTTAATGTACATGTATGTTTTACTGTCTTCCCTAACCCTCCTATCACTCAGAGGGATACTAGAACCAGAGAAGATGCTCAATGGAGCTGGGGAAACCAACAAGAAGAAAACCTGTCATCTCAGATACCAGCAAGCCAAGATAGCAGTCTATACCAGGTTCTATGCCCCTAATGCCAACTCAAGTAAGTTTACTTTTAATCCCATGATTGATTCTATCTCTCCTCATCCCCTTCCCCTCTGGTTTATATACAGTCCTTTACCAGACATCACTCATTGTCAAGAAAGATACTGTCCACTTTCTCTTACTCTCTGTCTTGCATATCCATTTCTCAACCCCCTATAACTTTCTTGAATATTCCTGTAACACAGTTCTTTTACCACACGTTGAACCGTAAACCTCATCCATTCATTCTAGCTATTCTTTGAATTAGAGGAAACTTTGATAATGATTTCTTTCCTTTTGTTAGTCAGGGAAGATCACAAAGTTTTAGAGAAATCACTCGAAGTCCGGGGGCAAAAATCAAGGAATTACCACCCAAAGAATGTGGCCATTGTAAGAAGTTATTTTTGGCATGTGCTTTCTGTGGGTGGCTGCAAAGTATTGTCAGAATGACATCCTTTTTTGTTAAAGGCACTAGCTAACTTTGTGAGCAGCCGATTTGAAAAATTCTCAAACTAAAATGAAACATGTGCATGAGTACTTGTATTTGCATTTAAAAACCCTGGAACCACGCATAATTTGGAATGAAAAACTGTAAGTACGACGCAAACCTTGATTTTATCTTTTTTGGTCTCAGAGACAATAAATAAGAGGACCATTTTGCTCAAGTTAAAAAAGACCGTTATCTGCCTCCCTCCATGTGATCACGTGATACTCCAATACACATAGTATGGTCCATTGAGCCATGCGCACATGAACACAGAGTCCTTACATCTAGTTTGTGCAACCAACCCTTATATATTTTTCAAACATTGTTTCACATTTCTAATATTTGAAAATACTTCCTGTGGATATTACGCTTTGGAACTTTCAGACGGGGTATTTTTTACACTATGCCCCTTGTGTTTATCCCAATTGCATCTTTCTAACCATCTGCCCCATTATTACTGGTATTCTGAATCAAGACTTGATGCAAAGATAACAGATGGTTTCAGCTGTAGATTATGTGGGACATTAAAGAACTGATGACTGTTTCTTCCTCTTAATTGATGCAGGGATAATAAGAGACCACTTTATCTTACCCTTTATTGAATCTGTTTTTCCCGATCTGTCATGGAAAAAATATACTGTCCATGAATCTGGAAATATGATTCATAACTTATTACTGAAAATGTTGTTGATGGGTTATTCCTGTGGTACTTGATTTCATTCTATTTCAGTGTTTTTTCTTTATCACCTTGTTTGTCAAATAGGCATTTGTTAGTTACACATAGGACATGTAACATGTACAATTTGGTTGCAGAATAATCCTTTTAGAGGTTATTATGATTAGTTGAATATGTAACATCGTGATAGCAGATAAAAACAAACTTAAGAGTTTTTAAAAAATGATTCGGATGATGAGAAATTACCAGTGGCAAAGATGACAAATTGGATGCAAACATTCAGTTGGTACGTGAGAGTGTGCAAATGTGGTATAAGGTCTTGATAGAAAGCTTAAACAATCAAATTTGAAATACAAGAGCATTTCAAGTGTAGCCCTTTTTAATGCTTTTACCGAAAGTAAACCTTGTCTTTTGTCGTAAGCTATGGGTACAGGCCTTTATATCACACAGCTTTATTTTTGTATGCAGGTGTCTAACCCAAGAACTAAAGAGGTCCTTGGTGAATCGCCCCTCATGGTGGCAGCAGACAAAGTCAGCATTGCTAACATGCGGGTCACCCTGGTATCTGGTATGACCCTCGCAGTTCATGATGTCATAGGTGAAGGGTCAAATGTAAAAATGGTGAGCATCTCTGCATTGAGTGACCTCTTTGTTGAGCATCAGGTAAAATTTGAAGTGTTAATGTTATTATTTAAAATAATTGCATTTTTAATTTGAAGGAAATGAAAAATAAAAAGGATAGGAATTTTATAAAAGGATAGAAATAAAAGAAAAATTATTTCAAAAATAAAGAAATGAAATAGTCATGATAGCTGTACTCCAAATTATTTTATGAAAATAATACCAACCTTAAAAAGCAGGAAAGGAAATGTAAGGAAAACAAGCGACAAATAAAATTAGTCCATGACATTATATTTCCTGTAGTCTGCCACATACTTCTTGGAAACAGAGGCTTATATTCGTAAACAGGACTGAAGTAAACCCAAACTAAATTAAACATGCATCCAGTCTTGTCAAGAGTTGAATTTGATTCTAATATATTGATATCAATTGCATCTTTATACTGGTAGAGGAGATGGAGATCTTGTCAATGTGTGAATGACTGTATGACTTGTTGCAATTGACCATGGATCTGTTGCAATGACTTGGTCAAGTAGTAAATAGGAAGCTTTCAAGAACTCAATAGGGACGGAGAATCCATGTGCACTATTAAGGAGTTACTATAGTAACAGCAGAGTGATCGCTGAGGTACTGAAATCAAGAATCGTTTTTGGTAAAAATTACTGTCTTCTCTATGAAGCTCAAAGTGAACTGATGTTTTTAAGCGGTTTCCTTTTACCAATCACTTTTTTTTTTCTCTCTTGTTATTGTTTTGTAGGAAACTGTCCTGGACGCTATGCTCATCTTTGATGATGGCACCAGCCTTGCTCTGCAGGATGTCAGTGTGAATGATTACACTGTTGCTATAACAACACTAGATCCACAGATTATTCTGGAAAGCCCAGATTCTGTCCAGGTGAGTCAGGGAACATACCGTAGCATAAGAATCAGCTTAGGAATCCATATAAGAATCAGTATTAGAATCAGTAGAAGAATCAGTGTAAGAATCATGATTGCAGTGAAGAGTCATCATTGTTATTTTGATGACAGTCATCTTTGGAATGGTGGAATTGTGATTGCAGTCATTAAACCCTTCCATTCATGATAGTAATCTCTATTTGAGTGATTATAAGAATCACAATTGCTGGAAAGAATCATCATTGGTGCTGTAATGAAAATTCTGATCAGAACGATAAAGAATTGCAAGTAGTTTAATGATGAAAATCATATTCCCTCTTGTGAAAAACATCCCTTCAGCAGCTTTGAAAATAAAATATTGCATTTATGTAATTATGCTGTGATAACAGTTATGATGGAAATGATATAGGCAGAATAAGAATAAGGGAGGAGGTTATGATTAGAATATTGTAAGCAGTTATCGTAGCAGTTATCATTTAGCAGTGATAAGAATTACAGTTGTATTCATTCTGAGAATTTTGGTTAAAAAAGAAATGAAAGGAGAATCTCTGTGTGACACTTGTGACAATCATTTTAAAGGTAGACCTCCTAGACAATTTTATGAATATTAAGATAATTTCATTATATACATGTTTCTATGTAACCTTTTGTATACAGCATTATTCAGTTCAAAATGTAATTGTCTTGATTTAAGTAGATCATGCCGCAGCAAAATCTAAAATTTTATTGTCAGTTTTTGTTTCACATTACTGCATACTACACCAACACTAAACAGAATACTTGTTGTTTAATACGTACTTTGAAAATACATGCATGTAGATACACATGTAATATCGGAAACCAAGGAGTATGATTGAAATGACTTTGTGTATAGCACGGATTCATATAAAAACAGGAACAAAAGTGAAAGGTGTGGTTCAAATGATAAAACACACTGATTTATTGTTGACTACTTCTTGTATTCTTTTGTTAAGATAAATCTCTATGTTTTGTCACCATCTTTACAGGGATATCCTGGTCTAATCGCCATGGGAGAGGGCAGCACCTCCATTATGCTTGAAGTATCTCTACCCAAGCCTTGCATGAAGCGCAGACGTAGCAATGCCATCATCTACGACCTTGTCCCTTTCAATGTAACCTTCAACAATCCCAAGTATGCAGGTCTGATCAACACCGATTCAGCCTCATTACCATCAGGCACAAACAGCTTATGGAGGAGTCTGACCCGAGCACCAGGTATGGTGGATTATGGGATTGTAAGGGTGAACTTTGACCTTGTGGATGCCAACTCTGGGAAGAAAGGTTCAAGCGTGATCTCATCGATACCGCTGGACATTGACTTTAACAATATATACCCTATGGGATCAGGTGGACGAAGAAATGATCAGTCAGAAACATCCACAGAAGCTCCACTGGATGTTGGGTTGACCGATGATGATGATCCCTTATCAGGCATCGAGATTGGGATGTATGTGCTGCTAAGTGTGTTTAGTTTAGCGATCCTGGCCTTTATGGTGAACTGTGTGATGTTCATGGCAAAATACCGCAGGGCCAAGAGGATGCCGAAAACACCCCAGCCAGTTCCTTACCCACAGAACTGGGTCATGTTTGGCATGCAGGAGGAGCACCCTCGCTACCCCATGGACCCTGCTGAAAACATCCCTCTAAGACATGAGGATGAGGAGGAGGGGAGCAGCCGTGATGAAGCCATTGGCACAGAGAGCGAGGTCAGCATTGAGCGACACAGCTCGGAGGAAAGTCAAAGGTTACGCAGTCATGGCATGGAGGAGACATCATTGACGCAAGTGGCACGGGAACACCGTGCAAGCAACGATTCGCAGGATGTTGACTGTGGTGTGGTGATGGATGGTGAGGATAATGAAGAGAGTTCATTGGAGGGGCTTGAAGAGGCACCCCAAACTGTAGAGGAGTCTTCAAAAGAAGAATCCACTTCAGGAAATAATGATAAGACTAGTGATAAAACGAACTCGTTTGCTACAACCCCACTAGACAATAGTTCAGAACCAGTTTCAAGGGACATGTCACCTTCGTTGAACACCAACCAATCGAACAGTTCTTGTGATGTAAGAATAACTCTGAACCCTTCACATGACAGCATGCCATTGAAGTCTGGATTGGAAGGGATGGAAATCAGTCAGATCTTAAATTATCTTGATAACTTGAAGGAAAGTTGCACATAGCGCTTGTGTACATGGTAATGTCCAACAAGATGATAGCAATGATGTGTACACCTTTTTCATTTCTTAAAGTATCAGATACGAATTACCACAGCAGTAACATTGCATTGAATATGTAGATTTACTCAAATCTCTCAAACTATCCGCAGACCAACCCACAAACCTATCCTTGGTAGGAGAACATCAGTGCTATACTTTCTATCTCCCTGTAGGGAAAGATTTCTTTAAAATTTATGAATGGGGTTGCCAATTCAAGCCTCATTTACCCCCAAAGTTGTCACAAATTTATTCTTTTTGTGTAATACATGCAACTTGAACTATTTTGAGTTCTGATGATGAAATTTCATGCTGAATAAAATTACCTAATAATGCATAACTGTTAGTCATGAAGTAGATGGCTGTTGCAACATGCAAAATATAACTAAAGAAACAAGAACTTGCTCGAAATTACTTTTGCGCAAAAGTTGAACCCTTAAAAGCTGAACACAATTTTCTTTAGATCGCGGGTTACGCACATTGCCAAATTTGATTTGCTCAATCCTTCCATAATTTTTTGCTTAGAACTTAGCCCCAGTGTATCAAACAATTTACATCAGAATGGCTGGGCATGCATTATTTATTGCAGTTTAGAACTTTTTCTATCCTTTTTTTTCCATTTCTAAAATTAGAAAATAACCTTTATTTACCCTCTACAATACAAGGACCAATTTTTTTTGAATATCTGCACACTGTATGTTATCTTTTAGTATAGGTATCTATAGAAGAAAGGAAGGTGGGAAATGCTACACTATGAAAATGAAAGACAAAGAAAGCGGACAAAATAAACAACCCCTCATTCTACCCTTCACAATGGTTCTGGTAGTTAAAAGAACATCCCTTCACAGCTATTATGTTTAATCAGTAGTTCCAGGTGAATATGCATGTGACACCTGTCCCACATGTTTCAGATAATAGCAGTGAAGGGATGTTCTTTTGACTACCAGAACCATTGTGATGGGTAGAATGAGAGGTTGTTTATTTTGTCCGCTTTCTTTGTCCGCCATGTTCATAGTGCTACCTGTTAAGCTAGTTAAAGGGTGTACCCAATGCTGAAACAAAGTTCCTTCATTTAAAAGAGCATGATTTTATTAGCAGAAAATCATCTGCCTAAAGTTTTTGTTAAAAAGTCGTGTTGCCAAGAAAAACCCAAAACATGATAAGATTTCAGCCTATTTTTGGCCCCTCAGCTGTGTCACAGTTGGGTACCCACAATGACGTCATTGTGGTTACCTTGTCGCGTAATTCTAGCAAAATGTGCACACGGTATAATAAATATTGTACAATCTAGCGTACGCCACAACTGTAATGCGCTAAGCTAGGTAACCACATCATACTTCATACTCAAATTTTTAGGTCACCCCTTGACTAATCACAAATAATTTGCCAAAATGCATTCATATCAATTGAAAATCATGGATTGAAAATCATTGTGTAATCACTTTGACAAGACTTCAGTGATTAGTGATACACTTGTTATTCAAATGTTAGCTGTCCAGCATTATGTCCCTCTGGAAATGATTTGAAGATTTCATTGCTTTTACTTTTTGTAGACATAATCATATTCATATGTATGTGTCGATGTGTGTATGTGCATACTTGCGTGTGTGTGTGTATGTTGAATGTTATATATATTTTGTGTGTATAATAAACAGAGTGCATAATGCACTATGGCATATATTGTACTTTATGGTTTTGAAAAACAATGTAAATTTAAAAGAAAGGTTAGCTTACGCATATTTGCCAATGCAGTCGAATCTAAAACAACTGTTTGATCGACCAAAATCTATAATAAGCATTTTTCTGTGAAAAAAGATATGTATATTTTGTATTCAGCACCTAGTGCATATGTTTTGTATTCATTTCATTCTAGTAACCTTCGATATACCCTCTTATTCAGTGAGAAAACAATTGCAATCCCCCTGCCAATTTCTTTAAAAGCCCAATGAAATGAAAATGAAATTCATAGGTTTCCACCTTAATGAAATGAGATGGAATAGATATGTTAACAAAACAAAATTGTTTCTGTTTACAGATGTTGCAGTTTTGTCTGTATGCTAAGGTATTCTAGAAGAGAAACAATCCTTATATGGATAAGAAATTATTTGTATTGAATAGAATATACATTCACTTATTGACGTGCATAAAATGTCATAGTCATGCCCAAAGTGTATGACTTAAAATGAAGAGACATTAATGCTTCAAACATTCATAGGTTTCCACCTTAACTCTGAAGCATTCTCAAGGGACATTGGGTTTATGACTTTAAACTGAAGAGGCACTAATGCTTCAAACATTCTTAGATTTCCATCTAAACTCCAAAGCATTCACAAGGGACATTGGGTTTATTTTAGTACCTTCATTATACTATGCAAAGTTTAAGGCTATATTTTATCCTAGTGTGCTACATTTCAATTTGACAATATCAAATACAATAGATAACAACCACCTTTGTAGGTATAAAGAAAGAAGTATTTATTGTCATTTCTTTTATTGAAGTATTTGTAAAAAATGGAAATTCCCACCGATTCATGAAGTTTGTAATCCAAAGAGTAGATGATTTAATTGATGACACGACAGCAATTTAAAATACTATGTTTTGATAATGTTACAGGCATTTAAATTCAGAATGCCAATCAAAATTATGTATTTTATCCAAATCAGATTTTTGTGCATGTACAAAACATAAATCACAAAGGGATTAGACTCCCTTGAGCATCAAGAGATAGCCATAGGAACTTGCACTTTTTGAGAAATAGAATGTTTAGTATGAGAATTTTGTAAAATATCAGTTTATTTCTGTATTCCTCTATGGTTTTAAATTTAAGTGAATGCCTTCAAAGTCAGCAGTCTCCTTTACTCCCTTTGAAAAATAGCAGTAATAAATCTTATTTCATGGTAGTTTTGGCCATGCTGTTTATGAATACATGTACATGTATAGATCACACATGAGAGTTGACCAAATTTTAGAGTGGAAAAATTTGAAACAATTGAATGAACTTAAAAGTATTTTCAGAAACATGCTGTTGCATGCCGGTACTCCAGATAAATGTGCATTGTGTGTAAGCACTATTGTTTCCTTCCACACATTTACTTAATAAAGACACTTCATTTCAAAATGAGTTTTATTAATCTGAAATGACTTTTATCTATCAGATTTGCTGATTTCTGATGGAATTTACTGATATGTATTTCTACAGCCATTACTAATTAATTCTGACTTATATGCAGCATATTTTCTATTAAATGATTTTCATGTGATGAAACGACAACAATTCTTTCTTTTGATGGACTTACATTTACATGAAGTATTCATAATGATTTACTTGAAAAATCTCTTTTGTCATAATGAAGTCTTACAAGGACTAATTTGACAGGTCAATTTATTCTTATGTTATTATATATAAACGATGCAGTATATGGATGCCATATGATTTGTCAGACTTGAAGATACACAACAGCAGTGTATTTTGTTTGTGTGGGTGTGTCTGTTAATGTGTTTTGTTTGTTTTCCCTTACGATAAGCGAAGATGTAAATGTTGTTTTGTTTACGTCTTTGTAAACTTATTTGTATATGACTTTTGCATACATGTAGATACATATTGCCAATCTAAACTTTATATATATCACCAAGAATGATAAATATGACTTATTCTCCATTATTGTAACTGGAGAGAAAATGGAATACAAAATAAACTATGAAAATATGAAAAGTACCCATATCATTAGTGCTGGGAGTGTGGAAATGATTGAAGAGAGAAAGGTGGAAGATTATGAGAGAGAAAGAGAGAAGGTAAGGAGAGAAAAGGGGTAGACAGATGATAGCAGGCCCAGATGACATGTGGAGAGATGAGAAAGGGAGGAAGGAAAGGAGAGAGATGGGATGAGGGAGGAAGAAAAGAGGGAAGAGAGATTAGCAAGTGAAGTGATGATGAAATGAGGTGGAAAGAAGAGAGGGGGGTAAAGAGAAAAAAATTGTAAAGAGATGAAAGAGAAAAAGGAGAGAAGAAGAAAGGGATAGAAAGATGAGAAAGAGAAAAATATAAAAAGAGCGAGAGAGGGGGGTAGAGAAAGATACATGTAAGATGTAAAGAGGAGGGAAGGAGAGTGATAGAGAATGTAAAGAGATGAGAGATAGGAGATGAGGTAAAAGGAGAAATGTAAAGAGATGAGAAATAGGAAAAAGCTGGGGGTATTTGAGAGAGAGAAAGAGAATATAAAGAAATGAGGAAGGGATGGGGTAGAAGAGAAAGGGGATAGAGAGATGAGAGGTGAAGAGATGAAAAAGAGAGGAGGTAAGGAGAGAGAGTTTAGAGAGATGAGATAGGAGGGAAGGAGAGAGACAGGATAGAGAGCGAGAATGTAAAGAGATGAGAGGCGAAGAGATGAGAGAAGAAGAGAAATAGGGTAGAGAGAAAAATATATAGAGAACGGAGAGAGAGAGAGAGAGAGAGAGAGAGAGGGGTAGAGAAAGATAAAATTTAGGAGAGATGAGTGGTGAAGAGATGAGAAAGAGGAGGTAAGGAGAGAGAGAGAGAGAGAGAGAGAGACAGAGAGAGAAATAGGAGGGAAGGAGAGAGACAGCATAGAGAGCGAGAATGTAAAGAGATGGGAGGTGAAGACATGAGAGAAGAGAAATAGGGTAGAGGTAAGGAGAGAGAGAGAATTTATAGAGATAATAATAATAAAATGTCATAAAGAAAATTTCACACAGCCATAACTTGAAATGATAGCTAGGGGAACCTCTTCCTTTCCCTTCTTTTCCAGTTCTAGTAAGTTTTGTTTGTTTTGTTTTTAAACATATCTTTGGGACCCTTCTAAAAAAATCCCATATGTGCTCCTATTTATGCAACACCATCACCTGAAACAATGAAAAAAAAAAAGAAAAAGAAGAAGAAGAAGAAGAAGAAGAAGCATAACTGGGCATATAACCTTGTGCTCATATGAGATCGATCCTACTCCTTCCCACTTTTTTTTTTAGTTTCTGGATACCCTGGACACATCTTATAGTATTGTTTTTCACACTTATGATGGTACATGAGTCTGTGTTTTATTCTGACAAACCCTAATAGTGCTTCAGCATAATACTGCTATAATGGAGGAATGCACTTCCAGGGAAGTACTATAGCGCCATGGAATGCTGAATGGGAGCGACGCTAAGTGTTTTCCAAATATTTTGCTGGTCAGAGACACCATAAAATTTAAAATAGTTGCCTGACAACTCTTAATCATAAAAGAGCATTTTGCACCTTTCTGTCAGAAATTCCAGCTTTCCATTAGCTCAGTATGTGAGTATTCTTTGAATGTGAACCGTGTTTTTTGTGGAAAGCTTATGGATTTTATTTTTATGGAGGAGACAATGTACAGTTTCTTGTTCATGGTCCCTTGCCTTGACTTTTGTGTATGTTGAATGCAGGAAGTATTTTTTTCTTTTTAAAATTGCGCAACTAATCCACTCAAAGGGCCAAACATACCTCGGACTGTGGCGAACATTCACCGTTGCAATAGTCAAACAGACAACAAAATTGCCTTAAGCAGGTTTTATGTTTTCAAAATAAATTTGCTAGATATCTTCTAATTCAGGGACTCTTCACGGAAAGACTTCCTTTTATGATGGGGTGACCATAGTTCGCGCACATTTTAATTTTTTAATGAAGGCAAT
>CM057154.1:26437046-26450250 GCA_029962745.1 Echinometra lucunter | reverse complement strand
ACCAATCATTTTTTTTTTCTCTCTTGTATTATTTTGTAGGAAGCTGTCTTGGATGCTATGCTCATCTTTGATGATGGCACCAGCCTTGCTCTGCAGGATGTCAGTGTGAATGATTACACTGTTGCTATAACAACCCTAGATCCACAGATTATCCTGGAAGCCCAGATTCTGTCCAGGTGAGCCAGGGAAAATACCGTAGTATAAGAATCAGTATAGGAATCCGTATAAGAATCAGTATTAGAATCAGTAGAAGAATCAGTATAAGAATCATGATTGCAGTGAAGAGTCATCATTGTTATTTCGATGACAGTCATCTTGTGGTGGGGAATTGTGATTGCAGTCATTAACCCTTCCATTCATGATAGTAATCTCTATTTGAGTGATTATAAGAATCACAATTGCTGGAAAGAATCATCATTGGTGCTGTAATGAAAATTCTGATCAGAACGATAAAGAATTGCAAGTAGTTTAATGATGAAATCATATTCCTCTTGTGAAAAACATCCCTTCAGCAGCTTTGAAAATAAAATATTGCATTTATGTAATTATGCTGTGATAACAGTTATGATGGAAATGATATAGGCAGAATAAGAAAAGGGAGGAGGTTATGATTAGAATATTGTAAGCAGTTATCAGTTAGCAGTGATAAGAATTACAGTTGTATTCATTCTGAGAATTTTGGTTAAAAAAGAAATGAAAGAAGAATCTCTGTGTGACACTTGTGACAATCATTTTAAAGGTAGACCTCCTAGACAATTTTGAATATTAAGATAATTTCATTATTACATGTTTCTATGTAACCTTTTGTATACAGCATTATTCAGTTCAAAATGTAATTGTCTTGATTTAAGTAGATCATGCCGCAGCAAAATCTAAAATTTTATTGTCAGTTTTTGTTTCACATTACTGCATACTACACCAACACTAAACAGAATACTTGTTGTTTAATACGTACTTTGAAAATACATGCATGTAGATGCACATGTAATATCGGAAACCAAGGAGTATGATTGAAATGACTTTGTGTATAGCACGGATTCATATAAAAACAGGAACAAAAGTGAAAGGTGTGGTTCAAATGATAAAACACACTGATTTATTGTTGACTACTTCTTGTATTCTTTTGTTAAGATAAATCTCTATGTTTTGTCACCATCTTTACAGGATATCCTGGTCTAATCGCAATGGGAGAGGGCAGCACCTCCATCATGCTTGAAGTATCTCTACCCAAGCCTTGCATGAAGCGCCGACGTAGCAATGCCATCATCTACGACCTTGTCCCTGTCAATGTAACCTTCAACAATCCCAAGTATGCAGGTCTGATCAACACCGATTCAGCCTCATTACCATCAGGCACAAACAGCTTATGGAGGAGTCTGACCCGAGCACCAGGTATGGTGGATTATGGGATTGTAAGGGTGAACTTTGACCTTGTGGATGCCAACTCTGGGAAGAAAGGTTCAAGCGTGATCTCATCGATACCGCTGGACATTGACTTTAACAATATATACCCTATGGGATCAGGTGGACGAAGAAATGATCAGTCAGAAACATCCACAGAAGCTCCACTGGATGTTGGGGTTGACCGATGATGATGATCCCTTATCAGGCATCGAGATTGGGATGTATGTGCTGCTAAGTGTGTTTAGTTTAGCGATCCTGGCCTTTATGGTGAACTGTGTGATGTTCATGGCAAAATACCGCAGGGCCAAGAGGATGCCGAAACACCCCCAGCCAGTTCCTTACCCACAGAACTGGGTCATTTTTGGCATGCAGGAGGAGCACCCTCGCTACCCCATGGACCCTGCTGAAAACATCCCCCTAAGACATAAGGATGAGGAGGAGGGGAGCAGCCGTGATGAAGCCATTGGCACAGAGAGCGAGGTCAGCATTGAGCGACACAGCTCGGAGGAAAGTCAAAGGTTACGCATCATGGCATCATGGAGGAGACATCATTGACGCAAGTGGCACGGGAACACCGTGCAAGCAACGATTCGCAGGATGTTGACTGTGGTGTGGTGATGGATGGTGAGGATAATGAAGAGAGTTCATTGGAGGGGCTTGAAGAGGCACCCCAAAATGTAGAGGAGTCTTCAAAAGAAGAATGCACTTCAGGAAATAATGATAAGACTAGTGATAAAACAAACTCGTTCGCTGCAACCCCACTAGACAATAGTTCAGAACCAGTTTTCAAGGGACGTGTCACCTTCATTGAACACCAACCAATCGAACAGTTCTTGTGATGTAAGAATAACTCTGAACCCTTCAGATGACAGCATGCCATTGAAGTCTGGATTGGAAGGGATGGAAATCAGTCAGATCTTAAATTATCTTGATAACTTGAAGGAAAGTTGCACATAGCGCTTGTGTACATGGTAATGTCCAACAAGATGAAAGCAATGATGTGTACACCTTTTTCATTTCTTAAAACATCAGATACGAATTACCACAGCAGTAACATTGCATTGAATATGTAGATTTACTCAAATCTCTCAAACTACCCGCAGACCAACCCAACCCAAACCTATCCTTGGTAGGAGAACATTAGTGCTATACTTTTTATCTCCCTGTAGGGAAAGATTTCTTTAAAATTTATGAATAGGGTTGCCAATTCAAGCCTCATTTACCCCCAAAGTTGTCACAAATTTATTCTTTTGTGTAAATACATGCAACCCTCTTAACTATTTTGAGTTCTGATGATGAAATTTCATCATGCCTGAATAAAATTACCTAATAATGCATAACTGTTAGTCATGAAGTATGATGGCTGTTGCAACCTGCAAATAATTACTAAAGAACAAGAACGTGCTCGAAATTACTTTTTGCGCAAAAGTTGAACCCTTAAAAGCTGAACACAATTTTCTTTAGATCGCGGGTTACGCACATTGCCAAATTTGATTTGCTCAATCCTTCCATAATTTTTTGCCTTAGAACTTAGCCCAGTGTATCAAACAATTATATACAGAATGGCTGGGCATGCATTATTTATTGCAGTTTAGACTTTTTCTATCCTTTTTTTTCATTTCTAAAACTAGAAAATAACCTTTATTTACCCTCTACAATACAAGGACCAAATTTTTTCGGAATATCTGCACACTGTATGTATCTTTTAGTATAGGTATCTATAGAAGAAAGGAAGGTGGGAAATGCTACACTATGAAAATGAAAGACAAAGAAAGCGGACAAAATAAACAACCCCTCATTCTACCCTTCACAATGGTTCTGGTAGTTAAAAGAACATCCCTTCACAGCTATTACAGCCACAGCGTAGCACCCCAATTAACTGCCCGAAAGCTTTCACTGCGTGCTGCCTAATTTGCATAAAGTAAACAATTTGTTTACGTAAAACCGCTACGGAGGAGTCTTGGCTAAACTGCAAAATCTCGCCTTAGAAACCACCAAATGAGATGAACCAAACTTCAAATTAAAGAATGAGAGTTGCTCTAACGCATCATGATAATTATTTGTAGCAGAATCATGTTTTATTATATGAAAAATTAGTGAAATGAGATGCTTCTTTTTTTTTTTTTTTTAGTTAGCAAAAGTTACGTTATTTTTTCATATTTTCCGTTATTGCCCAAGATCGAGGCTTGCACATATGAACAATCAAAGTATATCGAAAGTCTCCTCCGAATATCTTTTCAAAATTTACTTGTCACACGGTTATGTCGGGAAAAAATCCAAGGCAATGTCATTCACGAACCGTTCAAGATTCATCTCGTGTAGTCCCCACGTACCACGGTTCATGCACGGCCTTCGAAGCTTCGCACTGTATACTGCGCAGTGTGACTGTGCGAAGCCAACTGAAATATCTGTGGCACGAACCGTACGAGACCCGTGCACTTCTAGATGAAATAAATGGTTCAGAAAACATAGAACAAAGCATGGCACGGTAAACAGATGATGAAGAATTTCAAAGAAAGGAAACTGAAAGAAAATTACGTGCATACAATTATCTTGGCCTCGCATAAACAGTGAATTAATCGAAGGCTTTGCTGCTTGCTGGGGGCTGCAGCAGTGCTTCGCTGGTCGTCGCGAGTACCCGTGCACGTGCAACGCAGTGATCAGGCAGTGATATGCATGACGTAATTGCTCTACTTAGCACATTCATAGGAAAAGCGCATGCGTAGTAGTGATAGTTTACAGTCGTTTTTATGTTAAAAACCATGACTTTTGAAGGCAGATTTACAGAAAACTACTCATTGCGCAAACATGAAAATACACAGAAAGTTAGCCTGGATACTAAAGTCTAGTAATATGTCAATTGTTTGCATATTCATGCTCTCCAACGGTTGTGTCGGGAAAAAACAAACACCTCTTCCCACGGTCCTCTGGAACTGAAAAATACTTGCATTTCCAAAAATACCCAACCGTTTTCAGAGAAAATGGAAATGAAGATAATATCATCATTTCTGATGTAATCTGAAATTTTTATGAATTTTGGTGCCAAAATAAGGGAGAAACGAGAGGTTGTATTTTCGACGATTCATTGATCCTCTCTCAGCGAGGCCTTCGGTAGCCGTTACGAATTCAAAAGCTTTTACGAGTTTACGAGGATTTAATTGGGGTCCTACGCTGTGGCTGATTATGTTTAATCAGTAGTTCCAGGTGAATATGCATGTGACACCTGTCCCACATGTTTCAGATAATAGCAGTGAAGGGATGTTCTTTTGACTACCAGAACCATTGTGATGGGTAGAATGAGAGGTTGTTTATTTTGTCCGCTTTCTTTGTCCGCCATGTTCATAGTGCTACCTGTTAAGCTAGTTTAAAGGGTTGTACCCAATGCTGAAACAAAGCTCCTTCATTTAAAAGAGCATGATTTTATTAGCAGAAAATCATCTGCCTAAAGTTTTTTTAGAAAGTCGTGTTGCCAAGAAAAACCCAAAACATGGTAAGATTTCAGCCTATTTTTGGCCCCTCAACTGTGTCACAGTTTCATTGGGTACCGGCAATGACGTCACTGTGGTTACTTGTCGCGTAATTCTAGCAAAATGTGCGCACGGTATAATACATATTCAATTGTACAGTCTAGCGTACGCCACAACTGTAATGCGCTAAGCTGGGTAACCACATTATACTTCATACTCAAATTTTTAGGTCACCCCTTGACTCATCACACATAATTTGCCAAAATGCATTCATATCGATTGAAAATCATCGAATGAAAATCATCAAATTTTTAATCTTATTGTTCTTAGAATTCTATTCTGTATCATATATCAAAAAATTTGTTACCATTGTGTAATCACTTTGACAAAACTTCAGTGATTAGTGATACACTTGTTATTCAAATGTTACTGTCCAGCATTATGTTCCTCTGGAAATGATTTGAAGATTTCATTGCTTTTACTTTTTGTAGACATTATCATATTCATATGTATGTGTCGATGTGTGTATGTGCTTACTTGCGTGTGTGTGTGTATGTTGAATGTTATATATATTTTGTGTGTATAATAAACAGAGTGCATAATGCACTATGGCATATATTGTACTTTATGGTTTTGAAAAACAATGTAAATTTAAAAGAAGGTTAGCTTACGCATATTTGCCAATGCAGTCGAATCTAAAACAACTGTTTGATCGACCAAAATCTATAATAAGCATTTTTCTGTGAAAAAAAATATGTATATTTTGTATTCAGCACCTAGTGCATATGTTTTGTATTCATTTCATTCTAGTAACCTTCGATATACCCTCTTATTCAGTGAGAAAACAATTGCAATCCCCCTGCCAATTTCTCTAAAAGCCCAATGAAATGAAAATGAAATTCATAGGATTCCACCTTAATGAAATGAGATGGAATAGATATGTTAACAAAACAAAATTAAAATAAAGTTTTGTTTAGAGCTCATGTTTCTGTTTACAGATGTTGCAGTTTTGTCTGTATGCTAAGGTATTCTAGAAGAGAAACAATCCTTATATGGATAAGAAATTATTTGTATTGAATAGAATATACATTCACTTATTGACGTGCATAAAATGTCATAGTCATGCCCAAAGTGTATGACTTAAAATGAAGAGACATTAATGCTTCAAACATTCATAGGTTTCTACCTTAACTCTGAAGCATTCTCAAGGGACATTGGGTTTATGACTTTAAACTGAAGAGGCACTAATGCTTCAAACATTCATAGATTTCCACCTAAACTCCAAAGCATTCACAAGGGACATTGGGTTTATTTTAGTACCTTCATTATACTATGCAAAGTTTAAGGCTATATTTTATCCTAGTGTGCTACATTTCAATTTGACAATATCAAATACAATAGATAACAACCACCTTTGTAGGTATAAAGAAAGAAGTATTTATTGTCATTTCTTTTATTGAAGTATTTGTAAAAAATGGAAATTCCCACCGATTCATGAAGTTTGTAATCCAAAGAGTAGATGATTTAATTGATGACACGACAGCAATTTAAAATACTATGTTTTGATAATGTTACAGGCATTTAAATTCAGAATGCCAATCAAAATTATGTATTTTATCCAAATCAGATTTTTGTGCATGTACAAAACATAAATCACAAAGGGATTAGACTCCCTTGAGCATCAAGAGATAGCCATAGGAACTTGCACTTTTTGAGAAATAGAATGTTTAGTATGAGAATTTTGTATACTATCAGTTTATTTCTATATTCCTCTATGGTTTTAAATTTAAGTGAATGCCTTCAAAGTCAGCAGTCTCCTTTACTCCCTTTGAAAAATAGCAGTAATAAATCTTATTTCATGGTAGTTTTGGCCATGCTGTTTATGAATACATGTACATGTATAGATCACACATGAGAGTTGACCAAATTTTAGAGTGGAAGAATTTGAAACAATTGAATGAACTTAAAAGTATTTTCAGAAACATGCTGTTGCATGCCGGTACTCCAGATAAATGTGCATTGTGTGTAAGCACTATTGTTTCCTTCCACACATTTACTTAATAAAGACACTTCATTTCAAAATGAGTTTTATTAATCTGAAATGACTTTTATCTATCAGATTTGCTGATTTCTGATGGAATTTACTGATATGTATTTCTACAGCCATTACTAATTAATTCTGACTTATATGCAGCATATTTTCTATTAAATGATTTTCATGTGATGCAACGACAACAATTCTTTCTTTTGATGGACTTACATTTACATGAAGTATTCATAATGATTTACTTGAAAAATCTCTTTTGTCATAATGAAGTCTTACAAGGACTAATTTGACAGGTCAATTTATTCTTATGTTATTATATGTAAACGATGCAGTATATGGATGCCATATGATTTGTCAGACTTGAAGATACACAACAGCAGTGTATTTTGTTTGTGTGGGTGTCTCTGTTAATGTGTTTTGTTTGTTTTCCCTTACGATAAGAGAAGATGTAAATGTTGTTTTGTTTACATCTTTGTAAACTTATTTGTATATGACTATTGCATACATGTAGATACATATTGCCAATCTAACTTTATATATATTACCAAGAATGATAAATATGACTTATTCTCCATTATTGTAACTGGAGAGAAAATGGAATATGAAATAAACTATGAAAATATGAAAAGTACCCATATCATTAGTGCTGGGAGTGTTGAAATGATTGAAGAGAGAAAGGTGGAAGATTATGAGAGAGAAAGAGAGAAGGTAAGAAGAGAAAAGGGGTAGATAGATGATAGCAGGCCCATATGACATGTGGAGAGATGAGAAAGGGAGGAAGGAAAGGAGAGAGATGGGATGAGGGAGGAAGAAAAGAGGGAAGAGATTAGCAAGTGAAGTGATGATGAAATGAGGTGGAAAGAAGAGAGGGGGGGTAAGAGAAAAAAATTGTAAAGAGATGAAAGAGAAAAAGGAGAGAAGAAGAAGGGATAGAAAGATGAGAAAGAGAAAATATAAAAAGAGCGAGAGAGGGGGGTTAGAGAAAGATACATGTAAATGTAAAGAGGAGGGAAGGAGAGTGATAGAGAATGTAAAGAGATGAGAGATAGGAGATGAGGTAAAAAGGAGAAATGTAAAGAGATGAGAAAGAGGAAAAAGCTGGGGGTATTTGAGAGAGAGAAAGAGAATATAAAGAAATGAGGAAGGGATGAGGGGAGAAGAGAAAGGGGATAGAGAGATGAGAGGTGAAGAGATGAGAAAGAGAGGAGGTAAGGAGAGAGAGAGAGATGAGATAGGAGGGAAGGAGAGAGACAGGATAGAGAGCGAGAATGTAAAGAGATGAGAGGTGAAGAGATGAGAGAAGAAGAGAAATAGGGTAGAGAGAAAAATATATAGAGAACGGAGAGAGAGAGAGAGGGAGAGGGGTAGAGAAAGATAACATTTAGGAGTGATGAGTGGTGAAGAGATGAGAAAGAGAGGAGGTAAGGAGAGAGAGAGAGAGAGAGAGAGAGATAGGAGGGAAGGAGAGAGACAGCATAGAGAGCGAGAATGTAAAGAGATGGGAGGTGAAGACATGAGAGAAGAGAAATAGGGTAGAGGTAAGGAGAGAGAGAATTTATAGAGATAATAATAATAAAATGTCATAAAGAAAATTTCACACAGCCATAACTTGAAATGATAGCTAGGGGAACCTCTTCCCTTCCCTTCTTTTCCATTTCTAGTAAGTTTTGTTTGTTTTGTTTTTAAACATATCTTTGGGACCCTTCTAAAAAAAATCCCATATGTGCTCCTATTTATGCAACACCATCACCTGAAACAATGAAAAAAAAAAGAAAAAGAAGAAGAAGAAGAAGAAGCATAACTGGGCATATAACCTTGTGCTCATACAAGATCGATCCTACCCCTTCCCACTTTTTTTAGTTTCTGGATACCCTGGACACATCTTATAGTATTGTTTTTCACACTTATGATGGTACATGAGTCTGTGTTTTATTCTGACAAACCCTAATAGTGCTTCAGCATAATACTGCTATAATGGAGGAATGCACTTCCAGGGAAGTACTATAGCGCCATGGAATGCAGAATGGGAGCGACGCTAAGTGTTTTCCAAATATTTTGCTGGTCAGAGACACCATAAAATTTATCTGGCAAAACTGGATGGAAGTAGGCCGGAATCCAGCCGGAAAGCCAACTTGAGGAGTGGTGCAGAATATGTGATTTCAGGGATATAATCCAGAAAATAATCTTTTAAAAACGCAAAAAGGACAAATCAAAAAATTTCGACCGTTGACCATTACAATGCACATTTTTTCATAAATAATGACATCATTTTTAAAATTTTTGAAGCACTATTTTCTTTCTAGACTGCAATTAGGTAGGGATTGAGGGGGGATGTTTGAATCGGTCCAGAAGGGCTCACAGGAAATACCCACGAAAGCGACTATGTGGATGTTGTAGAGGAGGGTCTAATCCATCGAAAAAATTATATTTCATTAAAAGTTATTTGCCTACGGCCACAGCGGACCACTTTTCCCGGAGGATGTCATCCTATATATTTAACGTGTAATATATAGAGGACTAGGTAGGAGGGGGGGGGGGGGGTGTTTGAATCGGTCCGCTGCGGCTCACAGGAAATACCCACGAAAGCGACTATGTGGATGTTGTAGAGGAGGGTCTAATCCATCGAAAAAGTTATATTTCATTAAAAGTTATTTGACTACGGCCATAGCGGACCACTTTTCCCAGAGGAAGTCATCCCATATACTCCACGTGTAATATATATGGGACTGAGGTAAAGGGGGGGGGGGGGTGTTTGAATCGATCCGCTGCGGCTCACAGGAAATACCCACGAAAGCGACTATGTGGATGTTGTAGAGGAGGGTCTAATTCATCGAAAAAATCATATTTCATTAAAAGTTATTTGCCTACGGCCACAGCGGACCACTTTTCCCAGAGGAGGTCATCCCATATACTCCACGTGTAATATATATGGGACTAAGGTAAAGGGGGGGGGGGTGTGTTTGAATCGGTCCGCTGCGGCTCACAGGAAATACCCACGAAAGCGACTATGTGGATGTTGTAGAGGAGGGTCTAATTCATCGAAAAAATCATATTTCATTAAAAGTTATTTGCCTACGGCCATAGCGGACCACTTTTCCCAGAGGAAGTCATCCCATATACTCCACGTGTAATATATATGGGACTAAGGTAAAGGGGGGGGGGGTGTTTGACCCCGTCCGCTGCGGCTCACAGGAAATACCCACGAAAGCGACTATGTGGATGTTGTAGAGGAGGGTCTAATTCATCGAAAAAATCATATTTCATTAAAAGTTATTTGCCTGCGGCCATAGCGGACCACTTTTCCCAGAGGAAGTCATCCCATATACTCCACGTGTAATATATATGGGACTAAGGTAAAGGGGGGGGGGGGGGAGGTGTTTGACCCCGTCCGCTGCGGCTCACAGGAAATACCCACGAAAGCGACTATGTGGATGTTGTAGAGGACGGTCTAATTCATCGAAAAAATTATATTTCATTAAAAGTTATTTGCCTGCGGCCATAGCGGACCACTTTTCCCAGAGGAAGTCATCCCATATACTCCACGTGTAATATATATGGGACTAAGGTAAAGGGGGGGGGGGGTGTTTGACCCCGTCCGCTGCGGCTCACAGGAAATACCCACGAAAGCGACTATGTGGATGTTGTAGAGTAGGGTCTAATTCATCGAAAAAATTATATTTCATCAAAAGTTATTTGCCTAAGGCCATAGCGGACCACTTTTCCTGGAGGAAGTCATCCCATATACTCCACGTGTAATATATATGGGACTAAGGTAAAGGGGGGGGGGGAGGGTGTTTGAATCGGTCCGCTGCGGCTCACAGGAAATACCCACGAAAGCGACTATGTGGATGTTGTAGAGGAGGGTCTAATCCATCGAAAAAATTATATTTCATTAAAAGTTATTTGCCTACGGCCACAGCGGACCACTTTTCCCAGAGGAGGTCATCCCATATACTCCACGTGTAATATATATGGGACTAAGGTAAAGGGGGGGGGGGTGTTTGAATCGGTCCGCTGCGGCTCACAGGAAATACCCACGAAAGCGACTATGTGGATGTTGTAGAGGAGGGTCTATTTCATCGAAAAAATCATATTTCATTAAAAGTTATTTGCCTACGGCCACAGCGGACCACTTTTCCCAGAGGAGGTCATCCCATATACTCCACGTGTAATATATATGGGACTAAGGTAAAGGGGGGGGGGGGGTGTTTGACCCCGTCCGCTGAGGCTCACAGGAAATACCCACGAAAGCGACTATGTGGATGTTGTAGAGGAGGGTCTAATTCATCGAAAAAATCATATTTCATTAAAAGTTATTTGCCTGCGGCCATAGTGGACCACTTTTCCCAGAGGAAGTCATCCCATATACTCCACGTGTAATATATATGGGACTAAGGTAAAGGGGGGGGGGGGGTGTTTGACCCCGTCCGCTGCGGCTCACAGGAAATACCCACGAAAGCGACTATGTGGATGTTGTAGAGGAGGGTCTAATCCATCGAAAAAATTATATTTCATTAAAAGTTATTTGCCTACGGCCACAGCGGACCACTTTTCCCAGAGGAGGTCATCCCATATACTCCACGTGTAATATATATGGGACTAAGGTAAAGGGGGGGGGGGGTGTGTTTGAATCGGTCCGCTGCGGCTCACAGGAAATACCCACGAAAGCGACTATGTGGATGTTGTAGAAGAGGGTCTAATTCATCGAAAAAATCATATTTCATTAAAAGTTATTTGCCTACGGCCACAGCGGACCACTTTTCCCAGAGGAGGTCATCCCATATACTCCACGTGTAATATATATGGGACTAAGGTAAAGGGGGGGGGGGTGTGTTTGAATCGGTCCGCTGCGGCTCACAGGAAATACCCACGAAAGCGACTATGTGGATGTTGTAGAGGAGGGTCTAATTCATCGAAAAAATCATATTTCATTAAAAGTTATTTGCCTACGGCCATAGCGGACCACTTTTCCCAGAGGAAGTCATCCCATATACTCCACGTGTAATATATATGGGACTAAGGTAAAGGGGGGGGGGGGGGGTGTTTGACCCCGTCCGCTGCGGCTCACAGGAAATACCCACGAAAGCGACTATGTGGATGTTGTAGAGGAGGGTCTAATTCATCGAAAAAATCATATTTCATTAAAAGTTATTTGCCTGCGGCCATAGCGGACCACTTTTCCCAGAGGAAGTCATCCCATATACTCCACGTGTAATATATATGGGACTAAGGTAAAGGGGGGGGGGGTGTTTGACCCCGTCCGCTGCGGCTCACAGGAAATACCCACGAAAGCGACTATGTGGATGTTGTAGAGTAGGGTCTAATTCATCGAAAAAATCATATTTCATTAAAAGTTATTTGCCTACGGCCACAGCGGACCACTTTTCCCAGAGGAGGTCATCCCATATACTCCACGTGTAATATATATGGGACTAAGGTAAAGGGGGGGGGGGGTGTGTTTGAATCGGTCCGCTGCGGCTCACAGGAAATACCCACGAAAGCGACTATGTGGATGTTGTAGAGGAGGGTCTAATTCATCGAAAAAATCATATTTCATTAAAAGTTATTTGCCTACGGCCATAGCGGACCACTTTTCCCAGAGGAAGTCATCCCATATACTCCACGTGTAATATATATGGGACTAAGGTAAAGGGGGGGGGGGGGTGTTTGACCCCGTCCGCTGCGGCTCACAGGAAATACCCACGAAAGCGACTATGTGGATGTTGTAGAGGAGGGTCTAATTCATCGAAAAAATCATATTTCATTAAAAGTTATTTGCCTGCGGCCATAGCGGACCACTTTTCCCAGAGGAAGTCATCCCATATACTCCACGTGTAATATATATGGGACTAAGGTAAAGGGGGGGGGGGGTGTTTGACCCCGTCCGCTGCGGCTCACAGGAAATACCCACGAAAGCGACTATGTGGATGTTGTAGAGGAGGGTCTAATTCATCGAAAAAATCATATTTCATTAAAAGTTATTTGCCTGCGGCCATAGCGGACCACTTTTCCCAGAGGAAGTCATCCCATATACTCCACGTGTAATATATATGGGACTAAGGTAAAGGGGGGGGATGTGTTTGAATCGGTCCGCTGCGGCTCACAGGAAATACCCACGAAAGCGACTATGTGGATGTTGTAGAGGAGGGTCTAATTCATCGAAAAAATCATATTTCATTAAAAGTTATTTGCCTACGGCCATAGCGGACCACTTTTCCCAGAGGAAGTCATCCCATATACTCCACGTGTAATATATATGGGACTAAGGTAAAGGGGGGGGGGGGGG
>CM057154.1:26415268-26436546 GCA_029962745.1 Echinometra lucunter | reverse complement strand
AGCGTTTTGAATAGCGGAAGTAATTGCAGACTCAGACGCGAATTACATTGACTTAGATCTTCTATAGTTATATACTAATAATCGTCTGCAAGATCACTCGCATCTAGTCGCGCATCGATGCACATGCGCGAGTTAGTCGCCATTTTCTATCTGCATTTCAATGGATGAGTAAGAGTTTTTTTTTTTTTTTACTTCTCCAGACGTCCCTGGAGTAACCTGACCCAGGTCAGCGAGATTTCATACAAAAGTGTACGGGGCGCTTCTGTCTCCATAAAGGAGGAGTGCCGACCCTACCAGAATAAGATGCTAGCAGAATTTTTTGGTCTGAGGCTAGATCTAGTAAGGCTCTCAATTTTCCCCTTTCTGCTTCATATCTGAAGAATGAACTGAAAATGGTGAATTTTGAGAAGAAAACTAACACTTATCAGAATCGTAGGTTTACAGCATGCCATTGACTCACCAATAGCAATACAACAGAAATGCATGCTATGTAGTTTTGGTACAGATTTGTCACTTTTGCGGGACAAAGTAAATTCATTGACCGACTGGGCCTAACGTTAGGCCCTAGATCTAGAGTCTAGTAGGGTCTAACAGTTAAACAAAATGTCACACGATGAGTGGCCCAGGCCCGGGCTAAAATTTTTAGTAAAACTAAAAACAATCTTGTCTACAGTCTAAATCTTGACCTAGACCTAGACCTCTAGCCTAGATCCACTTGCACGAATGCCAGGTTATCATCAGATAACCTTGCACTGAATTAGGCCTGTACAGTGGAAATTGCTGACAATAGGAAAGTAGTGTTCTCTGTCACATTTTTGGGGTAGAGGAACAAGAGCAGTGATCAGAAAAAGATTTCTCAAAATTCATTTGATGAAGATAATTTAGATCCAATTGAAGGAATGGAATGAAAATAGGATATGTTATCATACTGGGTGTAAAAAGCAAACATTTTCCAAGAATTTGTTGATTATTTTAGTGATTTCTATCTCCAACTATAGAGGGCAGCATTTCACATAAATTTGCACAGCTCACCATACCAATGGCTCCCTGAGTGGCCTAGATCTAGTAATACTAACGTTAGTAGTCTGGTAGTAGCCCAGTGTAAGCTTTATTTGTGCAATTGGTTGAAAAAATTAAATTCATATTTTAGAGAATGAAATAATTGGTCCATATTTTGCTGCAGAAATTCATATTTACACCACCACAGAGAAAGTTCCATTGGGGGTGGCCGCTCACCAGCAGAGCCATTTTTCTAGCCGTGCGTCTAGCAAGTCTGCTGCAGTGCTGGTGTAGATTTCTAGTCCGGGACGCGTCTTTTTTTTCCCTACCGTTACTGCGTAAAATTGCAGAACTTCACTCAGGAAGCGACTAGTGCGAGAGGCTATTATCAATATAGAGAATATGATTTACGCAGTACACCCGCACTACGCATGCGCGTGGACTTGGTTCGTCGATCGCGTCGGCTTGCAATGCATGTCATATGGGCTAGCTGCGTACACATAATGTAAGCTAGATTTGAAGAAAAATAACTATATCAAAAGTCACTCATACTTTGTGGTAGAGAATTATGAGAGGTTTATATAGTTTTGGATGGAATTGTTCATGTATTGAAGTGCAGCTGACACCGCGATAGTTGGTTGATGGACGCCCGAAGCTTCGGGCGGAAAGCATAGTGACACCTTTACATTCAGCCATGCTTTCAGCGTAAGTATTCGTACTAGGCCTACTACTACTAGTTGGAGACGTCAGAAGTCCACGCGCATGCGTACTGCGTGTGTTCTGTGTAGCCTCTCGCACAAGTCGCTTCCTGAGTGAAGTTCTGCAATTTTACGCAGTAACGGTAGGGAAAAAAAAGACGCGTCCGGGACTGAGCAGCCACCAGAAATGCAGGTTTATGTAGGACATTGTAGTATTTGTACTCTGCCTTAAGTTCTTTGCCATTGTATTTAATAGATCATCATCGATCATCGTTTGACAGATTGTATAGTTTCTTCAGATTGTTATTACTTTCCATTAAATATTATTGCGTAAGGTATTAAATTTCATTAACGTGATCGAACCGGCTAATTACTCGTCGCGATAAAACGACACAAAAACACACACCTGGGACTGCACAATTATCTATATGCGATTATACTTCACTGCATTCCACAAGGACCACACTAACTTCATATTCTGCTTCAATTAGCATGCTTTCATAACATCATTTTTACTTTTCTGGACAATAAAATATGTAAAGATTTAATGAAAAGAACATTTGTAATTCAAAATATCTCGGAATCGTTTAATTACTCACGATTTCTTGCCAATTGAGGCTCGAAGCAATGGCTGAATTTTTCACTGCGCGAAAATCCCTCCCGCCAGCGTCTTTTTTTTCCCTACCGTTACTGCGTAAAATTGCAGAACTTCACTCAGGAAGCGACTAGTGCGAGAGGCTATTATCAATATAGAGAATATGATTTACGCAGTACACCCGCACTACGCATGCGCGTGGACTTAGTTCGTCGATCGCGTCGGCTTGCAATGCATGTGATATGGGCTAGCTGCGTACACATAATGTAAGCTAGATTTGAAGAAAAATAACTATATCAAAAGTCACTCATACTTTGTGGTAGAGAATTATGAGAGGTTTATATAGTTTTGGATGGAATTGTTCATGTATTGAAGTGCAGCTGACACCGCGATAGTTGGTGTCAGCTGTTAGTTACATTCAGCCATGCTTTCAGCGTAAGTATTCGTACTAGGCCTACTACTACTAGTTGGAGACGTCAGAAGTCCACGCGCATGCGTACTGCGTGTGTTCTGTGTAGCCTCTCGCACAAGTCGCTTCCTGAGTGAAGTTCTGCAATTTTACGCAGTAACGGTAGGGAAAAAAAGACGCCTCCCGCCAGTGCCGCGATCGTCTGCCCAGTAATGCTGGACTCTGATTGGTCAATTGGGCTCTGAAACCGTGGTTTCAAGTGGAACCACGGTTTCAGACCACCCCAAACAGTTGACTCAAAATGATGACGTAAAAGCAGGAGATGAAACCGTGGTTTCACTTGAAACCACCTTTGTGAATCGCAATTTTGAAACCGTGGTCTGAACCGTGGTTTGAAACCATGGTTTAGACCACGGTTTTGACTGAAACCACCTTTGTGAATTCGGGCCATGGGTGTATAGCTTTGGCAGAGCTTTGGTATATACGCCAAACGCGTGCGTCATGCATACTGTACTGTATCGCAATACATGCAATAGGCGCAATCATTAGCAAAACGAGATATAGCGATGCGAGTATGGTACGGTTTACGGTAAGTGAGCCATGCTTAGTACCGTAACTATATCACGGTCGAGCTCGCGCAGTTTCTCTGTTCTGTTGTTTATCTATTTGAGAAACACGGATTTCCTTAACAAATACTGATTGGAGTACTGAAATGTTCCAGTGAAATGTGGCAGCTCTGTTGATGCAACCCGAGCAAATGGCATGATTTTAGAATTAATTTTTGATTTATTATGTTAAAACTACAATTATTGTTTACCACCCCCTTTTTTATTATCAAAATATGAACTTAGTCCCTGTTGCTTTTGAAAGAACTTTTAAATGATACATTCTTACTATTCCTACAGTCTTGCTCTAATGATAAGAGTTATTGTTAAGGTGCTTTTTAAGTCCAATGCTCTCAATCATTGTTAAAGGTATACGGAGAGAGAAAAATCCTAGTTTAAGGGTATGCGTTGAGAGAAAAATCCTAGTTAAGGGTATGCGTGGAGAGAAAAATTCTAGTTAAGAGTATACGTGGAGAGAAAAAATCCTAGTTAGGGGTATGCGTGGAGAGAAAAATCCTTGTTAAGGGTATGTGTGGAGAGAAAAATCCTAGTTAAGGGTATACGTGGAGAGAAAAATCCTTGTTAAGGGTATGCGTGGAGAGATCCTAGTTAAGGGTATGCTGGAGAGAAAAATCCTAGTTAAGGGTATGCTGGAGAGAAAAAAATCCTAGTTAAGGGTAGCTTTTTTGAGCTCCGCGAATCCTAGTTAAGGGTACTTTTTGAAAGGGTGTGCACGAGCATGGTTACAGTGTTGTACATAGAGTGCCCCCCCCCCCCCGCCATCAGATTTCCCCCTTCTCCGGGGCAGAAGTCCTAAGAACCTGTGTACAAAACATCTCACTCTAGTTTAATCTTCTCAGACAAATGCCCAAGTGAGCTGAGAGCACGCATCCTCAAACCTCCCCTTAAAGGGGGTACCCAATGCTGAAACAAAGTAAGTTCATTTAAAAGAGCATGATTTTATTAGCAGAAAATCATTTGCCTAAAGTTTTTTTAAAAGTCGTGTTGCCAAGGAAACCCCCAAATGTGGTAAGATTTCAGGATATTTTTTCACCCCTCAGCTGTGAGCCAGTTTCAACTGGGTACCCACTTTGACGTCAAAATGACGTCAAAGTGGGTACCATAGAGTTAAATACGTACTAGGTTTATATAACTCTATGGTGGGTACCTTGTCGCGCACTTCTAGCAAAATGCGCGCAAGGTATAATACATATTGTACAGTCTAGCGCGCAGCACAACTGCAATGCGCGAAGCTGGGTACCCACTTTGACGTCATACCTCATACTCAAAGGCCCGAATTCACAAAGGTGGTTTCAGTCAAAACCGTGGTCTAAACCATGGTTTCAAACCACGGTTCAGACCACGGTTTCAAAATTGCGATTCACAAAGGTGGTTTCAAGTGAAACCACGGTTTCATCTCCTGCTTTTACGTCATCATTTTGAGTCAACTGTTTGGGGTGGTCTGAAACTGTGGTTTCAGATGAAACCGTGGTTTTACCCTGGTTTTAACCAATCAGAGTGCAGCATTTTGTGCAGCGGACAGCCACCGGTAGACAGCGTAGCGGAAAGAACTTTTTTTTGGCAGCAAGATTTGAGGAGCGAAGCCTTTTTTCCCGAGCCCTATCTAGAATGAAATCGTGAGTAATTTACCGATTCCTAGAGATTTCTAATTAGAAATTCTCTTTTCTTCACATTTGTACGTATTTTGTTGTGCAGAAAAGTAAATATGATGATAATAAAAGCATGCTGTTTGGAGCAGAGCGCCAGTGTGGAGCTCAGTGGAGCATAATCGCAAGCAGGTTAATTTTTCAGTCCCAGGTGTTTATTTTTGTGTCCCTTCATCACAACGACTTGAAGACTGGATCGAGATCGAGTAAGGCTGGAGTGAGACTTGAACTCGGCTAATAATATCCAGCCTGCATTAATGCATGGATGTTCATCAAAATTTCATTATATGATAATGAACAATTATTGCATATTTCACTTGGGTGCTATAATGCACTTTCATATCACAGGCGACACACGTAGACCTAACGTTAGATCTAGATCTAGACCGAAGTGTTCTGTCTCTAAGTACAGTAACAATCGTCGTTAGCCTCGTATTTTGGTAGGGTCGGCACTCCTCCTTTTTAGAAAGGAGGAGTGCCGACCCTGTCAGAATACGAGGCTAACGACGACTGTTAGAGACAGAACACTTCGGTCTAATCTACATGTAGATCTAACTTTAGGCCTAGTCTAGGTCTATTTTCAATTCAGTTGAATTGAAAATGGAATGAATGAATCTGCTTCAAATTTCACAAATCACAGAGCGTGGATGCAGCAACATGTCAATGTCATGTGTACTGTGAAAGACTCTAATGTTGATTCGAGTCTGAAATCTAGATCTGTACAATTTTTAACCTGAATTTGAATAAAGTCTTTCCGGTAATCCTGGGTTTAACTTTTACTAGGGGTATAAATTACTTGCACTTACATTTGACTGCTAACTTCAGCACACCGCTTCAGACTGTCATGTATGGATTATGGTTAGGATTATGGTTAGGATTGGGATTAGTATTAGGATTAGAGTTAGGGTCAGGGTAAGGATTAAGGTTAGGGTTAGGGTAAGGGTTAGGGTTAGGTTTAGGGTCAGGGTTAGGGTACACAACTAGCCTGGAGGCTCCTGGAGAGGTGTGCTGAAGTTAGCAGTCAAATGTAAGTGCAAATAATTTATACCCCTAAAACCCAGGATTACCGTCTTTCCAAGGGAACCTCCATTTATTTATGGCTTTGAAAGTTTGAACTTTGATGTTGTTGCTCAGTATCCCCCAGGCCAGGCCCTGCTGCGCGCTGTGTGCTACGTGTTTCGCTCTCTGCATCAGTGCATGTAGATTCTGCTTTCTGTTCCTAAACTGAAGCTAGAATCTACATGTACATCATGAATCATGTCATACTTGCTAACTCTACTGATCTAGGCGGTAATCTATACAGGTCTACATGGTATTGGTATAGACCACCGTAGTACAGAAGGGCGTTTTGAATAGCGAAACTAATTGCCAACGGAAACGCGAAATATATTGACTTCTAAAGATCTATAACAGAGAAGAAAAGTTTTGATTTTACTTACCAGCAATGGTCCTGAGGCTCTCAATTTCCCCTTTCTGCTTCATATCTGATGAATGAACTGAAAATGATGAATTTTAAAAAGAAAACTGACGCATATCAGACTTGACAGCATTCTGTCGAGTAACCAATAGAAAAGCATGCTATGCAGTTTCGGTACAGAATTGTCACTTTTGTGGGACGAGGTCAATTCATTGACCATGTACACAGGATGAGTGGTATAGACTTCTGCTTTACATGGAATTTGACGCTTCCCTTGCTGTATATACTAGAAACACCAAAAAATGTAGTAATAGGGGTCTAGTAATCTGTGATGTAGCAATTTAAGTTTTTGCTAACTTTACATGTAGACCCATCTATAATGTGGGATAACACAGGAAAGTTTGCAAAAATTTAGATTGTTGGCTTAAGGATGGCACAAATGCGCACATGAAGTGAAGCGAACCATCGGAGGACCGTACTGAGCAACAAAATCGGAGGCCGAAGCTGTGTAAATCAAGGTTTTCTTTGGTCCAATTTTATTCCAATGCAGTTGAAAAATTGAATACTACATGTTGCTGATCATTATGTTAAATTTATTGAATGCAGAGTTGTTCATTACAATTGGAAATATGTGCATGGATACGAAAGTGGATTAACGCCTTGTCGTGAGACTGAATCTCGAATTCTCAATCACATTAATAAGAAGCATACAGCAGATTGAGAACAACCCTGAAAATTGTTGATGTACAGTACATGTATGTATTGTATGTACACTCATTTCCAATAATTTTTGCCTTCAATATTTAATTTTGCCTCTAATTCCAACGTTATTTTACATACAGAGAGCTGACAGAAAACAGCAAGGTCTCTTGGACCGGAGGAATCCATTTGAATGCACTCTGCCTCATGAGCATGCTTGAACGAAATGATCCATCATAGCTACAGCCTACCTGTGATCTTGCAGGTATTGATTGCTCTATTTTTTTTTTTTTAATATTAGTTGTACTCACTGAATTTGCGCTTTTATTGTTTATCATATTGTTAATTCTTTTTTATCCTCAAATAATATTGAAGAGAAGAGGGGCATATAAGGAGAAATTAGTGCTTTGAGATTTGAAAATCAATTTAAATGTGGAGGTTCTTTAATGTATGGCATTGTTAATTACATGGAATTTTTTGAGCAAGGCACTAAACTTATTGTAACATTGTAATCCTTTTGCGGAAGCGAATCTTGGTCTTTAACAGTTCTGATATGCTGATAAGTCATCTTGATATCTTAATCATTTAAAAATGTCATTTTAACCCATTCGTGACAGAGGTCCACATTTTGTGGTTTGGCCTAACATCTTTTGATGCAAAGCCCTAAAAATCATACCAAATACATGAGCAGAAAAAGCAAAAAATTCTGCACAAACTGTGCCCATTTGTGTTGCGTCAATATTCGTTGTTTGATGCTGACAATTTTTTATTGGAAAATAAGCATTAAAATCCTTAAATTGGCAATGTGATAGAAAGTTTAAAATCACTGTTTTCCCCTGCAAATTGGCAACTTTTTGACTTCTCATCATAATTTCTGTCAATTTATGTTCATTTCAGATACATGACATTTTATAAGGAAAATGTAGCAATAAAATAAAAATGTTGGTGTTGCCAATTTGAAGAATAAAAGCTGATCAAATTAGGCTTTAAATAATTCCTGTCACGAATGGGTTAAGAGAGAATATCACAATACATGTAATTCCAAATTTCATTTTTCCATACTTTTTACTATAAGGAGTGAAAAATTGAGCACCATTCAATTCTCACCATCTAAAAATGACTTGCTCTGCTTGTAAAATTGTTCATGCAGCAGTGGCAAGTGTGTTGTGAAAAGAAGGCATAATTTCTGTAAGTTTGTTATGCTAATATTAAATCACAAATTGATTACTTTTTTTCAATTTTTTTTTCTTCTTGAATGTCAAATTAATGATGCATAGTTCTGTTGTTTTATTTATTTATTTTTTTCATATATATATATTTTTTAAATTTAAAGTTCAATATTTCTGAGAAAATATTATCAACCTGGTATCTGTTGATATGTAATTACAGGATCATTCCATAGGATGCATGGTGATGACTGATGAGGCATGAATATCACAATCATCTGTTTCCAGAGACATCAGAGAGGTTTCCAAAGCTATCGCAAGAAGGAAGAGAGAATTCATGCAGTTTCCAAGTACGAAAGAAGAGGTCGAATCTACCCATCAGTGATTCTATGAGTATTGCGGATTCCAGGTGTCATAGGTGGCATGTAGGTGCTATTAATTGGACTCGTGTCAAATTCATGGATCAGAGTTAACTGAAAGAACTGAAGAGGCAAGGGCAATGTGGTACCAGGTGGCTATATGGAGATAGTGGAATGTGAATAAGTTTTTTGATAATCATCTGTAATTATCCTTAACCTTAAGCAGGGGGGGGGGGGGGTGGGGGGTCTGCCCAGATGTTTCGCGTGATATGCCTCTAATATGCAAAGCAGTCGATGCGCCATTTCATGATTTTTTTTTCTTTTCACGTGCCCCCTTCCACCACTTGGTTGGCCAAAAAATAATAATACACACAAACACACCCTCTTTTGTACTTGGAACCCCCCCCCCCCCCCCTGTTGCGGAGAAGTTTGTTATGACAAGGTTTGTCTTTAGTTACATATTTTTCTTTGCAATATGAATTAGTCTCATAAGTGCTTTTGATTAGGCAGCTAGATATTGGTGCTCTACAAATACATCAATTCGATTGAATTGGAATTGCAGTATATCATAATTTCAAAATGAAAACAGTTTAAAAAACATATTTGAATAAATATTTTGAATAAAAATTGATTGAAATTCTATAGTAGAATCCTATTTAAGGCTATCCTGAAATCATATATTTAGATGAGCTGCACATTGTCTTACTCCTTTCCTTTTTTACAAGTTCTCAAAACAAATTATAGTTCAGTGTGTATGTGTTAATGAACATTCCTATCACAGTAAATTGTCAGTTTCATATTGCATCTGGCAAATTGTCTTCTGAAATATTATGTTCAAATTGTTAGAATATGCGTCATGAATAATTAATGAATTTGATAGGCATATGTAATGCAGTTCATATATGAATCAAATAGTGCTTAAAACCTTAGACAAGAACAAGTCAGCAACACATCACTGTATGCAATTATACAAAAATATGAATACGTATTAATTTCAGAACACTCATATTTACAGCTACATATATTACCTACAAGGTTCATATAATAAAATTTTGATATACTATCTCTGTTTATATGTACGTACAGAAAATATCCATGTTTAGAGCCCGTTTGGTCTCGTCCCACGTGGTCCATTTTGTCTACAACCAGTTCGTCTAATGAACTTTTGGTCTAATTGCCACTTCGCCTATTTACCATTTTGTCTAATTCTCATTTTATCTAATGCCCATTGCGTCTAATGTCCGCTTGGTCTAACATCACTTAGTCTAATACCAAATGCAGTTAGACAGTTTGGTTATTAGACGAATTGGTAATTAGGCCAAGTGGTCATTACATTAGACCAAATGGAATTAGACCAAGTATGTATTAGACCAAATTGATAGTATATCAAATGGGTTTAGCCAATATGGTATTAGACAATCAGGTAATTAGACCATCTGCTGGTAGACCAAGTGGATATAAACCTGGCATGTTTTCTGCATGGCTTTATGATTTCATTTTATGAGTAAAAAGTGAAATATTTATAGTGAAAATGGAATACATTTAATGTGGACAGGGCCGTATGCAGAAATTTTTTTCCAGTGGGGGGGGGGGGGGGGGGACACGCAAAAAAATATTTCGAAGAAAATCGAAAGGGAAGAAGCAAAACTACTGAGCTTGCATTTTTTAAAAGTGAGATTGAAGGATTTGTTACATTTGGTATACACTTTTGGTGAATTCTGTGAAAATTTTCAGTAAAAAAAATGTAAGTTTTCAAATTTCTGGGGGCGCCCCGCCCCCCCTGCGTACGGCCATGAATATATGAATATAGATTGATTGATATTGTAAATTATGCCATCCCTTTCTGAGAAAATAGTCATGTTCATATTCAGTGAATCGGTATGTAATTTCTTTGACTATTATTAACTAGCAATAGAAAATATGGTTACCTTTATTTTTTTTTGTATGTGTGTGTGTAAATTTTGTCGCAGGAATATGACAAAAATATATATTAAATTGCTGAAATTAAGTTACTTTATAAAAACTTTGTATACATGTACTTTGTATCGTAGAAACATCACACTGGAAGTCGTGTTGCTTTTTGGCAAGATGTGAATGACGTCATATTTTGTGCTTGATGATGTTATGAGCAGGGCCCACGAAACTGGGGGGGGGGGGCTGGGGGGCTGCAGCCTCCCCTCCCCCACTTTTTTGAGTGTACACATTTGCCACTGTACAAAAACCTGGAAATAATTATCCTGGTTTGTATGCGCAGCCCCCCCCCCCCCCCACCGCTTTCGAAAACTTCCTGCGGTTTCTGATGAGGCTATGTAAATATGCTTGATATTATTGGAAAATATTGATAGTGAATACTTTGCACAAGAGAGGTTGATGTTGCTAAAGATCTTGGTAGGCTGTGGCTGTGCTTGAAGATAGCAGCATGTTGGAACGGTTGTTATGATGCTTTGACTTTGCCGGGGGGGGGGGGGGGGGGGGGCTTTGCAGACTCGTATGTTGGTGTGTGTGTGTGTGTGTGTGTGTGTGTGTTATGTGTGGTATTTTAAATGAAATCTCTAATGAAATATTTGGAAAAACAAAAACAAATTCTGTGATGCCTATCCTAATGCCAACCACTTCAAAGTTTCCCATCCTACTACAGAAAAGTTTCTCAATAAAAATGTCTTGAAATATTACTGATATATAGAGAAAATACTGCTAAAAAAAAAGTACAATGAATTCCTGAATCTACAATTTACAATGACCGTCAGAACAATGAAGCCCCAAACCTTGCAAAATTTTTAAATGAAAAGGATTTCGACGTGGCAAATTGCGAAATTAATTCGAAAGTTTAGATAAAAATAAGTCCGAAATCAATTACAATTCTAAACGATGCCGGAGATTACATTACATTATCATTCACAGATAAAAATTCAACATCGACAAATTGAATATCACTTCATTTTTCAATGCTGTAAGCATTCATGATAACACGTCGTGTAGATGCCCCAATTGGCTATAAGCGTCTTATTTATACGTTTACAAAATCCTTGTTATCTTCGTCATTAAACAGATTTTGAAAAACAAATATTCAAAGAGAGCATCCTAGAATATTCCGATTGCAGTCGCACCCTCTAGTCATATAAATAGGCCTACGCGATATACAATAGGCCTAGCCAGGCTAGGCGGCTGAATGTTGATGTAAACAAAGTTTGGCTAGGCTATGCGCGCACTAGCGCGATTGCGCATGATAATACGCCTGTTGCTCCGGGCGACAAGCGCATTAAGGTCATATGCAAAATACGATGACCCTGCGGTACACGTCCGCGTTTTATTCCAAAGATACGAAAATAAAAGGAAAGCTAGCTCGGTATACGACTCTAGCTCTAGCTCCGGATCAATCATACTGAGCATGCTCAGTGCAGTGCGAAAAGGGGGAAATCCCTAGACTCCGGTTGCAAACGTGGTTTTAACCGTGGTTTCAACCGTGGGTCTAATTGAAACCGTGGATTTTTGAAACCACTGTTTGTGAATCACAGACTCGGTGAAACCATGGTTTCAGGTGAAACCGTGGTTTCAAAAATCCATGGTTTTCAGAAACCACGGTTTCAAATGAAACCACCTTTGTGAATTCGGGCCAAAGTTTTTGGTCAGCTCATAACTTTTTATGAGAAAATTAGCCAAACTGCACAGATTTCGATTGAAAATCATCATATTTTTAATGTCATTCTTCTTAGAATTCTATTCTCGATCATATATCAAAATTTTGTTTACCATTGTGTAATCACTTTAAGAGAATTTGAAAAAAACAACAACAAACAAACAAACAAACAAACAACAAAAAACACAAGGGTAAGCAGGCAAGGCTTGCTATACTATTAATTTTGCAGTACATATCGCGACAGCGCGCACTGTTAATGCTGCAATATAGCTGCACTGCATATAGGCACTATGCTGCTGTACCTAATACCTGTGATTTTGATATCCAGTCCAGGCTTGACTGAATTCAGGCAAAACAAGGCAAGAATGAAGAGGTATTATGATTATTAATTGAAGTGTCATGCTATGACTCTGAGTGATATTGTTTATGAATTTGATGTGATCGCCGTGATATGGTGAGTATGAGCAGATGAGTGCAGTAGCCAGTGCACTTACCGTTAGGTACGTAGGCCTAGTCTAGGTGTTGTGAACTCGTGTTTGTGGACCTGAAGTACGCTCGACAACAGGTCATGTGCGACGTGAATTTCGCATCCCAGGTCCTGAACTTTGCATCCCAAGTCGTTTGCATCCCAAGTCGTGAATTTCACGACTTGGGATGCAAAGTTCAGGACTTGGGATGCGAAATTCATGTCGCACATGACCTGTTGTCGAGCATACTTCAGGGCCACCATACATTATAGGTTTTTTATATAGCATTGTGAGCGTTTGCAAAAGATGCCTTCCTAGGATTTAGACCCTAGTAGGAATGCTCCCTGTGAAGTGGAGAAAGTGCATACATTGTGTGTGAACAAGCCTGAATCGGGCGACCGGCTTAATAATATTTCTGTAAAGCACTCGGAGTCATGCGAGATGTATAAGAGGATATCATTATTAGTCCTCTTTCGCTGCCTGCTACTTTATAACATATTTATCATATTTATCACTGTTTTACATGTATGTTTGTAATATCTTTTGTGAAATTATTTTAATGATATCATATTGGTTGCAAATCATCTATAATCATTAGGTCTTCAAATTCCAGTCAAAGTTCAGCTTTCCCAGAGCTACCAAGTCTCACGCATTGTGCGTGAGACTCACGCATTCAGGGTCCGTCTCACGATCTCACGCATGGCACCCATTTTTCTCACGCATCGGGACCCGACAGAAAAAAAAAAAAGTAGCATTATTCGCTAGATTATATGCACTGGCCGACCGCCTTTGCACGCCGTCTACCCTATAATAAGGAGCATAGCCCAAAAGATTAAGTGATAGTTGCAATTGAAGGTATTTTTACCTTTTGTCTTTCAAAATAAGTAAAAAATAGTCACTTAAGTATGCACCAGATCGCACCATTAAGAGCTAAAAATTGAAAAAGCTCCCTACCGTGGGAGGGGGGTGTCCCCCCCCTCCCACACCCTCCCCCCGCTCGGTCGCTTCGCTCCCTCGCCTAGACGCCGAGTCATGAAAATCTCACGCATAAAATTTGGGGGAACTTGGCATCTCTGCTTTCCTGATTAAATCCAAATAGAATGGATTGTCATCAATCATATCATTTCGTCTCTTTTTTTTAAGTGTAACTGGTATTTTAGGCAGCAGCATGAAAAGCGTATTAGATGGCAATATTTTATTCAATTGAATTCTTATGGTACCCTCCAACAGACAGTCTTGAAGTGTTGCTCTCAGAAGACGTACTGTCAAGTTTTGTACCTCTCATGGCCCTCCCTCTGCAATCTGTATTTATTCAAGCTGATACATCCAAGGTGAGCAAGTAGAAACCTGTCAATTGCTATAATTTTTTTTAATCAGGATTATATCATTTTTGTTGAGAACACTAGACCCTTAGTTCTGTTAGATTTGAAACTAGATTATATCAATGGAATTTCATCCTTCGTTACCCATTCACTTTTGTTTCCAATTAGCATTTGAACTAAATTTTCAACAAATTGTACATTGAATTTAAGTCATTGAAACCATCTGTTTAGAATTACCACCAGTTTATAGAGACCCCATATTTTCTTTCCTTGTTTTTCATTGAGATCATTGGTACATTATTCAAAACAGAAATACTATTATCTACCTAGAAAGATGTATTGCAGTGTCAGAAATACTTTCTATTAACCTTATACTGACCAGTGAGTTTCAGTATGCGTACGTATGTCCCTAGATTGGGGTTTATGGAATAAAACTGCCATTTGATCTGTTTGCTGTTGTTTTATTTTATCCTGTATTTCTTCAAACTTGAGTGTAAACTCCTGGAAAACCACATATAAGGTTTTTTTTTTTTTTTTTTTTTTTTGGGGGGGGGGGTGGTTGTTTATATATGCTAGATGTAGACATAGATAAAAGTCAAACCAACGATGATGCAGAGTACTCCAAACTGTAGACAGATCAGGCAGAATAGCTGTAGACCGATTATTTTTGTCACGTGATTGGTACCCTAGAAAAGTGTTGCAAGCTTTCTGTTACAGATCCTTGCCAATGACCTTGTTCGCCTGGACTCACTGACCATGTTTGGTGAGTATCTGAGTGGACAGGAGACTCCCCTTATCAGCTTCTCTGTCAAGACCGATTTTGATAGCACCGAAGGCTCTACATCGTATAGAGACAGGCTGAAGACCTTGAGGTGAGGAGTGCAGAAATGATATTCTGAAAAAAATACATGTGCGTTATTGTTAATGTTTGTATAGTGATGCTCATCATTATGAGAGGTCGAAATACGGAGAAGTTATTGGTGAATGTCTGCACAAAGGTGGCTACGTATGCTTTAATTAACAAGAGACATCTGCATGAGAACTAATGATATAGTGTTCGTTATTTGCAATTTCAGTTTTATTATAATGATTAGCATCATTCTCCATAACATAAAAGATAACTTAGTCTTCTGAGTATGGCCCATGGTCACTAGGAAGGGTTTTGTTCCTACAAAAATCATTCAGGATAACATCCATATTTTAAAGTGAGGCTCCTTTAAGAATTTACCAGATGCGTTATTCTGAAAAGGAGAGTTTTCTGCGTACACTGTGTCTGGCTTTTGTGCTAAGTTGACATGCTGTTCTCATTATGCTACCAGTATGATATACAGCTAGTGATGATTAGGTAAGTAGTGGCAAGTATGTAGTGCAGCATGAAAACTGACACCAACAGAGGTACTTTATTCATTTCTCATTTCTTTCTTAGTTTGTGCTGAGTTAATGATAATGATGATAAAATTGTGATGGATTACTGCAGAAAAGGAACAGTATCAACCCCCATTCTCTTCTTGTTATCTGTTTTTGTGTTTTTTCTTTGTTTAATCAGAGAGTGGATGATGGGAATGACGATGTCATCGTGATGGATTCTTACATTGAAGATGAAGTGCCTCAGGGAGATGGTACCATCAGCAGACTGAGGGAAAGAAGAGACAGTTTAGAGAAACAACTCAGGGACAGGGAGCTCAGGGATGCCCACATACAGGTCAGTGGTTTCCTCTTCTTACTAAAGGTTTCTTCACATATTCAGCAGTTAACCACTTTAAAAAAATACAAGGTTATTTTTGTGTACAAAGTGGATGCAAGTCATGCAACAGGGGCAGTATATGGGCAATTCCATGATTAAGTGGACATTGCCCTAAACTTTATTTTTACTCTTTCTCAAATTTATGTCAATTTTATGGGTTAAAATTCATACAGAAATTGTAAATGCAAAGGGGTTTCATATTCACCCACCCCCAAAATTTGTTCCAAATGTCTCCTTATAGAAGAATCTGAACCATACAAAAACATGCATTTATGGGACTACACACAAATTTTCATTTGTAAATTTTTCAATTGGTTAATCTGAAGGACATTGTGTCTCACCAAATTAAAAGAAAATATTACAAAATAAGCTGCTGAAAAGGTATAAAAATCTAAAATACGTAGTGTGGGACAAATTGCAACATGACTAACCATGATTTTGGGGTCTACTTGAAAAAACTGAGAGAAAATCTTTTAAATTTTTGTGGATAAACATTTGTCATCATATCTGAAGAAAAGCAGATATGGCATTAAGTTGGAGGTACAACACAGTAAGGAAGGATGTTTTTTTCAAAAGCATTGCTAATTTTTTTTTTGTGTCCTTTTTTTTGTAACGTAACTAACCATAGTCAGTAGTTCTCGTTACAGCTCTGACATTGTCCAGTTGCTTTTTATTTTGTTATATGTATTGTAGACCTTGTGTGGGAGAATATGTTGTTTCAAGATTAGGACTTGAAATGAAATGGATTTTTATTTTGCTGTATCAAAAGGTATGAACATTTGCTTAAATGTAATGTTCCTAATCATGGAATTGCCCATATATGTACTCACATATCTTAGTGTTCTGTGATACAGAAATGGGATGTGTCTTGTCGGTGCATATCCAGACAAGCTTTAAAGATTATGTATACTTGCAGTAGGCCCTCAGCAACTTTTTGTGAGATTTCTTTGCTTCTAGCTGGTGAGTAGCATAATAGCAAGATTAAGATGCTTTGAACTTTTTTTTTTCTCCTTGAGTTACATATTCAACAAATGAAAATGAAACATTTTTTATCTTATGTCAGTGACAAAAGTAACACACAGCATGCAGATGTGTTGAACCAGTGAGAGATCTGTAATGCAGGATCTCATTAATATTAACCACCATCTTACAACCCCTAGCCTCCACAAGCCCATTTTTGAGTACCTTTCTTTGCAGCTTCTCCTTGATACAGTTATCAAGCAGTAGTTAAAGGGAATAGAAACTGAGAAATCATGGGGAAAGCACCCTGGGAGAGCCTAAGGGGTGTTACGTAATCCGCGGCGACGACATGTCGGGGAAAGGCAATGGAGTTTAATGGCTAGACTAACAAACCAGAAGTAAACTATATTTTGTATTTTGAAATGTTGGAGCATTATACAAGACGTTTTTTCGAGTGAACACGATGAGACCTGTTAAGAGTCTAAACACTTAGAGTTGTTGAGAAATGTGAGAACCCGAAGTGTATGACGAGGTTGAGTTCGGTAAACTTCGTGCTGTCCTAACTTTTATCGCATTAGTCCGACGGGCTCGCATAATGAACGGATTATAGTGTACACGTAAACAAGCCCTATGCAAATTCGTTTTCCCCATGATTTCCCAGTTGCTGGCTGCTTTAATGGCACCAGGCACACTGTCATCCATTATGTGTACCGTAAGGCTATTTGCTCTTTTTTGTTGACCTCTTATACTCAAAATTTTTCTTTGACCATATGTTTACTCTGTTTTGTTATCAATGCTTTGTTGCTTATTTTATGTACATGTTTCTATTGAGAATGAAATGAAGAATTAAGATCATTTGAACCTGCTAGTCATGTAGAGACTCATAAACAGTAATGCTCATTTTCTGCTACTACCATGACGCAGGCGATCGTTGAAAGCCACCGGTCGCAGCGTGTCCTGGAGATAGTCATCAAGCCATACTTCTTGGTACCAGACACAAACTGTTTCATAGATCATCTGCCAGCCATCCAAAGACTTGTTACTTGTCAGAGATACCTCATGGTTATCCCTCTTGTTGGTATGTACACTCAAGTTCATTCTGGACAGTGTATTGACTTCATATTGGCAATGTTTCTTCTACTGCAACAATATTCCAATGGCCTGTCATTTTATTTGATGGTATAAATAGGAATGGCATTAGATTATATTTCTAAATCCTTTAAAAACAGATTAGTATTTTTTTTTTTTTTTTTTTAATACCAGCTGCTTATTTTTTCATCAAAATTTACTGGCAGCACAAAAGACTGAGGAAGACTTTGGTAAAAGAACTTCTTTTATATGCACATGCGTAAGGAACATGTTATTCAAACGATGTAAAAGTGATTACACAATGGTAATTTTTTTTTTTGATATATGATCGAGAATAGAATTCTAAGAAGAATAACATTTAAAATTTGATGATTTTCAATCGAAATCAATGCATTTTGGCTGATTTTCTCGTAAAAAGTCAAGAGTTGACAAAAAAAATTTGAGTATGAGGTATGTGGGTACCCAGCTTCGCACATTGCAGTTGTGCTACGTGCTAGACTGTACAATATATATTATATGTTGTGCGCATTTTGCTAGAATTACGCGACAAGGTACCTACTTTGACGTCATTTTGACGTCAAAGTGGGTACCCAGTTGAAACTGGGTCACAGCTGAGGGGTCAGAAATATCCTGAAATCTTACATTTAAGGGTTTCCTTGGCAACACGACTTTTGAAAAAACTTTAGGCCGATGTTTTTCTGCTAATTAAATCATGCTCTTTAAGACTTTTGAATGAACTAACATTGTTTCAGCATTGGGTACCCTCTTTAACTTCTGCCCTACTCAACTGTAATGAAAACCAAAAAAAGAGAGTGTCTGATATATTTCTCGAAATTTTCGGGGATGTGTATTTCTTCCATTCTAAATAGTAACCCAAGAGATGAACAATTCTATGGCTTTATCAAATGTTAGTAGTACTTCAGAGGATAGGTACTCACAATGACACGTATGTAATGCTGTGCATCACATACAAAGTGAGACCGAGCTCTATCACTGTCTGTCCTTGTAGTGATCAATGAGCTGGATGGGCTAGCCAGAGGGAACAGGGACGGTCAGTACAGTGATCCTCACCATGCAGTCAAGGTTCAGCATGGAGCCAGGTATGCTATAGACTACCTGGAGGAGGAGTTTGCCAGCAGGAACCACTGCCTCCAAGCTCTGACCTCTAAAGGGAGCACCATGGACACCATCAGGTTCAGGAGTGAGGAGGCTGAATTGAGGGTAAGATTGACTACAACTTGAGTATCTGCATTATCACATTCCTAAAGTATGTGTAAATTTGAAATATTAATATTTACATTTATGTTTTGCACATGTCTATCCCATGGGATGCTCAAGGCACTTAGAAAGCATTATTTTCCTATCTGGTACCCATTCACTACTCCTGGTAGACAGTGACAAATTTAGATTTGTGTCTTGCCAAAGAACATTAGTGCTGCAGCAGGACTTGGGGCTGTGAACCATGTAAAGCACAGTCAAGTTGAAAAATTAATGCTAAAAAAATTGTGTTCAACGATGTGAAGGATTTCAAAGGTAGAAAGTCAAAAGGTCAACAAAAAATAAAATCAAGAAATTTTGTCAGTAGATTTAGAAACGTTGTGAAGTGAAGACAAAATCTGGGATATGGGACAGGGAGCTTGTCCACAAAATTTGGAGTTTAAAAAGTTGTTTGTCTGTGGTGCCTTGTATTTGTGCTGACACTCAAAAATTTTCCATCACTTTCTGTCTCTTTCATCAGGGTAACAATGATGATCACATTCTCCGATGCTGCATGCATTACTGCTCAGACAACGCTAGACAATATATGCCTGCAGACAAAGGTATTTTTTCAACTAGCCTCTTTAAACCTCTTAAGTTATCTTTTGAAACGAAATCTGTTATGGCCATTGTCTGAGGAAAGATACTGTATACTTTGAAGTAAGAATGGGATAGTTGTGAATAGGAGGGGAAATCTTTTGGTTCGCTCATTTCTGTAAACTCTTACCATTATAAGGATATTGCATGACTTCCTGCCAGTGTTGTGCGCAATGCTGTTATTCAGTACATCGTAAGGAAATACCCCAGATTTATCTGCAAGTCATTGAAATCCAAGTGCGGATTTTCAAAAAGGTGATTAAGAATTTAAGGGAAAATGATGACTTAGTCAATGGGATCTCAAATTTTTCATCAAGTTAGGACCATGGTAGCAACTAATATGTGTTGTACTGTATGTATTACCAAGTTCCTCAGAGAGAACTTAAAGCTATTAGTCTCCTAGTTGCTTCCTTGCAAGCCAACAAATGCTTTCTTAGCAGTCAGGTAAAATAACCAACCAACCAAACAACCTTTTAATCAAAATTGTGACTCATTACTACAAGCATATATTCATGCCAAGCAAGAATGTCCATGCTTCAATCTCCCGCAGATGAAGGCATGACTCATAGATGATCAGAGTCATGTACCAAATGACTGTCAGTTTCATGTTTTCTTTGTGCTCTTAGATGCTCCACTGCAGATTGAGCGAGAGGTGGTCCTACTGACCAATGACCGCAACCTGAGGGTCAAAGCCATCCAGCAGAATGTACCAGTCAAGGATATCATCTTGTTCGTCAGATGGGCTAAAGTCTGAAGTAAGACCAGTGACACCTTGAAGAAAGTCTCGTGAGATTTATCCATGTTCCTTCAGCATTGTCTTGAAAGGAAAAAAAGAAGTTCTGAAGATGGATGTAGACCAACAAAATAATGTTAGTGAATCTGGACACAGTCACTTGGACTAAGGAGACCAAGCAACATATTCTTACAGTCTAAAACTTGGAAGTTCTTGGGAAGAAAGTTGGTGAATATGTCATGTATTTATATGATTGTTCCTCTTCCCAAAATATGTAGAATTATATTGTTACACTGGAGTTGATTTACATAGTATTAAGGTCCTGTTGGCAAGTGATGTAAGATTGAAGATCATCCATAAACTGAATAAGTGGAAGATAAGGAGTCAAGTACACATTTTGACCATAATGTCACCTGAGAGCTAGTTAGGCGTTAGTACCATCACACAGTCAGTGCCTGGGGGGGGGGGGGGGGGGGCCACTCTATGTACAACACTGTAACCATGCGCGTGCACAAAAACACGGAATAAGGGGTGTTTTTTCAGGCAGAGCACGGATCCGCGATAAGGGTATCAAAATCGCCGATTTGAGAGAAAAAGGGGGTCTTTTCAGCGCTAAATCCGCGCTAAGGGTCATTTTTTGCATAATCTGAAGTGAAATAAAAATGTACCTAATTCACAGTGATTTTCCCCACTTAGTTGGATGGCCACTTGAATTAAAAAGTACTCAATGAATGTCAACACTTTCTGTATTGTGTGTCATTTATATCACTGTGTTCATGACATTGATGCAGAGTTGCCACGTAGTACTGATTTTCAGTATTTCATCCTGAAATTTGTGAAGAATACTGTTCATAGTGG
>CM057154.1:26403768-26414768 GCA_029962745.1 Echinometra lucunter | reverse complement strand
ATAATTTTACAAAAGATATTACAAACATACATCTAAAACAGTGATAAATATGATAAATATGTTATAAAGTAGCAGGCAGCGAAAGATAAATGATAAGTGATGAAAAGATAATGATATCCTCTTATACATCTCGCATGACTCCGAGTGCTTTACAGAAATATTATTAAGCCGGTCGCCCGATTCAGGCTTGTTCACACACAATGAATGCACTTTCTCCACTTCACAGGGAGCATTCCTAGGAAGGCGTCTTTTGCAAACGCTCACAATGCTATATAAAAAACCTATAATGTATGGTGGCCCTGAAGTATGCTCGACAACATGTGCGATGTGAATTTCGCATCCCAAGTCCTGAACAACGAAGTTCTTCTTTTAGCGACTTGATTGAAGAATATCTATCATACTTTAACTATTTTGTCAACGGAATAAACGCCATTGTCATCAATTTCATAACGACAAAAAAATTGCCAGCGTCACTGGGATTCGAACCGTTGACTAGCATGACTAGTTATATATAGAGCTCTGACAGTGGCTTTGACCACTGCGCCACGAGCAGTTGACAAGGCAATCGGTGCACTTTATCCATTTATACCCGGATTCATTTCTAGTCTTAACTTCTCAGACATGATTATTTTTACCCCTCACTTTACAGTCGCCTCAAAAGTGCCTACCGTTCACAACACCTAGACTACGTACCTAACGTTAAGTGCACTGGCTACTGCACTCATCTGCTCATACTCACCATAATCATATCAGTATCACGGCGATCACATCAAATTCATAAACAATATCACTCAGAGTCATAGCATGACACTTCAATTAATAATCATAATACCTCTTCATTCTTGCCTTGTTTTGCCTGGATTCAGTCAAGCCTGGACTGGATATCAAAATCACAGGTATTAGGTACAGCACCATAGTGCCTAGACTCTATATGCAGCGCAGCTGCAGCATTAACAGTGCGCGCTAGCCTGTCGCGATATAACAGTACTGCAAAATTAATAGTATGGCAAGCCTTGCCTGCTTACCCTTGTGTTTTTTGCTTTTTTTTTTTGTTGTTGTTTGTTTGTTGTTGTTTTTTATTCAAATTCTCTTAAGGGGAGGTTTGAGCATGCATGCATGCTCTCAGCTCAGTTGGGTATTTGTCTGAGAGGATTAAACTAGAGTGAGATGTTTTGTACGCAGGTTCATAGGATTTTGCCCCAGAGAAGGGGGAAATCTGATGGCGGGGGGGGGGGGGGGGCGGGGGAGAGTTTGAGAGGTGTCAGCTGGTATTTTCCAACCAGTTATGGTGTCAGCTTTTATATTTTTGTAATATACACCTATACTGCTATCTTGTGGCATATTTTAGTCCATGGGCTCAGTGGGGTAAATTTTCCCGCAGGAGGGGCGGGGGGGGGGGGCACTTTTTCATGTTTGGGGGTGTCACCTGGTATTTTCCAACCAGCTATGGTGTCAGCTTTTATTTTTTGTAATGTACACCCATACTGCTATCTTGTGGCAAATTTTGGTCCATGGGCTCAGCCATGTAAATTTTCCCGCACTAGGGGCATTTTCGAGGGGGGTCAGCTGCCCCTTTCCGACCACCTGGGATGTCAGCTTTTATATTTTTGCAATGTGCCCCTTGGGCGCTTCCACTTTGACCAAGTTTCAACCATGGGCTCAGTGGGTTGAATTTTCCCGCATTTGGGGCATTTTCGAGGGGGCCTGGGGTCGTCCCCGCCCTATTGGTACCAACTGACACCCATTTCCTGACTCACAGTCATGGGCTAAATATATTTCAGGGGTCAAACCTTCTGGGCTCGATGGGGTAAGTCAAGATGTCTCAGGCTCCTAGTCTAAAAGCTCTGGAACCCTCCTTATTGCTGCAACACTACCTCATACAGGTTAGTGGGATATCAACGAGTGTTGCCTACTATGGCATTCTTATAGACGCAAGGTCGTGGGCTTTCATGCAGTGGTGGCACCAAGGGGGGGGGGCATGGGGGGCATTTGCCCCCCACTCAGAAGCTTTGCCCCCCTCCAGAAATTTTGAGGACTGAAAAGAAAAATTATACAGTAATTTGTAAAGAAGTAGATGTTGTCATAAGCATCATATTCAAGCTGTGAAGTACTCTAAAATACCATTTTCCGCTCCTCAAAACTTTGATTGAAAACCAAAAAAGTGGTTATTTTTGGCTCGCTTGCTTCGCTCGCTCGTCATATTTCAGAATATTTATTCTAAAATGCGATTTAAAAAAAAACGGTTATTTTTTGTTCGCTCGCTGGCAAAATTGATATTGAAATGTGTGTTAGAGGAAAAAAAAACATAGTCCGAAATTCAACTATCCCCCCCCCCCCCCCTCCTCAAAGTGGATTTTCATGCTTTCATGTGGAATTTGAGAGTGAGCAGTGTCCATTAACGGTATTTGTGAAATAGTTGTGCATTATACAGAAGTCACCTTGGATAACTATGGTGGCCCTGAAGTACGCTTGACAACAGGTCATGTGCGACATGAATTTTCGCATCACGGGTAATGAATTTTGCATCCCAGGTCATGTATTTCGCATCCCAGGTCCTGAACCTCGCTTCGCGGATCATGAATTTCGCATCCCAGGTCCCGAACTTCACGTCGCGGGTCATGAATCTCGCATCCCATGTCATGAATTCCGCATCCAAATTTCGCGACTGGGGTGCAAAGTTGGCCGCGAAATTCAGGTCGCACATGACCTGTTGTGGAGCGTACTTCAGGGCCTCCAAAGATAACACATCAACAAGCAGCAACACTAATATCTCACAGATTTATTTCATCTTTTAACCCGATACCTTCCTTTTATTAAATATCTTTGATATTTAGTTCATCTATGGTCTTCTGTAGCACGGTTTCTTGGACCTGGTCAAGAGAATGGCTGTACCTGATGTCAAATTTGCCGTAAATAACGAGGAAGGTAGGTAAATCTTGTAATATCATGACTACTTCATATTTCTTTTAAAGGAAAGAATATAAATGTCATGACTACTTAATATATTCTTTTCAAAGATATACCTGACTTCTCGTCATGTGATCATCCAGAAAAGAATATTTATGCTTTGTTAGATTTTAGAATCGTCAAAATGATAACACACTGACTCAGTCATGCTGAGAAATGACATGAAGAGAAAAATGCTACACATGCATTATGCATAATTGTGGAAATAAAGTTTACGTTTGACCTGAGAATTTGTTCCATATTGGTAATAATTTTTCTTTTCATAGTTGAAATATGAGAGTATTTCACACGTGACCTTTTTCAGGAACCATTACCTCTGGGGTATTCTTCAATTGGGGAATAATAGGAGAGTAATAAAGCTTACAAATTTGCTTTCACTTTTACCAGAACTCTACTTGTAAATTCCACAAAGTTAAAAAAGGAGAAAGTGCTTGTCTTTTTGTGAGGTAATAACAATAAACTTCCCTTTGTCAAGGGACCATCCCTAGAAATGATTTGCTGAAGCACCTCAGATTAAAGTCTTAGTTTAAAGATTTTTAAGGCTTCTTCTGCCTTATTCATACTGGGCCTTGAAGCGCTCCATGAGTGGTCGGGGGCCCAATGAGCGGTCCTGGGGTGCCCCAATACCCAGTATGAAAAGCTCTTTGGGGGATGCTCCATGTTTGGAGTGCCCCAAATGAGTGCCCCAGATTTGGAGCGCTCCAAACCTGGGGTGCCCCAAGTTCCCAACCCTAAGTATGTACGGCCGCAGTGATTGTAGGCGGTGTAAACCCAGTGATGGAATCATATTTTGACGTCATGATGTTATAAAAGACTGATTACGAACAAAATTTTAACCAATTCATTTTAATAATTCTTAATTAGAAAAACGAAAAAAAAATCACACAACGCAAAAACGTTCCTTTACACCACGAAATGACACTAACTTTGAAACTTTCTGTTACCATGGTTACTGAAGGTGCAGTCATGAATGGCTGTTGTAAAATTCAAATGTAAATAAACATACATTAATGCTGTTCATGCAGTGGTGTTTGTTCTGAGTTACATGATATTTAGTGTACTGATTTTTACCCACAATTGTCTCTTTCCTGTTCATGTGTTCATAAATTGTAGTGAGCTAGGCGATAATGCTCGAGCTATAGGACGTCAAGCAACAAATAATACCAGCAGGCCTATCTGAACGAATTGGGCAGATGACCCTCATGCAGCAAATCAGTTTGGTAGCATGCAAATTTCTGTGACCTTCTTCACCGGTAACCATCTTCATCTTAACTCTAAAATACCGTTATGTGGGTAATTAGAAGTCTACACAACTCATTCCACTTAATGATATACATTAATAGAAGGAGTTGGGTATGAATACATCAATCAAATATGCGTTGTATTATCATTATTTTTTATAGAAAAAAAAATCTTTTGATGTAACGCAGTTTCAGTTTGTATTCAGGGGGATATTCTTGTTCTTTACAGCTTTTTTTGCTCGCAAAGAGCACAAAATAATTATATTTGAGCTGATTGCGAACACATCAATAACATTACTGAACCTTAATAAACAGAGAAAGAGAAAACAAGAATAGAGTACATCCAAAACTCAAGTCAAAAGAAGGAATCAAAAGACAGAAAGCCATATTTAGTGCAATATGTTTCGGAAAAAAGAGAGGAGGGGAGGAACAAGGAAAAAATACAATACCCTGTAAACATCTCCACTCTCTTTCAATAAAGTGGAAACTTTATTGGCACTTTCTGTGACAGTATAATCTCATTGAATATGAGAGTGTATTTAAGATGAAGATATATATACTCCTCAATCTGTACAGCCCACATTGATTGAATTACGCTTGCTTGTGAGAAGTGTCAAAATGACCATAATAAGCATATATAATCAGAAAGAGTCAATAATTATCATATCAAATAACTCGGAGCCGTAATTGTTTCGTCTTTCTTCAGATGTTATTATTAGCCTAAATTCACAATAAAAGAAGTTGGTTTTAAACCATGTCTGCTCCTGGTTTAAACATTCTCTGTAGACTAAAATATGTGTAAGTAAGTGTTTAGTGTATTGGAAAGGATGACATGCGCATGCGTACACGCTAATATGGAGGTTTAAAACCATGGTTTGAAATAAGCCCCTTTCTTGAATTCGGACCATGACGTCAATCAGATAGATTTTGATGTTGGAAATAATCTATGCAATATGAAATTTGGCTGAATACAGTATTTCCAGTGATTCATCATCAGTTTCTGTGTACTCGTAGGTTATTGGGCTTGATAATGCCGAGTGTATATGTATTTCATTGTCGTATGACAGTCAAGGTCATCATAAAAAACGACATTTCCCGTAAGGATCCATTGATATCACTTTCATCATATGATATTGTATGTATATGTATTCAGTGAATGCTTTTTAATTTTCATACTTGACATTATTTCATAGTCCAGAGATAAAGCAAACTCTACATTTTTGCATGTATAACTGTCCCGTAGTCCATTGATAAGAAAGGATTGTTCTGCACTATACAAATACAGCAAAGTGGACAAGTGGAAACATAATTTTTAGATAATATTGTCGTCCAGTGATATATTTTTAACCTTCTGAGACTAATATATTGGAACACTCCCTTATACTTCATCTTTTATGATAGATAGGTGGAGAATACTCTCCTCATTTGTTAATAAGATGTATATACATGATAAACACGATATTCATTTATTAATTAAGGGAGTCAATGGTGGTAAAGTAATGAGGTAGGAGAGTGCAGCGCCAGAAAGAAAGGTCATAAAGTATGTATGTATAAATCACGTACATAGTATATGGTGAAAGGATAGGAGAGGGAGACAGCATTGCAGCTTCAGTATAGAGAAAGATAAAATAAAGAAAGAAATACGAATTAAGGCAGAATACAAGAAGATAAAGCAAAAGGAAGATATAGCGAGAGGAGACCAATGGAGGGAAAAAAATAAGATGTTAGTGTGTGTGTGTGTGTGTGTGTGTGTGTGTGTGCGTGTGCGTGTGTGTGTGTGAGAGAGAGAGAGAGAGAGAGAGAGAGAGAAGGGAGGGAGAGGGAGAGAGATGCCCCGGCGAAAGTATACGGAGAATCAATGGCAGAGGGAGAGAGACAGCGAGCTGGAGTAAAAAAGATAGATGACTATAGAGAAAGAAAATGTGAATGTTGTAAAGCAAAGAATACAAGACAGAGAGAATGACACTTATTAGTCAAACGAGGAAAGAAATGCGATGGGAGAGTGCCAGAGAGAAAATCATGATGATTATGAAGACTAAGGGTACCGTAGTCCAGTGGTTTAAGGCGCTTGACTGGAGACGCGAGGGTCCGGGGTTCGATCCCCGGCACCGCACTTATGCCTTTGAGCAAGGCATTTTTATCTACATTGCTGTTTTTGTCATCTATCAAATAAAGTGAAGTGCTATATGCATATCGATACCAGCGTGTGCATGTGTTGTCTTTTTTTTTTTTTAATGAAGACAAAAGTGTTTAAATACCTGACCGCTTTCAACCCCTTTCGATAACTGCATAATAGAACTGGATAGATCAAAGCGAATAGTCGCCTTAACAAGGATTGCGGGGGCATCTTTTAAATTGGGGGGTGGGGGCGGGCGGGGCGCCAACGAAAAGGGGCACTTACAAATGGTGTACGAGCCTTTGATTTAGAGCCCGCGCTCTAAACCTCTAACTTTCTAAACAATTTCACCACAACGCCTCCACTTTAGGGTAATTACCAGTGGTAAAAGAGGTATAAAAAGAATGGGGAATGGCTCAAGAAAGAAAAGGAGAAAATCAGATGAAAAAAAGGGGCGTGTATCAAATTTGAAAGGCCACTTCTGAATTGAAAGGGACACTATCATAATGAAATGGGACACTCACAAGAAGTGAAATAGGGCACTTACAGCTTGGAAAGGGGCACCCATCATGCTGTTATAAGGAGGAGTGCACTTTACTAAAAGTGGATTTTTTTTAAATGACAATTTCTGGTCTTCTTTATTTCCTCATGATACCATGTACATTTCAAATTCTTAGCATTTGCCTCCATTTCTGGAGAGTAATACATGAGTTTCTACGTGATACATTTTTTTCTATTTGTAATTCATCAGGTAAAAAATATATGAAAGTCTCTGTTTAGTTCTTTTCTTTTTTAATTCCTTTACAACAAAACTTTTGTAAATGGCAAAAAGTGTATAGTTCAAAGTTATATCGACATCTCTTTCCTGCCTTGAACTAAATCCAGTACCGTACAATGCGTGACATGGTTTAAACTGAAAGTTAGACATGAAGTATTTCTTTATATTCTCTTCACCCTCTCTCAAAAACATAATGACTTCTTTGCAAAGAAAAAAAACAAAACAAAAAAAAACATGCAGTCACCATGCATGCAGTCACCTGGTTGCTTACAATAATAGCATAGTTCACTGCCATTTACATTCCATTTAAACAAATTAGCCGGTATCGCCAGAATATTGTACATAAATTTGAAATAGAAACTGATCAATAAATTGTCTTCATACTTTCAACTTAAATAACCAAACATCCGATCATGCAGGTGTACTTAAAGTATTACTATACCCCCCAAATTCCTCTGCTCTAGATTCATCGATTTAAGTTTTCATTAACTCACGGTATATTCTTTTAACAGTTATAGTCATGATATTCTGGGAGCCTGTCTCGAAATAGTCACCCATTTTACATGTGAGATTTGACCCCTTAAAGTTACTTACACCATCCATCCCATTCACAAGATGCTTGTCAGACCGAACATATCCGCCGGGGGTAGCCCCCAGGGCCTCCAAAAAAGGGCCCCAAAGTCGGGTTGATTTCACCCCATCTAAAACATTGTAAAATATGCAAAACTTTGTCAGGAGGAAGTTGTATCACTATACATTACCAAAACACAAAAACTGACAAAATTTTCCGTCGGGAAGGGTTGTCAGACGGCCCCTAAAAAAGGGGGAAATTTTGTTATATAAGGCCCGTGTACCAGATTTTGTCAGAAGGAAGAGCTATGGCTATACATTCCAAAAATATAAAAATCGGACCAATGTTTCCTTCAGGAAGGGGGTCTAACACTTCCTGAAAAAAAAACACCAAAGTGCCCTTTAACTATAGACTTTACTGCCCCAACATTGCCCAAAGTGCTCTCATTGATAGAGACAAATTCATGTTCTCACTTACCAACCATAATGAATCTCATGTATTTCATTCAGTCCAAGTTAAATTCACACAGAACGATTTTGAATAATGTAGTTTTCTTTGGGTGCAGTTTGAATGTAAAATGATAATTACAATAAGTTATCAAATTTTGAAAATTGTATTGCTTTCTCAAAAAAAAGAGGCAAATCAATTTTCTCCGCTTTTAACCATAAAAATGTACGGAGCATTGAAGTCGTTGATAAAGCCGATTCTCATGCCTAACAGTCAACTCTTTTGACGGGACAGAATTGAAGAGCGGCATCTACAGACTCGACTGAGTCAACCAACCGTCAAAGAGGTTTTCGTCTATTCATGTGTGATGAGTACATCGAATTTTCAAATCATTTTCTAACAAACACTGGTGGATTGTGTACATGGAATAGAACAACCCCAAGGACTGTTTTAGTGATGAAGCACGCGACGCTTATTAATTAGGAACATGTCTCTTACTTCTAGAACACCGAATGTTGCATTCCTGGGACTGCTCATCTCTTTGTGCCTATTTTCTAGTAAGTTTATCAAGCTCGATCCAGCACAAAAAGCATGACAGTGGTCAGAAGGTGTTCCAGAATTAAGTTATTCTTTCATTCATTTTCGTTTCAGCTAAAGCTGTTTTCGTTGGGGTCCATACTGTATTTCCGTGTGTATTGAAACTACATTTGCACAAGTATTACGATTTTTGTTGTTGTTTTTGTTGTTTTGTAGCATTCTTAATTGAATTCATTCAGTAAAAAAGACAAAAATCATTCAACTTCATCTTTTAACTGATGAACATAACATATCAGAATACAATTCAGAAGAAAATTATACAGCCTTCAGACATGTCAGAAATACATAATTATAACACATAGTAAGCCTACACTCAAACTGATTATAATGAGTGAATAACAATATAGATTATAATAAATGGATAGATCATATTGAAAGAAGTATCGATATGTCTTAGTGGTGATTTGATACATGGAACAGAGTCAGCATGTTCAGTGGAAGTAATGGCTATCTAGTCCGTAGTTTTTGTCTGGTTTCTTTGCTTTTAGATGTGAAACTAAGACGCTGAGAATTCCTTCCCCTAATTCTTCTTCTTCTTCTTCTTCTTCTTCTTCTTCTTCTTCTTCTTCTTCTTCGACAGAGGGAATATTGAATAAAAGAGAAGCAAAAGTAATGTAGATACCGGGATTTCGAATTGGACTGAGACAACACCATGGGCAATGCAGTAACTGCTGTGTGTAATACTGTACATGAGGGACATATTTATACGCTGACTATCATCTCCTCTTCCGTCCTTTTCTGGTTCGTCCACTCTTTTATTTTTCTTCCTATTTCTTTTTATTTTCTTTTTCTTCTTCTTCTTCTTCTTCTTCTTCTTCTTCTTCTTCTTCTTCTTCTTCTTTTTCTTCTTCTTCTTCTTCTTCTTCTCTTACTTCCATTCCTTCTCTTTGGACGAACTTGAAATGACCAAAATTGAAACATACCGTTACTTTACTGATGTAGACATAATCATTCTTGCTCTGTTAATCATGTGTATTTATATATTTTCTTTTGGACATCTATGTTTGTTCTTCATGTATGACTTCCTTTTTATTTGTAAAAAAAATGTACAATTCAGCCAACTGGCTTCCATGCAAGTTTTTAATGAATATACCATTCAATTAGATATAAAACCCATTAGTCATGTTAGTAGAGCGGCATAGCTGAAAAAATTGTGCACTTTTGTCTAAAAGCACCAAATTTGGCACATTGGTAAAGAAACCTATCCTAATCAATATCTGATGTGGAAGCACTTTTAGACAGGGTTTAATGGGCAATTTTCCATAATATTTTGATTCACTCTGGACATCTCCTCGACTATTACCTATTTTGTCCGTCAAAAAGTTCGAACCCTTCCGATAGGTAATACCCGTGCCTGGTCAATTCAACAGCTTCTCTATTCAGAACATGAAATGTTAGGTGGTATCTTAAAGACAAGTTTATTGTGCTGGAGTTTAACAGTTTCACTCAATGCAGCTCACCAGGTCCCATATTTTCCCTTACTAAGTCTAGTTGGCAGCTAAATTGGTCATGAGTTGCTTACTAAGCCTACTTGCCAACTAAATGTTATTCATGAAACCTTCATAAGTTTACTTGACTGCTAATACTCCCCAGCTCATATACAGGAATATTTCTTCACCTACAAGGTACGGAGTCATTCATTCGCTCTCAGTACTGATAAAAGAGATTCGCCATAATATATGCAGATGCATGACACTATTCAGGAGACTTTTGTTGTCTAGTATTCATCCCTAGTTGCTTCCTAAGCTTAGTTTGCAACTAATAAAAAGTCATTCACAAAACCTTACTAAGCTTAGTTGCCAACTATCTTCCTTCCCAAAGTTATAGTTGATGAGGGGCAACTATAACTTACTAGTTTGTAACTAAATCTACTTTGAAACTAAAGATTAAAGAGCAATATTAGTGGACATTTTTAGTTTTTGTATCGTTATAAAGAAATACCTAAATGAAATTGCCTTTCATCAATCTGAAGGAGCCTGGCATATCTCCTGAAAATGATGTATCAAATTTTGGAGAGACATATGAAAGGAAATGGAAGGACTTTGGATATATCACTAAGAAACAAAGGCGATATTTTGTTATTACGTGTATGAAATCATTTGAAACAGGTATGACTACACTTTTGTCAAGTTTCAGATTATTCATAATACCACACAGAATTATATATATGTAGGTCGAATCATTATTTGAAACGATACCTTTTTTTTGTTAGGAAATACAAATGACATAAGGCCTATAGAACTAAGACTAGGCCTACTTGATTTTTTTCCCTTGAAGCAGCTG
>CM057154.1:26361986-26403268 GCA_029962745.1 Echinometra lucunter | reverse complement strand
AAGGTAAGCTCCCACGTCACAGTTTTCGATTTGTGTTTACTTGCTCAAACCTTCAAAAATTCATTTTTTTTTCTAATTTGTCATCAGAGTTAGCTATTAAAAACCTGTACTCAACTGTTCCATTCATTTTTTTCTGCTTCTATTCCAACAAAACTTATCATTGTGGACTGCCCCTTTTAAGAGCATCCTGATCATGATTACCAATAATGCTTAGAATGTCCAAACTTTGGGTCATTTTGGAATATAGACTCTAATATAGACTCTAAAATTCAACATTGCAGACAGGGTTGAAAAAGTTATTTTCAAAATAAAAAATATGGTTGAAAATCACTTAAATACCACTGAGAATTGTAACTCAGATATAGGCCCAAGTCTATATCCCTATTTTCAAGTCAACACCATTCTTCCTGCACTAGTCTACAACAGCTGATCAGGGTGCACAGAGAAGGCTATCTTTACGCAGGGCTGCCAAAATGCACGCACTGAGACTGAGACTCTATCATTTTGGTTCTTTCTCATGCTAAAATTTTGTTTCATTTGCATGCAATTTCTATCGATCTCACTCATTTTTCCCCCAAAATTATATCATTTGCCTATGCTCAGCCCCCCCGGGGGGGGGGCACTCAGTATATAATGCATAGTGGGTATGGGGGGGGGGGGGGCACTCAGTATGTGCCGCGGAGGGGACCCCCATTTTTACACTCAAATTTCCGTTCCAAGGCATAGCATAATTGCCTTGTTGAGAAAAAGAACAAAGAAAGCCGCTCCAAGGCATAGCATTTTCTTCTTATCGAGAAAAAAAAAGAGAAATCTGCTCCAAAGCATCGCATATTTTTGCTACGCCGCTCCGTTCGCATTGAATGAGCTGCAATTTTGGTGGAAAGCGGCCGCAGAGCTCCACCGGCGGAGGCCGCGCTATCTGCAATCATGCACGCATGACCATTCCATAGGGATGCATACGCACTCACACGCAGGCGATCCGTTCCAAGGACCCCCGTTTTCACAAACATTTGTCGTTCCGAAGCCCGTTCCGAGGACCCTCCTTTTTACAATAAGCCCGCTCCAAGGCCCCCGTTTTTTGTCTCGCCCGCGGCACACCCCCACCACTTTTTTGGTAGAGTGCCCATATCAATTTGTTGTGTACAAAAAACGCTCCTCTTATAAGGCATAGAAATGGGACGTTTAACGCACAGTCACTAATACGCGCCGCTGTCTTCGCATCGTGCAGGCAGTCTACGTGTATAGAGGCGGGCTGCTACATTGCGGTGCAGGGGTGTTCAACTTACATATCGTGAGCGCACTCAGCTGCGTGTTTTCACTTCTTCTCCTTTCTCTCCTTTTCTTGTCATTTTTCCTCGCATTACTTGTTTTCATAAATTTCCCTCTCACTTTCCTTGTTTTCTCACTCCCTTCAGTTTTGTAACTCTTCTTGATCACTTGCATTCATTGGCTTGTGCTTTTTTTTTTTCCTCTTTTAATCTCACCTCCTTGCCAAAATTCTTCACGCGCTGCGTTGCCTAGCTATGCGTGTGTACTGTGTACTATATATACTGTGTACACACAATGCCATCGGCTGAACACGCCAAACGATAGTGACCAATTGCAAAAGCTTTTGCAAATGTGAAAAGTGACAGAGGTTTTTTTTATCCAATCAAAATCATTCTTAGGTATTCGCAATCTACAGCATTTTCTGCAAAATGTCTTTTTTTGATAGGGTCTATTGTGACGTATATATTTTTTTACAACAATGTGAAGTCGCACCAAACGTTTCGTTTCCCGCACTTGCCCATTGGCTCATGTACAAATGGATTTCCAAAATCATCAAGAAAGGTTCCAAAAACCTCAAAAGTGACAGAACTTAATTTGACTAAAATTAAATGAAAATCATATCATGTTCAAGGTGAGAATCTGCTCTATTCTATTCTGTTTTGATAGATCACCTTGTTGACGCGTTTGGGAGATATCTTAGCAAATCCCTCAAAAACGGCGTATTTTCTATTATTCTCCATAGGGAAATAATTTAACACGCTACGCGCTGCAAAAAAGGAGCGCAAACAAATTGATATGCCCCCCCCCCCGGGGCTCAGCCTAGGCTATCATGGCTATGGAGTACATGTAGATCTAGATCTACTATAAAAACGTTAGATGTATGGGAGACTCAAGTTGTCTTACAGTAAATTAGTAATCCAATATTGACAGCCCTGTTTTGCCTTTGCGGCGGTTGATCTTGTCACGACTTACTTTCTTTCGCAAACTGGAAGAAATATTACTCTTTAAATACCATCGAAAATTAAATCATTTTGCTCATCATGTTCATGAGAATCTACAATAATCCATGGTTGGATTCAACCGTGGGTTTTCAAAACCACCTTTGTAAATTCGGGCCTAAAAAAGTTAGAGATCTAGAAGTAGAAAAGGATCTAGATCTGGCTTACCTTTAGAATACAACGCCACGCTATAGCGGGCTGGCTTACCTTTAGAATACAACGCCACGCTATAGAGGGCGTCATTTGAACATGAACAACAAAAAAAGAAGTCTTGGGTCCGTAGGTACAGGTCCGTATGTAGTCAGGGGATAATGAAAGACAAAAGGAGAACGGGTACGGCATCACCATCTATATGGGTATCTCATCACAGCACAGCACTGAGGGCGCTCAGTGAAAACACTAACCTCATGTTATTCCGACTGCCAACGACCACCACGCGTAAACTGGCGAGCTGTATTGAATGCCGCCAACGATCGCCAACGAGTTAATGTTGCGAGTAGGATGCGATTTTTGCTTCAAGAACACACGGGGGGAATGTAATTCAATTCTAATTTATCTGTTTGTAAGTGGAATTTATGATTTTTTTTTTCTTCTTCTACCTTTTCGTTTTCTTTCTCTTATCAGAATATTAATTTGTTAAGTATAAAATTTTCAGTCCATTATATTGTGGCTGTGAATTTGTTTTTTAGTTGTTAACTTATATTTTTTTCTTCGTCTTCCTTTCTTCTTTTTTTCTTTATGCTTTTTTTCAGTGTTCTCTATTATTTTTCATCCTTTACTGATCAATTTCCTCTCAGGCAATCATATGTTTTAGCGTATAAGAGTTGTTAGTAGAAACTGTCATGAAATGGTCCCCTAATCGAAGATTATACGGAGATTATATCATGAAAAGAGATGCCAAGAAAGAGAGTATGAAAATTAGGAGAAAAGAAAAAGACAGAGAAAGAGAGAGGGGGGGGGGAGAGAAGGGAAGAAGAAATCAGATAGGGGAAATGATCGAGGAATGGGAAAAAAGGAAGGGCATAAAGAAAAAGTTCTTTTTTATAATTGTTCTCTGTCTTAGGCCTACGTGCACTCATTTTTTTTTTCTTTTTGGGTGTTAGCTTTCTCATCCCAATTTCACTCTTCCCCTCTCTCTCTCCCTTTATCCTGCATCTTTCTCTCTTTTTTCCCCTTTTCTTTCTATTATTCCTCTCTTCTTTTCATCCAAATTTCTTTCCTTTTTTTTTTAACTGCTCTCCTTCTCCCCTTTCTTTTCGTTTTCTTTCTCACTTCTCATTCTATCAGTATTGTTTCATTGTAAATAATCATGTAATAGACCAAATTACAAAATATAACAAAATAGTGAATAGTTGAAATGTATCAAAATGAAATTACTTTTGCGAGAAATTCCCCTAGAATAGATCGGTTTGGGGTTTGGGGGTAATGGCATTCCTCAAGCACTTGTAACTGGGCGATTTTATGCAATGTAACGTTACAGAAACTTCGAACTATCGCACACTGTAGCAGCACTCACGACTGTCAATTTCCCGGTCTAGTTTCTATTTTCAGACCTTCAAGTGAAACTCATTGATTAAAAGGACAAAATGAGTTTGCCGTAAGGTCAAACCATTTGAATAATATCTTGTGATGATTAAAAATATATTCTTTCTGCTACCGAACACGCTTTTCGGAATCCATTTCTGACTTGTGTATGTATGTATTCTTTTATCATTTTCTTACTGAAGGTTTACTGAAAAGACTATTTGGCCACATGTGTATACCGTTGCATACGAAACGAGGTTGTTTTCTTTTCACTGTGTGCACATAAGATAATCCAAAACAAAAGAACCCTTCGGGACTACACCCAAAATGTAAGCTTTCTCTTCTAATGTGAATAGGGATTCAATCGGAACTAATCAATGGTTTCAGACCTGTCAAAGTTTGGCTGCCATGGTAATTCTTTTCAGATATTACCGAATGGAATCAATCAGCACAGTCCTGTCCGGGTCCTGTAAATCAATATGCTAAATACTAGTTCTGGTTTTGTGGGTTTTGTGCCGACTATCGTAAATAACGTGATCAATGTCATACAACATTTCAATTATTTTGCTATAGAAATATAATACAGTTTATAAAAGCACATCACTTTATACTATGTATTAGTAAAAAATTTTTAGAAAATATAAAGCAATTTTGATATTTTTACCCATTGAAAATTGTATTTTGATGGGATATGGTCACAAATAATTCACTATATACAGTCTGGTTGTCAATGGAAGAGACACGGTGCTCATGGGAGAACATTGGTATAATTATTATAGTGCTTTGAAGGCTTTTGCTTTCCGAGATTCCCTCGTGGTGTTCTGCCCACATTTTCCTTCTCGACCCAGGTGTATTAAATGGGCACCTGGCAATGCTAGAGATGAATTGCTGGGCCCGCGTGAAGAGCAATATTGGTACATGTACATGTATAGCTAGCCTGAGTATTACAACCTAATAATGTTTTTAATATCATTAGGCTAGCTGTTATTGGAATAAATATTTCTTGTAACGTCTCTCTTAACGATGTTCATTTTTGCATAAAATGTTGAAATGTGTCCATATTTCATATTTCTGTCACGATAGAAGGGGAAATAGAAGTGCAACGCAGTGTTTTGTTATAGCAAGGAGGTACTACATACTCGTAACCTCCTTGCTTTATTACTGTCTCCATTTAGTTGGCCAATAGTCAAAATGTATAAAGTCAGTTTCTATTGTGCAAATGCTACTGGTATGATAAAGGTTGCGTAACTTGTGCCCATGTAATAGTGTGAAAAATAAAAGTTACTATTACGGGGTAAGAGAGAGCGAGAAAGAGAGAGAAAGAGAGAGAGAGATAGAAAGAGAGAAGGGGGTACAGACAGGGGGCGGGGTAGGCTGCTGGGAATGGGACTACCTTGAATATTGAATGTTAAAAGGGTAAATGTGGGTAAAAAATGATTAAATAAACTTCATGATTTTCCCTGGCTGTTTTAAATGACATCTGAAAGTTCCTATGGAAGGAGATGCCAGCTATCTTGCCTAGCTTACTCGGGAAACAAAGAAAGACAAATTGCCGGGAGATAAGACTTCAATTCAGGATTAGTTTGTTTGATTGGTAAGATCGTTTGAGATCCCAATGAACTTGAGGATGCTTAAAGACTTTGCACTCTTTAAGGTCATCTCGTAATCTAATGAGTCATTCTATTGACAATTCAAACTCTTCTATTCGCAAGGAATACATGCAGTCATAATAACAGGAAAATCTCACCCAAATGTAGTGTTCCAAAGGCATAGCAGATCGGACTTCGCAGGGGAGGGGAAGTCAGAATCACTGTAAACAAACATGCGTGACCACCTGTATGTTTTCCATACCCACTCTATAAACAAATTTTATCTCCCGGTCAAAAGTCACACGGGTCCCTTTTCGAGTTATTTATTTATTTTTTTTTGGGGGGGGGGCGTGCTTTTTCGGAAAAAAAACTTCCCCTCAACAAATACCATCCTCTCAAACATATTCTTAAACTTGGCAAACATATTTTCTTTAATTCCTTATTCTTTTTAAATATTCTTTTCTTGTTCTTGTTCTTGTTCTTCTTCTTCTTCTTCCTCCTCCTCCTCCTCCTCCTCCGCGTCGTCTCCTTCTTCTTAAGTATGTGACTCCCCCAGAAGACTTTTGGACATCACACTGATTTTCTTGTTTATGTTACGAATATAGCTTTTGCAACAGATATATCTCATGAAATGACATTTTCTACCAGCCGGATTAGGGGCACATACAGGAGGTTGTCAATGTGTGGGTATGACTTGAATATGTTTTTTTTTTTTTTCTGGGGGGGGGGGGGCTCTAAAAACAAACCAGAATCAAAATAATCTCGTATAGATACAGCGTAACACCATCTCTTATTAAACCTAGATCTGCCAATCACCTGCCGAGCGTCAGAGGAGCTTCTATTACTGACCTCATCCGAATGAAAATATTATAATTCCCCTCATTTTTATGATTAAAAATGATATAGTTATATACATTATGCGATGATAATGCATTATGCGCCGGGCGTGTCGCATGTTGGGTTTCGAGCGTCGGCACTATTCAAAATGAATCAATTATTTTATCATCCTTTTGGCTACAAATGTATTTCCGTAAAATTACCGACAGTCAAAATGTTTTGAGAAGAATAAGAGATCATAAACACCTCTCACCTTTCCTTCCTAATTATGACATAACCATATTCAAATGCTTCTACTGATAGTGTCATAAATATTCATACATAAAACCCTGGTAGACATAAATAGTATACATCAAAAAAGCGACCAAACAAATTGTTCTAAAACGAAACATACAGAATTAATGCACCCGGCACCATCAGTATAGGGAAGGCAACAACCTAAATTGCAAGTTGAAATACATTACACTAAAAATGATAACATTATGCTAAACGGAGTTACACTCATATTGCAACCAAGTGAAAATCTATAATAGAAGTAATGCAGCATGATAGTTAAATCGTTGTGCATGTTCACATTCTCTGCAAAGCTTATTTACATCTAAATCTTCTGATGTCATAATTTCAGTATTCGATTCCTACTCATTTCTTTCTATTACTGGCCGAGGCGGACAAGGGGATGAATTTCGGTTGGGATTTTATGGGAGCGGCACACTCAACCTATATCAACCGGCCTACAGACCATTATACTTCGCGCGTCCTTCCAGCCAAAATATTGTGCCGCCCGTGTGAAAAATTCCATCCCTTCCGAATACCCCATGCATATCCGCCTCTGCATTTTATTGGCAGTATAACCAGAGATGAAAAGTCGACATTAATATTTTTCGGCAATAATTGTAATAAAAATTACTAATTAAAATTACAATTAGAAATATCATCTTACAAAGTCAAAAAGATATTGAATCAAAACCAATTTGTAAACTTAGGGAAACAGAAAGATAATCCCCGAAGAATTCGAAACAAAAGTAAAACACAATACTATTGCATTGTTTCACACACATCTAAAAGTACACCGACTTGGTCCGAACTAGAAAATGACTACAAAAGATGAAACTATTTCACACACTGTAATACCAATCTTCTGGAAGATAAAATACAAAGTACATAAATACGTGTAATTTCACAAGAGCTCCACACAAAACTTGCTTTGTCCTACTCAGAGCAAATCGTCTTCAAAAATACATAAATACAACGCACGTGTAATTTCACAAGAGCTCCACACAAAACCTATTTTGTACTACTCACAACGAACAGAAAAATAACGGAATAGATAAAGGATAAATAAGTATAAAGGAAACAGACAAAAAAGGAAAAAGAAAAGACGGGTAGATGTGATAGAAGCGAAAAATTGAGAAAGAAAGGGGTTTCTTTTTTACCTATTTCTCTACCCAATTCCTGTTTCTTTTCCTATCCTGTTTATCATTTTCTCCGTCTCTATTTCTTCTTCCTTTCTCCTCACACTTGTAAGTTTCTTTTCATTTATTTTCCTTATTGTAATCTCTTCATTTCCTTCTTGCTTCTTTCCATTTTACATCATTCAATCATCTTTATTATGTCATTAAGACTAGTATATGATGTTCACGGCCGTTAGCACTTTTGAGCGGGACGGCTGGGGTGGGGTAATTTGCACCCGTACAATAATTTTCAAAAGTTTTTTTAAAATCATACATAATGAAAAGTTTTATAAAAATATCTATTTTCAGAACGAGGCATTATATAAACAAAGTAATAATGTGCATGCCCATATGCAGGAGGGGAGCAGGGGGCAGTTGAACCCACCCAGAAATTTTCAAAACTTACCTTTTTTTTTTACTGAAAATTGTCACAATATCCAAGAAAAGTGTGCACCAAACCTTTTAATTTAACTTTAAAAATGCAAAAAAATAAAATGCATAAGGGTCGTCATGACAACCTCAGTCGAGCCGCCCGGCCCCTCACTTTCGAGCTTCTTCAAAAAAAAAATTAGGCATCTTGCACCCCCCCCCCCCCCGTATCATGAAAATATCTATTCACAGAACAAGGCATTATATGATATTATTTTTATACAACATAATAATACTTACCATTTTAAAATAAAAATTGTCACAAAATCCAAGAATAGAATGCACCAAACCGTTCAATTTCACTTTTAAAAATGCAAAAAAAAACCCCCCCCCCCCAAAAAAAAAAAATGCAAAAGGGCCGTCATATCTACCTCATTCCATTTCCTCCCTCTCTTTTGAGCTCCTTTGAAAAATTTTGCGCGTCTTGCCTCCCCACCTCCTAAGAAAAGAAATTCTACATACGGGCATGATGATATGGGTATATAATGTCTCGTTCTAAAAATGCAAAAGAAACAATTGAAATGAAGATCAATAAAACAATATTGATGATAATAACGAAAGAACAAAACAACAATAATAGTTCCAAAGAAGTAGAAATTAAAAATAATACTGTTTAAAAATGATATAATAATAGATAAAGTCAGAAAGATTTACAGGATGATAACGAGACATCATAAAGCCGGGCATGTTCGGTCCTAGCCAGCCGCTTGGCATATAAGATGGAAAAAGGAAATAATAACATTATGTTATGGAGGACCCGCTGGAAGATCAGCTGATAGCTGAAGTGGCTATCCCGGTTGAAAAAGAGTTATTATTTTTATCACTAATAAAAATGATAACAAAAAGCTATAGTCAAGAAAAATTATAAGAAGGAAAATTAAAACGGATATATATGGACAAATTCAACAATGTATAGAGTGATATAATTAAGCAAAAATATAACATTATACATGTATAATTCTTAATATCTCTATCTAAAACAAGTGAAATAATTTTTATTTAAAACGAAGCATATTAAATGTGATTCATAATTGGCTTATGTTCCTCGTTCTAAATTTAATATATTTTTGTGCTCCTCTAACATCGTTGGTCGACGATCGTTGGTTAATTGTTGACTTTTTAATCAGTCCTATATATCTATTACTTGATGGTCGTTGGCCGTTGGTGTTTCTATTTTTGACCAACTTATCCTCTTTAGTAATACACAGTGTTGGTCGATGCCGTTGGTTTCTGTGCCCAAGATTTGTTAATGTAAAACACTGTTGGTCGATGGTCGTTGGCCGTTGGCATTTTAATTACATGTATATGGTCGTTGGTCCTTAGTTTCTGCCGTCAACTTCTGAATTCTAGCATGCTAGATGGCGCTGTTTAAAAATGTATGTGGCGTTGCATTCTAAAGGTACTCCCTAGACTCTATGACTATGTTTGACATAGATCTAGACTCTAGTTTGAATTGTGAAAATGACTGAGCCGTTTTTATTTTACTCACCACTGGACGTAAGGACCCTCGCCTTGTAGCTATCCCAGCCATTCTTGGGAGGCTTCACTCCTGTCCGGCCATATATCACCATGCCCTCTCTGGCCGGGTCCAGTAACATCCGCTTGTCGGGAATGAATTCTTCATTCATCACCGACACCTGCTTTGTCTCGATCCATAACACCAAAGCCCAAAGCTTGGCATTCTTGACACTGACAGTCGGTTTCTTACTCATTATGAGGTTTGGTAGGCCTAATTATAGACGGAGTCGATTTATTTTAGAGGATCTATACGTCTTTAGATAGTAGGTCTAGGCTATATGGACTAGCAAGACACGTACCGGAGAAGAAGATTACTTGAATTTTCGAGCGGCTAATTTCAAACGCATGCGCAATCGTGCAGCTCATAGGCTAGCTAGTCTTTCTTCGGAGGGATGCGAGCTGCGATCCATTCCCAAAAGCTATAAGTAATCCTTTGTAATAGGCTAGCATTTTCATTTTTATTTTTTTAGACATTATAATTATTATTATATGCATTTTCCAGTAGAATTATATACATTTTATGCTTCTTCAATGTAAGTTTTAAACTAATCTAATTTTAACATTTATTCACGGCAGCTGGAATGATCCTATTTCCGGGCCTGGCGCCCAGCGGCCGACATCCTGGATCCTGGCGCGAAAATGTGAAAATGTGAAAATGCATCGATCATCATTATTTTCATTGCTCTAACCCCGGCCCCGGCGTGTATCGGTCAGGAAATGCGCGCACTTTTCGCTAGCTACGGTACGGCCGGCGCGGCGGGCCAGTCTTTATCTATCTGGCGAACCCCTATAATGGCAGCAGTAGTACAGTGCAGTAGCCAGTAGATCAGATCTAGATTGAACTTACGTGCCACCGTGTCGAATATACCAAGTTCATCGAATATGGTCCGTGGATCTGCTATTTGCTCTCCTCTAGCCCCACCAGAGGCAGAGAGAGAGTCAGCTAGTGACACTAGTAGGCCTAGATCTACAACGCCAACGGCCCCACTTCTACTCCGAGTCCTAGCCCCAGGCCCAGCCCTACAGGCATCAGGCGAACCCCCCAAAAGACGCCATGTCCGTGGTCCGTATAAATCATATCTCTACCGACTGGGAAAACAAGAAGTGAGAAGAGGAAAAGTGATAACATGCGGCTTACCTCGGACAACAAATTGGCGAAATCGAAGCTGTATATGCAGTACATGTAAAGTTAAGATAAATTGTTTTCACTATGTGGTGACTATGTGAATACAGTGTGTATGTCATTATCATACAGTGAGGGAGCTTAATCACAGAGTGTAAACATTTTCAGTATGTGGCAACTATGTGCCATTACTATATGATTCACACAGTGAGTATCACAACACAGTGAAAAGGCCACAGAGTGACAATCTTCTTCACAGTGTGCTCACTGTGTGGAACTTTATGAACACACTGTGCAGAATGAATGCCACAGAGTGACAATCTTCTTCACAGTGTGCTCACTGTGTGGAACTTTATGAACACACTGTGCAGAATGAATGCCACAGAGTGACAATCTTCTTCACAGTGTGCTCACTGTGTGGAACTTTATGAACACACTGTGCAGAATGAATGCCACAGAGTGACAATTTTATTCACAGTGTGCTCACTGTGTGGAACTTTATGAACACACTGTGCAGAATGAATGCCACAGAGTGACAATCTTCTTCACAGTGTGCTCACTGTGTGGAACTTTATGAACACACTGTGCAGAATGAATGCCACAGAGTGACAATTTTATTCATAGTGTGCTCACTGTGTGGAACTTTATGAACACACTGTGCAGAATGAATGCCACAGAGTGACAATCTTCTTCACAGTGTGCTCACTGTGTGGAACTTTATGAACACACTGTGCAGAATGAATGCCACAGAGTGACAATTTTATTCATAGTGTGCTCACTGTGTGGAACTTTATGAACACACTGTGCAGAATGAATGCCACAGAGTGACAATTTTATTCATAGTGTGCTCACTGTGTGGAACTTTATGAACACACTGTGCAGAATGAATGCCACAGAGTGAAAATCTTCTTCACAGTGTGCTCACTGTGTAGAACTATATGTACACACTGTGCTAAATGAATGTCACAGGGTGTCAATTTTATTCACAGTGTGGGATTTATGTGGAACTATGTGGGCAAACTATGGCAAATTAATACCACAGAGTGTAAAGTTTCTACACTGTGTGGAAATTATGCGGAACTATGTGAACACAGTGTGATAAATTGTTTTCACTATGTGGTGACTATGTGAATACAGTGTGTATGTCATTATCATACAGTGAGGGAGCTTAATCACAGAGTGTAAACATTTTCAGTATGTGGCAACTATGTGCCATTACTATATGATTCACACAGTGAGTATCACAACACAGTGAAAAGGGTGTTTCCACACTGTGGTTACACTGTGTTCACACTGTGTCCATATAGTCGACTATATGTTGACTATATGAACACACTGTGGTGACTATGTGTTCTTTCCGGCAGGGATGGCTTTCTGTCTTTCCATTCCTTCTTTTGACTTGAGTTTTGGATGTACTCTATTCTTGTTTTCTCTTTCTCTATTTATTAAGGTTCAGTAATGTTATTGATGTGCTCGCAGTCAGCACAATTATAATTATTTTGTGCTCTTTGCGAGCAAAGAAGCTGCAAAGAACAAGAATATCCCCCTGAATACAAACTGAAACTGCGTTACATCAAAAGATTTTTTTTTTATCTAAAAAAAAATAATACAACGCATATTTGATTGATATATTCATACCCAACTCCTTCTATTAATGTATATCATTAAGTGGAATGAGTTGTGTAGACTTCTAATTACCCACATAGCGATATTTTAGAGTTAAGATGAAGATGGTTACCGGTGAAGAAGGTCATAGAAGTTTGCATGCTACCAACTGATTTGCTGCATGAGAGTCATCTGCCCAATGCGTTCAGATAGGCCTGCTGGTATTATTTTGTTGCTTGACGTCCTATAGCTCGAGCATTATCGCCTAGCTCATGCACTACAATTTATGAACACATGAACGGGAAAGAGACAATTGTAGATAAAAATCGGTACACTAAATATCATGTAACTCAGAACAAAAACCACTGCCTGAACAGAATTAATGTATGTTTATTTAAATTTGAATTTTACAACAGCCATTCATGACTGCACCTTCAGTAACCATGGTAACAGAAAGTTTCAAAGTTAGTGTCATTTCGTGGTGTAAAGGAACGTTTTTGCGTTGTGTGATATTTCTTTTTCGTTTTTCTAATTAAGAATTATTAAAATTAATTGGTTAAAGTTTTGTTCGTAATCAGTCTTTTATAACATCATGACGTCAAAATATGATTCCATCACTGGGTTTACACCGCCTACAATCACTGCGGCCGTACATACTTAAGTTGGGAACTTGGGGCACCCCAGGTTTGGAGCGCTCCAAATCTGGGGCACTCATTTGGGGCACTTCAAACATGGAGCATCCCCCAAAGAGCTTTTCATACTGGGTATTGGGGCACCCCAGGACCGCTCATGGGACACCCGACCACTCATGGAGCGCTTCAAGGCCCAGTATGAATAAGGCAGAAGAAGCCTTAAAAATCTTTAAACTAAGACTTTAATCTGAGGTGCTTCAGCAAATCAATTCTAGAGATGGACCCTTGACAAAGGGAAGTTTATTGTTATTACCTCACAAAAAGACAAGCACTTTCTCCTTTTTTAACTTTTGGAATTTACAAGTAGAGTTCTGGTAAAAGTGAAAGCAAATTTGTAAGCTTTATTAATCTCATATTATTCCCCCATTGAAGAATACCCCAGAGGTAATGGTTCCTGAAAAAAAGGTCACGTGTGAAATACTCTCATATTTCAACTATGAAAAGAAAAATTATTACCAATATGGAACAAATTCTCAGGTCAAACGTAAACTTTATTTCCACAATTATGCATAATGCATGTGTAGTATTTTTCTCTTCATGTCATTTCTCAGCATGACTGAGTCAGTGTGTTATCATTTTGACGATTCTAAAATCTAACAAAGCATAAATATTCTTTTCTGGATGATCACATGACCAGAAGTCGGGTATATATTTGAAAATAATAGATTAAGTAGTCATGACATTTATATTCTTTCCTTAAAAAGAAATATGAAGTAGTCATGATATTACAAGATATCCCTACCTTCCTCGTTATTTACGGCAAATTTGACATCAGATACAGCCATTCTCTTGACCAGCTTCAAGAAACCGTGCTACAGCAGACCATAGATGAACTAAATATAAAAGATATTTAATAAAAGGAAGGTATCGGGTTAAAAGATGAAATAAATCTGTGAGATATTAGTGTTGCTGCTTGTTGATGTGTTATCTATGGAGGCCCTGAAGTACACTCTACAACAGGTCATGTGCGACGTGAATTTCGCGGCCAACTTTGCACCCCAGTCGCGAAATTTGGATGCGAAATTCATGACATGGGATGCGAGATTCATGACCCGCGACGTGAAGTTCGAGACCTGGGATGCGAAATTCATGATCCGCGATGCGAGGTTCAGGACCTGGGATGCGAAATACATGACCTGGGATGCAAAATTCATTACCCGTGATGCGAAAATTCATGTCGCACATGACCAGTTGTCAAGCGTACTTCTGGGCCACCATAGTTATCCAAGGTGACTTCTGTAATGCACAATTATTTCACAAATACCGTTAATGGACACTGCTCACTCTCAAATTCCCCATGAAAGCATGAAAATCCACTTTGAGGAGGGGGGGGGGGATAGTTGAATTTCGGACTATTTTTTTTTCCTCTAACACACATTTCAATATCACTTTTGCGAGCGAGCGAACAAAAAATAACCTTTTTTTTTTTTTTTTAATCGCATTTTAGAATAAATATTCTGAAATATGACAAGCGAGCGAAGCGAGCGAGCCAAAAATGGCTACATTTCCTGTTTTTAATCGCATTTTAGAAAAGAAATTTTAAAATATGTCGAGCGAGTGAAGCAAGCGAGCCAAAAATAACCACTTTTTTGGTTCTCAGTCAAAGTTTTGAAGAGCGGAAAATGGTATTTTAGATTACTTCACAGCTTGAATATGATGCTTATGACAACATCTACTTCTTTACGAATTGCTGTATATTTTTTCTTTTCAGTCCTCAAAATTTCTGGGGGGGGGGGGCAAAGCTTCTGAGTGGGGGGCAAATGCCCCCCATGCCCCCCCCCCCCCTTGGTGCCGCCACTGCATGAAAGCCCACGACCTTGCGTCTATGGTAGGCAACAAGTCTTGTTGATATCCCACTAACCTGTATGAGGTAGTGTTGCAGCTATAAGGACGGTTCCAGAGCTTTTAGGCCAGGAGCCTGAGACATCTTGACTTACCCCATCGAGCTCAGAAGGTTTGACCCCTGAAATATATTTAGCCCATGACTGTGAGTCAGGAATGGGTGTCAGCTGGTACCAATAGGGCGGGGGCGACCCCAGGCCCCCTCGAAAATGCCCCAAATGCGGGAAAATTCAACCGACTGAGCCCATGGATGAAACTTGGTCAAAGTGGAAGTGCCCAAGGGGCACATTACAAAAATATAAAAGCTGACATCCCAGGTGGTCGGAAAGGCGCAGCTGACCCCCCTCGAAAATGCCCCTAATTTACCCGGCTGAGCCCATGGACCAAAATTTGCCACAAGATAGCAGTATGGGTGTACATTACAAAAAATAAAAGCTGACACCATAACTGGTTGGAAAATACCAGTTGACACCCCCAAACATGAAAAAGTGACCCCGCCCCTCCTGCGGGAAAATTTACCCTACTGAGCCCATGGACCAAAATTTGCCACAAGATAGCAGTATAGGTGCATATTACAAAAATATAAAAGCTGACATCATAGCTGGTTGGAAAATACCAGCTGACACCTCTCAAACTCCCCCCCCCCCCCCCCCCCCCCCCCCGCCATCAGATTTCCCTTCCCTTCTCCGGGGCAGAAGTCCTAAGAACCTGTGTACAAAACATCTCACTCTAGTTTAATCCTCTCAGACAAATGCCCAACTGAGCTGAGAGCATGCATCCTCAAACCTCCCCTTTTACAACAACAAACAAACAAAACATGAAAAAACAAGAAAAAACACAAGGGTAAGCAGGCAAGGCTTGCCATACTATTAATTTTGCAGTAGATTATATCGCGACAGCGCGCACTGCAATAAAGCTGCACTGCATTATAGAGTCTAGGCACTATGCTGCTGTACCTAATACCTGTGATTTTGATATCCAGTCCAGGCTTGACTGAATCCAGGCAAAACAAGGCAAGAATGAAGAGGTATTATGGGCTTACCTTTAGAATACAACGCCACGCCATAGAGGGCGTGATTTGAACATGAACAACCAAAAAAAGAAGTCTTGGGTCCGTAGGTACAGGTCCGTATGTAGTCAGGGGATAATGAAAGACAAAAAGAGAAGGGGAGAGGACGGTATCACCATCTATATGGGTATCACAGCACTTACTAAAATCGCTGAGGGCGCAAATGCCTCCTTATAGCAGAATCCGAACCATGCAAAAACTTACATATATGGGACTACACACAGTTTTTCAGACTTAGAAAAGTATCGGTTCATTTGTAAATTTTTCAATTGGTTAATCTGAAGGACATTGTGTCTCACCAAATTAATAGAAAATATTTCAAAATAAGTTGCTGAAAAGTTATGAAATCTAAAATACGTAGTGCGGGACAAATTGTAACATGACTAACCGTAATGTGACTAACCAAGATTTTGGGATCTACTTACAAAAACTGGGAGGAAAATTTTTAAATTTTTGTGGATAAACATTTGTCATCATATCAGAAGTAAAGCAGATATTGCATTAAGGTGAGGTACAACACAGTAAAGAAGGATGTTTTTAAAAGCATTGCTCATTGTTTTTATGTCCTTGTTTTTGTGTTCTTTTTTTGTAACATAACTAACCATGGTCAAAAGTTCTCATTACAGCTCTGGCATTGTCCAGTTGCTTTTATTTTTTTAGTTTTTATATGTATTGTAGACCTTGGATGGGAGAATATGTTGTTTCAAGATTAGGACTTGAAATGAAATGGATTTTTATTTTGCTGTATCAACTCAGCAACTTTTTGTGAGATTTCTTTGCTTCTAGCTGGTGAGTAGCATGATAGCAAGATTAAGATGCTTTAAACTTTGTTTTTTCTCCTCAAGTTACATATTCAACAAATGAAAATGAAATATTTTTTATCTTATGTCAGTGACAAAAGTAACACACAGCATGCAGATGTGTTGAACCAGTGAGAGATCTGTAATGCAGGATCTCATTAATATTAACCACCATCTTACAACCCCTATCCTCCACAAGCCCATTTTTGAGAACCTTTCTTTGCAGCTTCTCTTTGATACAGTTATCAAGCAATAGTTAATGGCACCAGGCACACTTTCATCCATTATGTGTACCATAAGGCTATTTGCTCCTTTTTGTTGACCTCTCATACTCAAAATTTGCTTTGTCCATATGTTTGCTCTGTTTTGTTATCAATGCTTTGTTGTTTATTTTATGTACATGTTTCTATTGAGAATGAAATGAAGAATTAAGATCATTTGAACCTGCTAGTCATATAGAAACTCATAAACAGTAATGCTCATTTTCTGCTACTACCATGTTGCAGGCGATCGTGGAAAGCCACCGGTCGCAGCATGTCCTGGAGATGGTCATCAAGCCATACTTCTTGGTACCAGACACAAACTGTTTCATAGATCATCTGCCAGCCATCCAAAGACTTAATACTTGTCAGAGATACCTCATTGTTATCCCTCTTGTTGGTATGTACACTCAACTTCATTCTGGACAGAGTATTGACTTCAGATTGGCAATACCAGAATGTTTCTTCTACTGCAACAATATTCCAATGGCCTGTCATTTTATTTGATGGTATAAATAGGAGTGGCATTTGATACTAGATTATATTTCTAAATCCTTTAAATATGATACGTATTTATTTTTTTTAATACCAGCTGCTTATTTTTTCATCAAAATTTACTGGCAGCACAAAAGACTGATGAAGACTTTGGTAAAAGAACTTCTTTTATATGCACATGCTTAAGGTAAACATGTAATTCAAACAATGTTAACTTCTGCCCTACTCAACTGTAATGAAAAGAAAAAAAATGAGAGTGTCTGATATATTTCTCAAATTTTTCGGGGATGTGTATTTCTTCCATTCTAAATAGTAACCTAAGAGATGAACAATTCTGTGGTTTTATCAAATGTTAGTAGTACTTCAGAGGATAGGTACTCACAATGACACGTTTGTAATGCTGTGCATCACATACAAAGTGAGACCGAGCTCTGTCACTGTCTGTCCTTGTAGTGATCAATGAGCTGGATGGGCTAGCCAGAGGGAACAGGGACGGTCAGTACAGTGATCCTCACCATGCAGTCAAGGTTCAGCATGGAGCCAGGTATGCCATAGAGTATCTGGAGGAGGAGTTTGCCAGCAGGAACCGCTGCCTCCAAGCTCTGACCTCTAAAGGGAGCACCATGGACACCATCAGGTTCAGGAGTGAAGAGGCTGAATTGAGGGTAAGATTGATTACAACTTGAGTATCTGCATTATCACATTGCCAAAGTATGTGGAAATTTGAAATATTAATATTTACATTTATGTTGTGCACATGTCTATCCCATGGGATGCTCAAGGCACCTAGAAAGTATTATTTTCCTATCTGGTATCCATTCACTACTCCTGGTAGACAGTGACAAATGTAAATTTGTGTCTTGCCAAAGAACATTAGTGCCGCAGCAGGACTTGGGCTGTGGACTACATGAAGCACAGTCAAGTTGAATAATTAAAAAGCTAAAAAAATTGTGTTCAACAATGTGAAGGATTTCAAAGGTAGAAAGTCAAAAGGTCAACAAAAATAAAATCAAGAAATTTTGTCAGTAGATTTGGAAACGTTGTGAAGTGAAGACAAAATCTGGGGTATGGGAGCTTGTCCACAAACTTTTAAAAAGTTTAAAAAGTTGTTTGTCCGTGGTGCCTTGTATTTGTGCTGACACTCAAAAATTTTCCATCACTTTCTTTCATCAGGGTAACAATGATGATCACATTCTCCGATGCTGCATGCATTACTGCTCAGACAACGCTAGACAATATATACCTGCGGACAAAGGTATTTTTTCAACTAGCCTCTTTAAACCTCTTAAGTTATCTTTTGAAACGAAATCTGTTATGCCCATTGTCTGAGGAAAGATACTGTATACTTTGGGGAAATTTAGTAAGAATGGGAGAGTTGTGAATAGGAGGGGAAAACTCTTGGTTCGCTCATTTCTGTAAACTCTTACCATTATAAGGATACTGCATGACTTCCTGCCAGTGTTGTGCGCAATGCTGTTATTTAGTACATCGTAAGGAAATACCCCAGATTTATCTGCAAGTCATTGAAATCCAACTGCGGATTTTCAAAAAGGTGATCAAGAATTTAAGGGAAAATGATGATTTAGTCAATGGGACCTCAAATTTTTCATCGAGTTAGGACTATGGTAGCAACTAATATTTGTTGTACTGTATGTATTACCAAGTTCCTCAGAGAGAACTTAAAGCTATTTGTCTCCTAGTTGCTTCCTTGCAAGCCTACAAATGCTTTCTTAGCAGTCAGATAAAATAACCAACCAACCAAACAACTTCCCAATCAAAATTGTGACTCATTACTACAAGGATATATTCATGCCAAGCCAGAATGTCCATGCTTCAATCTCCCGCAGATGAAGGCATGACTCATAGATGATCAGAGTCATGTACCAAATGACTGTCAGTTTCATGTTTTCTTTGTGCTCTTAGATGCGCCACTGCAGATTGAGCGAGAGGTGGTCCTACTGACCAATGACCGCAACCTGAGGGTCAAAGCCATCCAGCAGAATGTACCAGTCAAGGATATCATCTTGTTCGTCAGATGGGCTAAAGTCTGAAGGAAGACCAATGACACCTTGAAGAAAGTCTCGTTGGATTTATCCATGTTCCTTCAGCATTGTCTTGAAAGGAAAAAAAGAAGTTCTGAAGATGGCTGTAGACCAAGCAATATATTCTTACAGTCTAAAACTTGGAAGTTCTTGGGAAGAAAGTTGTTGAATATGTCATGTATTTATATGATTGTTCCTCTTCCCAAAATATGTAGAATCATATTGTTGAATTGGAGTTGATTTACATAGTAATAAGGTCCTGTTGGCAAGTGAAGTAAGATTGAAGATCATCCATAAATTAAATAAGTGGAAGATAAGGAGTTAAGTACATATTTTGACCATAATGTCACCTGTGAGCTAGTTAGGCGTTAGTACCATCACACAGTCAGTGCCCTTCTGGCTACCTCCCGGCAATATTCGGTTTGGCATGGTCCCACTCATTGGGATTAGGCTGGAGGGATCTAATTTTTTGATGCACAGATTTGACTTTCAAATTGTTGGATCGTAAGATGTTAATGAAAAGCTCAGTAATTGTAAGGGAAGCAGTCTAAACGTCAAGAGAGACTGTTCAGTAGGGTGTTTTTCACAATTTTCTGTGGCATCATGTTTTGAACTGAAAAAAAAATAAATTGTTGTACGGTATTCTTTATAGGTTTGTTTCATTAATTTCTTGTTGAATTCAATTCATCTTTGTTTTCATCGGGAATAATCTTGCAATGAACAAAATGAATATGATACTTAAATGAAATATGAATTTATGTGCCTTTCGATATTGTATTCTAAACTACTGATTTCCATCGTGTCCTACATACACCCGTTTGAAAATGAAACCATGTAAAAGTCCACCAAAAGACCATCATAGGATGAGTGCATCGTATGCCTCTCCCATGTACATATTGGGTCACATACATGCTATGTCACAACTTGACAAAAATATGCTGTTTGACTTTGCGAAATAATTCAATTTACTTAACCCTTTATTTGCCAAAGATGCAAATTTCCACTAACCATATGCATGGACCTCACAGTACAGACTTTGGCATGTCTTCATTTCATATGCACATTGCAGTCCCTGGACAAGATATTATGCTTTTTGGGGAAATTGTGCAACAGATAGCATTTCATTAATCTTTTTAAAGTCTGTTACTAGTATTTCACAATAAAATAGAAAAAAAGGAGAATCTGCTATATTGTTAACCAAAGCAATGGCTTGGTGATAAACAGACTAATGTGCTTTAATTCATGAAATAAAAAGTAGTGTTACAAAGTTACAGAACTGTCTGTAAACACAGTGGTCAGTGGTTCATTTCCTATGCTCAGATTAGTGGTCATTCCTCTGTGATTTGAAGAATTTTTGTCTCATTTTTCTATTTGCGAATAACTCCCATATTCCCACATTGTGCCTGTAACTTGTTGCGTACACTCCATCTATGTTAAGTAATCCCAAGTGTATGCATAGGCAGATTTTGGTGCTTGGAGATGCATGCCCCATCACTTTGTTGAACATCTCCTGCAGCGTAATCATGAACTGTTGCATGTATCCCTTGAAGAGGATGCCCTTAGTCAGGACCTAACACCAACAGGCCCTCAGGACATGTGGGCTTTCCACAGTTGAGTTCTGGATCCCCGAAATTCAACAATTTCAACACAGGGCTCAATGCATTCTGACCCAAGAAATTTGGCCTGGACCTCTTCAAAATATAGTTAGAGTGGAGCCTGGCCTTACCATACTCAACAGAATTTTTTGATCCTCGGGTACTGGCTACATCTCTTGGGGAAACTCCTCTGGTTGTATGGCGCATTCTCCCTTGACATTTGTCCATGTCATAGTTTCACACTTACATGTTCCAAATTCTGAAACTTGAACCCTTCACCAAACACGATACCATGCCTTAACTTCAACCCAGGACTCGACCTATAACCTAACCCTATATCTCTGACTGATTAAAGCCTATAGCAGCCACCACTGGAGCATATGTAGGGGCATTAACCCTTCCATAACGTTGCTTGGGCATCCATGTTCAGCAGTCTGGGGACACCAAGGTCAAGGGTCGAGCAGAGTGTATGATACTACGAATACATGTGTAGTAAAACAGCTACAGAAAAAATTGGAAAGAACTGCACAATCCATGGTTAAGAGATACCATTGTACAAAGATTCCAAGTGTACTACATAATATACAACTTTCCCAGGGCTAGAGCAAACATTTTTTGACATGAATTTCTTTCATGGGTGTGTTGTTGTTTTGGCCCCATTTGACCTCAGAAGATGCCAAGAATATTAGACTATCAGTTCATTGTAATTTATGAGATAGTGAATACCAGTACCAACCTGAAAATATTATGTATTTTCTTGTAAACTCAAACTTTCACCAGAAGAACTATTAATAAAAATGAGTGAAATCTGCTGTACCCATCTTGCTCTAAAAAAGTAACTTTCTATGCCATTTTGCCAAAGATTTGTTAATATATGTCTTTTCTTTTGATATAATAAGAGGGTGACATTTTGCAGTGATGTAAAAAAGCTCAGTCAGTATGATTCTTGGACTGCTTTACATCGGTCATATGTTTGGATAGTAATTATCTTTATTGTTCTTAATAAATGGCCCTTAGGAATCAGAAAGGTAAAAAATTCAAAAGCAAAATTCAAGTTATTTCATATTCATACATGCTTTCTAACAGTTCTTGTGTGCACATTTGATTGATTAGAATGGCAATTCATACTCTTAAATGGTTGTTCAAAAGATTTTCTTTTTCTTCTTGAAAAAAAGAGCTCTGAAGATGTGAAGTACTTTCTTATGACAAGTCAACTTTCTCCCATTACTTCATAAGAAAGACAGAATCAGTTTGTGTGTTCTGTAGTGATGTATTAAGTTGCTGGCATTATTCCATTTTGTATTTACACGCATTTTCCATCTATATCCCAAACCAGAGTTATCTCACGTGCTTAAGGCCCATTCAGATATGGGGGGGGGGGGAGGGTTTGCTCGTTTTTCTTTCTGAGGGGATTTTAAACTCATTTTATAACATAGCAAGGGATCGAGTGCGAGACATTTGAAGCACAAGCCTTTGTTGTATCAATGCAACTCATTTGTACAAAAAAAATACACTTCAAAACCTCTGTGGCCCCCCTCCCCCTCATGTCTGAACATGCCCTTTTAAGTGTGCAATTGGTTTAATGGAAGGAAAAAGGAAACTGTTGGGAACCTACATGAGTATGTGATATTACACATGTAAGTTAGTGCTTTAATTGTACAGTGGAAACTCAGTATAAAGAGATCTGATATTACAATATTCCTGATATAACACGGTGATATTCTGGTCCCAGCTCTTCATATTCTTTTATTTTTTTTACCCTGATATAACAATATTCCTGATATAACAAGGTAATTTTGATGGTCCCAAGGACCTTGTTATACTGAGTTTCCACTGTATTAGAAAGAAACATATGGGGCTGTTGGAAGAAGAGAGAAAAGCAAGTAAGAGAGAAGAGTGAAAGAGGGAGAGACGGGAGTGAAAAAGGGAAAGAAATTGGAAGGGATAAACGAAAAGGAAAAAGAAAGAGAGAGAAAGCATAATCATACTAAGGTTAATAAATATTATTTGGCAATTAAACACATAAACATATAAAGAACCATCAAATTGCAGACACATGAATATTATTCAAATTCTTATTCCATAAAAAAGAGAATTTAAATCCTCATACATGCATCTACCTGAACATGTGTACTCATGCGTAATAAAAAAGTTATATAGATCTATAACAGGCCTCTAAAGCTCTGCCATTAGAAGGCCGATCAAAGCACATCAATATTCATGATCAAAAATGAATAATTCACTTTGTAAGATGATTCCAAGGAATGGCATGCGTTTGTGCATGTTTTAAAACATGCCCATCAGCTAAAAACATGCGCAATAAATGCACTATAAATGCGCGTTAAATCAAAGTGTTACAATAAAATTGATACGCACAAAAGATGTGAATAATGCAAGTGTTATTGATATCATGGCGACAGATAACGGGTGCTTATCAGCCCCTTCAAATGATCTAAAAGAGGCGGGGCCTAATGTCATTCGCGTAATGATATCTGCGCGTGCTGCTTTTCATCTAGTAAATTTATCATATGTCTACGATCTATAACTTACTGTATTGAAGGCAAGTTTGAAATTACCAACATTTTGTAGGCAAAAAAAATTCTTCACTTATTGAATCATGGCCTTATAGTGGAAAGTTTAATTTTGTTGCAATTACCATTTAAAATGATGCATTTTAAGATGATCACTTTCTTCAAGATTCAAGATTCTTTATTGGTCCATGCATACTATTGCACAGAAATTTTGCTTCCAGTGGTTTTTAACATAATACCATACAATCCATAACAGTAAAGAAAACAAAAACAATGAAAGGATATAAATGAGTGAGCATGCAATTCATGCATGTATAACATTATTTACAACCAAGTGTGTTTATCTAATTTGCTGATTACCAATACCGACCGCCTCCAAAAACTCCTCAACTCTCAGACCCATCCCCCATCCACCCAAGAAATCCCACTATTCTTCAGTGACTAAACCCCAAACCTAACACTAACCTTAATCCTTTTCCTTACATTGTTCTGAACAAAAACCCCTATCACAACCGCACCCTACATTTTCAGAGAAATTAAGACAGGAGCAATTGTCACAGGAACAAATGTTGTGTCACTGGCTTAATATAAGTATACACTGAATGCAGCAAGCAATATAGACAATCCCCATTTCTGATTGCCAATAACTCCATCAATAAAATCTGTTTATGAGTCTATATAGGAAAGGTTTTCGATCTGAGAAAATTGGTGCGAAAGGCTTAAAAGTGTTCCAATCACCTGAAAAAAAGATAATTTGTTCATACAGCTAGAATATATGAAATAACCCCTCAAAATTTTAACCTGGCATGCTAGAGGGTAATGATTAAGGTGTTGGGTTGGGTTGTCACTGTTGGGTTAACTGAGAATATATTGGAACTTACAAGTTACAATACAATTTTATCATCAATAGTGATCTGTCAGTTTACTGAGAGGTTCAGTAACCCAAATTAGTTTTTATGACCAATGTCTCTCCAAGTGCTTATGCTCTTGAGTCATCTGCTTCAGCTCTTCATATCCTGTTTATAGAAGCAAATATTTTGAAGCTCATAATTTGAATACAGTACAGTCACATGGAACCCCAGAGGAGTAAAATATTTTGGTAATTGGTACACTCTTAAAACATAAACTGGTAATCAACAACAGATAATACAGTACCTCAAATGGCTTATCAAAAGGCATGTTTGGCAGTTTTCATCGGCTTCTCCGCGGCTGGGTATTCACATCAGCTTTCCTGATCCTCCCATTGTTTTGTCTATGGAGGAAATGGAAGGTTGGTGGACCAAAAGACGCTGAGCTGAAATCCCGCTCTAGGCTGCAGTCAAATTGGGCTCTGACTTATGTTTATGATTAAAAAGCCTACAACATTACCACACAGACATAAAATTGACCTAAGCTACTTTAAAAAGCCAACTGAAAATATGTGAATATCAAAAGGACATGTTACATAATTGGAACTTTACGTTGACAGGCAATACTTACAGAAAACTGAATTGCCATTGGATTATTTCATGAAGGATTTTGTGATCATCTTCAACATAGACAGGATCTGTGGTTATCATTGTAAGCAGTATCATGTTATTAATCATTCTTATCAACATGTGAGTTACTGTCATTGATCTCTGCACATGGCTATGGCTGCTCCTAATGAAGCATCACCCTTATCGCTGTATACGAATGGTAAACCCGTAAACACGCTCTCAATATCTTGCTTGAGTACTGGGTTACGAAGCAGAGCACTACCACACCCGACAACCCTTGTCACTCCTTTAGCCATCATTTCATTTGGAGGAGACATTGCGCCAAGGTTCTTTGCGATCCCACGGCAAGTCGCTCTGAAGACGTCCCCAAGAGACAGGTTTTCAAAGCCAATGTTAGATGCCATACCTCTCCTGTTCGGCTGATGACGTTCTCCTCCAAGAACGGGGTCTATTTCGAGTGTGGTGTCATGACAATCCAAGCCCATCTCGATCAACTTTGAGAATAATTGGTCTCTGTTGGATACTTCGGATAAGTCCAATTGCTGGAGCCATTCCTTGAGTGTGGTGACCAGCTGGGCAAGGACATTGCCTCCTGTAAGGGCTGCAGCCACAGAAAGGAAGGTCCCATCAAAGAATGGGAAGTACTCGATAGGGGAGGAGGGATCTGATTGGGGCGGGGTGAAGCCAGCCGGTGTGGTAGTAACAATCTGTGCAGATGTACTGATGCTGATCACTACAAAATAACAAAAAAGAACATAACAAATGAAAAATGTTTTGTCTACAAATACTAACTTGAACAACTCCAGAATCATGAAAATTTATATGTAAATGAAGACACATAGTGTAAACTGATTAAATGTTTTCTCTCTTGATTTCTCTGGCTCTCAAACTCTTTCAATTTCTCTCTAGAATACTGCTCTTGTGCTCAGTCAAATAACTCTTGCTCTCCACAATAAACCCACAAGTCTAGGTAGGCGAATCAAATAAATTAACTGCTGACCAGATCAGATCCTGAGTTGCACTGACTTTACTCATGGAAATTCAAGTTTAACAGAACAGAACATAAGTGACATCATCAATCAATATCCAATCAAAAACATAGAAAATGGTGTAGTCAAAATAATAGAAGAACCCATAGAGAAGGGAGAACCAATAGAGAACATGGGAGGATGAACATGAGGTGGCCTGAATATAAATGAGAACCAAACAATAGGATCATGTGAAGAGCAAGTGGAAGTGGAAGTGAAATGAATAGGAGCATGTGACAATGTGAAGTGGAAATGGAATGGAAGAAAACAGGTGTGGCAATGGAAGGGTGACTTATGAAGATGGGGAGAGGGATGAATACTAATGAGCTGAAATGACTGAAAATGAGATGCATGAAAGTGATAATGAGATGTGAGAAACTGCAAAGCATAGAATATGGAAAGCAACATGTAAAACTATAAAATCAAGTACAAATGACAAAATATAACTGTTACATAAGATCCTTCTTTCATTAAAAATGTCCTCATTTTTGAAAAAAAAAATAATACAGTGCATTTTTTCCCCCCTGTTTTTCCAAAAAGAGAAATTGTGCCAAAACCATTAAATTGCCAAGGCCATGAGGATAAAACATTCATTGGAAGAATCTTAAATGAAAATTAGCAAAGAAAATACATTGCAATAAAATAGTTTCTTTTGCAACTACCAACCAAATAGCTTACAATGAGTGCATAAGCACTACTTTCTTTTCTTTTCCCTATTTTAAACTGCTTTTTTTCCCCGTTTAGTAAAAATATTGTCCTTGTATTTCAAAAGAAAAAAAATCGTTTTCATTCTTCCATTTTCTTTTTCTAAAAAAAACACAGATTACATGCAATACTGAAAGTTCCACCTATTACAGTGAATCATTTTCTAGTTACATGTACTACCATAAAATTGTCAAAAAAAAACAAACAAGTAATTAAATATATAAGTAGTTCCTTTGTCAGTAGCAAAAGTTACCTTTACTCTGTGTAGGCTTTCATTTGTCAAAATTGATGATTCTTTTAGTATTATCTGAATAGATAAGAATTGGTATTCGTGTATGTTTTAAGATGACAGTATGTAGGAAAAAAAATAAACCAACTATAGAAGTACATCATTTTTAAATGAAACATGAGCATATACCTATCTTCATGACTATTTGATTTTGAAGTATGATTCTAAAATTTAGAAATAATAAGTCAATGAATGACAGAGTTGACTTCCACTAGATTTTTTTCTGGTTTGTTTGTCAAATCCAAAAGCTTTGAAAAGAAATCCATCATTGCTAGATTCCGAACCACTTTAAATTGGTTTTCAAAAATACATAAGTATATAACATAGACACACTGTTAAAGTTACCGAAGGAAAATGAAATAAGTTTTCACATCCATATCAGTGTTTCACTAATTTCTAATCTTTCCTCTTCCAAAATCAGTAACATTAATTTCTTTTGACACTATATCATGAGTTAAGCATTTCTATACACCTGTATGGAGAATTTAAAATAATGCAAAGTCAAAAATTCAAAAGTGGAAAAGAGTTTGTTCTCTTTTTTTTCTTTTGACAAAAGCTAAAGCTGATAATTGGTATTACCAAGTGCTGTAAGTTTCTATCATAAAAATATACCTTGTATTGAACCACAGTAAAATAGAGGCCATGAATTCGCACTATATAATTTTAAAAAATGAGCCATTTTCCCTTTTCCTTATTTTTTGTCCAATCATAAGAAAAAAATACAAAGGCAAGCCCTTTTTATTTTAAAAAAAAAAGTCTTTTTTGGTTGGATTTTGTCCCAGTTAAAGGGTAATAAAAAAATTCACATGTTCTAATCACAAACAAGTGACAGAATTAATATTCTGGCTCAAAGAAAGAAGAAAAAAAAAATAATGCAAATTCATTGCCTTACATTATTTACACAGAAAATCTTGATATCTTGAAGATTTCCAAACACAGAAGCTAGATCAGTGTCCATTAACAGAGGCTGGGTTTCTTCATCTTCCTGGACAAATATCATCTGTCTCGGGTTCACAGTTCACAGTTCACAATTTACAGTTCACACTTCAAATGTTAACAGTTCAGGGGAAAGGGAGGAGTGGAAAGGTGGGAAGGGAGGGAAAGAGGGAAGGGAGGGAAAAGGGGAGAGAAAAGGGGAGGGGCCAAGTCGGAGAGGGAGTCGTCCATCTCGAGCAAGGGGAAATGGAGGGGAAGGGAGGGGAAAGGGGGAAGCAGGTCGGCGAGGGAGCAGTCCATCTCAAGCAAGGGACAGATCATTTCAGCCATGCAGGGTAGTGAATGTCGACCAGCGGGCAGATCATCTCAGTCAGGGGGGATGGAACGTCTTCTGCCAGGGGGAGGATGTAGTCCCTTTGATTGGCGAGGGCCTACAACAGGGTGATTGACCTGGCCTCCACTCCAAGGTGGTAGGAGGGAGCCAGACAGAGGTGTGAAGAAAGGATGAGAAGTCTCACCATCATGTCGTTGACGGAAGGAAGGATGATCTATTGAATGGCAAGCTTTGCACGTCTCACGGTGATCCATGATGTTCCGATGCATGAAAGGCCAGTACAGTTCAGCTCTGGAAAGTGTTGTTTCTGCACTGAAATGTCCAGAGGTAGGGTGACTGTGCAGCAACGGGAGGACTTCATGCACTAGACTTTGAGGGATAACTGCCTGGTAGAGAGTTGTCGACCTTTTTCCGACTTTCCTTGTGCGATAGAGGATGCCATCTCGTGTGGTGAAACGATTCAGTTGCCATAAGAAGCGTCGCATTCTTGGTGAGTGGCGACGAATTTCCCTAGGACCAAGTTTGATGTTGCTTGCAATCATGTGTTTGATGGCTTGTATATCCTCATCAAACTGTTGGTGCTGGAAGATCTTGGGAAGTAGACCATCATGATGAAAGTCTGGTGAAGGAGGAAGGTGAGATCCTTTGACTGAACTTGATGAGCTCGATTGCCTCCCTCTTGGTAATATGGTTTGTGTACCGATGGAACTTGAAGCTCTGCTGACATCCAGTGTGCAAACATGATGGGATACTGAAGAAGGGGGAGGTGATTCGCCATCAGAAGTGGACCGATGACCAGACAAAACATCTACCTTGGTGTGAGACGGGGCTCTGGGAGGTATGCTGGAGCTGAAGGAGGATGAATTGGGCTGTGAGCCATTAGCATCTGTGCGGTGATGTGATCTGTCTGAATGATCGTTAGAGCTGTGATAACCATCACTGCTGTCACTATGATGAAGGGAGCTTGATGATCTATCACGTGTATCGTAGTCTTGCCTTCGTGCTGAGCTTGCTGAGCTTGAAGAGCTTGAAGACCTCTGGCGATAACGAGCAGGACTAGGTCTTCGTGAACGGGATGGAGGGTGATATTGAGATCTACCATGCCTGGATGCTGGGCTTGGCAAACGAGGATGAGAAGATGAAGAAGGGTGTTGCAATGCCTCTCGTCTTCGTACTGGGGAACGCGAACGATGTCGAGGAGAGTGTCGCCATCCATCGTCTCGCTGGTTTGGGGAGGGAGGATGACTGTCGGGAGGGCTTGGTGAATGATGTAGACGTACGCATGGGCAGGATGGGGGAGAGTGTTGCCATTCATCTGCTTTCCTCTCTAAGGCATCCAGTCTCTCTAGTACCCGACGAAGAAGGGTGGAGTAGTCCTCTTTATCGGATGTGATAGAAATATCTGGCTGTGGTGAAATATCTGAAGATTCTTTGATGAAGGGAGCTCTCTTAGTTCGACCAAAGACAGCAGCCAGCCTTTCCTTCGCAGCATCAAAGTTCGACTTCTCTGAAGAACTAAGGTTACACCAGACATCCAAAGCTGGACCAGAAATACACCAACGTAAGTATATATCACGTAAGCCAACTACTTGTGGACTGGAACTGGTGGCAAGCTCAAATCTCGTCAACCACTTGTCAAAGTCTTGACCATCACTGCCAGTGAATATCTCAGGTAAGTTGAGACCAGACATGTTGAAACAGTATGGTGAACAGGAATATTAAAAGACTGATGACGATGGAGAAGGATGCAACACTGAAACTTAAGAAATGAAGTAGGATGCTAACTTCAGGAATAAACTGTGACTGCCTAAAAATTGAAGTAGGATGTCACGAGCCGTGAAGAAAATCAGGAAATAATCAGAACATTGGCTATAATGGATAACGATGAAGGAAGAGCAATAGCTGAAACACGTAATAATAGCACAGCTGACTCACCAAATGAAGCAGGGCGATACAGCTAAACTAACATGAGCTATATATCTGCGACTTCAAAGACAAGAAATTGATGGATCAAAAGATACGAAGTAGGATGCCGTTTACAACCTGAAGACCGAGGTACTAACTACATGTAGCACTTTGAAAAAAAATGAAGCAGGGTGTACACCTCACAGAACTGGCTAGATGAAGAGAAAATATGAGGTAGGGGGAAACCAGTCTGACTGTAGTACGATGAAGGATGTAACTAAAATCAGATGAAGCAAAATCAGACTCTTGAGTGCAACTTTATAAGGTCAACAGCAACAAGGTAATGATGAATAACTATAGACTATGAAGTAGGGTGTTAAATACTGCAAAAAGGAGGCAAAGAGTAGGCTTAAACTTGTAGATTAACAGCTAGAAAAACTCACCAATAATATGAAGAAGGGTGAAACTAGTTGAACAAAAAGGCCAGGTTGACTGAAGTTAGGATGCTTACTCGCAAAATGTCGAAGTAGGATGCGACAAACGGAAGTAATAAGAAGCAGAACACTAACAAGCAGGCAAGTAAGCAGTAAGCAAAGGTGAAGAGAGTGTGAAGAAAGGGTGCTTTTCCGGGTAGGACGACGGAACACCGCTGCTACCAGTGTAAACTGATTAAATGTTTTCTCTCTTGATTTCTCTGGCTCTCAAACTCTTTCAATTTCTCTCTAGAATACTGCTCTTGTGCTCAGTCAAATAACTCTTGCTCTCCACAATAAACCCACAAGTCTAGGTAGGCGAATCAAATAAATTAACTGCTGACCAGATCAGATCCTGAGTTGCACTGACTTTACTCATGGAAATTCAAGTTTAACAGAACAGAACATAAGTGACATCATCAATCAATATCCAATCAAAAACATAGAAAATGGTGTAGTCAAAATAATAGAAGAACCCATAGAGAAGGGAGAACCAATAGAGAACATGGGAGGATGAACATGAGGTGGCCTGAATATAAATGAGAACCAAACAATAGGATCATGTGAAGAGCAAGTGGAAGTGGAAGTGAAATGAATAGGAGCATGTGACAATGTGAAGTGGAAATGGAATGGAAGAAAACAGGTGTGGCAATGGAAGGGTGACTTATGAAGATGGGGAGAGGGATGAATACTAATGAGCTGAAATGACTGAAAATGAGATGCATGAAAGTGATAATGAGATGTGAGAAACTGCAAAGCATAGAATATGGAAAGCAACATGTAAAACTATAAAATCAAGTACAAATGACAAAATATAACTGTCAACTGAACAACTCCAGAATCATGAAAATTTATATGTAAATGAAGACACATAGCATTCCATAAAGCAATGTACTACTGAAAAAACTTAATCAGAGCTTAAAATTTCAATGGCCTATACTACATTACTTGCCATTCACAATGAACATACACAAGAAGAATATCAAATTATTTATTGTAGTGCTTACAATTGATACTGCACCGAATGCAATGCAGTTTTGGTCATGGTCATGATGAAAAAAACGAATTTCACACATTCAAACAAATATCACTGTGAATGTGCCAAACTAATAAACAGATATGACATCTGATAAATGATCTTATTCTGAAAATTATATGAAATAGCTTTGTAAACATCAAACAAATATGCTGAATGTACAAAACATAAATAAAATGAAAAAAAAAAAGCTTGTTCTCTTGCTGCTGTGCACAAGTTTTAATGGTGTCATACAAGTTGTGCTTTTTACTGAATGTGATCACTCTAAACAATCCACTTAAATGCAAAGTATCAAAATTAATTTGGCCTGGTTTTAATGGAACAGAATTCCATTAAGAGAACTTGAGGCAAGAAGCATGGTTACATGTATTAAACAAGTCCAGCTTATAAAAATGCCATCTATTCTATAGTATAGGGGACATCACATCCAGTATAACAGAATGAATGAGATTTCCTCCTCCTTCCTTCTTTTCTCTAGTTTTCCCCGCTTTCTTCCATTTTTTTTTTTTTTTTTTTGGTTGTTGCTTATATTCCATACGCATTAACAATGCATTCTTTTAAGGGAACCAATCAAGTGATTTGAGATGTGGTGTCATGTGACTAAAGGTGCAATCACACATCGCAGATTGAGAAAGCAGTTCACGGCGGTTCGGCAATCTGCTGTTAACTGCCAAAGATTATGCTAACACCGTACACAAAACCCTAATCATCCGTCACCCATCCGCCATCAACCCTGATGTTGAAAACTATTCAAAACACGTTTAAAGAGTTCTACCATTGCTTTGATATGGTTCATGGCGGTCTGAGAACTGCTGTGAACCGCCGTGAACCGCCATCTAAATTGGCGATGTGGGAGTGCACCTGAAGTTTGTCAGAGAGGGGTGACATTATGGTCTTAGCTTCTCCTTTCTTTCCTTTACAGTCCTCATCAATTAACCCCCAGAATGCTGGGTAAAGCTTTTGTAGGGTTATTTCATATGCAATAGCTGTACACAAACTTCTATCCGGGCTATGGGAACACTTTACAATGTATCAATACCTCCATCACTTGATGCCTGTAGAACTGGTAGTATGGTACACGGTAGGTCCCCCATTCCAACACCAACATCCACACCTTCTGGGATAATGCCATCACACCAACTGGACTCCCTGGTCTGGCCTACAATTGTTCCAGGATCTTTGACTTCTGGTAGAAGATGAGCTGGAAACCCAGTTTTGGACAGTCTGTTTAATGATGAAAAAATATCAGATTTATCAGTAGCCAAAGCCACATGAAATTAAATGCTTGAAACCTAATCAGTGCAAAAGATACAAGGGAAAAAACAAACAAACAAAAAACAAAACAAAAATGAAATAGGAGAGGATAAGACATAAAAAGTAGGCAATTCTTTGTATGTCAAATTATTTTGAGATTATTTTCAACACTTCTGCTAATGTAGAATTAAACACACACAAAATGCATGAAAAAAGTTGAAATATACCACAAATCTTAGTATTCTCAGCATGTCAGAGTGCTCAGATTGTTGAATATACATTGTAGATGTCCTAATTATTTGAGGAATTTATCGGTCAGCAGTGACTGAAAAACCCAAGTACTACATGTAGCTAAGATACACGTATATATATTTAATTACTGGAATAATGAACATTTATTAATGATAGGCCTATTCTATACATCTACATCACCGTCAAATACTTTATATGCCTTTTCCCCTTTTACTTTATTTTATGCTTTTTCACAGGTTCTTATCCTGACAGAACGAAAGTTGGGGAACCAGCTACAGACTAATATCCCTGTAACAACTACACAGAAATTCCTGGAAAGTATTTTTTGAAGTATGTAATGTATTTTGAAGGCAATTTTACTAAAAATGTAAAAACTAGTACGAAGATATATTTCTGTGAATTTAGATCAGTCGAGTCCCAAAGATTATCATTGCATGGAAAACAAACATTTTCATGATTATAATAAATAAGAAAATATAAAACAATTACAAATACACTCTTTTATGCCTTTTTCCAGGACAAATAACCCTCTTACAGAAAGTTTCACTTACCAGTAGACAGCATTTAGCTAGCTCACAAATATTTTATCATATAGGCTTATACATCTGGGAGCTCTGAAAGTAAGGTTTGCTTAGATAAGCTAGAAAAGAGTAAGTGGATGAAGGCATGGATGAAGTAATGTACTTCAATTCAGAACTTAAATTTACATTTGATAATTCCAGGCACTTGTGTTGCAGTTAAAATACCCCCAGCTGGCTGCATTCTGTGTTGACATAACAGGACTGCCTCGCCCACACAACACTGTCACAAACAAATCCATAATTGTTCCAGCTCGATCAAATCTCTGTAAATATTCTGGGCTGTGTTCCTGAAGCCAGAATGTTGTAGCACATCCGTGTCCTGTCGCTAACCTGAGATGTGAGTCTGGAGATGGAAGTTTAGCCAGAAATTCAGGACTACATCTTCCATCTTGCCATGTAAACAAATTGCTAAATTTGTCCCTGCTTGTTCCAAGTTCATCTTCCATTTCCTTCATGATTTCATCGATTTTCAAGCTAGATTTCCAAAAGACAATGCCATGCATCTGTCCAGTCACACCTATTGTCTTCAACTTGCACGCATGTTTGCATGTAGAATAAAACTGGGCTAACTGCTGAAGGCACAAAAGCATAGTTTTAAAGATCTTAGTCACGTCTTGCTCATCGGAAAACTGCGGGTATCCCACGCCGGCAGCCTGGGCAGCCGTGGAGTGACCGACGGTGTACAAGACCTCGCGGTTATCGCAGTTTATCAGCGATAGTTTAACGGATGTTGTACCGAGGTCGATTCCAAGTTTGGTTTCCACAAATTTCACATTCATTTTGGGACTAATTTATGTTCATGCTGGTTTGAATTTCGATACAAAACTGCCCTAGAATGAACAAAATATGAACTTTTTGAGTATTTGACGTCGGTGTAGCAGTGAAAGAAGTGGGCGTGTCTCGCATGCACACGTTGCTTTAATATTATGGCAAGCTAAAATAAAATGTGGATTCATTTGTCATAATACTGCGTAGGATGTGCCCACCATACGGTCACGTATAACGAAATACGTGAAGGACTGACTATAAATGCAAACTGGAGCATAGAGAGAGGAGCGTCGCTAGAACATTTTGAAGGGGGGGGGGGGGGTGTAACACCCAAATTTGCTGAAAGTTACGCTGCATTGAAAAAGTCTAATACCCCTCCAACACACCACACAAGAAATTGTTTTCAAGCATGTATCGCAGCTGTAGATCTATGTTATAGTTGTGTTTAAGATACTTTAATCAATGGAATGTAAATTAGGGACCGCGAAGTGTTTTTTTTTTAAATCTAATTTCATTTTTTTTTGGGGGGGGGGGAATAATGCTTCTTTCTAAACTAGGAACCACCCTGTTTTTGAACTCTGCGAGCGAGAGAAACAAAGCAGAGCCCCAAATATTATATGTTATATGAACGACTTGTTATATATTATATGAACGACTTGAAAGAAGTGTTTAACTTTGTATGATAATCATTCAATTTGTCTTTATTATATGTTAACAATAACAACAGTAATCTCGAAACAAGATGTAATTAGGGACATGAAGCGTTTTCAAATATGAAGAAACTAACGCATCTTGCTAGATACCACCCTGTTTTGAAATTTTTCGAGCGAGCGAAGCGAACGAGTAAAAAATTACAACTTTATTTGCAATGAAAGATGGTGTTATATATATTTTTTGAAATAAAAATACATTATCGGATCACTATAGGCCTATATGATCTGGTCACCTCGTTGCCAATGACTATTTGGCACGTCCCTGGTCTGTTATTTGCTGTCGAAACCACCGTGTTTCTAAAAAAATCGAGCGAGCAAATCAAGCGAGGAAAAATATACTCTTTTCTTTGTAGTAGTGCTATTTAGTCATCGAAATACACTGGCCTTATAAGATATCTAAATAATCTATTCAATCACATGTGTGCTATATATAACTATGCTATTGCTATATAAATGTACATTTAGGTACCTCGCTCATCGTCAAAAATCATTCTGTTTTTACGAGCGAGCAAAGACTGCGACCCCCATACCACTCCCCCCCCCCCCCCCCCCGAAAAAAATATGTATGGATCCGTCAGCAAAATGCAGATGTTTTGGAAATTTGTGACCCACCTCACCGTGCCCAAATATTATTAAACTTTTCTAATGGCCTCTGAAATAAGCCTGGGGAAATAAGCTGATTGCCGTGCCCGAAATCATCTTGTTTCTAGCTTTTACGAGCCAGATCAAGTAGCGAGCTAGCAAATGGGAATATTTGTTTTTATCTAGGGCTTTCTAGTCCATTATCTACTGAAAGTGTATCTATTTTTAGGTAAACTTGCCGCTCGATTTCTTGTAGTGAAATCCAGGAGTGGTTATTTTACTAACATTCTATGAGTGGAAGAATGAAAGGCCATGACATCAGATTGGGACACAAGATGCAAACTGATTCCTTTCATAAGATTAGTAAAATGATCGGCATTGGTTCAAGTTAATTAAATGCTTGCTCGCTCCGCTCGGGAGCGGTTCCCAATTTCCCATTTTCCTTTTCCTTGTTTTCACCTCTTTCTTTTCACTTTTCTTCTCCTTTCTTTTCTCTTTCTTTGTTCTTTTTTTTTTTTTTTGCCAGCCGAGGAAGGGGGGGGGGGGGGGTCCATGTCATCCGAGTTACGCCACTGATTACTGTTTTCTTCTTATGATACATTATTCTCTTATTTCTTAGGGTTTAATAATACCACACCCGAAAAGGATGATCCTGCTCATAGGCGCCGGAAGCGGGGGGGGGGGGAATTGCCCCCCGATCATTCGAAAGAGGGGGCAAAATCGATATTTGCCCCCCCCCCCCAAAGAGACCCCTTCGGAAGAAAAAAAAATGGATCATATACAAGCATGTGAAATGAGCATATTGACATGATTAGTGCTCTGAAATACAAACTTTCAGCATTCAAAAATCATAATTTTCTTACCTCGTCCCTCGTATAGTAATTAGAAGCAACGTTTCTCAGTATTTAGAAATTCTGTCTATCATCTTTGAAAATGGGGCAGATGCTTGCTTCATTCGGGGGATTATTTTCATAGGCGCTGGAAGCAGGGGGGCAGGGGGGCAATTACTCCCCCTGTCATTGGAAAAGGGGGGCAAAATCGGTCCCCCGGCCCCCCTCGGAAGAAAAAAAAAACGATTTTCTTGGATCATATACAACCATGTAAATTAAGCATATTGACACGATTAGTGCTCCAAAATGAAAACTTTCAGCATTCAAGATTCAAAACTTTCTTACTCGGTCGCTACGCTCCCTCGTAATTAGATGCAATGTATCTAAGTATTTTTGAAATTCTTTCTATCAGCTATTAAAAAGGGCAGATGCTTGCTTTATTCGGGGGATTATTTGCCCCCTCCCTTCCTCAGTATCCTCATATATTGGTATAAGGGCGTCAGTATTTTTTCATATTTGGGCAATGCCGGAATATGAAATTTCTGTACATTTTCATCATCAAAATTGTACAAAAATTGCGCGCTCGCTTCGCTCGCGCGGACGAAGTTGTAAAATTGAATAGTTAATTTTTCGGGCAAAGGATATCGGCCCCATCACCAAAATTTACCATTATTATATTCATAAACTCTCCCATTGCCATGCCCGGACTCCTGATTCTCTCACGCCATCCTAACATGCTAGAAGCGGTGAACAAATAATCATGTTTCAGTATTAACGATGAGAGAAGATGGGAAACAGTTTTTGATAACAGTATTTTCTTAATTCAAAAAATTCTAAAACTTGTTCTTTTATACAAATATGTATAAAGGGGGACGGGGAGAAAGGTGCTTTTTCGGGGGGAAGGTGTATATGGGGTACGTTGTATGCTGGTAATAAGCATTTGAGGTGGGCCCCCATAAAGGTTTGGGGTGGGCCCCCAAGAATGTTTGCAACCACCCCAAAGCTGGGACCCTTCCAGCGGGCCCGATCCTCCTCCTCCTCTTACGCAGTGGCGGCACCAAGGGGGGGGGGGGGCATGGGGGGCATTTGCCCCCTCACTCAGAAGCTTTCCCACCCCATTGCCCCCAGCAATTTTGAGGACTGAAAAGAAAAATTATAGAGTAATTTGTAAATAAGTAGATGCTGTCATAAGTATCATATCCAAGCTGTGGAGTGCTCTAAAATACCATTTTCCGCTCTTCAAAACTTGAAAATTTTCTCACTCAATCGCTGTTGGCTTCCTCCCACACTATTAGTGTTTAATAAGTTTATATCGCTTGTTATATCTTATAGTAAGGCAGACATTTCAATGTGTAATACACAAGCTAATGTAATTGTTAAACTACAGTACATGGCGTGTATTCTGTCGTCAGCAATGTGTGTGTGTGGGGGGGGGGGCGTGGAGAAGAAATACTTAAAGTCTGCCCCCTCCCTTGAAATAAATATGCACCTACTCATGTAAAGTTTGGATTAAGCTCATCGATTTGCTGCATTAAAAATGCTTGAACTCATTGGCGTAAATCCCCGGGAGGGGGGGGGGGGGGGAGATGTCGTGTAGAAAATATTCCCCCCACTTTTTAAGGAAGAAATTATATTCGAATTAATTAGTTAGTAAAACTTTTAATAATCTGTCATAAACAACCGTCTTATTTTAGATTTTTTTTTTCATATTTGACAATGCCATTGAAAACCAGAAAAGTGGTTATTTTTGGGCTCTCGCACGTCATATTTCAGAATTTCTATTTGAAAATTCGATTAAAAACCAGAAAAGTGGTTATTTTTGGGGCTTGCTCGATTCGCTCTCTCGTCTTATTTTAGAATTTCTATTTGAAAATGTTAAAAAAAAACCCAGAAAAGTGGTTATTTTTGGCTCGCTCGCTTCAGTCGCTCGCAAAATAAAAATAAAAAAATATTTGTAAGGGGGTCTGTGCGGGTGGGTGAGGGTGTGTTTATACTTGATTGTGAGTTCGACAGAAAAAGAAAATCGGCAAAAAGTCGATCATCCCGCACTCCTTAAAGTGGATTTACGCCGATGCTTGAACTCTTCGTACATAATTGTCATCGTCATTATTTTGACTTAGTGAAACAATAAATATGTAAAGATGTGCCATGTGTACATGTAAATGTTCAGTTCATGATCTAGTTTTGATCAATAACTTTGCTCCATTAGGCATTACCTGATTTTACAAAAAATTCTCTCTGTATCAAGTGTAACAGAAAAATGTTTATTGGGGCCACTAAAACTCACGCTTCGCGCTCGATTTTTCCATAGATGCAAAAAAAAAAAAATTGACTGCCCCTGCCCCCCAACATTTTCTTTTGCCCTCTATTGCCCCCACTTTAACAATCCTGGTGCCGCCACGGCTCTTACGCAAAGAAAAAAACAGTCAATAATGAAAAGGGGTAAGAAGTATTACGCTTTATTTATACTGGGCAAAAATATTACGGTACTCAGAATAAGAAAGAAAACATATATCAATATTATTACGAATATCTGGAAATTTAGATCCCGAATACAGTCATGTAGGCCAAAACCGAGACTTTTCTCTTTCTCGCAATTATCTCTTTTGTTTCCACGTTTGACACCTGGGGACCGTTTCATGAAAAGTTGTCAGCTCTGACAAGTTGTCAGACTCGGATATTTACCATAGTAACAGTCAGTACGCAGTGCTTCTCAGCCAATAAAAACCAAGCATTTTTTTTTAACTTGTCAGAGTCTGACAACTTGTCAGAACTGACAGCTTTCATGAAACGGTGCCCGGTATTTACTCCTTCGCTTGTTTTTCATTCTCTGCATTACCATATTCACATCTGTTCTTTCTTTCTTTCTTTCTCCCGTCTGTTTCTTTCTCTAGCTCGCTGTCTCCTTTATTTCTCCTTACACCTCAGCATTTCTCTCTTTCTCGCACTCTCCCATTCCTTTTCTTTCCTCGAATGACTCCTGTTTGTCCTTCTCTTTATGGTTTCCATTCTCTGCTTTACCATATTCACATATTTTGTTAGATTTGCCACATTCAATTTGTTCCTTCCTTCTCCCATATGCCTTTCTCCTTTACACCTAGGCATTTCTCTTTCTCGCTCTCTCCCGTTTCTTTTCTTTCCATGATTGACTCCTGGGGATGTTTCACAAAGATTAAGATTGACTAAAATCGCACTTAACTATGGCTGGCCGTTCAGTGCTACTGTTTTCTTTCACCATGGATCTCTCAAAGGATTTGCAAATCATGGTCACAAATCTGAAGAACTGATGATTTTTATACTTCATTGATGAAGAAAACATCAAATGTAAATTCTTCAAATTTATGACCACGATTTGCGCTTCCCTTAAGAGACCGATGGTGAAAGCAAACAGTGGCATGAAAGGCCTGCCGTAGTTAAGAATGATTTAAATCAAACTTAGTCTTTGTGAAACAACCCCCCCCCCCCTTATGTCCTTCTCTTTGTGTCCTCTTTTCTCTGCTTTACCACATTCCCATTTGTTCTTTCTTTCTCCCATCTCTCTTTCTCCATCTCCTTGTCTCCTTTCTTTCTCCTTATACACCACGGCCTTTCTCTCTTTCTCGCACTCTCCCATTTCATGTTCTATTCCTGTGTCCTCTATTTTCTGTGTTACCATGCGCATTCCCATTTGTTGTTTCCTTCTTCCATCCGGCTTTCTCCTGTTGGTTGTCTCTTTCTTTCTTTCTTTCTCCATACACTACGGCCTCGCGCTTTCCAATTTTATTCTATTCCTCTACGTCCCTAATTCTCTTTGTGTCCTCTACAATAATTATATTCTCTGCGTTATACTTTCACAATTATTGCTTCTATAATTATATTCTCTGCTTTACTACGTTTACATTTTTTCTTTCTGTCTCCCCTCTGTCTTTTTTCAGGTCGTTGACTCCTTCCTTTCTTTCTTTCTCTTACACCATGGCCTTTCTCTCTTTCTCGCACTCTCCCATTTCATGTTCAGTTCCTGTGTCCTCTGTTTTCTGCGTTACCATGCACATTCCCATTTGTTGTTTCCTTTTTCCATCTGGCTTTCTCCTGTTGGTTGTCTCTTTCTTTCTTTCTTTCTTTCTTTCTTTCTTTCTTTCTTTCTCCTTACACTACGGCCTTTCTCTCTTTCTCGCGCTTTCCCATTTCATTCTATTCCTCTATGTCCCTAATTCTCTTTGTGTCCTCTACAATAATTATATTCTCTGCGTTATACATTCACAATTGTTTCTTTTTTTCCATCTGTCTTTCTCCTGTTCGCTGTCTCCATCTTTCTTTATACTTTCTCCATGCACCTCGGCATTTTTCGCGCTCTCCCATTTTATTCTATTCCTGTACGACCTTAAATCTCTTTGTGTCCTCTACAATTATATTCTCTGCTTTACTCACTATGAACATGACGGACAAAGAAAGCGGGCAAAATAACAACCC
>CM057154.1:26347126-26361486 GCA_029962745.1 Echinometra lucunter | reverse complement strand
ACCTGTATACAGTGTTTTTAATGATACCATACTATAACCTGATGTTGTCCATATGTCGTACAATTATTTTGCCAGTTTGATTTGTATATACGGATAGTGATAGGGGAACTAAATTGTAGTAGTATTATAAATGTGCACTGCTAACATAGCCATTGTGAAAGTTGTATACAGTTTTCCTGCACGTATTGACTCATTTTTCTCGCTTGATGGACAATTAAACCCGTGTTATATAGGACCTTTACTGTCTGCAAAGGCTGTGCAGATATCATATTTAAGCCTGTAAATATCTCTTTTACATACATTGCCCACATTCCGGGTGTGAATGACTAAGTACTGCTAATTTCTAGATTGTACAGATCAGATCTCTAGATTGTCAATATCACTAAGACCTGTGGACTATAGGAAATTGTCAACTGTATAGTGTCATGAAAACAACAAATGAATACATGTATAAATATTTTGGCAGTAAAACCTACAGAATGAAATTTCATTTTCTTTCTGAATAAAATCAGGCAGTGTTCGCCCAAGCGTGAATAAAAAGTTGTTTTGCTAGTGGCAATGAATAGATGAGAATACTGGGCATCTATCGACATGAAAAAATCTCTGAAATATTTTGAAATGTAATTTTGATAGATTATTCAAAAGTGTAACGCTTTTATTGATACGCTATGTATAACCGTATTGAAATTGATGCATATGCATGATATGCTCCTTTTCATCGTCTATGTACGTAATTATGAAATCATTTACAGCAGCTGGTATTATATCCACCCGGAGAGGTGAAAGAGAGAAATTAGTAATAAGCAGATCTTGTATATAGCATTGATTGATTTCTAATGAAGCTGCCATTGCTGATACTGTAGTAAGCATGAAAAGAGAGAAAGTCATTTTTTCCATCTTCTTTCTTAGACTTAATCCTGAATATCCTTAAGATGTTCTGAAAACCTAATGTTCTGAGAACCTAATTGAATATATCTCTCAAATTATACTGGATTATATAGTCGTTTTATTTTGTATCACGGGGACGCCTCTTTATTTCCCATTACACAGCTACGATATGCATGATTATGTATTTTCAAGATAAGTAGATCTGATATGAATAGGGCAAGAAGTTCAAATTGACACCATGCAAAATGGCAAAAGATTATTTTCCAGTATCTTTATAGTGATCTTTCCTTTCGAGTTTCGTTATAGTTATTGTACCTGTATACAGTGTTTTAATGATATCATACTATAGCCTGATATTGTCCCTATGTCGTATAATGATTTTGCCAGTTTGATTTGTATATACGGAATATAGGCGTGATAAGGGAACCATACTGTAGCAGTATTAGAAATGTGCATTGCTAACATGGCTTTTGTCTAAATTATATACAGTTTTCCTACACGTATTGACTTATTTTTTTCTCGCTGGATGGAAAATTAATCCCGTCTTATATAGGACCTTTACTGTCTGCAAAGGCTGTGCAGATATCATCTTAAAGCTTGTAAATATCTCTTTTACATACATTGCCCACATTCCGGGTGTGAATGACTAAGTACTGCTAATTTCTAGATTGTACAGATCAGATCTCTAGATTGTCAATATCACTAAGACCTGTGGACTATAGGAAATTGTCAACTGTATAGTGTCATGAAAACAACAAATGAATACATGTATAAATATTTTGGCAGTAAAACCTACAGAATGAAATTTCATTTTCTTTAAAGAATTGTATCATCATTGTGATAAAGAGAGTTGATATTGCCTGTTATAGGAATTGGTATGTTTGTTTCCTTAAGAATCAGATGTTTTTTTGTTCAAGATAAATGACTGTTATACACAATGTTTGTCAATATCTTGTATTACTGTATAGGCATAATACGTTCGGACCTATGCGTGTGAGTTCATTGAGCTGTATTGAATGTGTACGTGAATTGTGACTCCTGTGCTTAAATTCACTCATCATCTCATGTATGTAATCATGTATGAAATCATTAAAATTATTGATGGAATATTGACAGACAAGTCCTAGACTATCCTTACACAATCATTAATTCAAGCAAAGAGCAATTTCTTTGAATAGGATCTCATTCGGACTACTGCAGCATGCTGGTTTGATTGTTCATCTTCTTTCAATTTGGCGCAAGTCATTTTTCCCACTCTGAATAAAATCAGGCAGTGCTCGCCCAAGCATGAACAAAAATGTGGTTTGCTAGTGGCAATGGATAGATGAGAACACTGGGCATCTATCGACATGAAAAAATCTCTGAAATATTTTGAAATGTAATTTTGATAGATTATTCAAAAGTGTAACGTTTTTATTGATACGCTGTGTATAACGTATTGAAATTGATGCATATGCATGATATGCTCCTTTTCATCGTCTATGTACTTAATTATGAAATCATTTACAGCAGCTGGTATTATATCCACCCAGATAGGTGAAAGAGAGAAATTAGTAATAAGCAGATCTTGTATATAGCATTGATTGATTTCTGATAAAGCTGCCATTGCTGATACTGTAGTAAGCATGAAAAGAGAGAAAGTCATTTTTTCCATCTTCTTTCTTAGACTTAATCCTGAATATCCTTAAGATGTTCTGAAAACCTAATGTTCTGAGAACCTAATTGAATATATCTCTCAAATTATACTGGATTATATAGTCGTTTTATTTTGTATCACGGGGACGCCTCTTTATTTCCCATTACAAAGCTACGATATGCATGATTATGTATTTTCAAGATAAGTAGATCTGATATGAATAGGGCAAGAAGTTCAAAGTGACACCATGCAAAATGGCAAAAGATTATTTTCCAGTATCTTTATAGTGATCTTTCCTTTCGAGTTTCGTTATAATCATTGTACCTGTATACAGTGTTTTAATGATATCATACTATAGCCTGATATTGTCCCTATGTCGTATAATGATTTTGCCAGTTTGATTTGTATATACGGAATATAGGCATGATAAGGGAACCATACTGTAGCAGTATTAGAAATGTGCATTGCTAACATGGCTTTTGTCTAAATTATATACAGTTTTCCTACACGTATTGACTTATTTTTTTCTCGCTGGATGGAAAATTAATCCAGTCTTATATAGGACCTTTACTGTCTGCAAAGGCTGTGCAGATATCATCTTAAAGCTTGTAAATATCTCTTTTACATATATTGCCCACATTCGGGGTGTGAATGACTAAGTACTGCTGATTTCTAGATTGTATAGATCAGATCTCTAGATTGTAAATATCAGTAAGACCTGTGGACTATAGGAAATTGTCAACTGTATAGTGTCATGAAAACAACAAATGAATACATGTATAAATATTTTGGCAGTAAAACCTACAGAATGAAATTTCATTTTCTTTAAAGAATTGTATCATCATTGTGATAAAGAGAGTTGATATTGCCTGTTATAGGAATTGGTATGTTTGTTTCCTTAAGAATCAGATGTTTTTTTGTTCAAGATAAATGACTGTTATACACAATGTTTGTCAATATCTTGTATTACTGTATAGGCATAATACGTTCGGACCTATGCGTGTGAGTTCATTGAGCTGTATTGAATGTGTACGTGAATTGTGACTCCTGTGCTTAAACTCACTCATCATCTCATGTATGTAATCATGTATGAAATCATTAAAATTATTGATGGAATAGTGACAGACAGGTCCTAGACTATCCTTACACAATCATTAATTCAAGCAAAGAGCAATTTCTTTGAATGGGAGTAATCATTGGGACTACTGCAGCATGCTGGTTTGATTGTTCCTCTTCTTTCAATTTGGCGCAAGTCATTTTCCCACTCTCAATAAAATCAGGCAGTGTTCGCCCAAGCGTGAACAAAAATTTGTTTTGCTAGTGGCAATGGATAGATGAGAATACTGGGCATCTATCGACATGAAAAAATCTCTGAAATATTTTGAAATGTAATTTTGATAGACTATTCAAAAGTGTAACGCTTTTATTGATACGCTATGTATAACCGTATTGAAATTGATGCATATGCTCCTTTTCAACTTTTATGTACTTAATTATGAAATCATTTACAGGAGCGGGTATTATATCCAGCCAGAGAGGTGGAAGAGAGAAATTAATAATAAACAGATCTTGTATATAGCCTTGATTGATTTCTGATAAAGCTGCCATTGCTGATACTGTAGTAAGCATGAAAAGAGAGAAAGTCATTTTTTTCCATCTTCTTTCTTAGACTTAATCATGAATATCCTAAAAATGTTCTGAAAATCTAGTGTTCTGAGAACCTAATTGAATATATCTCTCAAATTATACTGGATTATGGTCGTTTTATTTGGTATCAAGGGGACGCCTCTTTATTTCCCATTACAAAACTGTGATATGCATGATTATGTATTTTCAAGATAAATAGATCTGATATGAATAGGGTAAGAAGTCCAAAGTGACACCATGCAAATTGGCAAAAGATTATTTTCTAGTATCTTTATAGTGATCTTTCCTTTCGAGTTTCATTATAGTTATTGTACCTGTATACAGTGTTTTAATGATATCGTACTATAGCCTGATATTGTCCCTATGTCGTATAATGATTTTGCCAATTTGATTTGTATATACGGAATATAGGCATGATAAGGGAACCAAATTGTAGTTGTATTAGAAATGTGCATTGCTAACATGGCTTTTGTCTAAGTTGTATACAGTTTTCCTGCACGTATTGACTCATTTTTTTCTCGCTTGATGGAAAATTAAACCCGTGTTATATAGGACCTTTACTGTCTGCAAAGGCTGTGCAGATATCGTCTTTAAGCCTGTAAATATCTATTTTACATATATTGCCCACATTCGGGGTGTGAATGACTAAGTACTGCTGATTTCTAGATAGTACAGATCAGATTTCTAGATTGTAAATATCAGTAAGACCTGTGGATTATAGGAAATTGTCAACTGTATAATTGTCATGAAAACAACAAATGAATACATGTATATTTTGGCAGTAAAACCTACAGAATGAAATTTCATTTGCTTTAAAGAATTGTATCATCATTGTGATAAAGAGAGTTGATATTGCCTGCTATATAGGAATTGGTATGTTTGTTCCGTTCAGAATCAGATGTTTTTTGTTCAAGGTAAATGACTGTATATAGTAGTACACAATGTTTGTCAATATCATATTTGTGTACAGGCATAATGCGTTATCGTATGAGTAGATTGAGCTGTTTTATATTGAATCGCTAGTCAGCTCCAGGACTTACAACATTGGCGTAATCTGTCCTGTCGAATGGATATTGCTTGCTCTCAATCTTTTTGCGAGATTAATGAACAAGAACATAACTTTGTATACATGTTAATGATAAGTTTATTTGTGGAGATATCGGAAACTACGTGAAGCAGCCGTTACCCGGATATTATTGGTGGCAATTTTATAAATGATCATAATGTGCTATTATTTTGTATAATTACACGCAAGTATTCAGACATGACATTTTAGAAGTGGTTTCTTATTATCCTCATCGAGGTAAAAAAAAAAAAAAGGTTTGAGTAGAGGAAATGTAATAATCCTTCACCAGCACACTTCATGATGTATTAAAATAATTGCTTTTGTTTGTATGCAGTGATAATAACACAGTAAACAAAACTATCAAAGATCGACTGCTAATTCATGTGTATGTATCATTGGGAAGCTCACTTTGAAGCTGCCAGCAAGCACTGAATTTGTAAAAATGAAATAGGCTACTGATATTTTCCTGAATGTGAAAGAAGGTAGAACAAGACACGATGTCCAAAATGAATCGGACTGAACTGAAAAGTGAATAAAATAATCTACTTCCATGTATATTTCAAATTGAAACTCTAGTGCCTTCCTTATTTTGTGTTTACTGCACAATAGGAAAAGAACAACATGAAGACAGGAAATGAACAAATTGACCCTTGCGGAAACATTAATATTAGAGCATAAGAGTGAGAGAGAGAGAGAGAGAGAAAAGCCGATGTGTAAGTATACAGAGAAAGAAAAGAGCAGGGAGAGAGACAGTGAGATGGAGAAAAGGGGAATAAAGGAATTAAGGGGAAAATGAATGCGAAGTAACTAGCAAGCAATTTACATGACAAAGTTGAAGATATTGCACAGGGGTCACTGGCGGGAAAGGAATAAAATGGGAGAGCGCGAGAAAAAGAGAAAGGCCGTGGTGTAAGAGAAAGAAAGGAAGGAGACAACGAACTGAACAAAGACAGATGGGAGACAGAAAGAACAAATGTGAATGTAGTAACGTAGAGAATATAATAATTGTAGAGGACACAAAGAGAATTAAGGTCGTACATGAATAGAATAAAATGGGAGAGCGCGAAAAACGCCGAGGTGCATGGAGAAAGTATAAAGAAAGATGGAGACAGCGAACAGGAGAAAAGACATATAGAAGAAAGAAACAATAATTGTGAATGTATAACGCAGAGAATATAATTATTGTAGAGGACACAAAGAGAATTAGGGACGTAGAGGAATAGAACGAAATGGGAAAGCGCGAGGCCGTGATGTAAGGAGAAAGAAAGAAAGAAAGAAAGAGACAACCAACAGGAGAAAGCCTGATGGAAGAAGGAAACAACAAATGGGAATGTGCATGGTAACGCAGAAAATAGAGGACACAGGAATAGAACATGAAATGGGAGGTGCGAGAAAGAGAGAAAGGCCGTGTTGTATGGAGAAAGAAAGGAGACAACGAGATGGAGAAAGGCAGATGGGAGAAAGAAAGAACAAATGGGAATGTGGTAAAGCAGAGAAAAGAGCACACAAAGAGAAGGACATACGGGGGGGGGGGTTGTTTTACAAAGACTAAGATTGATTTAAATCATTCTTAACTACGGCAGGCCTTTCATACCACTTTTTGCTTTCACCATCGGTCTCTTAAGGGATGCGCAAATCGTGGTCATAAAGTTGAAGAATTTACATTTTTTGTTTTCTTTATCAGTGAACTATAAAAAAAAATCATCAATTATTCAGATATGTGACCATGATTTGCAAATCCTTTGAGAGATCCATGGTGAAAGAAAACAGTAGCACTGAACGGCCAGCCATATAAGTGCGATTTTAGTCAATCTTAATCTTTGTGAAACACCCCCAGGATCGGAGTCAATCATGGAAAGAATAGAAACGGGAGAGCGCGAGAAAGAGAGAAATGCCTAGGTGTAAAGGAAAACGGCAGATGGGAGAAGCAAAGAACAAATAGAATGTGGTAAATCTAACAAAATATGTGAATGTGGTAAATCAGAGAATGGAAAACATAAAGAGAAGGGCAAACAGGAGTCATTCGAGGAAAGAAAAGGAATGGGAGAGTGCGAGAAAGAGAGAAATGCTGAGGTGTAAGGAGAAATAAAGGAGACAGCAAGCTAGAGAAAAAAACAGACGGGAGAAAGAAAGAAAGAACAGATGTGAATATGGTAAAGCAGAGAATGAAAAACAAGAGAAGGAATAAATACAGGTGTCAATCGTGGAAAGAAAAGAAATGGGAGAGTGCGAGAATGAGAAAAGTCTTGGTGTACATGTATTCGGGATCTAAATTTCCGGACATTCTTAATATATTGATATATGTTTTCCTTTTTATTCTGTGTACTGTAATTTTGGCCCAGTATAAATAAAGTGTAATACTTCTTACCCCTTTTCATTATTGACTGTTTTACTTTGCGTAAGAGGAGGAGGAGGAGGATCATCCATTTTGGGTGTGGTATTTAATACCACACCCAAAATGGATGATCCTATATACAAACCTAAGAAATAAGAGAATATGTATCATAAGAAGAAAAAAAAATCAGTGGCGTAAGTCGGAGGACATGGACCCCCCCCCCCCCCTTCCTCGGCTGGCAAAAAAAAATAACAGAGAAAGAGAAAAGAAAGGAGAAGAAAAGTTAAAAGAAAAGGGTGAAACCAAGGAAAAGGAAAATGGGAAATTGGGAAGCGCTCGCGAGCGAAGCGAGCAAGTATTTAAGTAACTTAACCAGTGCCGATGATTTTACTAATCTTATGAAAGGAATCATTTTTCATCTTGTTTCTCAATCTGATGTCATGGGCTACCATTCTTCCACTCATAGAATGTTAGTAATATAACCACACCTGGATTTCACTACAAGAAATCGAGCGGCAAGTTTACCTAAAAACAGATACACTTTCAGTAGATAACGGCCTAGATAAAAACAAATATTCCCATTTTTTCGTTTGCTAGCTCGCTACTTGATCTGGCTCGTAAAAGCTAGGAAACATGATGATTTCGGGCACGGCAATCAGCTTATTTCAGAAGTCATTAGAAAAGTGTCATAATATTTGTGCACCTCTAGGTGGGTCACAAATTTCCAAAAACATAAATGCATTTTGCTGACGAATCCATACATATTTTTTTCGGGGGGAGGAGTATGGGGGTCGCTGACTTTGCTCGCTCGTAAGAACAGAGTGATTTTTTGACGGTGAGCGAGGTACCTAAATGTACATGTATATAACAATAGCATAGTCATATATAGCACACATGTGATCGAATAGATTATTTAGATATCTTATAAGGCGAGTGTATTTCGATGACTAACTAACACTCTACAATGAAAAGAGTATATTTTTCCTCGCTTGCTTTGCTCGCTCGAAATTTTTAGAAACACGGTGGTTTCGAAAGCAAATAACAGACCAGGGACGTGCCAAACAGAGTCATTGGCAACGAGGTGACCAGATCATATAGGCCTATAGTGATCCGATAGTGTATTTTGATTAAAAAAAAAAGAAAATAATAAAAATAACACCATCTTTCATTGCAAATAAAGTTGTAATTGTTTAATCGTTCGCTTCGCTCGCTCGAAAAATTTCAAAACAGGGTGGTATCTAGCAAGATGTGTTAGTTTCTCCAAATTTGAAAACGCTTCATGTCCCTAATTACACCTTTCGAGATTACTGTTGTTATTGTTAACATGATAGAAATAACTTTATACGGTACGCCACTGATAATATAGACAAATAGAATGATTATCATACAAAGTTAAACACTTCTTTCAAGTCGTTCATATAACATGAAGTGGGTATTTGGGGCTCCGCTTGTTTCTCTTGCTCGCAAAATTAAAAAACAGGGTGGTTCCTAGTTTAGAAAGAAGCGTTATTGTCCCCCCCCCAAAAAAAAAAAAAATAAATAAATAAATAAATAAAATGGAATTAGATTTTTAAAAAAAACACTTCGCAGTCCCTAATTTACATTCCATTAAAGTATCTTAAACACAACTATAACAGAGATCTACAGCTGCGATACATGCTTGAAAACAATTTCTTGTGTGGTGTGTTGGAGGGGTATTAGACTTTTTCAATACAACGTAACTTTCAGCAAATTTGGGTGTTACACCCCCCCCCCCCTTCAAAATGTTATAGCGACGCCCCTCTCTCTATGCTCCAGTTCGTGCATTCAGTCAGTCCTTCACATATTTCGTTTCGTACGTGACCGTATGGTGGACACATCCTACACAGTATATGACAAATGAATCCCCATTTTATTTTAGCTTGCCATAAGCACATGCGTGCGAGACACGCCCACTTCTTTCACTGCTACACCCACGTCAAATACTCAAAAAGTTCAGTTTAAAGTTTTGTATCGAAACTTAAACCAACATGAACATAAATTAGTCCCAAAATGAATGTGAAATTTGTTGAAACCAAACTTGGGATCGACCTCGGTACAACATCCGTTAAATTATCGCTGATAAACTGCGATAACCGCGAGGTCTTGTACACCGTCGGTCACTCCACGGCTGCCGAGGCTGCCGGCGTGGGGTACCCGCAGTTTTGCGATGAGCAAGACGTGACCAAGATCTTTAAAGCTATTCTTTTGTGCCTTCAGCAGTTAGCCCAGTTTTATTCTACATACAAACATGCGTGTAAGTTAAAAACAATAGGTGTGACTGGACAGATGCATGGCATTGTCTTTTGGAAATCTAGCTTGAAAATCGATGAAATCATGAAGGAAATGGAAGATGAACTTGGAACAAGCAGGGACAAATTTAGCCATTTGTTTACATGGCAAGATGGAAGATGTAGTCCTGAATTTCTGGCTAAACTTCCATCTCCAGACTCACATCTCAGGTTAGCGACAGGACACGGATGTGCTACAGCATTCTGGCTTCAGGAACACAGCCCAGAATATTTACAGAGATTTGATCGAGCTGGAACAATTATGGATTTGTTTGTGACAGTGTTGTGTGGGCGAGGCAGTCCTGTTATGTCAACACAGAATGCAGCCAGCTGGGGGTATTTCAACTGCAACACAATTGCCTGGAATTATCAAATGTAAATTTAAGTTCTGAATTAAAATACATTACTTCAACCATGCCTTCATCCACTTACTCTTTGCTAGCTTATCTAAGCAAACCTTAGTTTCAGAGCTCACAGATGTGTAGGCCTATAAGATAACATATTTGTGAGCTAGCTAAGTGCTATCTACTGGTAAGTGAAAGAGGGTTATTTGTCCTGGAAAAGCATTAAAGAGTGTATTTGTAATTGTTTTATATTTTCGTATTTATTGTAATCCTGAAAATGTTTGTTTTCCATGCAATGCAAATCTTTGGGACTCGACTGATCTAAATTCACAGAAATGTATCTACATACTAGTTTTTACATGTTTAGTAAAATTGCCTTCAAAATACATCACATATAAAAAAATACTTTCCAGGAATTTCTGTTTAGTTGTTACAGGGATATTGCATAATTAGTCTGTAGCTGGTTCCCCAACTTTTATTCAGTCAGGATAAGAACATGTGAAAAAGCAGAAAATAAAGTAAAAGGGGAAAAGGCATATAAAGTATTTGACAGTGATGTAGATGTAGAGAATAGGCCTATCATTAATAAATGTTCATTATTCCAGTAATTAAACATATATACGTGTATCTTAGCTACATGTAGTACTTGGATTTTATAATTTAATAATTAAGACCTCTACAATGTATATTGAACAAACTGAGCACACTTACATGCTGAGAATACTAAGATTTGTGGTATATTTCAACTTTTTCATGCATTTTGTGTGTGTTTAATTCTAAATTAGTAGAAGTATTGAAAATGATCTCAAAATAATTTGGCATACGAAGAATTGCCTACTTTTTATGTCTTATCCTCTGCTATTTCATTTTTTTTTTTTTTTTGCGTGTATCTTTTGCACTGATTTGGTTTCGAGCATTTAATTTCATGTGGCTTTGGCTTCTGATAAATTTTATATTTTTTCATCTTTAAACAGACTGTCCAAAGCTGGGTTTCCAGCTCATCTTCTACCAGAAGTCAAAGATCCTGGAACAATTGTAGGCCAGACCAGGGAGTCCAGTTGGTGTGATGGCATTATCCCAGAAGGTGTGGATGTTGGTGTTGGAATGGGGGACCTACCCTGTACCATGCTACCAGTTCTACAGGCATCAAGTGATGGAGGTATTGATACATTGTAAAGTGTTCCCATAGCCCGGATAGAAGCTTGTGTACAGCTAGTACATATGAAATAACCCTACAAAAGCTTTACCCAGCATTCTGGGGGTTAATTGATGAGGACTGTAAAGGAAAGAAAGGAGAAGCTAAGACCATAATGTCACCCTTCTCTGACAAACTTCAGGTGCAATCACACATCGCCAATTTAGATGGCGGATCACAGCAGTTCTCAGACCACCATGGACCGTGTCAAAGCGATGAATAGTTTTCGACATCAGGGTTGATGGCGGATGAGTGACGGATGATTAGGGTTTTGTGTACGGTGTTAGCACAGTCCTTGGTGTCATGTGACTAAAGGTGCAATCACACATCGCCGATTGAGAAAACAGTTCACAGCGGTTAGGCAATATGCTGTGAACTGTGTTCTCAATCGGCGATGTGTGATTGCACCTTTAGTCACATGACACCAATTCTCAAATCATTTGATTCGTTCCCTTAAAAGAATGCACTGATTATGGAATATAAGCAACCCCCCCCCCCCCCCCCAAAAAAAAAAAAAATGGAAGAAAGCAAGGAAAAATAGAGAAAAGAAGGAAGGAGGAGGAAATCTCATTCATTCTGTTATACTGGATGTGATGTCCCCTATACTAAAGAATAGATGGCATTTTTATAAGCTGGACTTGTTTAATGCATGTAACCATGCTTCCTGCCTCAAGTTCTCTTAATATTCTGTTCCATTAAAACCAGGCCAAATTACTTTTGATACCTTGCATTCAAGTGGATTGTTTAGATTGATCACATTCAGTAAAAAGCACAACTTGTATGACACCATTACAACTTGTGCAAAGCAGCAAGAGAACAAGCTTTTTTTTTTCCATTTATTTATATTTTGTACATTCAGCGTATTTGTTTCATGTTTACAAAGCTATTTCATATAATTTTCAGAACAAGAACATTTATCAGATGTCATATCTGTTTATTAGTTTGGCACATTCACAGTGATATTTGTTTGACTGTGTGAAATTCCTTTTTTTCATCATGACCATGACCAAAACTGCATTGCATTCTGTGCAGTATCAATTGTAAGCACTACAATAAATAATTCGATATTCTTCTTGTTATGTTCATTGTGAATGGTTAGTAATGCAGTGTTGGCCATTGAAATTTTAAGCTCTGATTAAGTTTTTCAGTAGTCCATTGCTTTATGGAGTGCCATATGTCTTCATTTTCGTATAAATCTCCATGATTCTGGAGTTGTTCAAGTTAGTATTTGTAGACAAAACATTTTTCATTTGTTATGTGTATCTGTAACTTTTCCTCTCTGCACTTGCTACCCTTTCTCTCTACCTCTCTCTCTCTCTCTCTTATTTTTTTTTAAGTCTCTGTCTCTGTCCCCATGCCTTTCTCTCCTTTTATCCTCCTCTTTCCTCCTCTTTCTCTCTCAGTTTCGTTGTTTTGCACTCGTTCTGTGTTATAGAGAGTCTCTTTCATAGTTTGATTATTCATAGCAAAATGCAACCCTATAAGCCTACATGGGTATAGCCATTGATACATCCTTATGAATTCGTTTATATTTTATATTGGCTGAAATGGACAATATTTCCACCTCGCTTAAAATTACGATAATATTCAGTCGTTGAATTAACTTTATAGCAAAGTTGTTCATAGCTGCTCTGAGGTTTTGGAATGAAATTTTGAGCGAAAGAACGTACATTAGGTCCTGTGTTGATAATGCATATGTTGAGGTACATCTGGAGGATTTTACAGCAGTAAACAATTTCTTCGTAATTTGACGATATTTCTGTTTCAATATTTTGTTCTCAACAATATCATTTTTTAAATAATTGTGACTCCAGGAATTTATTTGTTATGATACTCATAGAGTACTGTACATGCACACTGTCTTCATGCGGGAATGCGATTCATATGGAGCAATATCAAGCTTGGTCAGATGTGGAGCTGGCATCCATTCACACAATTCTTAAACGAACATCACTAATGCTTATTGGTAATTAAAAGGGTATCATACGTCAAATATGAGTGTTAAGAATGTCATACTGAGCTCTGGAAATATTAAGACAATGTAATTATGTCTTATGCAGGCTGGATGAGTGTTATACCAACCAGGGTCTAGACCATTGATTGCTGAGGTGAACAGTGAAGGCAAGCTGATTGTCACTGTAGAGCATGGCTCGGTAAGAGGCACTAAATTACATGTCAATCCTCTCACAGATTTCTTTCTGTTCTCCTCTTGCTATAACCACCCCTCCCCCCATTACATTATTGTTCCCGAATAATTACATTACAGTTAATTTATATTGCTTTCATATTCTTGCCTGATTTGAAATATGTTTTCAACATTTATTGTTAGAGTTAAACATTTCATGAGGCAGATCGCCAGGTATTTTGTAATGATTTTCTGAAGCTGCCATGGAATATACATGTAGATGAAAAAAAGGCATCTTTTTTTTAATAACAAGAACATTTTCAGTGAATCGTTATACCCTTGATAGCAAAAGTTTGTATTACATTTTGGATCTAAGACGAAAAGAACAGCTTATGAATAATGTTCTTTTTTCCTTAGTCATTAAAGAAATTTGTCGCTTCATTTAGCTTCTCTCACAGTAAAAAAGAACTTAATAATAATGATAAATAAATGTGTAAACATAAAGACCTTATAATCGCTGCGACCAAATTAGATTGTAAAAATTATATTACTCTTGATAATCAAATGGCGATGAGTTTGGTGTACAAATAGCCACTGCCCCCCCCCCTTTTTGATCGACGAACAAAAAAAAAAAACAACAACGAAAAACAAAGAAAAAAAAACTTTCAAGTCCACTTCACATAACTTACCCTACCCCTACCCTGCAAAATGAAAGTAAAACATAAATATACCACTTCTCATAAGTTACCCCTTTACTGAATTTTAGTGTGCAGAAAATGCCATTTTCATACACGAATTTTCAAAAATTTCCCTAC
>CM057154.1:26327833-26346626 GCA_029962745.1 Echinometra lucunter | reverse complement strand
TTATAATCAGTTTCAGTACGGTGTAGGCCTACTATCATGACTTTGTGTTACAACTATGTATTTCTGACATGTCTGAAGGCTGTATGATTTTGTTCTAAATTGTATTCCGATATGTTATGTTCATCAGCTAAAAGATGAAGTTGAATGATTTTTGTCTTTTTTACTGAATGAATTCAATTAAGAATGCTACAAAACAACAACAACAACAAAAATCTTAATACTTGTGCAATTGTAGTTTAAATACACACGGAAATACAGTATGGACCCCAACGAAAAGAGCTTTAGCTGAAACGAAAATGAATGGAAGAATAACTTAATTCTAGAACACCTTCTGACCACTGGCATGCTTTTTGTGCTGGAGTTTAATAAACTTACTAGAAAATAGGTACAGTGAGATGAGCAGTCCCAGGAATGCAACATTCGGTGTTCTAGAAGTAAGAGACATGTTCCTAATTAATAAGCGTCGCGTGCTTCATCAATAAAACAGTCCTCGAGATTGTTCTAGTCCATGTACACAATCCACCAGTGTTTGTTAGAATATGATTTGAAAATTCGATGTACTCATCACACATGAATAGATAAAAATCTCTTTGACGGTTGGTTGACTCAGTCGAGTCTTTAGATGCCGCTCTTCAATTCTGTCCCGTCAAAAGAGTTGAATGTGAGGCATGAGAATCGGCTTATCAACGAGTTCAATGCTCCGTACATTATATGGTTAAAAGCGGAAAAAAATTGATTGACAAAATTGATTTGCCTCTTTTTTTCTGAGAAAGCAATACAATTCTCAAAATTTAATAACTTATTGAAATTATCATTTTTTTACATTCAAACTGCACCCAAAGAAAACTACATTATTCAAAATTGTTCTGTGTGAATTTAACTTGGATTGAATGAAACAAATGAGATTCATTATGGTTGGTAAGTGAGAACATGGATATTTCTCTATCAACGAGAGCACTTTGGGGTAGTAAAGTCTAATAGTTGAAGGGCACTTTGGTGTTTTTTTTTTCCAGGAAGTGTTAGACCCCCTTCCTGAAGGAAATATTGGTCAGTTTTTATATTTTTGGAATGTATAGCCATAGCTCTTCCTTCTGACCAAATCTGGTACACGGGCCTTATATGGAAAATTTTCCCCATTTGTTTAGGGGCCGTCTGAAAACCCCTCCCGAATGAAAATTTTGAAAGAGGGTGAAGAGAATATAAAGAAATACTTCATGTCTAACTTTCAGTTTAAACCATGTAACGTATTGTACGGTACTGAATTTAGTTCAAGGCAGGAAAGAGATGTCGATATAATTTTGAACTATACACTTTTTGCCATTTACAAAAATTTTTTGAAAAGGAAGTAAAAAAGAAAAGAACTAAACAGAGACTTGGTCATATATCTTTTACCTGATGAATTACAAATAGAAAAAAAAATGTATCACGTAGAAACCCATGTATTACTCTCCAGAAATGGAGGCAAATGCTAAGAATGTGAAATGTACATGTCATCATGAGGAAATAAAGAAGACCAGAAATTGTCATTAAAAAAAATCCACTTTTAGTAAAGTGAACTCCTCCTTATGATAGCATGATGGGTACCCCTTTACAAGCTGTAGGTGCCCTATTTCACTTCTCATGAGTGTCCCATTTGATTATGATAGTGTCCCTTTCACTTCAGAAGTGGCCTTTCAAATTTGATACACGCCCCCTTTTTTCATCTGATTTTCTCCTTTTCTTTCTTGAGCCATTTCCCCATTCTTTTTATACCTCTTTTACCACTGGTAATTACCCTAAAGTGGAGGCGTTGTGGTGAAATTGTTTGAAAGTTAGAGATTTAGAGCGCGCGCTCTAAATCAAAGGCTCGTACACCCTTTTTAAGTGCCCATTTTCGCTGGTGCCCCGTCCCCCAATTTAAAAGATGCCCCCGCCATCCTTGTTAAGGCGACTATTCGCTTTGATCTATCCAGTTATATTATGCAGTTATCGAAAGGGGTCTTTGAAAGCGGTCAGATATTTAAACACCTTTTGTGTTTTTTTTTTTAGACAACACATGTACACGCAGGTATCAATATGCATATAGCACATCACTTTATTTGATAGATGCCAAAACAGCAATGAAGATAAAATGCCTTGCTCAAAGGCATAAGTGCGGTGCCGGGGATCGAACCCCGGACCTTCGCATCTCCAGTCAAGCGCCTTAAACCACTCGACTACGGTACCCTTAGTCTTCATTATCATCATGATTTTTTCTCTCTGGCACTCACCCATCGCATTTCTTTCCTCGTTTGACTAATAAGTGTCCTTCTCTCTGTCTTGTATTCTTTGCTTTACAACAATCACATTTTCTTTCTTCATAGTCATCTATCTTTCTCCAGCTCGCTGTCTCTCTCTCTCTCCCATTGATTCTCCGTATACTTTCGCCCCGGCATCTCTCTTCCTCTCTCTCCCCTTTCTCTCTCTCTCTCTCTCTTTCTCTCTCTCTCTCTCTCTCCCATTGATTCTCCTTATACTCTCTCCCTCTCCCTCCCCCTTTCTCTCTCTCTCTCTCTCTCTCTCTCTCTCTCTCTCTCACAGACACACACACTAACATATTATTTTTTCCCTCCATTGGTCTCCTCTCGCTATATCTTCTTTTTGCTTTATCTTCTTGTATTCTGCCTTAATTCATATTTTCTTTCTTTATTTTATCTTTCGCTATACTGAAGCTGCAATGCTGTCTCCCTCTCCCATCCTTTCACCATATACTATGTACGTGATGTATACATACATACTTTATGACCTTTCTTTCTGGTGCTGCACTCTCCGACCTCATTTCTTTACCACGATTGACTCCCTTAATTAATAAATGAATATCGTGTTTATCATGTATATACATCTTATTAACAAATGAGGAGAGTATTCTCCACCTACCTATCATAAAAGATGAAGTATAAGGGAGTGTTGCAATATATTAGTCTCAGAAGTTTAAAAATATATCACTGGACGAAAATATTATTTAAAAATTATGTTTCCACTTGTCCACTTTGTTGAAATTGTATAGTGCAGAACAACCCTTTCTTATCAGTGGACTACGGGATATGCACAAATGTAGAGTTTGCTTTATCTCTGAACCATGAAATAATGTCAAGTATGAAAAGTGAAGAGCATTCACTGAATACATATACATACAACATCATACAATGTAAGTGATATCAGTGGATCCTTACGGGAAATGTCATTTTTGATATGACCTTGACTGTCATACGACAATGAAATACATATATACACTCGGCATTATCAAGCCCATAACCTACGAGTACACAGAAACTGGTAATGAATCACTGGAAATACTGTATTCAGCCAAATTTCATATCGCATAGATTATTTCCAACATCTATCTGATATACGTCGTGGTCCGAATTCAAGAAAGGGGCTTATTTCAAACCATGGTTTTAAACCTCCATATTAGCGTGTACGCACGCACATGTCATCCTTTCCAATACACTAAACACTTACTTATACATATTTTAGTCTACAGAGAATGTTTAAACCAGGAGCAGACATAGCTTAAAACGAACTTCTTTTATTGTGAATTCAGGCTAATAATTACATCTGAACAAAAGACGAAACAATTACGGCTCCGAGTTATCTGACATGATATTCGACTTTTTTCGATTATAATGCTTATTATGGACATTTTGACACTTCTCAAAAGCAAGCGTAATTCAGTCAATGTGGGCAGTACAGATTGAGAAGTATATATATCTTCATCTTAAATACACTCTCATATTCAATGAGATTATACTGCCATAGACTTCTTTCCACTTTATTGAAAGAGAGTGGAGATGTTTACAGGGTATTATATTTTCTTTTGTTCCTCCCCTCCTCTCTTTTTTCCGAAACATATTGCACTAAATATGGCTTTCTGTCTTTTGATTCCTTCATTTGACTTGAGTTTTGGATGTACTCTATTCTTGTTTTCTCTTTCTCTGTTTACTAAGGTTCAATAATGTTATTGATGTGCTCGCAATCAGCACAAAGATATTTTGTGCTCTTTGCGAGCAAAGGAGCTGCAAAGAACAAGATTATTCCCCTGAATACAAACTGAAACTGCGTTACATCAACAGATTTTTTTTTTAATCTAAAAAAAAAAAATAATAATAATACAACGCATATTCGATTGATATATTCATACCCAACTCCTTCTATTAATGTATATCATTAAGTGGAATGAGTTGTGTATACTTCTAATTACCCATATAACGATATTTTAGAGCTAAGATGAAGATGGTTACCGGTGAAGAAGGTCATAGACGTTTGCATGCTACCAAGTGATTTGCTGCATGAAGGTCATCTGCCCATTGCGTTCTGATAGGCCTGCTGGTATTTGTTGCTTGACGTCCTTAGCTCAGGTCTGGAGCATTATCGCCACGCTAACTACAATTTATGAACACATGAACAGGAAAAAGACAATTGTGGATAAAAATCAATACACAAAATATGTAACTTAGAACAAACACCAATGCATGAACAGAATTAATGTATATTTATTTACATTTGAATTTTACAACAGCCATTCATGACTGCACCTTCAGTAACCATGGTAACAGAAGTTTTAAAATTAGTGTCATTTCGTGGTGTAAAGGAACGTTTTTTGCGTTGTGTGTGTTTTTTTTTTCGTTCTTCTAATTAAAAATGTTAAGAATGAATTGGTTAAAGTTTTGTTCATAATCAGTCTTTTAAAAAAAGGTGAGAAGTGATATGATTGATGACAATCCTCTCTATGTGGATTTAATCAGAAAAGCTGAAGTTTGACTGGAATTTGAAGACCTAATGATTATAAATGATTTGCAACCCATATGATACCATTAACATAACTTTACAAAAGATATTGCAAACATACATCTAAAACAGTAAGTATATGATGTGATAAAGTAGCAGGCAGCGAAAGAGGACTAATAATAATATCCTCTTATACATCTTGCAAAACTCCGAGTGCTTTACAGAAATATTATTAAGCCGGTCGCCCGATTCAGGCTTGTTCACACACAATGTATCACCTTCTCCACTTCACAGGGAGCATTCCTAGGAAGGCGTCTTTTGCAAACGCTCACTATGCTATATAAACAAACTATGATGGCATTCACATCCTACAGAATACACACTAATCACCTGCGTGGAGAATGGCAAATGTAGATCCATATCTTGCTCCGGCAGGACTCGAACTCGGACCACAGTAATTCGGTGACGTATCCGCTAGATGACCGTGACGAAACCCAGGTAACAGTTGACATGTCATGCATCCTACTGACATCATAGCTTTATGTAATAGTAGGCCTACTCATCGTTATAGGCAGCTTGATTTTTTTTAAATTATAACATTTTTCTTGTCTGAAAACCTTTTACAAAGTGGTGTGATTAGTATTATTGTTTTAGACAAGGCACTCATCCTTCCGAACATGTACCATTTAATCACAGCAGTCTATTAGTTCTTTTCTTTTCTTTGCTGCTGCCAGCTCTGTCGATCCTCGAAACGCAGGGACGTTAAACTAGTCCTCTGATGATGATAAGCAGACAAACGCGTGCAGCAATTCCCTATAGAGATCACTGGCGTAAATTTAGAGAAATGGGGGCAGGGGCGGCGGAGCGTCATTCAAAGTGGGGGGGGGGGCACCAGCGAAAAGGGGCACTTTGGGGAAGAAGGGGCACTTACAAAAGGTGAACACAAGAAGGAAAATATACCCCCTACATTCTTTTTAACACACTTTCAAGGGGCATTTTGACATACTTATTTCAAATTCATTGTATGGGTGTTCCATGATAATAATTGTTTTTTTTCCATTTACGCTGTATATAGTGTTCCTTATGGTTACGAAGCTCTTAATGTTTTCAATGCATTTGTGAGGTCTCATAGGGGCCGATCATATTTTATTACAGAAAACATAAAAAAATGAATGGGGCTTTAAGCACAATACCATCAGGAATATAGGAGAAAAGATACGAATTATGGTTACAACACACTACCTGAAGTGCCTTGCGTGAGATATAAGTAAGTGCGAGCTAGCGTAGCGAACGAGCTTTGAAAAAAAATACCCTCACTGCTTCAATTTGAGGGCACCGTTCCTTCCAATGAAATTTGAGGGAGGCGCTGTGCCCTTTCTGTCCCCTGCTCCTCTGCCTCGCTCTGTAAAGTCTCTCTGATTCTTTGGAGCTATTCGTAAATAGCTCTTTCGAGGACTTTAGGGAACTTACCGGAGGTGAAAGGAAAATTTTAAACGAGAGGAAATGGCTCAAGAGAGAAAGGGGGCCTTTATCAGATTCGAAGGGGGCACTTATCAAAAGGAGAATTGTACTGTTTTAACCGAAAAAGGGACTGAAAACGGGAACTTATCATAATCAAACCGGACACTCATCAGAAATGAAAAGAGGCAGTTTTAAGATTCGAAGGGGCACTAAATCATGAGGAGAGATCATGGCATTTACTAGAAAGGGAAAGGGGCACTTATCAGAAATCAGATTGGAATATATCAATTTTTTAAAAGGGGCCTTGCTCGAATGGAAAAGGGACACTATCGGAAAGCAAAAGGGTGCTAACTGCAATTATCTTACATTAAAAGATGGAAAATTGGACATACTAGAAAAGAAAAGGGGGGCACTTATCAGAAGTAAATGAGGGCATGTATCAGATTTAAAATGGGGCACTTATCAGAGGTGAAAAGGGGCACTCTGCAGAAGAGGAATAGTACTATAAAAAAGGAAAAGAGGTAGTCAAAAGGGGCAATAATCACATTTGAAAAGAGATTATCCATTTGAAGTGTAAAAGATGCACTTGCAGAAGGGAACAGAGCGCTAATCAGGCATAAAGAGAGCGGTTTTAAGAAGGGTTACCGTAACTTATCTGAAACGAAAAGGGGCACTTATAACAAGGCAAAAGGGCACTTATTAACAAAGAAAATGGGCCCTTCTAAGATGAAAAGGGGCATTTTTGGGGTGCTTGGAAAAGTGGGGGGGGGGGGGGGGAGGCACTGTGCCCCCATGGCCCCCATGGAAGCGCCGCCTCTGAATGGGGGTATAATCTACCCTGGCCTACTCTTCAGAGAAGGGGGGGGGGGGAAGGTGGCGTGTAAAACATAGCCCCCACTTTGGAAAGAAGAAATAATATCTGAGTCAATCAGTTATCAAAATTTGTGATGCATTGTTGATACTTAAACGACAGTTGTAGTAGTTAAATTTCAATCGAAAACAGGCTACTAATGAAAACCAGAGGATTAGAAGGTCCCAATGATAATTCTGAATATAAAACTAGAAAGATTGGTTAAATGTATACCAAATAAACCTTTGACAGCTTACAGAGTGTCACTTTAAACCTGTCCTACATTCACGTCTGTTGATCTTAAAAGTACAAGTAGGCCGACATAACAATGAATATTGCTATAACTGACCATTCCAAAGATCTACAGAGCTATAGCAGGTTTAGCAACAGAACAGAACAGAACAGAACAGAACAAAACAAAACAGAACAAAACAAAACAAAACAAAAATTAAAAAAAAAGACAAAACTATCAAGGCGAGGGAGCGGGGTGGGGGTGAGAGAGGGCATTCCCCTCCCACGGTACGGAGATTTGTGAAAATTCGTGCATGAAAATGGCATTTTCTGCACAGTCACTCAAATTCAATTTTAGGGGTAACTTCTATGAGATGTGGCATATAGGGGGGGGGGGGGGGTCAACAAGGCGAGGGAGCGAAGCGACTGAACGGAGGAGGGTGTGGGAGGGGGTATCCTCCCTCCTACGATAGGAAGATTTTTGAAAATTCGTGTATGAAAATTACATTTTCTGCATTATTAAGGGTAACTTTTATTAGAAGTGGCATATTTACATTTTACTTTCATTTCGTTGGGTAGGGGTAAGATAAGTTATGTGAAGTGGACTTGAAAGTGTTTTTTTTTTCTTTGTTTTTCGTTGTTTTTTTTTTGTTCGCCGATCAACGGGGGGGGGGGGGGGGCAGTGGCTATTTCTACACCTGACTTATCGCTATTTGATTATTATGAGTAATATGAGTTTTACAATCTAATTTGGTCGTGGTGATTATAACGTCTTTATTTTTACGCATTTATTTATCATTATTATAAGTTCTTTTTTACTGTAAGAGAAACTAAATGAAGCAACACATAAATTTATTTAATGACTGAAGATAAAAGAACATTAATTCATAAGCTTTTCGTCTCACAGCCAAAGTGTAATGCAAATTTTTGCTGTCAAGTGTATAACGATTCACTGAAAATGTTCTTGTTATTTAAAAAAAAAAAGATGTCATTTTCCATACACATGTATATTCCATGGCAGCTTCAGAAAATCATTAAAAAATAACCTGGCCATCTGCCTCATGAAATGTTTAACTCTAACAATAAATGTTGAAAACATATTTCAATCAGGCAAGAATATGAAGGCAATATAAATTAATTGCATTGTAATTATTCTGGAACAATAATGCAATGGGGGGGGGGGGGGGTGGTAATAGCAAGAAGAGAACAGAAAGAAATCTGTGAGAGGATTGGCATGTAATTTAGTGCCTCTTACCGGGCCATGCTCTACAGTGACATTCAGCTTGCCTTCACTGTTCACCTCAGCAATCATTGGATCTAGAGCCTGGTTGGTATAACACTCATCCAGCCTGTATAAAACATAATTACATTGTCTTGATATTTCCAGAGCTCAGTATGACATTCTTAACACTCATATTTGACGTATGATACCCTTTTAATTACCAATAAGCCATTAGTGATATTCATTTAAGAATTGTGTGAATGGATGCCAGCTCCACATCTGACCAAGCTTGATATTGCTCCATAGCTGTGTATATGAATCGCATTCCCGCATAAGGACAGTGTGCATGTACAGTACTCTATGAGAATCGTAAAAATAAATTCCTGGAGTCACGTTTATTAAAAAGATGATATTGTTAAGAACAAATATTGAAATAGAAATATCATAAAATTACGAAGAAATTGTTTACTGCTGTAAAATCCTCCAGATGCACCTCATCATATGTATTATCAATACAACACCCAATTTACGTCCTTTCTCTCAAAATTTCATTCCAAAACCTCAGAGCAGCTATGCACAACCTTGCTATAAAGTTAATTCGACGACTGAATATTATCGTAATTTTAGCGAGGTGGAAATATTGTCCATTTCAGTCAATATCAAATATAAACGAATTCATAAAGATGTATCAATGGCTATACCCATGTAGGCTTATAGGGTTGCATTTTGCTATGAATAATCAAACTATGACAGAGACTGTCTACACAAAACGAGTGCAAAACAACGAAACTGAGAGAGAAAGAGGAGGAAAGAGGAGGATAAAAGGAGAGAAAGGCATGGGGACAAGAGACAGAGATTTTTTTAAAAGGAAGAAAAATAAGAGAGAGAGAGAGAGAGAGAGAGAGAGAGGTGGAGAGAAAAGGGTAGCAAGTGCAGAGAGGTAAAGTCACAGATACACATAACAAATGAAAAATGTTTTGCCTACAAATACTAACTTGAACAACTCCAGAATCATGGAGGTTTGTATGAAAATGAAGACACATGGCACTCCACAAAGCAATGGACTACTGAAAAACTTAATCAGAGCTTACAATTTCAATGGCCAACACTACATTACTTGCTATTCACAATGAACATAAAAATAAGAATATCGAATTATTTATTGTAGTGCTTACAATTGATACTGCACAGAATGCAATGCAGTTTTGGTCATGGTCATGATGAAAAAAACGAATTTCACGCATTTAAACAGATATCACTGTGAATGTGCCAAACTAATAAACAGATATGACATCTGATAAATGATCTTGTTCTGAAAATTATATGAAATAGCTTTGTAAACATCAAACAAATACGCCGAATGTACAAAATATAAATAAAATTTTTTAAAAATGCTTGTTTTCTTGCTGCTGTGCACAAGTTGTCATGGTGTCATACAAGTTGTGCTTTTTACTGAATGTGATCACTCTAAACAATCCACTTAAATGCAAGGTATCAAAATCAATTTGGCCTGGTTTTAATGGAACAAAATTCCATTAAGAGAACTTGAGGCAAGAAGCATGGTTACATGCATTAAACAAGTCCAGCTTATAAAAATGCCATCTATTCTATAGTATAGGGCAGTGCTTCTCAACCTTTTTTTACCTCGAGGCCCACCTCACAGAATCTCAATGAGAAAATGTTTTTAAAAAGACATGACGAAAGAAAATAGAGAACGAAATCTGTGGTAATTATCTGGACCACTACGTCACCTACATTACATTACAAAATCCAACCTACATGTATGGTTGCAATAAAATAATGAAAGATTGATATAATACCCCCCCCCTATTGTAAGAAATCTTCGAAATTTTATCACATTGCATTGACGATAATCCACAACTGTTGATTTTACTATACTTTAATATGTTTGATCAATTCAATTCAATTTGATGTTAACAATAAAGCCGAATTCGAGAATTTTTCCAAAATATTTTGGACTGATCTCGTGGCCCACCTGAGAAAGCTTCACGGCCCACCAGTGGCCACGGACCCACCGGTTGAGAAGCGCTTGTATAGGGGACATCACATCCAGTATAACAGAATAAATGAGATTTCCTCCTCCTTCCTTCTTTTCTCTATTTTTCCTTGCTTTCTTCCATTTTTTTTTTTTGTTACTTACATTCCATACGCATTAGCAATGCATTCTTTTAAAGGAACCAATCAAGGGATTTGAGAATTGGTGTCGTGTGAGTAAAGGTGCAATCACACATCGCCGATTGAGAAAGCAGTTCACAGCGGTTCGGCAATCTGCTGTGAACTGCCAAAGATTGTGCTAACACCGTACACAAAACCCCAATCATCCATCACTCATCCGCCATCAACCCTGATGTTGAAAACTATTCAAAACATGTTTAAAGAGTTCTGCCATCGCTTTGACATGGTTCATGGCGGTCTGAGAACTGCTGTGAACAGCCGTGAACTGCCATCTAAATTGGCGATGTGTGATTGCACCTGAAGTTTCTCAGAGAGGGGTGACATTATGGTCTTAGCTTCTCCTTTCTTTCCTTTACAGTCCTCATCAATTAACCCCCAGAATGCTGGGTAAAGCTTTTGTAGGGTTATTTCATATGTACCGTAGCTGTACACAAGCTTATATCCGGGCTATGGGAACAATCTACAATGTATCAATACCTCCATCACTTGATGCCTGTAGAACTGGTAGTATGGTACAGGGTAGGTCCCCCATTCCAACACCAACATCCACACCTTCTGGGATGATGCCATCACACCAATTGGACTCCCTGGTCTGGCCTACAATTGTTCCAGGATCTTTGACTTCTGGTAGAAGATGAGCTGGAAACCCAGCTTTGGACAGTATGTTTAATGATGAAAAAATATCAGATTTATCAAAAGCCAAAGCCACATGAAATTAAATGCTTGAAACCGAATCAGTGCAAAATATACAAGCAAAAAAAAAAAAAAAAAAATGAAATAGCAGAGGATACATAAAAAGTAGGCAATTGATTCTTCGTATGCCAAATCATTTTGAGATTATTTTCAACACTTCTGCTAATTTAGAATTAAACACACACAAAATGCATGATAAAAAAGTTAAAATATACCACAAATCTTAGTATTCTCAGCATGTCAGTGTGCTCAGTTTGTTCAATATACATTGTAGAGGTCTTAATTATTTGTGGAATTTATCGGTCAGCGGTGACTGAAAAATCCAAGTATTACATGTAGCTAAGATACACGTATATATATTTAATTACTGGAACAATGAACATTTATTAATGATAGGCCTATTCTATACATCTACACCACTGTCAAATACTTTATATGCCTTTTCCCCTTTTACTTTATTTTATGCTTTTTCACATGTTCTTATCCTGACAGAATAAAAGTTAGGGAACCAGCTACAGACTAATTATGCAATATCCCTGTAACAACTAAACAGAAATTCCTGGAAAGTATTTTTTGAAGTATGTGATGTATTTTGAAGGCAATTTTACTAAAAATGTAAAAACTAGTAGGTAGATACATTTCTGTGAATTTAGATCAGTCGAGTCCAAAAGATTTGCATTGCATGGAAAACAAACATTTTCATGATTACATTAAATAAGAAAATATAAAACAATTACAAATACACTCTTTAATGCCTTTTCCAGGACAAATAACCCTCTTTCACTTACCAGTAGATAGCACTTAGCTAGCTCACAAATATTTTATCATATAGGCCTATACATCTGTGAGCTCTGAAACTAAGGTTTGCTTAGATAAGCTAGCAAAGAGTAAGTGGATGAAGGCATGGATGAAGTAATGTATTTCAATTCAGAACTTCAATTTACATTTGATAATTCCAGGCACTTGTGTTGCAGTTGAAATACCCCCAGCTGGCTGCATTCTGTGTTGACATAACAGGTCTGCTTCGCCCACACAACAGTGTCACAAACAAATCCATAATTGTTCCAGCTCGATCAAATTTCTGTAAATATTCTGGGCTGTGTTCCTGAAGCCAGAATGCTGTAGCACATCCGTGTCCTGTCGCTAACCTGAGATGTGAGTCTGGAGATGGAAGTTTAGCCAGAAATTCAGCACTACATCTTCCATCTTGCCATGTAAACAAATTGCTAAATTTGTCCCTGCTTGTTCCAAGTTCATCTTCCATTTCCTTCATGATTTCATCGATTTTCAAGCTAGATTTCCAAAAGACAATGCCATGCATCTGTCCTGTCACACCTATTGTCTTCAACTTGCACGCATGTTTGCATGTAGAATAAAACTGGGCTAACTGCTGAAGGCACAAATGAATAGTTTTAAGATCTTGGTCACGTCTTGCTCATCGGAAAACTGCGGGTACCCCACGCCGGCAGCATGGGCAGCCGTGGAGTGACCGACGGTGTACAAGACCTCGCCGTTATCGCAGTTTATCAGCGATAGTTTAACGGATGTTGTACCGAGGTCGATCCCAAGTTTGGTTTCCGCAAATTTCACATTCATTTTGGGACTAATTTATGTTCATGCTGGTTTAAATTTTCGATACAAAACTGCCCTAGAATTAACAAAATCTGAACTTTTTGAGTATTTGACGTCGGTGTAGCAGTGAAAGAAGTGGGCGTGTCTCGCATGCACACATGTGTGCTTATGGCAAGCTAAAATAAATTGTGGATTCATTTGTCATATTATACTGTGTAGGATGTGTCCACCATACGGTCACGTACCAAACGAAATACGTGAATGACTGACTAAATGCAAACTGGAGCATAGAGAGAGGGGCGTCGCTAGAACATTTTAGGGACATGAAACGTTTTCAAATTCGGAGAAACTAACGCATCTTGCTAGATACCACCCTGTTTTTAAATTTTTCGAGCGAGCGAAGCGAATGAGTAAAAAAATACAACTTTATTTGCAATGAAAGATGGTGTTATTTTTATTATTTTTTATTTTTTAATCAAAATACACTATCGGATCACTATAGGCCTATATGATCTGGTCATCTCGTTGCCAATGACTCTGTTTGGCACGTCCCTGGTGTGTTATTTGCTGTCGAAACCACCGTGTTTCTAAAAATTTCGAGCGAGCAAAGCAAGCGAGGAAAAATATACTCTTTTCATTGTAGAAGTGTCATTTAGTCATCGAAATACACTCGCCTTATAAGATATCTAAATAATCTATTCGATCACATGTGTGCTATATATGACTATGCTATTGCTATATACATGTACATTTAGGTACCTCGCTCACCGTCAAAAATCATTCTGTTTTTAAGAGCGAGCAAAGTCTGCGACCCCCATATCCCCCCCCCCCGAAAAAAAAAATATATGGATTCGTCAGCAAAATGCAGATGCTTTTGGAAATTTGTGACCCTAATGGTCTCTGAAATAAGCTGATTGCCGTGCCCAAAATCATCTTGTTTCTAGCTTTTACGAGCCAGATCAAGTAGCGAGCTAGTAAACGAAAAAATGGGAATATTTGTTTTTATCTAGGGCATTATCTACTGAAAGTGTATCTATTTTTAGGTAAACTTGCCGCTCGATTTCTTACAGTGAAATCCAGGTGTGGTTATATTACTAACATTCTATGAATGGAAGAATGGTAGCCCATGACATCAGATTGAAGCACAAGATGCAAACTGATTCCTTTCATAAGATTAGTAAAATCATCGGCATTGGTTTAAGTTACTTAAATGCTTGCTCGCTTCGCTCGCGAGCGCTTCCCAATTTCCCATTTTTTTCCTTTTCCTTGTTTTCACCTCTTTCTTTTCACTTTTCTACTCCTTTCTTTTCTCTTTCTTTGTTCCGAAGGGGTCCAAAGGGACCCCTTCGGAAGAAAAAAAGAAAGAATTTTTGGATCATATGCAAGCATGTGAAATGAGCATATTGACATGATTAGTGCTCTAAAATGCAAACTTTCAGCATTCAAAAATCAAAATTTTCTTACCCGGTCTCTACGCTCCATCGTCCCTCGTATAGTAATTAGAAGTAACGTTTCTCAGTATTCAGAAATTCTGTCTATTATCTTTGAAAAAAGGGCAGATGCTTGCTCCATTCGGGGTATTATTTTCAAAGGCGCTGGAAGCAGGGGGCAGGGGGGCAATTGCTCCCCCTGTCATTGGAAAGGGGGGCAAAATTGGTCCCCCGGCCCCCCCCCCCCTCGGAAGAATAAAAAAAAAAAGATTTTCTTGGATCATATACAACCATTTAAAATGAGCATATTGACACGATTAGTGCTCTAAAATGAAAACTTTCAGCATTCAAGAATCAAAATTTTCTTACTCGGTCGCTACGCTCCCTCGTAAAATTAGATGCAATGTATCTAAGTATTTTAGAAACTCTGTCTATCAGCTATTAAAAGAGCAGATACTTGCTTTATTCGGGGGATTATTTGCCCCCCTCCCCTCCTCAGTATCCTCATATATTGGTATAAGGGCGCCAGTATTTTTTTATATTTGGGCAATGCCGGAATATGAAATTTCTGTACATTTCCACCACCCAAATTGTAAAAAATTTGCGTGCTTGCTTCGCTCGCGCGGACGAAGTTGTAAAATTGAATAGTTAATTTTCGGGCAAAGGATATCGGCCCTATCATCAAAATTTACCATTATGCCATTCATAAACCCTCACATTGCCATGCTCGGACCCCTGAGTCTCTTACGCCATCCTAACATGCTAGACACTGCTAGAAGCGGTGAACAAATAATCATGTTTCAGTATTAACGATGAGAGAAGATAACAGTATTTTCTTAATTCAAAAAATTCTAATACTTGTCCTTTTATATAAGAATATGTATAAAGGGGGAAGGGGAGAGAGGTGCATTTTTTTTTTTTGGGGGGGGGGGAAGGTGTATATGGGGTACGTTGTATGCTGGTAGTAAGCATTTGAGGTGGGCCCCCATAAAGGTTTGGGGTGGGCCCCCAAGAGTGTTTGCCCCCACCCCAAAGCTGAGACCCTTCCGGCGCACCTGATCCTCCTCCTCCTCCTCCTCCTCCTCCTCCTCCTCTTACGCAGTGGCGGCACCAGGGGGGGGGGGCATGGGGGCATTTGCCTCCTCACTCAGATGCTTTCCTACCCCGTTGTCCCCCCAGCAATTTTGAGGACTGAAAAGAAAAATTATACAGTAATTTGTAAATAAGTAGATGCTGTCATAAGCATCATATTCAAGCTGTGGAGTGCTCTAAAACATGCTTCTCAACCTTTTTAACCTCGAGGCCCACTTTGGCTATTTAAATTTTTTCGCGGCCCACCTTCATTCTTAGAAATATTTTGAGGCCCATCTCCCAGAACTTTAATGAGAAAAAAAAAATCGATAAAATATGACAAAAGCAAATAGCGAAATGTGTGGTAATTATCTGGATTACTACCTATATTACATTAAAAAATCCACTCTACAAGTATGGTTGCAGTAAATGAAAATTGATATAATACCTCCACCCCAACCAAATTTACAGAAATCTTCGAAAATCTTTAGCACATTACATTGACGATAAGCCACAACCGTTTGTGTTATTTTAATATGTTTAATAAATTCAATTCAATTTGATGTTAAAAGTAAAGCTGAATTCAAGAATTTTTTCCAAAATATTTGGGACTGACCTCCCAGCCCACCTGAGAAAGTTTCGCGGCCCACCAGTGGGCCGCGGACCACCGGTTGAGAAGCGCTGCTCTTAAATACCATTTTCTGCTCTTCAGAACTTGAAAATTTTCTCACTCAGTTGCTGTTGGCTTCCTCGCACACTATTAGTTTAGTTAGTAAGGCAGACATTTCGATGTGTAATAAACAAGCTAATGTAATCGTTAAACTACAGTACATGGCGTGTATTCTGTCGTCAGCAATGTGTGTGTGTGTGGGGGGGGGGGGACGTGGAGAACAAATACACAAAGTCTGGCCCCTCCCTTGAAATAATATGCACCTACTCATGTAAAGTTTGGATTAAACTCATCGATTTGCTGCTTTAAGAATACTTGAACTCATTGGCGTAAATCCCCCCCCCGGGGGGGGGGGGGATGGGGGATACATCCCCCCACTTTATCAAGAGGGGGGATGTCGTGTACAATTATTCCCCCCACTTTTTAAGGAAGAAATGATATTCGAATTAATTAGTTAAACTTTTGATAATCTGTCATAAACAACCGTCTTATCTTAGATTTTATATATTTTATATTTGACAATGCCACTGAAAACCAGAAAAGTGGTTATTGTTGGGCTCTTGCACGTCATATATTAGAATTTCTACTTGAAAATGTGATTAAAAAAAAACAGAAAAGTGGTTATTTTTGGCTCGCTCGCTTTGTTCGCTTGCAAAATAAAAATCAAAATATTTGTAAGGGGGGTCGTGTGCGGGAGGGTGAGGGTGTGTTTATACTTGAGTGTGAGTTCGACAGAAAATGAAAATCGGCAAAAAGTCGATCATTCCCCCCCCCCCACTCCTCAAAGTGGATTTACGCCGGTGCTTGAACTCTTCGTTCATAATTGTCACCGTCATTATTTTGACTTAGTGAAACAATAAGTATGTAAAGATGTGCAATGTGTACATGTAAATGTTCAGTTCATGATCTAGTTTTGATCAATAACTTTGCTCCATTAGGCATTACCTGATTTTACAAAAATTTCTCTCTATATCAAGTGTAACAGGAAAATGATTATTGGGGCCTCTAAAACTAAGGCTTCGCGTTCGATTTTTCCCATAGATGCAAAAAAAAAATTGACTGCCCCTGCCCCCAACATTTTCTTTTGCCCTCTATTTGCCCCCCACCCTAACAATCCTGGTGCCGCCACTGCTCTTACGCAAAGAAAAACAGTCAATAATGAAAAGGGGTAAGAAGTATTACGCTTTATTTATACTGGGCAAAAATATTACAGTACACAGAATAAAAAAGAAAACATATATCAATATCTTACAAATGTCTGGAAATTTAGATCCCGAATACAGTCATGTAGGCCTAAACCGAGACTTTTCTCTTTCTCGCACTATATATCTTTTTTTTCCACGTTTGACACCTGGGGACGGTTTCATGAAAAGTTGTCAGCTCTGACAAGTTGTCAGACTCTGATAGTTACCATAGTAACAATCAGTGCGCAGTGCTTCTCAGCCAATCAAACCAAGCATTTTTTTTAACTTGTCAGAGTCTGACAACTTGTCAGAACTGACAGCTTTCATGAAACGGTGCCCGGTATTTACTCCTCTTGTTTTTCATTCTCTGCTTTACCATGTTCACATCTGTTCTTTCTTTCTTTCTCCTGTCTGTTTTTTTTTTCTAGCTCGCTGTCTCCTTTATTTCTCCTTATACCTCAGCATTCTCTGTTTCTCGCACTCTCCCATTTCTTTTCATTGCTCAAATGACTCCTGTTTGTCCTTCTCTTTATGGTTTCCATTCTCTGCTTTACCACATTCACATATTATGTTAGATTTACCACATTCAATTTGTTCTTTGCTTCTCCCATCTGCCTTTCTCCTTTACACCTAGGCATTTCTCTCTTTCTCGCGCTCTCCCGTTTCTTTTCTTTCCATGATTGACTCCTACGTCCTCTTTGTGTCCTCTATTCTTTGCGTTACCACATTCCCATTTTTTTCTTTCTTTCTCCCATCTGTCTTTCTCAATCTCGTTGTCTCCTTTCTTTCTCCTTACACCACGGCCCTTCTCTCTTTCTCACGCTCTCCCATTTCATTCTGTTCCTGTGTCCTCTATATATTCTCTGCATTACTACATTCTACATTATTTTGTTTCTTTCTTCAATCTGGCTTTCTCCTGTTGATTGTCTCCCTCTTTCTTTCTTTCTTTCTCCTTACACCACGGCCTTTCTCTCTTTCTCGTGCTTTCACATTTCATTCTATTCCCGTATGTCCTGAATTCTCTTTGTGTCCTCTATATTCTACATTCACTACATTCACATTTATTGTTTCTTTCTTCAATCTGGCTTTCTCCCGTTGGCTGTCTCCCTCTTTCTTTCTTTCTCCTTACACCACGGCCTTTCTCTCTTTCTCGTGCGCTCCCATTTTATTTTATTCCTCTACGACCTTAATTCTCTTTGTGTCCTCTATATTCTCTACAATTGTATTCTCTCCTTTACTACATTCACTTTTTTCTTTCTGTCTCCCATCTGTCTTTCTTCAGTTCGTTGTCTCCTTCTTCCTATCTTTCTCTCTTTCTCTTTCTCTCGCCCTCTCATTTTATTCCTTTTCTGCAATTGACCCCTGTACCATATATCCTCAATGTTCTGTCCTTCTTGCTCTCTACTTTGCATTCCATTTTTCCTTAATTCCTTTATTCCCCTTTTCTCCATCTCACTGTCTCCCTGC
>CM057154.1:26305867-26327333 GCA_029962745.1 Echinometra lucunter | reverse complement strand
TGAAAAATACCTGTAATTAGCGCTACATTTCTGGAGCACAGCAAAACAAGCTGTCCCATCACAAACATTCTTCGGCCTGCTTCGGGCATTCTCGGGCCAGGGATAGTGAGATAATGACTTTGCCATATGGGGAAAGGGTGAAGTATACAAAGCATTACATAAGGTCTGTTGGTCATAAAACTCACAGTGATGGACAACACCTGTTACTATGTAAGCACCCATGGTGTCAAATTCCCCATGAAAGCCCACGACCTAGCGTCTTTAAACCATGGTCTACTCTAATCCTGGTTGAAACCTTCGCTGTGGACTAAAATAAGTGTAAATATGTGTTAATTTGTGCATTAATATCATTAGGGTCCGTCCACTGGGCAAGAGGTCACGCGCGTACACAGTTATGGAGGTTTAAAACCATTGTTCAAAAGAAACCTCTTTCTTGAATTCAGATCATGATATCTGTCTGATGGATTTTATTTTTTAGAAATAATCTCTGCATTACCAATATGAAGTTCTGCTAAATACAGTATTTCCAGTGACATTCACTACCAGTTTATTTGTTCACTGTATATAATAATGTGACGTTTATATTAGTATTGAAAATGATGCATATGCTTTTCTCATCCTTTATGTACTTAATTATGAAATTATTTACAGGAGTTAGTATTATATCCAACCAGAGAGGTGGAAGAGAGAAACTAATAATAAGCAGATCTTGTATATAACCTTGACTGATTTCTCATAAAGCTGTCATTGCTGATGCTGTAGTAAGCATGATAAAAGAAAGAAATTTCTTTTTCATCTTCACTTAATCATGCATATCCTAGAGATGTTCTGAAAATCTAATGTTCTGAGAACCTTATTAATATCTCTCAAATTAGACTGGTTTATATAGTCGTTTTATTTGGTATCATAGGGACGCCTCTTTATCTCCCTTTTCAGAGCTGCGATATGCATGATTATTCATTTTCAAGATCAGTAGACCTGATATGAATAGGGCAAGATGTCCACAGTGACATCCTGCAAATTGGCAAAACATTATTCTCTAGTATCGTTATAGTGATCTTTCCTTTCGAGTTTCATTATATTCATTATACCTGTATACAGTGTTTTTAATGATATCATACTATAGCCTGATATTGTCCCTATGTCGTATAATGATTTTGCCAGTTTGCTTTGTATACGGAATATAGGCATGATAAGGGAAACAAATTGTAGTAGTATTAGAAATGTGCATTGCTAACATGGCTTTTGTCCATCTTGTATACAGTTTTCCTGCACATATTGAGTCTATTGAATCATTTTTTCTCGCTTGATGGAAAATTAAACCCGTGTTATATAGGACCTTTACTGTCTGCAAAGGCTTTGCAGATATCGTCTTTAAGCCTGTAAATATCTCTTTTACATAATTATATTGCCTACATTCGGAATGTGAATGACTAAGTACTGCTGATTTCTAGATAGTACAGATCAGATTTCTAGATTGTAAATATCAGTAAGCAGTGGCGGCACCAGGATTGTTAAAGTGGGGGGGGGGGGCAAATGGAGGGCAAAAGAAAATGTTGGGGGGGGGCAGGGGGCAGTCAATTTTTTTTTTGCGTGTATGGAAAAATCGAGCGTGAAGCGTGAGTTTTAGTCGTCAGCGTAAGTCCACTTTGAGGAGTGGGGGGGGATAATTGAATTTTTCGATTTTTTTTTCCTCTTACACACATTTTAATATCAATTTTGCGAGCGAGCGAAGCGAGCAAACAAAAAATAACCGCTTTTTTGGCTTTTACTCGCATTTGCGAATAAATATTCTGAAATAAGACGAGCGAGCGAAGCGAGCGAGCCAAAATTGGCTACTTTTCTTGTTTTTAATCGCATTTTAGAAAAGAAATTTTAAAATATGACGAGCGAGCGAAGCGAGTAAGCCAAAAATAACCACTTTTTTTGTTTTCAATCGAAGTTTTGAAGAGCGGAAATTGGTATTTTAGAGCACTTCACAGCTTGAAAATGATGCTTATGACAACATTTACTTATTTACAAATTACTGTTACTTCAGTCCTCAAAATTTCTGGGGGGGGGGGGCAACTGGGGGGGCAAAGCTTCTGAATGGGAGAGCAAATGCCCCCCATGCCCCCCCCCCCCCCCCCCCCGTTTTGCCGCCACTGTCAGTAAGACCTGTGGACTAAAGGAAATTGTCAACTGTATAGTGTCATGAAAACAACAAATGAATACATGTATAAATATTTTGGCAGTAAAACCTACAGAATGAAATTTCATTTTCTTTAAAGAATAGTATCATCATTGTGATAAAGAGAGTTGATATTGCCTGTTATAGGAATTGGTACATGTATGTTTCGTTCTGAATCAGATGTTTTTTTTTGTTCAAGGTAAATGACTGTATATAGTAATACACAATGTTTGTCAATATCATATTTGTGTACAGGCATAATGCGTTAGCGTATGAGTAGATTGAGCTGTTTTATATTGAATCGCTAGTCAGCTCCAGGAGTTACAACATTGGCGTTATCTGTCCTGTCAAATGGATATTGCTTGCTCTCAATCTTTTGCGAGATTAATGAACAAGAACATAACCTTGTATACATGTTAATGATAAGTTGATTTGTCGAGTTATCGGTAACTACGTTAAGCAGCCGTTACCCGGATAGTATTGGTGGCAATTCTATAAATGACCATAATGTGCTATTATTTTGTACAATTACACGCAAGTATTCAAACATGACATTTTAGAAGTGGTTTCTTTTTATCCTCATCAAGGTAAAAAAAAAAAGTTAAAGTAGAGGAAATGTAATAATCCTTTCACCAGCACGTTCCATGATGTATTAAAATAATTACTTGTGTTTGTATGCAGCTATAATAACACAGTAAGCAAAACTATCAAAGATCGACTGCTAATTCAAGTGTATGTATCATTGCATGGGAAACTCACTTCGAAGCTGCCAGCAAGCACTGAATTTGTCAAAAATAAAATAGTATACTGATATTTCTTGAATATAAAAGAAGATAGAACAAGACACGACAAAATGAATCGAACTGAACTGAAAAGTGAATAAAATAATTTACTTCCATGTATATTTCAAATTGAAACTCCATTGCCTTCCTTATTTTGTGTTCACTGCACAATAGGAAAGGGACAACATGAAGACAGGAAATGAACGAATTGACCTTTGCAGAAACATTAATATTAAAGCATAAGAGAGTGAGAGAGAGAGAGAGAGAGAGAGAGAGAGAGACGCCGATGTTTAAGTATACAGAGAAAGAAAAGAGCAGGGAGAGAGACAACGAACTGAAGAAAGACAGATGGGAGACAGAAAGAAAAAAATGTGAATATAATAAAGTAGAGAATTTAATTGTAGAAGACACAAAGAGAATTAAGGTCGTGCAGGAATAGAATAAAATGGGAGAGTGCGAAAAATGCCGAGGTGCATGGAGAAAGTATGAAGAAAGATGGAGACAGCGAACAGGAGAAAAGACAGATGGAAGAAAGAAACAATAATTGTGAATGTATAACGCAGAGAATATAATTATTGTAGAGGACACAAAGAGAATTAAGGTCGTAGAGGAATAGAATGAAATTGGAGCGCACGAGAAAGAGAGAAAGGCCGTGGGGTAAGGAGAAAGGAGGAAAGAAAGATGGAGACAATCAACAGGAGAAAGCCAGATGGAAGAAAGAAGCAATAAATGTGAATGTATTGAACGTAGAATATAGAGGATACAAAGAGAATTAAGGACATAGGCTACGGGAATAGAATGAAATGTGAAAGCACGAGAAAGACAGAAAGGCCGTGGTGTAAGGAGAAAGGAGGAAAGAAAGATGGAGACAATCAACAGGAGAAAGCCAGATGGAAGAAAGAAACAATAAATGTGAATGTAGGTGAATGTAGGTGAATGTAGAATATAGAGGACACAAAGAGAATTAAGGACATACGGGGATAGAATGAAATGTGTAAGCACGAAAGAGAAAGGCCGTGGTGTAAGGAGAAAGAAAGTAGGAGGGAGACAACCAACAGGAGAAAGCCAGATGGAAGAAAGAAACAACAAAATAATGTAGAATGTAGTAATGCAGAGAATATAATATTATAGAGGACACAGGAACAGAATGAAGTGGGAGAGCGTGAGAAAGAGAGAAAGGCCGTGATGTAAGGAGAAAGAAAGGAGACAACGAGATTGAGAAAGACAGAATGATAGGAGAAAGAAAGAACAAATGGGAATGTGGTAAAGCAGAGAAAAGAGGACACAAAGAGAAGGACATACTGGGGGGGGGGGAGGGTTGTTTCACAAAGAATAAGATTGATTTAAATCATTCTTAACTACGGCAGGCCTTTCATGTCACTGTTTGCTTTCACCATCGGTCTCTTAGGGGATGCGCAAATTGTGGTCATAAATTTGAAGAATTTACATTTTTTGTTTTCTTCATCAATGAACTATTAAAAATTATCAATTCTTCAGATTTTTGACCATGATTTGCAAATCCTTTGAGAGATCCATGGTGAAAGAAAACAGCAGCACTGAACGGCCAGCCATAGTTAAGTGCGATTTTAGTCAATCTTAATCTTTGTGAAAGACCCCCAGGAGTCAATCATGGAAAGAAAAGAAACGGGAGAGCGCGAGAAAGAGAGAAATGCCTAGGTGTAAAGGAGAAAGGCATATGGGAGAAGAAAAGAACAAAATTGAATGTGGTAAATCTAACAAAAATATGTGAATGTGGTAAATCAGAGAATGGAAAACATATAAAGAGAAGGGCAAACAGGAGTCATTCGAGGAAAGAAAAGGAATGGGAGAGTGCGAGAAACAGAGAATGCTGAGGGGCGATGGGGGCGGTCGCCCCCTCCAAAACGCAAACAAAAAGAAAGAAAAAAGAAAAAAATACAAGGAAAAAAGGCGGGAGCGAGAAAAGAAAAAGGTAAGAGAACGTAAGGAGAGCGGGAGCAGACAGGAACAATTTAAAGAAACGTCGGAGCTTCCACGCTTCGCGCGAGAGGGGGGAAACTCCCCCCTCCTTGCACCCTTCCCCCTAAGTGCGGTCAGTAACTGATTCACACGCTTCGTGTGCTACCGCTCCCAAAAATGAAATCCTAGCTATGCCACTGTGGGAGTGAAACCCTGGTACCCACTGGATCACACCCTCTACATGCTCGTCCCTTTTATTTTATAGTGTCTTTGTCTGTATTATTATCATAAGTAATAAGGTAGTTTGTGTAACGCTGACATTTGTTTGAAACTTGCGAAGGTTATTTGAATTGCATGTTTCCAAGTTCATGAAAAAAAAATCCTTTTCCGGTCGGTAGATTCATGACAAGCTTATTCATAATAATATATGTCATCAAATTTGATGTTTCATATTGCATGTATTGTACTTCAAATGTTTATTTTTCATGATATTTATTTCTTTTGTAGGAAATGAGAAGAAATGAAAATTGAACCGAACTGAAGTTAAACATTTTCTTTTTTAGGTTTTGCAGATTGCACATATTTAAGTCGAAAAAATGAAAAAGCTCCGTATCGTGAGGGGGGGGGGGGGCATCCCCGGCTCGGTCTCTCAGGATTGGTTGCTTCGCTCCTCGCAAAGATTGAGACCCCCCCCCCCCCCCCAAAGGAAAAAAAAAATATTTTGGCTCATTACGCCACTGACTGTCAGATACTGCTTTCACACCAAGGTACGGTCGCTGCGACCGATGAAATCATAATGTGAAAGCATTTCATCGGTCGCTGCGACCGATCGTTTTGGTCAAAAACGATCGGTCGCTGAGTACGGTCGCTGAGGTACTTCAGCGACCGATCGCGACCGATGCAAGCTAGATGTGAAAGCACATTGTATTCAGCGACCGATCGAAATGCAATGACCCCCATACATGCCTACGCACTATCTCTACTTCCGCTTCCGGCTAGGTCAGCTATACGCTCTGGGCCTGACCAAATTTTGACGGAGGTGTGAAAGCACGTCCGATCGGTCGCTGGGTACGGTCGCAGCGACCGCTCGCAGCGACCGTATCTTGATGTGAAAGCAGTAAGAGGCTGACAACTTTCATGAAACGGTCCCCAGGAGAGTGTTTCATGAAGATCACCGACAAATGTTATAAGCTATCGCAAATCCTCACATCTGATTGGCTGAAAGCAAATTAGTCAGTGAAAATCACCGACAAAACTCTTCATGAAACGCTCCCCAGGTGTCAAACGTGAAAAGAAAAGAGATAGGGGAGTGCGAGAAAGAGAAAAGTCTCGGTTTGGGCCTACATGACTGTATTCGGGATCTAAATTTCCAGACATTCGTAATATATTGATATATGTTTTCTGTTTTATTCTGTACTGTAATATTTTTGCCCAGTATAAATAAAGCGTAATACTTCTTACCCCTTTTCATTATTGACTGTTTTTCTTTGCGTAAGAGCAGTGGCGGCACCAGGATTGTTAAATGGGGCAAATGGAGGGCAAAAGAAAATGTTGGGGGGGGGGGGCAGGGGCAATCAATTCTTTTTTTTTTTTTTTGCATCTATGGAAAAATCGAGAGCGAAGCTTGAGTTTTAGTGGCCCCAATAAACATTTTTTCTGTTACACTTGATATAGAGAGAATTCTTTGTAAAATCAGGTAATGCCTATTACAACTATGAACGAAGCGTTCAAGCATCGGCGTAGATCCACTTTGAGGAGTGGGGGGGGGGGGATGATCGACTTTTTTCCAATTTTAATTTTCTGTCGAACTCACATTCAAATATAAACACACCCTCACACACCCGCACAGACCCCCTTACAAATATTTTGATTTTTATTTTGCGAAGCGAACGAAGCGAGCGAGCCAAAAATAACCACTTTTCTTTTTTTATCACATTTTCAAATAAAAATTCTAAAATATGACGAGCGAGCGAAGCGAGCAAGCCCCAAAATAACCACTTTTCTGGTTTTTAATCGAATTTTCAAATAGAAATTATGAAATATGACGTGCAAGAGCCAAAAAATAACCACTTTTCTGGTTTTCAGTGGCATTGTCAAATACAAAAATATATAAATTCTAAAGTAAGACGGTTGTTTATGACAGATTATTAAAAGTTTAACCTATTAATTCGAATATCATTTCTTCCTTAAAAAGTGGGGGGAATGTTTGTACACGACATCCCCCCTCTTGAAAAAGTGGGGGATGTATCCCCATCCCCCCGGGATTTACGCCAATGAGTTCAAGTATTCTTAAAGCAGCAAATCGATGAGTTTAATCCAAACTTTACATGAGTAGGTGCATATTATTTCAAGGGAGGGGCCAGACTTTGAGTATTTGTTCTCCACGTCCCCCCCCCCCCCACACACACACACATTGCTGACGACAGAATACACGCCATGTACTGTAGTTTAACGATTACATTAGCTTGTTTATTACACATCGAAATGTCTGCCTTACTATAAGATATAACAAGCGATATAAACTTATTAAAAACTAATAGTGTGCGAGGAAGCCAACAGCAACTGACTTAGAAAATTTTCAAGTTTTGAAGAGCGGAAAATGGTATTTTAGAGCACTCCACAGCTTGAATATGATGCTTATGACAGCATCATTTTCAAATTACAGTATAATTTTTCTTTTCAGTCCTCAAAATTGCTGGGGGGACAACGGGGTGGGAAAGCTTCTGAGTGAGGTGGCAAATGCCCCCATGCCCCCCCCCCCCCTTGGTGCCGCCACTGCGTAAGAGGAGGAGGATCAGGCGCGCCGGAAGGGTCCCAGCTTTGGGGTGGGGGGCAAACACTCTTGGGGGGCCCACCCCAAACCTTTATGGGGGCCCACCTCAAATGCTTACTACCAGCATACAACGTACCCCATATACACCCCCCCCCCGAAAAAGCACCTTTCTCCCCTTCCCCCTTTATACATATTCTTATATAAAAGGACAAGTTTTAGAATTTTTTGAGTTAAGAAAATACTGTTATCAAAAACTGTTTCCCATCTTCTCTCATCGTTAATACTGAAACATGATTATTTGTTCACCGCTTCTAGCATGTTAGGATGGCGTGAGAGACTCAGGAGTCCGGGCATGGCAATGTGAGGGTTTATGAATGGCATAATGGTAAATTTTGATGATAGGGCCAATATCCTTTGCCCGAAAATTAACTATTCAATTTTACAACTTCGTCCGCGCGAGCGAAGCGAGCACGCAAATTTTTTACAATTTCGGTGGTGAAAATGTACAGAAATGTCATATTCCGGCATTGCCCAAATATCAAAAAATACTGGCGCCCTTATACCAATATATGAGGATACTGAGGAGGGGAGGGGGACAAATAATCCCCCCGAATAAATCAAGCATCTGCTCTTTTTAATAGCTGATAGACAGAGTTTCTAAAATACTTAAATACATTGCATCTAATTATACGAGGGAGCGTAGCGACCGAGTAAGAAAATTTTGATTCTTGAATGCTGAAAGTTTTCATTTTAGAGCACTAGTGGTGTCAATATGCTCATTTTAAATAGTTGTATACGATCCAAGAAAATCTTTTTTATTCTTCCGAGGGGGGGGGGGGCGGGGGACCAATTTTGCCCCCCTTTCCAATGACAGGGGGAGCAATTGCCCCCCTCCCCCTGCTTCCAGTGCCTTTGAAAATAATCCCCCGAATGAAGCAAGCATCTGCCCCTTTTTCAAAAATAATAGACAGAATTTCTAAATACTGAGAAACGTTGCTTCTAATTACTATACGAGGGACGATGGAGCGTAGCGACCGGGTAAGAAAATTTTGATTTTTTAATGCTGAAAGTTTGCATTTTAGAGCACTAATCATGTCAATATGCTCATTTCACATGCTTGTATATGATCCAAAATTTTTTTTTTTTCTTACGAAGGGGTCCCTTTGGGGGACCCCCCCCCCCCCGATTCCGCCGCCTATGAGCAGGATCATCCATTTTGGGTGTGGTATTATTAAAACTTAAGAAATAAGAGAATAATGTATCATAAGAAGAAAACAATATAGTCAGTGGCGTTACTCGGAGGTTATGGACCCCCCCCCCTTCCTCGGCTGGCAAAAAAAAAAGAACAAAGAAAGAGAAAAGAAAGAAGAAGAAAAGTGAAAAGAAAGAGGTGAAAACAAGGAAAAGGAAAATGGGAATTTTTTGCGAGCGAAGCGAGCAAGCATTTAAGTAACTTAAACCAATGCCGATTATTTTACTAATCTTAAGAAAGGAATCAGTTTGCATCTTGGGTCTCAATCTGATGTCATGGCCTTTCATTCTTCCACTCATAGTATGTTAGTAATATAACCACACCTGGATTTCACTTCAAGAAATCGAGCGGCAAGTTTACCTAAAAATAGATACACTTTCAGTAGATAATGGCCTAGATAAAAACAAATATTCCCATTTTTTTCGTTTGCTAGCTCGCTACTTGATCTGGCTCGTAAAAGCTAGAAACAAGATGATTTTGGGCACGGCAATCAGCTTATTTCAGAGGCCATTAGAAAAGTGTCATAATATTTAGGCACGGTGAGGTGGGTCACAAATTTCCAAAAAAAATCTGCATTTTGCTGACGAATCCATACATATTTTTTTTTCGGGGGGAGGGGTATGGGGGTCGCTGACTTTGCTCGCTCGTAAAAACAGAATGATTTTTGACGGTAAGCGAGGTACCTAAATGTACATGTATATAGCAATAGCATAGTCATAATAGCACACATGTGATCGAATAGATTATTTAGATATCTTATGAGGCTTGTGTATTTCGATGACTAAATAACACTTCTACAATGAAAAGAGTATATTTTTCCTCTCTTGCTTTGCTCGCTCGAAATTTTTAGAAACACGGTGGTTTCGACAGCAAATAACAGACCAGGGACGTGCCAAACAGAGTCATTGGCAACGAGGTGACCAGATCATATAGGCCTATAGTGATCCGATAGTGCATTTTGATAAAAAAAAAATAAAAATAATAAAAATAACACCATCTTTCATTGCAAATAAAGTTGTATTTTTTTACTCGTTCGCTTCGCTCGCTCGAAAAATTTAAAACCAGGGTGGTATCTAGCAAGATGCGTTAGTTTCTCCAAATTTGAAAACACTTCATGTCCCTAATTACATCTTGTTTCGAGATTACTGTTGTTATTGTTAACATATAATAAAGACAAATTGAATGATTATCATACAAAGTTAAACACTTCTTTCAAGTCGTTCATATAACATGAAGTGGGTATTTGGGGCTCCGCTTGTTTCTCTCGCTCGCAAAATTAAAAAACAAGGTGTTTCCTAGTCTAGAAAGAAGCATTCCCCCCCCCCCCCCAAAAAAACATATAAAATGAATTAGACTTTTTAAAAAACACTTTGCGGTCCCTAATTTACATTCCATTAAAGTATCTTAAACACAACTATAACAGAGATCTACAGCTGCGATACATGCTTGAAAACAATTTCTTGTGTGGTGTGTTGGAGGGGTATTAAACTTTTTCAATGCAGCGTAACTTTCAGCAAATTAGGGTGTTACACCCCCCCCCCCCCCCTTCAAAATGTTCTAGCGACGCCCCTCTCTCTATGATCCAGTTTGCATTTAGTCATTCCTTCACGTATTTCGTTTGGTACGTGACCGTATGGTGGACACATCCTACACAGTATATGACAAATGAATCCACATTTTACTTTAGCTTGCCATAAGCACACATGTGTGCATGCGAGACACGCCCACTCTTTCACTGCTACACCCACGTCAAATACTCAAAAAGTTCATATTTTGTTCATTCTAGGGCAGTTTTGTATCGAAATTCAAACCAGCATGAACATAAATTAGTCCCAAAATGAATGTGAAATTTGTGGAAACCAAACTTGGGATCGACCTCGGTACAACATCCGTTAAACTATCGCTGATAAACTGCGATAACCGCGAGGTCTTGTACACCGTCGGTCACTCCACGGCTGCCCAGGCTGCCGGCGTGGGGTACCCGCAGTTTTCCGATGAGCAAGATGTGGCCAAGATGAAGACAATAGGTGTGACTGGACAGATGCATGGCATTGTCTTTTGGAAATCTAGCTTGAAAATCGATGAAATCATGAAGGAAATGGAAGATGAACTTGGAACAAGCAGGGACAAATTTAGCAATTTGTTTACATGGCAAGGTGGAAGATGTAGTCCTGAATTTCTGACTAAACTTCCATCTCCAGACTCACATCTCAGGTTAGCAACAGGACACGGATGTGCTACAACATTCTGGCTTCAGGAACACAGCCCAGAATATTTACAGAGATTTGATCGAGCTGGAACAATTATGGATTTGTTTGTGACAGTGTTGTGTGGGCGAAGCAGTCCTGTTATGTCAACACAGAATGCAGCCAGCTGGGGGTATTTTAACTGCAACACAAGTGCCTGGAATTATCAAATGTAAATTTAAGTTCTGAATTGAAATATATTACTTCATCCATGCCTTCATCCACTTACTCTTTGCTAGCTTATCTAATCAAACCTTAGTTTCAGAGCTCACAGATGTATATGTATATGATAAAATATTTGTGAGCTAGCTAAATTCTGTCTACTGGTAAGTAAAATAGGGTTATTTGTCCTGGGAAAGGCATTAAAGAGTGTATTTGTAATTGCTTTATATTTTCTTTTTTACTGTAATCATAAAAATAAAATGTTTATGTTTCCCATGCATTGCAAATCTTTGGGACTCGACTGATCTAAATTCACAGAAATGTATCTACGTACTATTTTTTTTTACACTTTTAGTAAAATTTCCTTCAAAATACCTCACCTACTTTAAAAAAATACTTTCCAGGAATTTTTGTTTAGTTGTTACAGGGATATTGCATTACCCTGTAGCTGGTTCCCCAACTTTTATTCAGTCAGGATAAGAACATGTGAAAAAGCATAAAATAAAGTAAAACTTAAAGGGGAAAAGGCATATAAAGTATTTGACAGTGATGTAGATGTAGAGAATAGGCCTATCATTAATAAATGTTTATTATTCCAGTAATTAAACATATATACGTGTATCTTAGCTACATGTAGTACTTGGATTTTTCAGTACCGCCGACCGATAAATTCTACAAATAATTAAGACCTCTACAATGTATATTGAACAATCTGAGCACACTGACATGCTGAGAATACTAAGATTTGTGGTATATTTCAACTTTTTTGCATGTATTTTGTGTGTGTTTAATTCAAAATTAGCAGAAGTGTTGAAAATAATCTCAAAATAATTGCCTACTTTTTATGTCTTACCCTCTGCTATCTCATTTTTTGTGTGGGGGGGGGGTGTATCTTTTGCATTGATTCGGTTTCAAGCATTTAATTTCATGTGGCTTTGTCTTCTGATAAATCTGATATTTTTTCATCTTTAAACAGACTGTCCAAAGCTGGGTTTCCAGCTCATCTTCTACCAGAAGTCAAAGATCCTGGAACAATTGTAGGCCAGACCAGGGAGTCCAATTGGTGTGATGGCATTATCCCAGAAGGTGTGGATGTTGGTGTTGGAATGGGGGACCTACCCTGTACCATACTACCAGTTCTACAGGCATCAAGTGATGGAGGTATTGATACATTGTAAAGTGTTCCCATAGCCCGGATAGAAGCTTGTGTACAGCTAGTACATATGAAATAACCCTACAAAAGCTTTACCCAGCATTCTGGGGGTTAATTGATGAGGACTGTAAAGGAAAGAAAGGAGAAGCTAAGACCATAATGTCACCCCTCTTTGACAAACTTCAGGTGCAATCACACATCGCCAATTTAGATGGCGGTTCACAGCAGTTCTCAGACCACCATGGACCGTGTCAAAGCGATGGCAGAACTCTTTAAACGTGTTTTGCATAGTTTTCAACATCAGGGTTGATGGCGGATGAGTGACGGATGATTAGGGTTTTGTGTGCGGTGTTAGCACAATCTTTGGCAGTTCACAGCAGATTGCCGAACCGCCGTGAACTGCTTTCTCAATCGGCGATGTGTGATTGCACCTTTAGTCACATGACACCAATTCTCAAATCATTTGATTCGTTCCTTTAAAAGAATGCACTGTTAATGCGTATGGAATATAAGCAACAAAAAAAAAATGGAAGAAAGCGAGGAAAAATAGAGAAAAGAAGGAAGGAGGAGTAAATCTCATTCATTCTGTTATACTGGATGTGATGTCCCCTGTACTATAGAATAGATGGCATTTTTATAAGCTGGACTTGTTTAATGCATGTAACCATGCTTCTTGCCTCAAGTTCTCTTAATATTCTGTTCCATTAAAACCAGGCCAAATTAATTTTGATACTTTGCATTCAAGTGGATTGTTTAGATTGATCACATTCAGTAAAAAGCACAACTTGTATGACACCATTACAACTTGTGCAAAGCAGCAAGAGAACAAGCTTTTTTTTTTTGTTTTCATTTTATTTATATTTTGTACATTCAGCGTATTTGCGTATTTGTTTGATGTTTACAAAGCTATTTCATATAATTTTCAGAACAAGAACATTTATCAGATGTCATATCTTTTTATTAGTTTGGCACATTCATAGTGATATTTGTTTGAATGTGTAAAATTCGTTTTTTTCATCATGACCAAAACTGCATTGCATTCTGTGCAATATCAATTGTAAGCACTACAATAAATAATTCGATATTCTTCTTGTTATGTTCATTGTGAATGGCAAGTAATGTAATGTTGGCCATTGAAATTTTAAGCTCTGATTAAGTTTTTCAGTAGTCCATTGCTTTATGGAGTGCCATATGTCTTCATTTTCATATAAATCTCCATGATTCTGGAGTTGTTCAAGTTAGTATTTGTAGACAAAACATTTTTCATTTGTTATTGTGTATGTAACTTTTCCTCTCTGCACTTGCTACCCTTTCTCTCCACCTCTTTCTCTCTCTTATTTTTTTTTTAATCTCTGTCTCTATTTCCATGCCTTTCTCTCCCTTTATCCTCCTCTTTCCTCCTCTTTCTCTCTCAGTCTCGTTGTTTTGCACTCTTTCATAGTTTTATTATTCATAGCAAAATGCAACCCTATAAGCCTACATGGGTATAGCCATTGATACATCCTTATGAATTCGTTTATATTTGATGTTGGCTGAAATGGACAATATTTCCACCTCGCTAAAAATTACGATAATATTCAGTCGTTGAATTAACTTTATAGCAAGGTTGTGCATAGCTGCTCTGAGGTTTTGGAATGAAATTTGGAGAGAAAGGACGTAAATTAGGTGCTGTATTGATAATTCATATGATGAGGTACATCTGGAGGATTTTACAGCAGTAAACAATTTCTTCGTAATTTTACGATATTTCTATTTCAATATTCTCATCAATATCATCTTTTTAATAAACGTGACTCCAGGAATTTATTTTTTGTGATACTCAGAGTACTGTACATACACACTGTCTTTATGCGGGAATGGAATTCATATACACAGCTATGGAGCAATATCAAGCTTGGTCAGATGTGGAGCTGGCATCCATTCACACAATTATTCTTAAACGAACACCACTAATGGCTTATTGGTAATTAAAAGGGTATCATACGTCAAATATGAGTGTTAAGAATGTCATACTGAGCTCTGGAAATATCAAGACAATGTAATTATGTTTTATACAGGCTGGATGAGTGTTATACCAACCAGACTCTAGATCCATTGATTGCTGAGGTGAACAGTGAAGGCAAGCTGAATGTCACTGTGGAGCATGTCCGGGTAAGAGGCACTAAATTACATGCCAATCCTCCCTTAGATTTCTTTCTGTTCTCATCTTGCTATTACCACCCCCCCATTGCATTATTGTTCCAGAATAATTTACAATGCAATTAATTTATATTGCCTTCATATTCTTGCCTGATTGAAATATGTTTTCAACATTTATTGTTAGAGTTAAACATTTCATGAGGCAGATGGCCAGGCTATTTTTTAAAGGAGAATGCAACCCAAGCATCAGTGTGCTCTCAGTGAATAAAGATGACCAAGAAGAGTAAACTGTGAAAGTTTGAGCAAAATCGGACATTCGGTTCAAGAGTTATGAATTTTGAAAGTTTCAGTAAATCCCTATTATGAGGATCCTTGAGTTGGCAACTTTGCCAGCATCTGTGATGTCATTGTGGACAACTCTCAATTCATTTTGTACATAATTTTTCAAAAAAATTGATTTATATGAAATTTCAGGTCAGGAATCAATACAATTCTTCCCGATATGCTTGCAGAATTGATATAGCCATGTCATACTCAAACAATACATCAAAAGAATTTTTATTTCTCTTGAAAATAAAGAAAATGTTGAATTCTGTGTACAAAATGAATGGAGAGTTGTCCACGATGACATCACAGATGCTGGCAAAGTTACCAATTTAAGGATTCTATAATAAGGATTAACTCAAACTTTCAAAGTTAATAACTCTCGAACAGATTGTCCGATTTTGCTCAAATTTTCACTGTTTACTCTTCTTGTTCTTCTTTACTCACTGGAAGCACACTGATGCCAAGGTTGCATTCTCCTTTAATGATTTTCTGAAGCTGCCATGGAATATACATGTGTATGGAAATGACATCGTTTTTTTAAAAAATAACAAGAACATTTTCAGTGAATCGTTATACCCTTGACAGCAAAAATTTGCATTACACTTTGGCTGTGAGACGAAAAGCTTATGAATTAATGTTCTTTTATCTTTAGTCATTAAATAAATTTATGTGTTGCTTCATTTAGCTTCTCTTACAGTAAAAAAGAACTTATAATAATGATAAATAAATGCGTAAAAATAAAGACGTTATAATCACCACGACCAAATTAGATTGTAAAACTCATATTACTCATAATAATCAAATAGCGATAAGTCAGGTGTAGAAATAGCCACTGCCACCCTCCCCCCGTTGATCGGCGAACAAAAAAAAACAACGAAAAACAAAGAAAAAAAAAAAACTCTCAAGTCCACTTCACATAACTTATCTTACCCCTACCCAACGAAATGAAAGTAAAACCTAAATATGCCACTTCTAATAAAAGTTACCCTTAATAATGCAGAAAATGTAATTTTCATACACGAATTTTCAAAAATCTTCCTATCGTAGGAGGGAGGATACCCCCCTCCCACACCCTCCTCCGTTCAGTCGCTTCGCTCCCTCGCCTTGTTGACCCCCCCCCCCCCCATATGCCACATCTCATAGAAGTTACCGCTAATATTGAATTTGAGTGACTGTGCAGAAAATGCCATTTTCATGCACGAATTTTCACAAATCTCCGTACCGTGGGAGGGGAATACCCTCTCCCACCCCACCCCGCTCCCTCGCCTTGATAGTTTTGTCTTTTTTTTTGTTTTGTTCTGTTTTGTTTTGTTTTGTTTTGTTTTGTTTTGTTCTGTTCTGTTTTGTTCTGTTGCTAAACCTGCTATAGCTCTATAGATCTTTGGAATGGTCAGTTATAGCAATATTCATTGTTATGTCGGCCTACTTGTACTTTTAAGATCAACAGACGTGAATGTAGGACAGGTTTAAAGTGACACTCTATAAGCTGTCAAAGGTTTATTTGGTATACATTTAACCAATCTTTCTAGTTTTATATTCAGAATTATCATTGGGACCTTCTAATCCTCTGGTTTTCATTAGTAGCCTGTTTTCGATTGAAATTTAACTACTACAACTGTCGTTTAAGTATCAACAATGTATCACGAATTTTGATAACTGATTGACTCAGATATTATTTCTTCTTTCCAAAGTGGGGGCTATTTTTTACACGCCACCTCCCCCAGTAGGCCAGGGTGGATTATACCCCCATTCAGAGGCGGCGCTTCCCGGGGGGCCATGGGGGCACAGTGCCCCCCCCCCCCCACTTTTCCAAGCACCCCAAAATGCCTCCTTTTTAACGTGTTCAGTGCCCCCTTTCATCTTAGAAGGGCCCATTTTCTTTGTTAATAAGTGCCCTTTTGCCTTGTTATAAGTGCCCCTTTTCGTTTCAGATAAGTTACGGTAACCCTTCTTAAAACCGCTCTCTTTATGCCTGATTAGCGCTCTGTTCCCTTCTGCAAGTGCATCTTTTGCACTTCAAATGGATAATCTCTTTTCAAATGTGATTATTGCCCCTTTTGACTACCTCTTTTCCTTTTTTATAGTACTATTCCTCTTCTGCAGAGTGCCCCTTTTCACCTCTGATAAGTGCCCCATTTTAAATCTGATACATGCCCTCATTTACTTCTGATAAGTGCCCCCTTTTCTTTTCTAGTATGTCCAATTTTCCATCTTTTAATGTAAGATAATTGCAGTTAGCACCCTTTTGCTTTCCGATAGTGTCCCTTTTCCATCCGAGCAAGGTCCCTTTTGAAAAATTGATATATTCCAATCTGATTTCTGATAAGTGTCCCTTTCCCTTCTAGTAAATGCCATGATCTCTCCTCATGATTTAGTGCCCCTTCGAATCTTAAAAGTGCCTCTTTTCATTTCTGATGAGTGTTCGGTTTGATTATGATAAGTTCCCGTTTTCAGTCCCTTTTTCAGTTAAAACAATTCTCCTTTTGATAAGTGCCCCCTTTGAATCTGATTAAGGCCCCCTTTCTCTCTTGAGCCATTTCCTCTCGTTTAAAATTTTCCTTTCACCTCCGGTAAGTTCCCTAAAGTCCTCGAAAGAGCCATTTACGAATAGTTCCAAAGAATCAGAGAGACTTTACAGAGCGAGGCCGAGGAGCAGGGGACAGAAAGGGCACAGCGCCTCCCTCAAATTTCATTGGAAGGAACGGTGCCCTCAAATTGAAGCAATGAGGGTATTTTTTTCAAAGCTCGTTCGCTACGCTAGCTCGCACTTACTTATATCTCACGCAAGGCACTTCAGGTAGTGTGTTGTAACCATAATTTGTATCTTTTCTCCTATATTCCTGATGGCATTGTGCTTAAAGCCCCATTCATTTTTTATGTTTTCTGTAATAAAATATGATCGGCCCCTATGAGACCTCACAAATGCGTTGAAAACATAAAGAGAGCTAACCATAAGGAACACTATATACAGCGTAAATGGAAGAAAACAATTATTATCATGGAACACTCATACAATGAATTTGCGGTAGCTTTTTTCACTATAGGGCCTAGGCAGTTCTTAATATAATGCAATTACCATGGCCTTCAGCAAAAATAATTAGCAATTTTTGCTCGCTCCCTTCGCTCGCTCGCAAATGAGTTAGACAAAGTAGTAAAAATTGTAAAGTAGTTATAAACATATTAAGATGAAAGAAGTATGTCAAAATGCCCCTTGAAAGTGTGTTGGAAAGAATGTAGGGGGTATATTTTCCTTCTTGTGTTCACCTTTTGTAAGTGCCCCTTTTCGCTGGTGCCCCCCCCCCCCCACTTTGAAAGACGCTCCGCCGCCCCTGCCCCCATTTCTCTAAATTTACGCCAGTGATCTCTATAGGGAATTGCTGCACGCGTTTGTCTGCTTCTCATCATCAGAGGACTAGTTTAACTTCCCTGCGTTTCGAGGATCGACAGAGCTGGCAGCAGCAAAGCAAAGAAAAGAACTAATAGACTGCTGTGATTAAATGGTACATGTTCGGAAGGATGAGTGCCTTGTCTAAAACAGCAATACTAATCACACCACTTTGTAAAAGGTTTTCAGACAAGAAAAATGTTACTAATTTAAAAAATCAAAGCTGCCTATAACGATGAGTAGGCCTACTATTACATAAAGCTATGATGTCAGTAGGATGCGTGACATGTCAACTGTTACCTGGGTTTCGTCACGGTCATCTAGCGGATACGTCACCGAATTACTGTGGTCCGAGTACGAGTCCTGCCGGATCAAGATATGGATCTACATTTGCCATTCTCTACGCAGGTGTTTAGTTGGTATTCTGTAGGATGTGAAAGCCATCATAGTTTGTTTATATAGCATTGTGAGCGTTTGCAAAAGACGCCTTCCTAGGAATGCTCCCTGTGAAGTGGAGAAGGTGCATACATTGTGTGTGAACAAGCCTGCATCGGGCGACCGGCTTAATAATATTTCCGTAAAGCACTCGGAGTCATGCGAGATGTATAAGAGGATGTTATAATTTTTTAAAAATATTTTAATGGTATTATATGGGTTTCAAATCATCTATAATCATTAGGTCAAAGTTCAGCTTTCCTGATTAAATCCAAATTTGGAGGATTGTCATCAATCATATCATTTCGTCTCTTTTTTTTTTCAAAGACTGATTATGAATAAAACTTCAAACAATTCATTTTAATAATTTTTAATTAGAAGAACGACAAAAAAAAAAATCACACAATGCAAAAAACGTACCTTTACACCACGAAATGACACTAATTTTGAAACTTTCTGTTCCATGGTTACTGAAGGTGCAGTCATGAATGGCTATTGTAAAATTCAAATGTAAATAAACATACATTAATTATGTTCATGCATTCGTGTTTATCCTAAGTTACACATTTTTGTTCTGATTTTTATCCACAATTTTCTCTTTCCTGTTCATGTGTTCATAAATGTAGTGAGCGAGTCGATAATGCTGGAGACAGGACGTCAAGCAACAAATAATACCAGCAGACCTATCTGAACGCATTCGGCAAATGACCCTCATGCAGCAAATCAGTTGGTAGCATGCAAACTTCTATGACCTTCTTCACCGGTAACCATCTTCATCTTAACTCTGAAATGTCGTTATGTGGGTAATAAGTCTACACAACTCATTCCACTTAATGATATACATTAATAGAAGGAGTTGGGTATGAAATTATCAATCAAATATGCGTTGTATTATTATTTTTTTAGATTAAAAAAAAAAATCTTTTGATGTAACGCAGTTTCAGTTTGTATTCAGGGGGATATTCTTGTTCTTTGCAGCTTCTTTGCTCGCAAAGAGCACAAAATAATTATATTTGTGCTGACTGCGAGCACATCAATAACATTACTGAACCTTAGTAAACAGAGAAAGAGAAAACAAGAATAGAGTACATCCAAAACTCAAGTCAAAAGAAGGAATGAAAAGACAGAAAGCCATATTTAGTGCAATATGTTTCGGAAAAAGAGAGGAGGGGAGGAACAAGGAAAAAATACAATACCCTGTAAACATCTCCACTCTCTTTCAATAAAGTGGAAAGAAGTCTATGACAGTATAATCTCATTGAATATGAGAGTGTATTTAAGATGAAGATATATATACTCCTCAATCTGTACTGCCCACATTGACTGAATTACGCTTGCTTTTGAGAAGTGTCAAAATGTCCATAATAAGCATTATAATCGAAAAAAGTCGAATATCATGTCAAATACCTCTGAGCCGTAATTGTTTCGTCTTTCGTTCAGATGTAATTATTAGCCTGAATTCACAATAAAAGAAGTTTGTTTTAAGCTATGTCTGCTCCTGGTTTAAACATTCTCTGTAGACCAAAATATGTGTAAGTAAGTGTTTAGTGTATTGGAAAGGATGACATGTGCGTGCGTACACGCTAGTATGGAGGTTTAAAACCATGGTTTGAAATAAGCCCCTTTCTTGAATTCGGACCATCACGTCTATCAGACAGATTTTTATGTTGGAAATAATCTATGCAATATGAAATTTGGCTGAATACAGTATTTCCAGTGATTCATTACCAGTTTCTGTGTACTCGTAGGTTATGGGCTTGATAATGCCGAGTGTGTATATGTATTTCATTGTTGTATGACAGTCAAGGTCATATCAAAAATGACATTTCCCGTAAGGATCCACTGATATCACTTCCATTGTATGATATTGTATGTATATGTATTCATTGAATGCTCTTCACTTTTCATACTTGACATTATTTCATAGTTCAGAGATAAAGCAAACTCTACATTTTTGCACGTCCCGTAGTCCACTGATAAGAAAGGACTGTTCTGCACTATACAATTTCAACAAAGTGGACAAGTGGAAACATAATTTTTAAATAATAATTTCGTCCAATGATATATTTTTAACCATCTGAAACTAATATATTGCAACACTCCCTTATACTTCATCTTTTGTAATAGGTAGGTGGAGACTACTCTCCTCATTTGTTAATAAGATGTATATACATGATAAACACGATAGTCATTTATCAATTATCTTAATGTGGAAACGTAATCTGAATTCATCAAGCTCATGTTTCATTAAGGCGAACACTGACGGCAAAATCAGACAAAATGATTGTTTTCATCATCATTTAAGCTTATCACCCTGAATCATTTATTTGTTAAATATCAAACCACCAGTCATTCATGAACAAAACTTTTATGAGAGATACAAACGTGAGCCTGAGAGTAAGCCTTGTGCGTATGAACATATACCAAAGTATAGTAATAAGATAATATGCTTATAATGTGCATACTTGTTTGTTTAAAGTATGAGGAGTAGATGTCTTTATTTACACATTATACTCTCACAAATCAATTATTTTTTCACTGTATAGAAATTGACATGAATATGTAACCGTATTGAAAATGATGCATATGCTCTTTTTTTATCATGTTTATCGTTATGTAGTTAATCATGAGATTATTTACAGGAGCTGGTATTACATCCAACCAGAGAGGTGGGAAAGAGAAACTAATAATGAGCAGATCTTGT
>CM057154.1:26269367-26305367 GCA_029962745.1 Echinometra lucunter | reverse complement strand
TTTTCTTTTCTTTTTTCTTTTCTTTCCTTTTTCTTTTTCTTTTCTGTGATTTTTCCTCTCTGCACTTGCTACCCCTTCTCCCTACCTCTCACTCTGTCTCTTATTTTTCATTTATTTCCAAAATCTCTGTCTCTGTCCCCATACCCTTCTCTCCTTTTATTCTCCTCTTTCCTCCTCTTTCTCTCAGTCTCGTTGTTTTACACTCTTTCTGTGTTGTCAGTTGTAGACAGTCTCTCTCATAGTTTGATTATTCATAGCAAAGTGCAACCCTATAAGCCTACATGGGTATAGCCATTCATACATACTTATCATGCTTATGGATTCGTTTATGTTTGATACTGGCTGAAATGGACAATATTTCCACCCTGCTAAAAAGGCAATAATTATCGTATACGATGATATTCAGTCATTGAATTATTTTAAGGCAAGGTTGTGCGTAGCTGCTCTGAGGTTTTGGAATGAAATTTTGAGAGAAAGGACGTAAATTAGGTGCTGTGTTGATAATGCATATGTTGAGGTACATCTGGAGGATTTTACAGCAGTAAACAATTTCTTCGTAATTTTACGATATTTCTATTTCAATATTTGTTTTTAACAATATAATCTTTTTTAATAAACGTGACTCTAGGAATTTATTCTTATGATACTCATATCAGTTACTCTTACTCAGTTGCTGTATTGCATGCACACTTTCTTACAAATGTAGTATACCTTGTCATGCGGGATTGCGATTCATACACAGAGCAATATCAAGCTTGGTCAGATGTGGAGCTGGCATCCATTCACACAATTCTTTAGCGAACATCACTAATGGCTTAATTAAAATGGTATCATACGTCAGATACTGAGCTCTGGATATATTAAGACAATGTAATGATGTCTTATACAGGCTGTATAAGTGTTCTACCGACGAGGATCTGGATCCATTGATTGCTGAGGTGAACAGTGAAGGCAAGCTGACTGTCACTGTGGAGCATAGCTGGGTAAGATATAACACTAGATGACATGCCAATACTATCACCGATTTCTTTCTCCTCTTGCTAAAACGAGTTTGTCCCCCCCCCCCCCCCCCCCCCCCCCCCCCATTTCACGCCGATTGTTACCGAAGAATTACAATGTAAGTAATTCATATTGCCTTATATTCTTGCCTGATTGCAATATGTTCAGCATTCATTGCTATGCATAAACATTACATAAACATTTCCATCAAACAAGCTGTGTTTATTTATTTATTTATTTATTTATTTATTTATTTGTTTTTCATTCATTCATTTATCCATTAATTATCATCATCATGATTATTTTCATTATTATTATTATCATTATTTCATTATTATCATTATTATCATCATTATTTCATTATCATTAATATTATCATCATCATCATTATTATTATTATTAGTATTATTATTATTATTATCATCATCATTACCATTATTATTTTGTTTTGATTTTCTGAAGCTGCCATGGAACAAACTGAAGAAAATTGCATCTTTTTTATTATATGAACATTTTCAGTGAATCATTTACTAAACCTTCAGAGCAAAAAGTGCATTACACTATATCTTCTTTAATTTTTTGATATGACTAAAGAAAAGATTATTCTTTAATGCCTTTTTTTTTTCTTTAAGTCTCATTGAAGTAATTCATGTGTCGCTTCATTTAACTTCTCTTATAGTGAGAAAAAAAAAGAACTTGATGATGAAAGTAGATGCATAGATAAAGACCTAGCCTAATTGACAAAAATAGATTCTAAAAAATATGTATTACTCTTAATATTCCAATAGCGATGAGTTTGAGTATAAATAGCTGTGGAACATTGTAGGAGGGAGATATGCCGTATATTTGGTTGTCTTCAATCACGGCAGCCGACTACTGCTTATTTTTTTTTCTGTTGTTCAGTATAGCTCTGTCGATCACTGAAATTATTCGTTATTCCAATATTCATGGTTACGTAAATGCATTTTCAAGATCAACAGACATGTATGCAGGACAAGTTTAAAATGACAATCTGCATATTGTCAAATATTTATTATGTACATTGACAGTATCTTTCTAGTTTTTGTACACATCCCTCCTTTAGAGTATTTTTATCATTACATGATATTATTCTTTATACTAATATTAGATAATATTAACATTTCCCCCAATAATTCCTAATGCTGTAATGGATATTGCTAAGACTTTAACATAGTGGTATATGTACAAGGCATCATCAGCATAAATCCATGGGGGATGATCCACCTTCCCTCTCCATTTTTTACTAATGGGAAAATGTAATGTTGATACAGACATGGATGGGAGATTTTACTAATCAAAGTCGATATTATCGGGACCTTCTAATCCTATCTCTGGGTTTTAATAGCATTTCAAATTGAAATGTTACAACTATAACCGTCGTTTATGATAGATTTATCAAAAAACCCTCCCCCCCCCCCCCACCTTCTCTCTCTCTCTCTCTCTCTAAAGAGTGAGGCGGGGATGATTATATACTCCATTATCCTCGGGATTTTAGGCCCATTGATATGTTGTTGCATTGTGTCGACTTTTCATCATCACAGGACTAGGCCTACTCTTAACTTCCCCACTTTTCGAGTATCGATGTCCAGAGCTGGTAACAGCAGAGCAAAGAAAAGAAGCTGCGGACTATCAGACTGCTGGGAATTATACTTTACGGAAGATTACTAATCACATCATTTTATTAGAATTTATAGACAACAACAAAGTAACTGAGTAACGTGTGCCCTGCAATTTTAAAATCAAACTGCCCATAGATTATTCACCGTGCACGTGTATGTATGCGTGACGTGTATTTCCTGTGGGTAACTCTCTGTTATCTAGGTTTTCTCTTCCGCTGCCTGCTGTTTTATCACATGTATATATCTAATATTTCATGTTTTAGATGTATGTTTTTGATATCTTTTGAAGAAAACATCTTAATAATATCATATTGATTTGCAAATCATCTAATATCATTGATCAAACCCAAATAAAAGAGAATTGTCATAAATTTCTTCCATTTTGCAAAGAGATAGACTAACAAAATCTAAATCAAATCTTTTTAATTAAAATGAGCTAACAAAACACAAAACTACCGTTCCTTTACATCACTAAATGACTCTGATTTTCTCGAACAGCATGCAGCGTCTGGAACTTTCTTTTACTGAAGGTATATGCATAAAGCATGCTTAGATTATGTGCAGTCTTTGGTGTTTATTCTTAATTACAAGATCTTCTGCGTATCTTTATTCACAATGGTCTGTGTTTTGTTCATGTCTTTATAAATTATAGACATGGCCGATAATGCCCGAGACCTGAGTTAAGGACGTCAAGCAACAAATACCAGCGGGCCTATCTGAACACATTGAGCAGATGACTCTCAGCAAACCAAGTGGTGGCAGCAAACTTCTACGGGTATCTTCCCGGTAGGCCTATCTTCAACTTGGTGAACTCTGCAATATCGTGTACGGGAATAAATAAGAGTCTCATAACTCATTCCACCTACAGAAGAGGATGAGTATTTATGTAGCAAGTAGTACTTGTGCGTAGTCTTATTGTAATGTATATTCTCTGTAAATGTTTTAATGTAACGCATTCTCAGTTTGTTTTCAGGGGGATATTCTTAATCTTAGCAGCTTCTTCGGAAGCAGTGTGACATATTCAAAACAGATTTGCTGATTGCGAGTGCGTCAATATTGAACCTTAGTAAACATAGAAAGAGAAAAAATAAAATACATACTAAATACCTGTGAAATGAAGGAATAAACAAACATAAATATATATTTAGTACAAAATGTTCCGGAGAAAGAGAGGATGGGAGTAACAAGGAAAAATACAACACCCTGTAAACATTTCTATTTCTTGCCTGTCAAGAAAGTGGAAAGAAGTCTATGACTCAGCATGATTTCATTGAATATAAGAGTGTAATTAAGATGAAGATACATGTATATACTCCCCATTCTGCCAATGCTGTCCACAATGATTGAACGCCTGCTTGTTAGAAGTGCCAAAATCTCCCTTTAATAGTAACTGATAACCATTATAAGTGAAAAGAGTCAAATGAAATATCTTAGTTCGAAGCAGTAATTGTTTATCTTTCGTTTAGATGTACATATTGGCCCGAATTCACGGAAGATGATTGGTTTAAACCATGGCCTACTCTAATCCTTGTTGAAACCTTCGCTGTGGACTAAAATAAGTGTAAATATGTGTTTACGTATTAATACCATTAGTGTCCGTCCATTGGACAAGAGGTCACGCGCGTACACGGTTATGGAGGTTTAAAACCATTGTTCAAAAGAAACTTCTTTCTTGAATTTAGATCATGATATCTGCCTGATGGATTTTAATTTTTGGAAATAATCTATGCAATATCAATATGAAGTTCTGCTAAATACAGTATTTCCAGTGACATTCACTACCAGTTTCTGTGTACTCCTAGGTTATGGGCTTCATATGCCGAGTGTCTTGTCCTATGACAGTCAAGGTCATATCAAAATGATATTTCCCGTAAGGATCTACTGATATCGATTTCATTATGATGATGTATATGTATTCAATGTTTTTCACTTTTCATACTTGACATTATTCCATAGTTCAGGGATAAAGCAAACTCTACATAATTCTGCATGCATAACTTCCCGTAGTCCATTGATAATAAAGATTGTTCTGCACTACAAATTCGACATAATGAACTAGTGGAACATCATTTTTTGTATAATGATTTCATCCAATGATATATTTTAACCTTTTTAGACTAATATTGAAACACTCCCTTGTACTTCATCTTTTATGATAGGTAGGTGGAGAATACTCTCCTCAATTGTTAATAAGATATATAAACATGATAAATACGATATATATAATTATCTTAATGTGGAAACGTAATCTGTGTATCAAGCTCATATTTCATTAAATCGAACACTGACAGCACAATCATACAAAATAATTGTTTTCATCATTATGTAAATTAACCTTTATTTGTTAGATATCAAACCACCATATCAAATTCACCATTCATGAACAAAACCTTCATGAGCATGATGAGAGATATATGCTAAACGTCAGCCTGAGAGTAAGCCGTGCACGCATGAACATATTATACTAAAGTGGTAATGAGATAATATGCTTATAATGTACATACTTGTTTGTTTAAACTATGACGAGTAGATGTCTTCATTAACTCATTATACTCTCACAAAGCAATTATTTGTTCACTGTTTATAATAATGTGACATTTATATTCGTATTGAAAATGATGCATATGCTCTTTTCATCCTTAATGTACTTAATTATGAAACCATTAACAGGAGCTGGTATTATATCCAGCCAGAGAGGTGGAAGAGAGAAATTAATGATAAGCAGATCTTGTATATAACCTTGACTGATTTCTGATAAAGCTGCCATTGCTGATACTGTAGTAAGCATGATAAAAGAAAGAAAGTAATTTCTTTTTCATCTTCTTTCTTAGACTTAATCGTGAATATCCTTAAGATGTTCTGAAAATCTAATGTTCTGAGAACCTAATTGAATATATCTCTCAAATTATACTGGATTATATAGTCGCTTTATTTGGTATCACGGGGTCACGGGGACACCCCTTTATTTCCCATTGCAAAGCTGTGATATGCATGATTATGTATTTTCAAGATAAGTAGATCTGATATGAATAGGGCAAGAAGTCCAAAGTGACACCCTGCACATTGGCAAAAGATTATTCTCTAGTATCATTATAGTGATCTTTCCTTTCGAGTTTCATTATAGTCATTGTACCTGTATACAGTGTTTTAATGATATCATACTATAGCCTGATATTGTCCCTATGTCTTCCATTAATTTGCCAGTTTGATTTGTATATACGGAATATAGGCATGATAGGGGAACCATATTGTAGTAGTATTAGAAATGTGCATTGCTAACATGGCTTTTGTCTGAGTTGTATACAGTTTTCCTGTATACTGACTCATTTTTCTCGCTAGATGGAAAATTAAACCCGTGATATATAGGACCTTTACTGTCTGCAAAGGCTGTGCAGATAATCATCTTTAAGCCTGTAAATATCTCCTTTACACATATTGCCCACATTGGGGGTGTGAATGACTAAGTACTGCTGATTTCTAGATTGTACAGATCAGATTTCTAGATTGTAAATATCAATAAGACCTGTGGACTATAGGAACTTGTCAACTGTATATTGTCATGAAAACAACAAATGAATACATGTATAAATATTTTGGCAGTAAAACCTACAGAATGAAATTTCATTTTCTTTAAAGAATTGTATCATCATTGTGATGAAGATAGTCGATATTGCGTGTTATAGGAATTGGTATGTTTTTTTCGTTCAGAATCAGATGTTTTTTGTTCAAGGTAAATGACTGTATATAGTAGTACACAATGTTTGTCAATATTATATTTGTGTACATGCATAATGCGTTATCGTATGAGTAGATTGAGCTGTTTTATATTGAATCGCTAGTCAGCTCCAGGAGTTACAACATTGGCGTTATCTGTCCTGTCGAATGGATATTGCTTGCTCTCAATATTTTGCGAGATTAATGAACAAGAACATAACCTTGTATACATGTTAATGATAAGTTTATTTGTCAAGATATCGGTAACTACGTGAAGCAGCCGTTACCCGGATAGTATTGGTTTTATAAATGACCATAATTTGCTATTAATTTGTACAATTACACGCAAGTATTCAGACATGGCATTTTAGAAGTGGTTTCTTATTATCCTCATCAACGTAAAAAAGTTAAAGTAGAGGAAATGTAATCATCCTTTCACCAGCACACTGCATTATTACTTGTGTTTGTATGCAGCTATAATGTACTTAATAATAACACAGTAAACAAAACTCTCAAAGACTGACTGCTAATTGGCATAATTCATGTGTATGTATTATTGGGAAGCTCACTTTGTAGCTGCCAGCAAGCACTGAATTTGTAAAAATGAAATAGGCTACTGATATTTTCTTGAATGTAAAAGAAGGTAGAACAAGACACGACACAATGAATTGGACTGAATTGGTGAATTAAATAATCTACTTCCATTCTATTTCAAATTGAAACTCCATTGACTTCCTTATTTTGTGTTTACTGCACAATAGGAAAGGGACAACATGAAGACAGGAAATGACGAATTAACCTTTGCAGAAACATTAATATTAGAGCATAAGAGAGTGAGAGAGAAAAGCCGATGTGTAAGTATACCGAGAAAGAAAGGAGGCAGGGAGACAGTGAGATGGAGAAAAGGGGAATAAAGGAATTAAGGAAAAATGGAATGCAAAGTAGAGAACAAGAAGGACAGAACATTGAGGATTATTGTACAATCGCAGAAAAGGAATAAAATGAGAGAGCGAGAGAAAGAGAGAAGATAAGAAGAAGGAGACAACGAACTGAAGAAAGACAGATGGGAGACAGAAAGAAAAAAGTGAATGTAGTAAAGCAGAGAATATAATTGTAGAGAATATAGAGGATATAAAGAGAATTCAGGTCGTAGAGGAATAGAATGAAATGGGAGCGAACGAGAAAGAGAGAAAGGCCGTGGTGTAAGGAGAAAGAAGGAAAGAAAGATGGAGACAACCAACAGGAGAAAGCCAGATGGAAGAAAGAAACAATAAATGTGAATGTAATGAATGTAGAATATAGAGGACACAAAGAGAATTAAGGACATACGGGAACAGAATGAAATGGAAAAGCACGAGAAAGAGAGAAAGGCCGTGGTGTATGGAAAAGAAAGGAGACAACGAGATTGAGAAAGACAGATAGGAGAGAGAAAGAAGAAGTAGTAACGCAGTGAATAGAGGACACAAAGAGGAGGACATAGGAGTCAATCATGGAAAGAAAAGAAACGGGAGAGCGCGAGAAAGAGAGAAATGCCTAGGTGTAAAGGAGAAAGGCAGATGGGAGAAGCAAAGAACAAATTGAATGTGGTAAATCTAATCCCTGCAGCGGCACTAATGTCCTTTGGCAAGACATGAATCTACATTTGCCACGTCTTTCGGATGGTGACGTTAAAGGTCGGTCCCAGACGTGAAAAATCAGAATTGATTGATACATGTCTGTAAAAACCCAAATCACCACCACCACCTTACCCCTTTTCATTATTGACTGTTTTTCTTTGCGTAAGAGCAGTGGCGGCACCAAGATTGTTAAAGTGGGGGGGGGGGGGCAAATGGAGGGCAAAAGAAAATGTTGGGGGCAAGGGCAATCAATTTTTTTTTTGCATCTATGGAAAAATCGAGCGCGAAGCGTGAGTTTTAGTGACCCCAATAAACATTTTGTTCTGTTACACTTGATATAGAGAGAAATTTTTGTAAAATCAGGTAATGCCTTACGGAGCAAAGTTATTGATCAAAACTAGATCATGAACTGAACATTTACATCTACACATTGCACATATTTACATACTTATTGTTTCACTAAGTCAAAATAATGGCGGTGACAATTATGAACGAAGAGTTCAAGCACCGGCGTAAATCCACTTTGAGGAGTGGGAGGGGGGAGGGGAGAGGGGATGATCGACTGTTCGCCGATTTTCTTTTTTTTTTTGTCGAACTCACACTTAAATATAAACACACCCTCACCCACCCGCACAGACTCCCTTACAAATATTTTGATTTTTATTATAACCACTTTTCTGTTTTTTATCACATTCTCAAATAGAAATTCTAACATATGACGAGCGAACGAAGCGAGCTAGCCTAAAAAATAACCACTTTTCTGGTTTTTAATCGAATTTTCAAATAGAAATTCTAAAATATGACGGTTGTTTATGACAGATTATTAAAAGTTTTACTAAATGATTAATTCGAATATCATTTCTTCCTTAAAAAGTGGGGTGAATATTTGTACACGCCATCCCCCTTCTTGAAAAAGTGGGGGGATGTATTCCCCATCCCCCCCCCCCCGGATTTATGAGTTCAAGCATTCTTAATGAAGCAAATCGATGAGTTTAATCCAGACTTTACATGAATAGGTGCATATTTATTTCAAGGGAGGGGGCAGACTTTGAGTATTTGTTCTCCACGTTCTCCCCCCACCCACACACACACATTGCTGACGACAGAATACACGCCAGTTTAACAATTACATTAGCTTGTATATTACACATTGAAATGTCTGCCTTACTATAAGATATAACAAGCGGTATAAACTTATTACAAACTAATAGTGTGCGAGGAAGCCAACAGCGACTGAGAAAAATAATTTTCAAGTTTTGAAGAGCGGAAAATGGTATTTTAGAGCACTCCACGCCTTGAATATGATACTTATGACAGCATCTACTTATTTACAAATTACTCTATAATTTTTCTTTTCAGTCCTCAAAATTGCTGGGGGGGGGGGCAACGGGTGGGAAAGCTTCTGAGTGAGGGGGCAAATGCCCCCCATGCCTTCCCCCCCCCCCCCTTGGTGCCGCCACTGCATAAGAGGAGGAGGAGGATCAGGCGCGCCGAAAGGGTCCCAGCTTTGGGGTGGGGGCAAACACTCTTGGGGGCCCACCCAAAACCTTTATGGGGGCCCACCTCAAATGCTTACTACCAGCATACGACGTACCCCATAATTATACACCTTCCCCCCGAAAAAAAGCACCTTTCTCCCCTTCCCCCTTTATACATATTCATTCATGTATAAAGGACAAGTTAAGAATTTTTTGAATTAAGAAAATACTGTTATCAAAACTGTTTCCCATCTTTTTTCATCGTTAATACTGAAACATGATTATTTGTTCACCGCTTCTTGCATGTTAGGATTCCGAGAGACACTCAGGAGACCGGGCATGGCAATGGGGGGGGGGGTATGAATGGCATAATGGTAAATTTTGATGATGGGGCCGACATCCTTTGCCCGAAAATTAACTATTCAGTTTTAGTTTTACTACGGTCCGGGCTCGCTTCGCTCGCGCGGACGAAGACATTTCAATGTGTAATATTTCAATGTGTAATATACAAGCGCGGACGAATGGTGTCAATATTCTAATCGTGTCAATATGCTCATTTTACATGGGTTGTATATGATCCAAGAAAAACAAAATTCTTCCGAGGGGGGCCGGGGGACCGATTTGCCCCCCTTTCGAATGACAGGGGGAGCAATTGCCCCCCCCCCCCTGCCCCCCTGCTTCCAACCCCCTATGAAAATAATCCCCCAAATGAAGCAAGCATCTGCCCCTTTTTCAAAGATGATAGACAGAATTTCTAAATACTGAGAAACGTTGCTTCTAATTACTATACGAGGGACGAGGCAGCGTAGCGATTCTGGGATGCTGAAAGTTTGCATTTTAGAGCACTAATCATGTCCATATGCTCATTTCACATGCTTGTATATGATCCATTTTTTTTTCTTCCGAAGGGGTCCCTTTGGGGGGGCAAATATCGATTTTGCCCCCGCTTTCGAATGATTGGGGTGCAATTGCCCCCCCCCCCCCCCCCCCCCCCGCTTCCGGCGCCTATGAGCAGGATCATCCATTTTGGGTGTGGTTTTATTAAAACCTAAGAAATAAGAGAATATGTATCATAAGAAGAAAACAGTAATCAGTGGCGTAACTCGGAGGACATGGACCCCCCCCCTTCCTCGGCTGGCAAAAAAAGAGCAAAGAAAGAGAAAAGAAAGGAGAAGAAACGTGAAAAGAAAGGGTGAAAACAAGGAAAAGGAAAATGGGAAATTGGGAATGCTTGCTCGCTTTGCTCGCGAGCATTTAAGTAACTTAAACCAATGCCGATGATTTTACTAATCTTATGAAAGGAATCAGTTTGCATCTTGTGTCTCAATCTGATGTCATGGGCTACCATTCTTCCATTCATTGAATGTTAGTAATATAACCACACTTGGATTTCACTACAAGAAATCGAGGGCAAGTTTACCTAAAAATACACTTTCAGTAGATAACGACCTAGATAAAAACAAATATTCCCATTTTTTCATTTGCTAGCTCGCTACTTGATCTGGCTCGTAAAAGCTAGAAACAAGATGATCTCGGCCACGGCAATCAGCTTATTTCAGAAGCCATTAGAAAATTGTCATAATATTTGGGCACGATGAGGTGGGTCACAAATTTTTACAAAAAATATCTGCATTTTGCTGACGAATCCATACATATTTTGGGGGGAGGGTTATGGGGGTCACTGATTTTGCTCGCTCGTAAAAACAGAATGATTTTTGACGATGAGCGAGGTACCTAAATGTACATGTATATAGCAACTAGCATAGTCATATATAGCACACATGTGATCGAAAAGATTATTTTAGATATCTTATAAGGCGAGTGTATTTCGATGACTAAATAACACTTCTACAATGGAAAGAGTATATTTTTCCTCGCTTGCTTTGCTCGCTCGAAATTTTTAGAAACACGGTGGTTTCGACACCAAATAACAGACCAGGGAGGTGCCAAACAGAGTCATTGGCAACGAGGTGACCAGATCATATAGGCCTATAGTGATCCGATAGTGTATTTTTATTTAAAAAAAATAAAAAAATTTAAAAGATAACACCATCTTTCATTGCAAATAAAGTTGTAATTTTTGACTCCTTCGCTTCGCTCGCTCGCTCGAAAAATTTCAAAACAGGGTGGTATCTAACAAGATGCGTTAGTTTCTCCAAATTTGAAAACGTTTCATATCCCTAATTACACCTTGTTTCGAGATTACTGTTGTTATTGTTAACATGATATAAATAACTTTATACGGTACGCCACTGATAATATAGACCAATTGAATGATTGTCATACAAAGTTTAAACACTTATTTCAGGTCGTTCATATAACATGAAGTGGGTATTTGGGGCTCCGCTTGTTTCTCTCGCTGGCAAAATTAAAAAACAGGGTGGTTCCTAGTCAAGAAAGAAGCATTATTCCCCCCCCCCCCCAAAAAAAAAAAACAGATAAAATGAAATTAGATTATAAAAAAAAACACTTCGCGGTCCCTAATATACATTCCATCAAAGTACGGTATCTTAACACAACTATAACAGAGATCTACAGCTGCGATACATGCTTGAAAACAATTTCTTGTGTGGTGTGATGGAGGGGTATCAGACTTTTTCAATGCAGCGTAACTTTCAGCAAATTTGGGTGTTACACCCCCCCCCCCCTTCAAAATGTTCTAGCGACACCCCTCTCTCAGCTCCCTATGCTCCAGTTTGCATTTAGTCATTCCTTCACGTATTTCGTTTGGTACGTGACCTTACGGTGGACACATCCCACACAGTATGACAAATGAATCCACATTTTATTTTAGCTTGCCATAAGCACACATGTGTGCATGCGAGACACGCCCACTTCTTTCACTGCTACAGCCTACACTCACGTCAAATACTCAAAAAGTTCATATTTTGTTAATTCTAGAGCAGTTTTGTATCGAAATTTAAACCAGCATGAACATAAATTAGTCTCAAAATGAATGTGAAATTTGTGGAAACCAAACTTGGGATCGACCTCGGTACAACATCCGTTAAACTATCGGATGATCGCTGATAAACTGCGATAACCGCGAGGTCTTGTACACCGTCGGTCACTCCACGGCTGCCCAGACTGTCGGCGTGGAGTACCCGCAGTTTTCCGATGAGCAAGACGTGACCAAGATCTTTAAAACTATTCTTTTGTGCCTTCAGCAGTTAGCCCAGTTTTATTCTACATGCAAACATGCGTGCAAGTTGAAGACAATAGGTGTGACTGGAAAGATGCATGGCATTGTCTTTTGGAAATCTAGCTTGAAAATCGATGAAATCATGAAGGAAATGGAAGATGAACTTGGAACAAGCAGGGGCAAATTTAGCAATTTGTTTACATGGCAAGATGGAAGATGTAGTCCTGAATTTCTGGCTAAACTTCCATCTCCAGACTCACATCTCAGGTTAGCGACAGGACACGGATGTGCTACAGCATTCTGGCTTCAGGAACACAGCCCAGAATATTTACAGAAATTTGATCGAGCTGGAACAATTATGGATTTGTTTGTGACACTGTTGTGTGGGCGAGGCAGTCCTGTTATGTCAACACAGAATGCAGCCAGCTGGGGGTATTTCAACTGCAACACAAGTGCTTGGAATTATCAAATGTAAATTTAAGTTCTGAATTGAAATACATTACTTGATCATGCCTTCATCCACTTACTCTTTGCTAGCTTATCTACGCAAACCTTAGTTTCAGAGCTCACAGATATAGGCCTATATGATAAAATATTTGTGAGCTAGCTGAATGCTGTCTACTGGTAAGTGAAAGAGGGTTATTTGTCCTGCAAAAGGCATTAACGAGTGTATTTGTAATTATTTTATATTTTCTTATTTATTGTCATCATGAAATGTTTGTTTTTCCATGCAATGAAATCTTTGGGACTCGACTGATCTAAATTCACAGAAATGTATCTACATACTAGTTTTTACATTTTTAGTAAAATTGCCTACATGTAGTACTTGGATTTTCAGTCACTGTTGACCGATAAATTCCACAAATATTTAAGACCTCTAGAATGTATATTGAACAACCTGAGCACACTGACATGCTGAGAATTCTAAGATTTGTGGTATATTTCAACTTTTTTCATGCATTTTGTGTGTGTTTAATTCTAAATTAGCAGAAGTGTTGAAAATAATCTCGAAATAATTTGACATTCGAAGAATTCCCTACTTTTTATGTCTTATCCTCTGCTATTTCATTTTTTTTTTTGCATGTATCTTTTGCACTGATTCAGTTTCAAGCATTTAATTTCATGTGGCTTTGGCTTCTGATAAATCTGATATTTTTTTCATCTTTAAACAGACTGTCCAAAGCTGGGTTTCCAGCTCATCTTCTACCAGAAGTCAAAGATCCTGGAACAATTGTAGGCCAGACCAGGGAGTCCAGTTGGTGTGATGGCATTATCCCAGAAGGTGTGGATGTTGGTGTTGGAATGGGGGACCTACCCTGTACCATACTACCAGTTCTACAGGCATCAAGTGATGGAGGTATTGATACATTGTAAAGTGTTCCCATAGCCCGGATAGAAGCTTGTGTACAGCTAGTACATATGAAATAACCCTACAAAAGCTTTACCCAGCATTCTGGGAGTTAGTTGATGAGGACTGTGTGTGAAGGAAAGAAAGGAGAAGCTAAGACCATAATGTCACCCCTCTCTGACAAACTTCAGGTGCAATCACACTTCGCCAATTTAGATGGCGGTTCACGGTGGTTCACAGCAGTTCTCAGACCACCATGAACCGTGTAAAAGCGATGGCAGAACTCTTTAAACGTGTTTTGAATAGTTTTCAACATCAGGGTTGATGGCGGATGAGTGATGGATGATTAGGGTTTTGTGTACGGTGTTAGCATATAATCTTTGGCAGTTCACAGCAGATTGCCGAACCGCCGTGAACTGCTTTCTCAATCGGCGATGTGTGATTGCACCTTTAGTCACATGACACCAATTCTCAAATCACTTGATTAGTTCCCTTAAAAGAATGCATTGTTAATGCGTATGGAATATAAGCAACAACAACAAAATGGAAGAAAGCGAGGAAAAATAGAGAAAGAAGGAAGGAGGAGGAAATCTCATTCATTCTGTTATACTGGATGTGATGTCCCCTATACTAGAATAGATGGCATATTTATAAGCTGGATTTGTTTAATGCATATAACCATGCTTCTTGCCTCGAGTTTTCTTAATGGAATTCTGTTCCATTGAACCCAGGCCAAATTAATTTTGATACCTTGCATTTAAGTGGATTGTTTAGAGTGATCACATTCAGTAAAAAGCACAACTTGTATGACACCATTACAACTTGTGCACAGCAGCAAGAGAACAAGCTTTTTTTTTTCATTTTATTTATATTTTGTACATTCAGCATATTTATATGATGTTTACAAAGCTATTTCATTTAATTTTTAGAACAAAATCATTTATCAGATGTCATATCTGTTTATTAGTTTGGCACATTCATAGTGATATATGTTTGAATGTGTGAAATTCGGTTTTTTTTCATCATGACCATGACCAAAACTGCATTGCATTCTGTGCAGTATCAATTGTAAGCAATACAATAAATAATTCAATATTCTTCTTGTTATGTTCATTGTGAATGGCAAGTAATGCAGTGTTGGCCATTGAAATTTTAAGCTCTGATTAAGTTTTTCAGTAGTCCATTGCTTTATGGAGTACCATGTGTCTTCATTTTCCTATAAATTTCCATGATTCTGGAGTTGTTGAAGTTAGTATTTGTAGACAAAACATTTTTCATTTGTTATGTTCTTTTTTGTTAATTTGTAGTAATCAGCATCAGTACGTCTGCACAGATTGTTACTACCACACCGGCTGGCTTCACCCCTCCCCAATCAGATCCCTCCTCCCCTATCGAGTACTTCCCATTCTTTGATGGGACCTTCCTTTCTGTGGCTGCAGCCCTTACAGGAGGCAATGTCCTTGCCCAGCTGGTCACCACACTCAAGGAATGGCTCCAGCAATTGGACTTATCCGAAGTATCCAACAGAGACCAATTATTCTCAAAGTTGATCGAGATGGGCTTAAATTGTGAGGACACCACACTCGAAATAGACCCCGTTCTTGGAGGAGAACGTCATCAGCCGAACAGGAGAGGTATGGCATCCAACATTGGCTTTGAAAACCTGTCTCTTGGGGACGTCTTCAGAGCGACTTGCCGTGGGATCGCAAAGAACCTTGGCGCAATGTCTCCTCCAAATGAAATGATGGCTAAAGGAGTGACAAGGGTTGTCGGGTGTGGTAGTGCTCTGCTTCGTAACCCAGTACTCAAGCAAGAGATTGAGAGAGTGTTTAAGGGTTTACCATTCATATATAGTGATAAGGGTGATGCTTCATTAGGAGCAGCCATAGCTATGTGCAGAGATCAATGACAGTAACTCACATGTTGATAAGAATGATTAATCTACCTCTCTGTTTACCTAAGGACCATGGAGGACTCATCGCATGATGCTGCTTACAATGATAACCACAGATCCTGTCTATGTTGCAGATGATCACAGAATCCTTCATGAAATAACTCAATGGCAATTCAGTTTTCTGTATGTATTGCCTGTCAACGTAAAGTTCCAATTATGTAGCATGTCCTTTTGATATTCATATATTTTCAGTTGGCTTTTTAAAGAAGCTTAGGTCGATTTTATGTCTGTGTGGTAATGTTGTAGGCTTTTTATCATACACATAAGTCAGAGCCCAATTTGACCGCAGCCTAGAGGCGGATTTCTGCTCAACGTCTTTTGGTCCACTAACCTTCCCGTTCCTCCATGGACAAAACAATGGGAGGATCGGGAAATCTGATGTGAATACCCAGCTGCGGAGAAGCCGATGAAAACCGCCAAACATGCCTTTTGATAGGCCATTTGAGGTACTGTACTATCTGTTGTTGATTACCAGTTTATGTTTTTAGAGTGTACCAATTACCAAAATCTTTTACTCCTCTGGGGTTCCATGTCACTGTACTGTATTCAAATTATTCCCTAATTCACAACTCAACCGTGAATAAATTATTTTCAATTCCGCCTCCCTACCCTATAGCATAACCTGCAAAAGAACATTAAATATATATTATAAAACATACCTGTATCCTGGGGAGCACCAAGCTTCGACGGCAAGAAACGGACTGAGAAGAGCTGGTTACTTACTAATTACCCACTCTGCCTAACTGTAAAGGATGCCGCTGTGCGATGTTCTCATATACATCTATTCCTTCCAGGAGTAATCCACTGTCCATTCTCTTGAGCTTGCTGTCAGTTCTGACAAAAACTGATCATCACGATCTAAATTCCAATTAGGCGTCCGTTCTGCTGTGTGTCGAACAAGGTCAGTGATTTCTGAATGGTCTCGGATTCCGCATAACTCCGCACAGGCACCTGTTAAACATTCTTATGCTAATCGGTTAGCTCTGCTAACATTTAAAAATATATTTATGAGCTTCAAAATATTTGCTTCCATAAAACTGGCTTCTCTTCTCTGCATGGAGAGATAGAACCTCGAATGAAGAGATATAGCACCATGTTCAAGAAGAGCGCATGCTGATTCAAACAATCAGACAAAGACAGAAGAAATGGATAGTACACATAATGCGACATGATAGTTTGATGGTCAGAGTTATAGGAGGTCACCTGCATGGAAAGAAGGCAAAGGGAAGACCTCGTGAAGGCTTCCTAGATGATTTGATAGAGAGTGTGGAGCAACAGGATATGAAGAGCTGAAGCAGATGACTCAAGAGCATAGCACTTGGAGAGACATTTGTCATAAAAAATAATTTGGGTTACTAAACCTGTCAGTAAACTAACAGATCACTATTGATGATAAAATTATATTGTAACTTGTATTGTAGTTCAAATATATTCTCAGTTAACCCAACAGTGACAACCCAACCCAACACCCCCCTCATTACCCCTTAGCATGCCAGGTTAAAATTTTGAGGGGTTATTTCATACATTCTAGCTATATGAACAAATTATCTTTTTTCAGGCGATTGGAACACTTTTAAGCCTTTGGCACCAATTTTCTCGGATCGAACACCTTTCCTATATAGACTCATAAACAGATTTTATTGATGGAGTTACAGGGCTTAAATTAATCGAAGGCCACCAAGGCCATGGCCGTGGATGCCCTTTTGATTGGCCTCAATGCCCCTCTTATTGGCCTTGGAGATTTTTGGTATTGTAATTGACATATGCTTTAATCTGTAGCATTTATGAAAAAAAATTATTCTTCAAAACTGCATGATTGTTTTGTCTTTATTCCACGCACCTTGTGGACACCATCTGGAAAACGGACGAGATCCACTGAGAAATCAAGAGCATTTCTAAAGTCACTGAAGTATAATGATGATTTCTTGGGTGGATCGGGGATGGGTCTGAGAGTTGCGGAGTTTTTGGAGGCGGTCGGTATTGGTAATCAGCAAATTAGATCAACACACTTGGTTGTAAATAATGTTATACATGCATGAATTGCATGCTCACTCATTTATATCCTTTCATTGTTTTTGTTTTCTTTACTGTTATGAATTGTATTGTATTATGTTAAAAAGCCACTGGAAGCAAAATTTCTATGCAATAATATGCATGGACCAATAAAGAATCTAGAATCTTGAAGAAAGTATCATCTTAAAATGCATTAACTTTCCACTATAAAGCCATGATTCAATAAGTGAAGAATTTTTTTGCCTACAAAATGTTGGTAATGTCAAACTTGCCTTCCATACAGTAGGTTATAGATCATAGACATATAATAAATTTACTAGACGAAAAGCAGCACGCGCAGATATCATTACGCGAATGACATTAGGCCCCGCCTCTTTCGGATCATTTGAAGGGGCCGATAAGCACCCGTTATCGCCATGATATTGATAAGACTTGCATTATTCGCATCTTTTGCGCGTATCAATTTTATTGTAACACTTTGATTTAACGCGCATTTATTGTGCATTTATTGCGCATGTTTTTAGCTGATGGGCATGTTTTAAATCATGCACAAACGCACGCCATTCCTTGGAATCATCTTACAAAATGAATTATTCATTTTTGATCATGAATATTGATGGTGCTTTGATCAGCCTTCTAATGGATCTGGACAAAATGGCGGAGCTTTAATGGCCTGTTATAGATCTATATAAATTTTTTATTCCACATGATTACACATGTTCAAGTAGATACATCTATGAGGATTTACATTCTCTTTTTTTTATGGAATAAGTATTTGAATAATATTCATGTGTCTGCAATTTTATGGTTCTTTGTATGTTTATGTGTTTAATTGCCAAATAATGTTTATTAACCTTAGTATGATTATGTTTTCTCTCCCTTTCTTTTTCCTTTTCTTTTATCCCTTCCAATTTCTTTCCCTTTTTCACTCCCGTCTCTCCCTCTTACTTACTTTTCTCTCTTCTTCCAACAGCCCCATATGTTTCTTTCTAATACAGTGGAAACTCAGTATAACAAGGTCCTTGGGACCAACAAAATTACCTTGTTATAGCAGGAATCTTGTTATATCAGGGTAAAAAACAATAGAAATATGAAGAGCTGGGACCAGAATGTTACCATGTTATATCAGGAATATTGTTATATCAGATCTCTGTATATTGAGTTTCCAGTGTACAATTAAAGCACTAGTTTACATGTGTAATATCACATACTCATGTAGGTTCCCAACAGTTTCCTTTTTCCTTCAATTAAACAAATTGCACACTTAAAAGGGCATGTTCAGACATGAGGGGGAGGGGGGCACAGAGGTTTTGAAGTGTATTTTTTTGTACAAATGAGTTACATTGATACAACAAAGGATTGTGCTTCAAATGTCTTGCACTTGATCCCTTGCATGTTATAAAATGAGTTTAAAACCCCTTCAGAAAGAAAAACGAGCAACCCCCCAATATAGGAATGAGCCTTAAGCACCTGAGGCTGAGATAACTCTGGTTTGGGATATAGATGGAAAATGTGTGTAAATACAAAATCAAATAATGCCAGCAACTTAAGACATCACTACAGAACACACAAACTGATTCTGGATATTGAGTCTTTAAAACATCAGTTTATTTTCTTTTCTCACTGAAAATTATTGTCGTAACAAAAAAAAGCAGATAAATTGTACAAATTTGAGATGGTAAAAACAGTATGAAACCTTTTTTTTTTTTCATTCAGTTTAGTGAGATTAATCTCTCAACAAGGTTTTTCAGCAGTGTAGTACTTGGCAATCACATTGTGTCTGGTATTCTCCAGTGAAAACAAATAATATTTCCATTGAATCAGAACTGCTTATTAAGCTAACCATCAAGACTTTCCTCTCTGCATTACATACCTATATGTATAAATTCTTCAATTCATGTCTTCAAGCTTGTAATCATCATATAAATATATAACTAAAATGCCTGTCTTTCTTATGAAGAAATGGGAGAAAGTTGACTTGTCATAAGAAAGTACTTCACATCTTCAGAGCTCTTTTTTTCGAGAAGAAAAAGAAAATCTTTTCAACAACATTTTCAAGAGTCTGAATTGCCATTCTAATCAATCAAATATGCACACAAGAACTGTTAGAAAGCATGAATGAATATGAAATAACTTAAATTTTGCTTTTATATTTTTTGCCTTTCTGATTCCCAAGGGCCATTTATAAAGAACAATAAAGATAATTACTATCCAAACATATGACCGATGTAAAGCAGTCCAAGAATCATACTGACTGAGCTTTTTTACATCACTGCAAAATGTCACCCTCTTATCATATCAAAAGAAAAAACATATATATATTGACAAATCTTTGGCAAAAATGGCATAGAAAGTTACTTTGTTAGAGCAAGATGGGTACAGCAGATTTCACTTATTTTTTTATTAATAGTTCTTATGGTGAAAGTTTTAGTTTACAAAAAAATACGTAATATTCTCAGGTTGGTTCCGGTATTCACTATCTCATAAATTACAATGAACTGAAAGTCTAATGTTCTTGGCATCTTCTGAGGTCAAATGGGGCCAAAATGACAACCCACCCGTGAAAGAAAATCATGTCAAAAAATGTTTGCTCCAGCCCTGGGAAAGTTGTAATTATGTCGTACACTTGGAATCTTTGTAAAGTGGTATCTCTTAACCATGGATTGTGCAGTTCTTTCCAATTTTTTTCTGTAGCTGTTTTACTACAGATGTATTCGTAGTATCGTACGCTCTGCTCGACCCTTGACCTTGGTGTCCCCAGACTGCTGAACATGGATGCCAATGCAACGTTATGGAAGGGTTGGTGCCCCTACATGGGCTCCAGTGGTGGCTGCTATGGGCTTTAATCAGTCAGAGATATAGGGTTAGGTTATAGGTCAAGTCCTGGGTTGAAGTTAAGGCATGGTATCATGTTTGGTGAAGGGTTCAATTTTCAGAATTTGGAAGATGTAAGTGTGAAACTATGACATGGACAAATGTCAAGGGAGAATGCACCATACAACCGGAGGAGTTTCCCAAAAGATGTAGCCAGTGCCCGAGGATCAAAAAATTCTGTTGAGTACGGTAAGGCCAGGCTCCACACTAACTACATTTTGAAGGGGTCCGGGCCAAATTTCTTGGGTCAAAATGCATTGAGCCCTGTGTTGAAATTGTTGAAATTTTGGGGATCCAGAACTCAACTGTAGAAGCCCACATGTCCTGAGGACCTGTTGGTGTCAGGTCCTGACTAAGGGCATCCTCTTCAAGGGATGCATGCGACGGTTCATGTTAACGCTGCACGAATTGTTCAACAAAGTGATGGGGCATGCATCTCCAAGCACCAACATCTACCATGCACTTGGGATTACTAAACTCAACATAGATGGAGTGCACACACCAAGTTCCAGGCATATTATGGGAATATGGGAGTTATTTGCAAATAGAAAAATGAGACAAAAATTCTTCAAATCGTAGAGGAATGACCACCAATCTAAGCAAAGGAAATGAACCACTGACCACTGTGTTTACAAACAGTTTTGTAACTTTGCAACACTTTTTATTTCATGAATTAAAACACATTAGTCTGTTTATCACCAAGCCATTGCTTTGGTTAACAATATAGCAGATTCTCCTTTCTTCTATTTTACTGTGAAATACTAGTAACAGAATTGCAAAAATTAATGAAATGCTATCTGCTGCACAATTTCCCCAAAAAGCACAATATCTTGTCCAGGGACTGCAATGTGCATATGAAGGGAGACATACCAAAGTCTGTACTGTGAGGTCCATGCATATGGTTAGTGGAAATTTGCATCTTTGGCAAATAAAGGGTTGAAGTAAATTGAATTCTTTCACAAAGTCAAACAGCATTTTTTTGTCAAGTTGTGACATAGCATGTATGTGACCCAATATGTACATGGGAGTGGCATATGATGCACTCATCCTATGATGGTCTTTTGGTGGACTTACATGGTTTCATTTTCAACCGGATGTATGTAGGACACGATGGAAAACAGTAGTTTAGAATACGATATCGAAAGGCACATAAATTCATATTTCATTCAAGTATCATATTCATTTTCTTCATTGCAAAATTCTTCCCGATGAAAGCAAAGATGAATTGAATTCAACAAGAAATTAATGAAAAAAACCTCTAAAGAATACCGTACGATAATTTTTTTTTTTTCAGTTCAAAACATGACGCCACAGAAAATTGTGAAAAGCATTACTGCACAGTCTCTCTTGACATTGCTTCCCTTACAATTACTGAGCTTTTCATTAACATCTTACGATCCAACAATTTGAAAGTCAAATCTGTGCATCAAAAACTTAGATCCCTCCAGCCTAATCCCAATGAGTGGGACCATGCCAAACCGAATATTGCCGGGAGATAGCCAGAAGGGCACTGACTGTGTGATGGTACTAATGCCTAACTAGCTCTCAGGTGACATTATGGTCAAAATGTGTACTTAACTCCTTATCTTCCACTTATTCAATTTATGGATGATCTTCAATCTTACGTCACTTGCCAACAGGACCTTAATACTATGTCAATCAACTCCAATGCAGCAATATGATTCTACATATTTTGGGAAGAGGAACAATCATATAAATACATGACATATTCACCAACTTTCTTCCCAAGAACTTCCAAGTTTTAGACTGTAAGAATATGTTGCTTGGTCTCCTTAGTCCAAGTGACTGTGTCCAGATTCACTAACATTATTTTGCTGGTCTACAGCCATCTTCAGAACTTCTTTTTTTGCTTTCAAGGCAATGCTAAAGGAACATGGAAAAATCCCACGAGACTTTCTTCAAGGTGTCATTGGTCTTCCTTCAGACTTTAGCCCATCTGACGAACAAGATGATATCCTTGACTGGTACATTCTGCTGGATGGCTTTGACCCTCAGGTTGCGGTCATTGGTCAGTAGGACCACCTCTCGCTCAATCTGCAGTGGCGCATCTAAGATCACAAAGAAAACATGAAACTTACAGTCATTTGTTACATGACTCTGATCATCTATGAGTCATACCTTCATCTGAGAAAGATTGAAGCATGGACATTCTGGCTTGGCATGCATATATCCTTGTAGTAATGAGTCACAATTTTGATTGGGAGGTTGTTTGGTTGGTTGGTTGGTTATTTTACCTGACTGCTAAAAAAGCATTTGTAGGCTTACAAGGAAGTAACTAGGAGACAAATAGCTTTAAGTTCTCTCTGAGGAACTTGGTAATGCATACAGTACAACAAATATTAGTTGCTACCATAGTCCTAACTTGAAGAAAAATTTGAGGTCCCATTGACTAAGTCATCATTTTCCCTTAATTCCTCAATCACTTTTTTGAAAATCCGCAGTTGGATTTCAATGACTTGCAGATAAATCTGGGGTATTTCCTTACGATGTACTAAGTAACAGCATTACGCACAACACTGGCAGGAAGTCATGCAATATCCTTATAATGGTAAGAGTTTACAGCAATGAGCAAACCAAGAGTCTTCCTCTACTATTCACAATTATTCCATTCTTACTATATTTCCCCAAAGTATGCAGTATCTTTCCTCAGACAATGGCCATAACAGATTTCGTTTCAAAAGATAACTTAAGAGGTTTAAAGAGGCTAGTTGGAAAAAATACCTTTGTCCGCAGGCATATATTGTCTAGCGTTGTCTGAACAGTAATGCATGCAGCATCGGAGAATGTGATCATCATTGTTACCCTGATGAAAGAGACAGAAAGTGATGGAAAATTTTTGAGTGTCAGCACAAATACAAGGCACCACGGACATACAACTTTGTAAACTCCAAAGTTTGTGGACAAGCTCCCATATCCCAGATATTGGCTTCACTTCACAACATTTCCAAATCTACTGACAAAATTTATCGATTTTATTTTGTTGACCTTTTGACTTTCTACCTATGAGATCCTTCACATCGCTGAACACAATTTTATTAGCATTAATTTTTCAACTTGACTGTGCTTTACATGGTTCACAGTCCCAAGTCCTGCTGCGGCACTAATGTTCTTTGGCAAGACACAAATCTAAATTTGTCACTGTCTACCAGGAGTAGTGAATGGGTACCACATAGGAAAATAATACTTTCTAGGTGCCTTGAGCATCCCATGGGATAGACATGTGCATAACATAAATGTAAATATTAATATTTAAAATTTCCACATACTTTGGCAATGTGATAGCCTACAGCAGCATAGGGCATAGTGATATGCAGTGCAGCTAGCTATATTGCAGCATTAACAGTGCGCGCTGTCGCGATATAATTAATCTACTGCAAAATTAATAGTATGGCAAGCCTTGCCTGCTTACCCTTGTGTTTTTTGGGAGGTTTGATGTTTTGTACACAGGTTCTTAGGACTTCTGCCCCGGAGAAGGGGGAAATCTGATGGCGGGGGGGGGGGGGGGGGGGGAGTTTGAGAGGTGTCAACTGGTATTTTCCAACCAGTTATGGTGTCAGCTTTTATATTTTTGTAATATACACCTATATTGCTATCTTGTGGAAAATTTTGGTCCATGGGCTCAGCCGGGTAAATTTTCCCGCACTAGGGGCATTTTCGAGGGGGGTCAGCTGCCCCTTTCCGACCACCTGGGATGTCAGCTTTTATATTTTTGTAATGTGCCCCTTGTGCACTTCCACTTTGACCAAGTTTCATCCATGAGCTCAGTGGGTTGAATTTTCCCACATTTGGGGCATTTTCGAGGGGGCCTGAGGGTCGCCCCCGCCCTATAATTGGTACCAGCTGACACCCATTTCCTGACTCACAGTCATGGGCTAAATATATTTCAGGGTTCAAACCTTCTGGGCTCGATGGGGTAAGTCAAGATGTCTCAGGCTCCTGGTCTAAAAGCTCTGGAACCCTCCTTATAGCTGCAACACTACCTCATACAGGTTAATGGGATATCAACAAGTGTTGCCTACCATGGCATTCTTATAGACGCAAGGTCTTGGGCTTTCATGCAGTGGCGGCACCAAGGGGGGGGGCATGGGGGGCATTTGCCCCTCACTCAGAAGCTTTGCCCCCCCCCCCCAGTTGCCCCCCCCCCAGAAATTTTAAGGACTGAAAAGAAAAATCATACAGTAATTTGTAAAGAAGTAGATGCTGTCATAAGAATCATATTCAAGCTGTGAAGTACTCTAACATACCATTTTCCGCTCTTCAAAACTTTGATTGAAAACCAAAAAAGTGGTTATTTTTGGCTCGCTTGCTTCACTCGTTCGACATATTTTAAATTTCTTTTCTAAAATTCGATTAAAAACAGGAAATGTAGCCATTTTTGGCTCGTTCGCTTCGCTCGCTCGTCATATTTCAGAATATTTATTCTAAAATGCGATTAAAAAAAAAAATTGTTATTTTTTGTTCGCTCGCTTGCAAAATTGATATTGAAATGTGTGTTAGAGGGAAAAAAAATAGTCCGAAATTCAACTATCCCCCCCCCCCCCTCCTCAAAGTGGATTTTCATGCTTTCATGGGGAATTTGAGAGTGAGCAGTGTCCATTAACGGTATTTGTGAAACAGTTGTGCATGACAGAAGTCACCTTCGATAACTATGGTGGCCCTGAAGTACGCTTGATAACAGGTCATGTGCGACATGAATTTTCGCATCACGGGTAATGAATTTTGCATCCCAGGTCATGTATTTCGCATCCCAGGTCCTGAACCTCGCATCGCGGATCATGAATTTCGCATCCCAGGTCCCGAACTTCACGTCGCGGGTCATGAATCTCGCATCCCATGTCATGAATTTCGCATCCAAATTTCGCGACTGGGGTGCAAAGTTGGCAGCGAAATTCAAGTCGCACATGACCTGTTGTGGAGCGTACTTCAGGGTCTCCATAGATAACACATCAACAAGCAGCAACACTAATATCTCACAGATTTATTTCATCTTTTAACCCGATACCTTCCTTTTATTAAATATCTTTTATATTTAGTTCATCTATGGTCTGCTGTAGCACGGTTTCTTGGACCTGGTCAAGAGAATGGCAAGAGAATTTGCCGTAAATAACGAGGAAGGTAGGTATATCTTGTAATATCATGACTACTTCATATTTTTCTTTAAGGAAAGAATATAAATGTCATGACTACTTAATATATTCTTTTCAAAGATATACCTGACTTCTGGTCATGTGATCATCCAGAAAAGAATATTTATGCTTTGTTAGATTTTAGAATCGTCAAAATGATAACACACTGACTCAGTCATGCTGATAAATGACATGAAGAGAAAAATACTACACATGCATTTTGCATAATTGTGGAAATAAAGTTTACGTTTGACCTGAGAATTTGTTCCATATTGGTAATAATTTTTCTTTTCATAGTTGAAATATGAGAGTATTTCACACGTGACCTTTTTCAGGAACCATTACCTCTGGGGTATTCTTCAACATGTTCAATGGGGGAATAATAGGAGAGTAATAAAGCTTACAAATTTGCTTTCACTTTTACCAGAACTCTACTTGTAAATTCCAAAAATTAAAAAAAGGAGAAAGTGCTTGTCTTTTTGTGAGGTAATAACAATAAACTTCCCTTTGTCAAGGGACCATCCCTAGAATTGATTTGCTGAAGCACATCAGATTAAAGTCTTAGTTTAAAGATTTTTAAGGCTTCTTCTGCCTTATTCATACTGGGCCTTGAAGCGCTCCATGAGTGGTCGGGTGCCCCATGAGCGGTCCTGGGGTGCCCCAATACCCAGTATGAAAAGCTCTTTGGGGGATGCTCCATGTTTGGAGTGCCCCAAATGAGTGCCCCAGATTTGGAGTGCTCCAAACCTGGGGTGCCCCAAGTTCCCAACTTAAGTATGTACGGCCGCAGTGATTGTAGGCGGTGTAAACCCAGTGATGGAATCATATTTTGACGTCATGATGTTATAAAAGACTGATTACGAACAAAACTTTAACCAATTCATTTTAATAATTCATAATTAGAAAAACGAAAAAGAAAAATCACATAAACGCAAAAACGTTCCTTTACACCACGAAATGACACTAACTTTGAAACTTTCTGTTACGATGGTTACTGAAGGTGCAGTCATGAATGGATGTTGTAAAATTCAAATGTGAATAAACATACATTAATTCTGTTCATGCAATGGTGTTTGTTCTGAGTTACATGATATTTAGTGTATTGAGTTTTATCCACAACTGTCTCTTTCATGTTCATGTGTTCATAAATTGTAGTGAGCTAGGCGATAATGCTCGAGCTATAGGACGTCAAGCAACAAATAATACCAGCAGGTCTATCTGAACGCATTGGGCAGATGACCCTCATGCAGCAAATCAGTTGGTAGCATGCAAGCTTCTTCACCGGTAACCATCTTCATCTTAGCTCTAAAATATCGTTATGTGGGTAATTAGAAGTCTACACAACTCATTCCACTTAATGATATACCTTAATAAAAGGAGTTGGGTATGAATATATCAGTCAAATATGCGTTGTATTTTTTTTTTAGATTAAAAAAATATGTTGATGTAACGCAGTTTCAGTTCGTATTTAGGGGGATATTCTTGTTCTTTGCAGCTTCTTTGCTCGCAAAGAGCACAAAATATATCTGCGCTGATTACGAGCACATCAATAACATTACTGAACCTTAGTAAACAGAGGAAGAGAAAACAAGAATAGAGTACATCCAAAACTCAAGTAAAAAAAAAGGAATCAAAAGACCAGACAGAAAGCCATATTTAGTGCAGTATGTTTCGGAACAAGAGAGGAGGGGAGGAAAAAGGAAAAAAAAATACAAAACCCATCTCCACTATCTTTCAATAAAGTGGAAAGAAGTCTATGACAGTATAATCTCAGTGAATATGAGAGTGTATTTAAGATGAAGATATATATATATATATACTCCTCAGTCTGTACTGCCCACATTGACTGAATTACGCTTGCTTGTGAGAAGTGTCAAAATGTCCATAATAAGCATATAATCGAAAAGAGTCAAATATCATATCTTTCTTCAGATGTAATTATTAGCCTGAATTCACAATAAAAAAGGTTTGTTTTAAACTATGTCTGCTCCTGGTTTAAACATTCTCTGTGGACTAAAATATGTGTAAATAAGTGTTTAAAGTATGACGAGTAGATGTCTTTATTAACGCATTATACTCTCACAAAGCGATTCTTTGTTCACTGTATATAATGTGACATGAATATGTAACCGTATTGAAAATAATGCATATGCTCTTTTTTATCATGTTTATCGTTATGTAGTTAATCATGAGATTATTTACAGGAGCTGATATTATATCCAACCAGAGAGGTGGGAAATAGAAACTAATAATGAGCAGATCTTCTATATAATCTTGGCTAATTTCTGATAAAGCTGCCATTGCTGATGCTGTAGTTAGCATGGTACTAAAAGAGAAAGTAATTTCTTTTTCGTATTTTATTAATCATGAATATCCTCACGATGTTCTGAAAATCTAATCTTATTAAATATAATATCTGTCGAATGATTGGATTATAGTTGTTTTATCGGTATCATGGGGACGCCTCTTTATTTCCCATTGCAAAGCTGTGATGATCATGATTATGTATTTTTCAAGATCAGTATTGACCTGATATGACATGTATGAAGGGCAAGAAGTCCAATTAAGTGACATCCTGCACATTGGTAAAAGATTATTCTCTAGTATCATTATAGTGACCTTTCCTTTCGAGTTTCATTATAGTTATTGTACCTGTGAACAGTGTTTTTAATGATATCATACTTTATAGCCCAACATTGTCCCTATGTCGTATAATGATTTTGCCAGTTTGCTTGGTATATAGGGAACATCTTATTAGGGGAACAACATTGCAGTAGTATTTGAAATGTGCATTTGTAGCATGGCTATTGTATGCTGTGTTTTATACTGTTTTCCTGTATACTTGTTTACTCATTTTTCTCGCTTGATGGAAAATGAAACCCGTGTTATAGGACTTTTACCATGTTTGATGTCTGCAAAGGCTGTACAGATATAATCTTTAAGCCTATAAATATCGCTTTGACGTAATGTAGTGCCCACATTCGGGGTGTGAATGACTACTGCTTGCCTTAACTGATTTATAGATTGTACAGATATTTAGATTGTAAATATCAAGACCTGTGGACTATAGATATTGTCAACTGTAGTGTCATGAAACAACAAATGAATACATGTATGAATATTTTGGCAGTAAAACCTACAGAATGAAATGTCATTTTTTTATAATTATTGTTTCATCATTGCAATAAAGAGAGTTTATATCGCCTTCGTTAGAAGAAATTTGTACGGTATGTTTGTTTTCGTTCATTTTTTTTTATTGATAAAGGTACATGACTGTAATACACAATGTTTGTTAAATTATTTGATTCAACTTTTATTCATATATTAACATTAGCGTTATCTGTCTTGTCTGAAGGATCTGTTTTCCTATCTAAAAATTACTTGCTCCCATTCAATAATTTCCATTTTGTTTGTAGATTATAACCTTGTATAATTATGTTCACGGTAAGTTTATTTGCTGAGATGTCATTATACGTGAAGCAGCCGTTACGTACTTAATCATAACAAATAAGCAAAACTATCAAAGACCGACTGGTAACTGGCATATATTCATGTGTATGAATTACTGGGAAGCTCAATATGTAGCCGATTGAATTTGTATTAAATGAAATTGTGTAATATTTTGTTGAATGCGAAACAAGGTAAAACATGGCAAACTGAATCGGATTGAATTAGATAGTAAATAAAATAATTTACAACCATGTGCATTTCAATTCAAACCTTAATGTCTTCTTCATTCATGTATTTACTGCACAAGTCATAATAGGAAAGCAACAGCATGGAGAAAGAAAATCACAAATTGACGTTTGCAGAAACATAAGAGCATAAAAGAGTGTGAGAGAGAAAAGCCACCGCGTAAGTATACAGAGAAAGAAAAGAGGAGACACATATCGAGATGGAGTGAAATTGAATGAAGAGGGGACAATTGAATTTAGCGAAGCAGAGCCAAGGGTCGCAGCATCTGCCCCGTTTGCATTTGTTCTACGGTCATCGTAGGGTGATCGTAAACTGATCGTATTCCTCCAATCGCACGATCTCCCTGGGATGGCATACGACGATCGTACGTTTTTCGTAAGGATTCATGGTCTCCGTAGCCTCTACAATTATGTTTAGAGCCGAGTTAAGGGAGTCAGTCGTGGAAGAGAAATGAGGTGGGAGAGTGCAGCGCCAGAAAGAAAGGTCGTAAAGTATGTATATATACATCACGTACATAGTATATGGTGAAAGGAAGGGAGAGGGAGACAGCATTGCAGCTTCAGTATAGAGAAAGATAAAATAAAGAAAGAAAATGCGAATTAAGGCAGAATACAAGAAGATAAAGCAAAAAGAAGATAGAGCGAGAGGAGACCAATGGAGGGAAAAATAAGGTGTTAGTGTGTGTGTGTGTGTGTGTGTGTGTGAGAGAGAGAGAGAGAGAGAAAGGGGGAGGGAGAGCGAGAGAGTATACGGAGAATCAATGGGGGAGAGAGAGAGGGAGAGGGAGAGAGAGACAGCGAGCTGGAGTAAGAAAGATAGAAGACTATAAAGAAAGAAAATGTGAATGTTGTAAAGCAAAGAATACAAGACAGAGAAGAGGACACTTATTAGTCATACGAGGAAAGAAATGCGATGGGAGAGTGCCAGAGAGAAAATCATGATGATTATGAAGACTAAGGGTACCGTAGTCGAGTGGTTTAAGGCGCTTGACTGGAGATGCGAAGGCACGGGATTCGATCCCCGGCACCGCACTTATGCCTGCAAAGCATTTTATCTACATTGCTGTTTTGTCATCTATCAAATAAAGTGATGTGCTATATGCATATTGATACCAGCGTGTGCATGTGCCGTCTTTAAAAAATGAAGACAAAAGGTTTTTTAAATATCTGACCTCTTTCAAAGACCCCTTTCGATAACTGCATAATAGAACTCGATAGATCAAAGCGAATTGTCACCTCAACAAGGATGGTGGGGGCATCTTTTAAATCGGGGGGGGGGCGGGGCACCAGCTAAAAGGGGCACTTACAAAGGGTGTACGAGCCTTTAATTTAGAGTGCACGCTCTAAACCTCTAACTTTCTAAACAATTTTACCACAACGCCTCCACGCTAGGGTAATTACCAGTGGTAAAATAGGTATAAACAGAATGGAGAAATGGCTCAAGAAAGAAAAGGAGAAAATCAGATGAAAAAAGGGGGCGTGTATCAAATTTGAAAGGCCACTTCTAAAGTGAAAGGGACACTATCATAATCAAATTGGACACTCATAACAAGTGAAACAGGGCACCTACAGCTTGTAAAGGGGCACCCATCATGCTATCATAAGGAGGAGTGCACTTTACTAAAAGTAGATTTTTTTTAATGACAATTTCTGGTCTTTATTAAAAAAAAACAACAAGAACAACAAAAACGTGCATGCAGTCACCTGGTTGCTTAAAATAATGACTTAGTTCACTGGCATTTACTTTCCATTCAAACAAATCTGCCGGTATCAGCCAGGATATTGTACATAAATTTGAAATTGAAATTGATAAATAAATTGTCTTAATACCTTGCAAATTAAATTACAAAGCATCCGACTATGCAGGTGTACTTAAAGTAGCACTATACCACCAATATTCCTCTGCTCTAGATTCTTCGATTTTAGTTTTCATTAACTCACGGTATATTCTTTTAACAGTTATAGTCATGATAGTCTGGGAGCCTGTCTCGAAATAGTCACCCCATTTTACATGTGAGATTTGACAACTTAAAGTTATTTACACCACCCATCCCATTCACAAAATGCTTGTCAGACCGAACATATCCGCCGGGGGTAGCCCACAGGGCCTCCAAAAAAGGGCCCCAAAGTCGGGTTGATTTCACCCCATCTAAAAGTAGATTTTTTTTAATGACAATTTCTGGTCTTTATTAAAACAACAACAACAACAACAAAACGTGCATGCAGTCACCTGGTTGCTTAAAATAATGACTTAGTTCACTGGCATTTACTTTCCATTCAAACAAATTTGCCGGTATCAGCCAGGATATTGTACATAAATTTGAAATTGAAATTGATAAATAAATTGTCTTTATACCTTGCAAATTAAATTACAAAACATCCGACTATGCAGGTGTACTTAAAGTATTACTATACCACCAATATTCCTCTGCTCTAGATTCTTCTCACGGTATATTCTTTTAACAGTTATAGTCATGATAGTCTGGGAGCCTGTCTCGAAATAGTCACCCCAATTTACATGTGAGATTTGGCAACTTAAAGTTATTTACACCACCCATCCCATTCACAAAATGCTTGTCAGACCGAACATATCCGCCGGGGGTAGCCCACAGGACCTCCAAAAAAGGGCCCCAAAGTCGGGTTGATTTCACCCCATCTAAAACATTGTAAAATATGCACCAAACTTCGTCATGAAGTTGTATCACTATAGATCACCAAAACACAAAAACTGACAAAATTTTCCGTCGGGAGGGGTTGTCAGACGGCCCCTAAAAAAATGGGGGAAAATTTTCCATATAAGGCCCGTGTATCAGATTTGGTCAGAAGGAAGAGCTTCGGCTATACATTCCAAAATATAAAAACTGACCAAAATTTCCTTCAGGAAGGGGATCTAACACTTCCTGGAAAAAAAAAACACCAAAGTGAAAAACTTTTTAATAAAAATCCATGTTCTCACTTACCAACCATAATAACTCTCATGTGTTTCATTCAGTCCAAGTTAAATTCTCACAGAACAACCTTGAGTAATGTAGTTTTCTTTGGTTGCAGTTTGAATGTAAAATTATAATTTCAATAAGTTATTAAATTTTGAAAATTGCATTGCTTTCTCAAGAAAAGAGGCAAATCAATTTTGTCAATCATTTTTTCAGCTTTTAATCAAATAATGTACGGAGCACTGAGCTCCTTGATAAAGCCGATTCTCATGCCTAACAGTCAACTCTTTTGACGGGACAGAATTGAAGAGCGGCATCTAAAGACTCGACTGAGTCAACCAACCGTCAAAGAGGTTTTCATCTGTTCGTGTGTAATGAGTACATTGAATTTTCAAATCATTTTCTAACAAACACTGGTGGATTGTGTACATGGACTAGAACAACCCCGAGGACTGTTTTAGTGATGAAGCACGCGACGCTTATTAATTAGGAACATGTCTCTTACTTCTAGAATAACGAATGTTGCTTTTCTGGAACTGCTCATCTCTTTGTGCCTACTTTCTAGTAAGTTTATCAAACTTGATCCAACACAAAAAGCATGAAAGTGGTCAGAAGGTGTTCTAGAATTAAGTTATTCTTTCATTCATTTTCGTTTCAGCTAAAACTGTTTTCGTTGGGGTCCGTGTGTATTTAAACTACATTTGCTCAAGTATTAAGATTTTTGTTGTTGTTTTGTAGCATTTTTGATTGAATTCATTCAGTAAAAAAGACAAAAATCATTCAGCTTCATATTTTAGCTGATGAACATAACATATCAGAATACAATTCAGAAGAAAATTATACAGCCTTCAGACAAGTCAGAAATACATAATTATAACACATAGTAAGCCTACACTCAAACTGATTATAATGAATGAATAACAATATAGATTATAATAAATGGATAGATCATATTGAAAGAAGTATCGATATGTCTTAGGGGTGATTTGATTCATGGAACGAACAGCTTCAGGATGTTCAGTGGAAGTAATGGCTATCTAGTCCGTAGTTTTTGTCTGGTTTCTTTGCTTTTAGATGTGAAACTAAGACGCTGAGAATTCCTTCCCCTAATTCTTCTTCTCCTTCTTCTTCTTCTTCTTCTTCTTCTTCTTCTTCTTCTTCTTCTTCTTCTTCTTCTCCTTCTACTTCCATTCCTTCTCTTTGGACGAACTTGAAATGGCCAAAACTGAAACTTACCGTTACTTTACTGATGTAGACATAATCATTCTTGCTCTGTTAATCATGTGTATTTATATATTTTCTTTTGGACATCTATGTTTGTTCTTCATGTATGACTTCCTTTTTATTTGTAAAAAAAAAAATGTACCATTCATGTATGGCTTCCATGCAATTTTTTTAAATAAATATACCATTCAATTAAATATAAAACCCATTAGTCATGTTAGTAGAGCGGCATAGCTGAAAAAAATGTGCACTTTTGTCTAAAAGCACCAAATTTGGGACATTTGTGCAGAAACCTATCCTAATCAATATCTGATGTGGAAGCACTTCCAGACAGGGTTTAATGGGCAATTTTCCATAATATTTTGATTCATTCTGGACACCTCCTCTACTATTACCTATTTTGTCCGTCAAAAAGTTCGAACCCATCCGATACGTAATACCCGTGCCAGGTCAATTTAAATAGCTTCTCTATTCAGAACATGAAATGTTGGTTGGTATCTTAAAGACAAGTTTATTGTGGTGGAGTTTAAGCAGTTTCACTCAATGCAGCTCACCAGGTCCCATATTTATGAAACATTACTAAGTCTAGTTTGAAACTAAAATGGTCCTTAGTTGCTTACTAAGCCTACTTGCCAACTAAGTGTTATTCATGAAACCTTCATAAGTTTTATTTGACTACTAATACTTCCCAGCTCATAAATATACAGGAATGTTTCTTCACCTACCAGGTATGGAGCCATTCATTCGCTCTCAGTACTGATAAAAGGGGATTCGCCATAATATATGCAGATGCATGGCACTATTCAGGAGACGTTGTCTAGTGTATTCATCCCTAGTTGCTTCTTAAGCTAAAGTTTGCAATTAATAAAACGTTATTCACAAAACTTTAGTTGCTAACTACCTTCCTTCCCAAAGTAATAGTTGATGAGGGGCAACCCCGGGGGGGGGAACTATAACTTACTAGTTTGTCACTAAGTCTGCTTTGAAACTAAAGACTGTAGAGTAATATTAGAGGAAATAATTGTTAAGTTTGTATCGTTATAAAGAAATATCTAAATAAAAATTGCATTTCATCAATCTGAAGGAGCCTGACGTATCTCCTGAAAATGATGTATCAAATATTGGAGAGACATGTGAAAGGAAATGGATGTAATTAGCACATATCAACAATAGCGATATTTTGATATTACGAATGAAATAATTTGAAGCAAGTATGACTACTCTTTTGTCAAATTTCAGATTATTCATAATACCACATACAATAACACATATGTAGGTCATATCATTATTGAAACAATACCCCTTTTTGTTGGGAAATACAAATGACATAAGGTCTATAGAACTAAGACTGGGCCTACTTGATTTTTTATTGGAAAAAGCTGCAGCAGTCGACCCAGAAGCTTCGAAATTTATTTCAAGAGTATTCACTTTCACTATGAACATGACAAACAAAGAAAGCGGACAAAATAAACAACCCCTCATTCTACCTTTCACAATGGTTCGGGTAGTCAAAAGAACATCCCTTCACTGCTATTATCTAAAATATGTGGAACAGGTGTAACATGCACATTCACCTGGAACTACTGACGAAACATAATAGCAGTGAAAGGATGTTCTTATGACTACCCGAACCATTGTGAAGGGCAGAATGAGAGGTTGTTTATTTTGTCCACTTTCTTTATCGGTCATGTTCATAGTGTTTCAACTTCAGCAGGTTCAGTGTATTTGTGTTTACATCCTTGTCATGGCTTCAGCACCTTGCCTTTCCAAAAACACTTATTATTATGCAAAATGACACCTCTTAGTTGGCAAATACTAGTTAGTAAGATTCTCATTCAGGTTTCATGAACAGGCTTGCTAGATGATTTTTTTGGAAATTGATGGTAGTATAACTGATCATAATACCGCTTTTGCTTGTAATAGCAGGGAGTCCGATGAATTACGTGATGTCTTCGAGAGTAAAGGTCATTTAACTGCTAGGTTTAATATAGATAGGAAAGTAAAAAACAATGGAAAACAGTTGATTGATCTCTGTCATAGCTTTGATTTGAAGTTTCTGAATGGTCGATTTGGAGATGACAAGGGTATCGGAAATTTTACTTGCTATAATAACGGAGGCTGCAGTACGGTTGACTGTGCTATAGTGTCCCACACCTTATTTGATAATGTATGTAATTTTAATGTGGATACTTTTGACAAATGTTGTCTGATGTCCATTGCCCC
>CM057154.1:26226871-26268867 GCA_029962745.1 Echinometra lucunter | reverse complement strand
GTGGCATCCATTCACACAGTTTTTTAGCGAACATCACTAATAATACTAATGGCTTAATTAAAAGGGTATCATACGTCAGATACTGAGCTCTGGAAATATTAAGACAATGTAATTATGTCTTATACAGGCTGCATTGGTGTTATACCAGCAAGGATCTGGATCCATTGATTGCTGAGGTGAACAGTGAAGGCAAGCTGATTGTTATTGAAAAGCATGGCTGGGTAAGATATAACACTAGATTACATGTCAATACTCTCACCGATTTCTTTCTCCTCTTGCTAAAACGAGTTTGCCCCCCCCCCCCCCCATTTCACGCCATTTGTTCCGGAAGAATTACAATGTAAGTAATTCATATTGCCTTATATTCTTGCCTGAATGGAATATGTTCATCATTCATTGCTATGCATAAACATTACATAAATATTTCCATCAAACAAGTTGTATTTATTTATTAATTTATTCATTCATTTATCTATTCATCATTATTATTATTATTATTATTACGCCTTTTTTCATTATTACTATTATTATTATTATTATTATTATTATTATTAATATTATCATCATCATCATCATCATCATCATTATTATAATTTTGTTTTGATTTTCTGAAACTGCCATGGAACAAACTGAAGAAAATTGCATCTTTTTGACTACATTAACATTTTCAGTGAATCATTCACTAAACCTTCAGAGCAAAAAGTGCATTACACTATATATTCTTTAATCTTTTTTATATAACTAAAGAAAATATCATTCTTTAATGCTTTCTTTTCTTTAAGTCTCATTGAAGTTATTCATGTGTCGCTTCATTTAGCTTCTCTTATAGTGAGAAAAAAAGAACTTGATGATGATAGTAGATGCAGAGATAAAGACCTAGCCTAATTGACAAAAATAGATTCTAAAAAATATATGTATTACTCTTAATATTCCAATACCAGTGAGTTTGAGTATACAAATAGCTGTGGAACGTTGTAGGAGGGAGATATTCCACATATTTCGTTGTCTTCAATCACGGCAGCCGACTATGGCTTATTTCTTTGTTCTGTTGTTCAGTATAGCTCTGTCGATCATTGGAATTATTCGTTATTGCAATATCCATCATTACGTACATGACATTTTCAAGATCATGTATTTAGGACAAGTTTAAAATGACAGTCTGCATATTGTCAAATGTTTATGATGTATATTGACAGTATCTTTCTAGTTTTTGTACACATCCCTCCTTTAAAGCATTTTTATCATTACATGGTATTATTCTGTAGACTAGTACTAGACATGCTAGATAACATTAACACTTCCTCTAATAATTCCTCATGCTGTAATGGGTATTGCAAAAACTTTAACATTGTGGTATGCACAAGGCATCACCAGCATAAATCCGTGGGGGGTGATCCACCTTCCACTCTCCATTTTCTACCAATGGGAAAATGTAATGTTGATACAGACATGGATGGGAGATTTTACTAATTAAAGCCGAAATTATCGGGAATTTCTAATCCTATCTCTGGGTTTCAATAGCATTTCAAATTGAAATGTTACTACTATAACCGTCGTTTATGATAGATTCATCGAAAATTTCCCCCCCCCCTTCTCTCTCTCTCTCTCTCTAAAAAAAAATGAGGGTGGGGGATGATTATATACTCCATTATCCCAGGGATTTCAGGCCTATTGATATGTTGTTGCATTGTGTCGACTTCTCATCATCAGAGGACTAGGCCTACTCGTAACTTCCCCACGTTTCAAGGATTGATGTCCAGAGCTGGCAGCAGCAGAGCAAAGAAAAGGGGCTGCGGACTAGCAAACTGTTGTGAATTAAAGCCACGAGGCTACCTTTACGGAAGATTACTAATCACATCACACAATTTTATTAGAGTTTTCAAACAAGAACAAAGTAACAGAGTGACTTGTGCCCACTGCCCTGCATTTTCTAAATCAAGCTGCCCATAGATTCTTCAACGTGCGCGAGTACAAAATGCTCAAAACCATGATGCGTGATATGCATTTCCTGTGGGTAGACCTCTGCAGGGGCGGCGCCAGGGTATTTTGATGGAAGGGGCAAGATGACCCATATGTGAGTTTATTGACATTTTAAATGAAAAAATAGGGGTTTTATATAGTCAAATCACACAGCCATCTCTTTTCCCATGCAGTTCTTTCTTCTTTTTCCTTTTTTTCCCCTTCTTTTCTCCTCTCTTTTCTTCTTTTCTTCTTTTTTTTTTTGATCACTTGAAAAATCATAGGGGGCGGTCACCCCCCCCCCCCGTAGCGCCACCCCTGGGCATCTGTTATCTAGGTTTTCTCTTCCACTGCCTGCTGTTTTATCACAGGTATAGATATAATATTTCATGTTTTAGATGTATTTTGGGGTATATTTTGAAGAAAAAACTTAATAATATCATATTGCTTGCAAATCATCCCATATCATTATGTATTAGTCTATTAAGTTTGGCTCGCTTTATCGATCAAATCCAAATAAAGAGAATTGTCATCACTCTCTTTCATTTTGTAAAAGAGATAGACTATAAAATCTTAACCAAATCTTTTTTATTGAAAAGGGCTAACAAAAAGTTTATGTGATTTGGGGTGATTGGTGACCCAATCTTCAGGTAAACAAAAACCCAGGTTTGATCCTGACACTAACCAAAAAAAGGAAAACAAAAACAAAAAAAAACCCCGAAAAAACTAGCATTCCTTCACATCACTAAAAATGACATGGCATACATTTCTATGCCTCCGCCCACCGTAGGTGGTTGCCGGAGGCATTAAGTTTTCGGGTCGTCCGTCCGTCCGTCCGTCCGTCCGTCCGTCCGTCCGTCCCGTTTTCGTTCTCGCGATAACTTAAGAACCGTTTGACGGATCAAGTTCAAACTTGACTCATGTATGCATATGGGAGGGACAATGATCTGATTAGATTTTGGCGTCTCAAGGTCAAAGGTCAAGGTCAAAGAGGTAATAATACACATAAAAATGGCTCGTTCCCGCGATAACTTAAGAACCATTTGACAGATTGGCTTCAAACTTGGCTCATGTATGCACATGGAAGGGATGATGATCTGATTAGATTTGGGGGTCACAAGGTCAAAGGTCAAAGGTCATAGAGGTCATTATGTACATAGAAATGGTTTGTTTTCACCATAACTCAACAACCATTTGACCGATCAACCTCAAACTTGGCACAGGTATGCATATGGGAGGGACAATGATCTGAGTAGATTTTGGATTCTCAAGGTCAAAGCCCAGTTTTATTCTACATGCAAACATGTGTGCAAGTTGAAGACAATAGGTGTGACTGGACAGATGCATGGCATTGTCTTTTGGAAATCTAGCTTGAAAATCGATGAAATCATGAAGGAAATGGAAGATGAACTTGGAACAAGCAGGGGCAAATTTAGCAATTTGTTTACATGGCAAGATTTAGTCCTGAATTTCTGGCTAAACTTCCATCTCCATACTCACATCTCAGGTTAGCAGCAGGACAGGGATGTGGTACATCACTCTGCCTTCATGAACACAGTCCAGAATATTTACAGAGATTTGATCGAGCTGGAACAATTATGGATTTGTTTGTGACACTGTTGTGTGGGCGAGGCAGTCCTGTTATGTCAACACAGAATGCAGCCAGCTGGGGGTATTTCAACTGCAACACAAGTGCCTGGAATTATCAAATGTAAATTTAAGTTCTGAATTGAAATACATTACTTCATCCATACCTTCATCCACTTACTCTTTGCTAGCTTATCTAAGCAAACCTTTGTTTCAGAGCTCACAGATATATAGGCCTATATGATAAAATATTTTTGAGCTAGCTAAATGCTGTCTACTGGTAAGTGAAAGAGGGTTATTTGTCCTGGGAAAGGCATTAAAGAGTGTATTTGTAGTTGTTTTATATTTTGTTATTTATTATAATCATGAAAATGTTTGTTTTCATGCAATGCAAATCTTTGGGACTCAACTGATCTAAATTCACAGAAATGTATCTTCATACTAGTTTTTACTTTTTTAGTAAAATTGCCTTCAAAATACATTAAATATGTCAAGAAATACTTTCCATGAATTTCTGTTTAGTTGTTACAGGGATATTGCATAATTAGTCTGTAGCTGGTTCCCCAAGTTTTATCCAGTCAGGATATGAACATGTGAAAAAGCATAAAACAAAGTAAAAGGGGAAAAGGCATATAAAGTATTTGACAGTGATGTAGATGTAGAGAATAGGCCTATCATTAATAAATGTTCATTATTCCAGTAATTAAACATATATACGTCTATCTTAGCTACATGTAGTACTTGGATTTTTCAGTCACCGCTGACCGATAAATTCCACAAATAATTAAGACCTCTACAATGTATATTGAACAATCTGAGCACACTGACATCCTGAGAATACTAAGATTTGTGGAATATTTCAACTTTTTTCATGCATTTTGTGTGTGTTTAATTCTAAATTGAAAATAATCTCAAAATAATTTGGCATACGAAGAATTGCCTACTTTTTATGTCTTATCCTCTGCTATTTCTTTCTTCTTTTTTTTTTGCGTGTATCTTTTGCACTGATTCGGTTTCAAGCATTTAATTTCATGTGGCTTTGGCTTCTGATAAATCTGATGTTTTTTCATCTTTAAACAGACTGTCCAAAGCTGGGTTTCCAGCTCATCTTCTACCAGAAGTCAAAGATCCTGGAACAATTGTAGGCCAGACCAGGGAGTCCAATTGGTGTGATGACATTATCCCAGAAGGTGTGGATGTTGGTGTTGGAATGGGGGACCTACCCTGTACCATACTACCAGTTCTACAGGCATCAAGTGATGGAGGTATTGATACATTGTAAAGTGTTCCAATAGCCCGGATAGAAGCTTGTGTACAGCTAGTACATATGAAATAACCCTACAAAAGCTTTACCCAGCATTCTGGGGGTTAATTGATGAGGACTGTAAAGCAAAGAAAGGAGAAGCTAAGACCATAATGTCACCCCTCTCTGACAAACTTCAGGTGCAATCACACATCGCCAATTTAGATGGCAGTTCACGGCGGTTCACAGCAGTTCTCAGACCACCATGGACTGTGTCAAAGCGATAGCAGAACTCTTTAAACGTGTTTTGAATAGTTTTCAACATCAGGGTTGATGGCGGATGAGTGACGGATGATTAGGGATTTGTGTACGGTGTTAGCACAATCTTTGGCAGTTCACAGCATATTGCCGAACTGCTGTGAACTGTTTTCTCAATCGGCGATGTGTGATTGCACCTGTAGTCACATGACACCAATTCTCAAATCATTTGATTCGTTCCCTTAAAAGAATGCACTGTTAATGCGTATGGAATATAAGCAACAACAACAAAAATGGAAGAAAGCAAGGGAAAATAGAGAAAAGAAAGAAGGAGGAGGAAATCTCATTCATTCTGTTATACTGGATGTGATGTCCCCTATACTATAGAATAGATGGCATTTTTATAAGCTGGACTTGTTTAATGCATGTAACCATGCTTCCTGCCTCAAGTTCTCTTAATATTCTGTTCCATTAAAACCAGGCCAAATTAATTTTGATACTTTGCATTCAAGTGGATTGTTTAGATTGATCACATTCAGTAAAAAGCACAACTTGTATGACACCATTACAACTTGTGGATTGTTTAGATTGATCACATTCAGTAAAAAGCACAACTTGTATGACACCATTACAACTTGTGCAAAGCAGCAAGAGAACAAGCTTTTTTTTTTTTTTTTCATTTTATTTATATTTTGTACATTCAGCGTATTTGTTTGATGTTTACAAAGCTATTTCATATAATTTTCAGAACAAGAACATTTATCAGATGTCATATCTTTTTATTAGTTTGGCACATTCATAGTGATATTTGTTTGAATGTGCGAAATTCGTTTTTTTTTTCATCATGACCAAAACTGCATTGCATTCTGTGCAGTATCAATTGTAAGCACTACAATAAATAATTCGATATTCTTCTTGTTATGTTCATTGTGAATGGCAAGTAATGTAATGTTGGCCATTGAAATTTCAAGCTCTGATTAAGTTTTTCAGTAGTCCATTGCTTTATGGAGTGCCATATGTCTTCATTTTCATATAAATCTCCATGATTCTAGAGTTGTTCAAGTTAGTATTTGTAGGCAAAACATTTTTCATTTGTTTGCTTGTTTGCTTGCTGTCTACAAAGGCTATATTAATAGAAATAAACTTTAAGCCTGTAAATATCTCTTTAACATAGTGCCCACATTCGGGGTGTGAATGACTACTGCTTGCCTTAACTGATTTCTAGATTGTAAATATCAAGACCTGTGGACTGTAGATATTGTCAACTGTAGTGTCATGAAAACAACAAATGAATACATATATAAATATTTTGGCAGTAAAACCTACAGAATGAAATGTCATTTTATTATAATTATTGTTTCTTCATTGTAATAAAGAAAGTTTATATCGCCTTTGTTAGAAGAAATTTGTATGTTTGTTTTCGTTCAAATGTCTTTTTTTTTTAATTGATAAAGGTACATGACTGTTAGAAAACAATATTTGTTAAATTATTTGATTCAACTTTCATTCATAAATTAACATTAGCGTTATTTGTCTTGGTTGATAGATCTATTTTCCTATCTAAAAATTACTTGCTCCCATTTAATAATTTCCCTTTTGGTTGTAGATTATAAACTTGTATAATTATGTTCACGGTAAGTTTATTTGCTAAGATGTCATTATACGTGAAGCAGCCGTTACCGGGATATATTATACTGGTGGCAGATGATTCTATAAACGAGTTTGCAATTTTTACTATTATACATGCAAGCATTCAGACATGACATTTTTGAAGTCGTTTCTTATAATATCCTCATCAAGTTGAACATGTCAAAAAGGTAAAGTAAAGGAAATGTGATAATCACTTCAGCTTTCACCAATATATTTTAGTTATATGAATAATTACTTGAGTTTGTATGCAGCTGTGTACTTAATCATAACAAATAAGCAGAAATATCAAAGAATGACTGCTAACTGGCATATATTCATGTGTATGAATTACTGGGAAGCTCAATATGTTGCCGATTGAATTTGTGTTAAATGAAATAGTATAATATTTTGTTGAATGCGAAACAAGGAAAAACATGGCAAACTGAATCGGATTGAATTAGATAGTTAATAAAATAATTTACAACCATGCATGTGCATTTCAAATTCAAACTTTAATGCCTTCTTCATTCATGTATTTACTGCACAAGTCATAATAGGAAAGCAATAACATGGAGAAAGAAAATCACAAATTGACGTTTGCATAAACATAAGAGCATAATAGACTGTGAGAGAGAAAAGCCACCGCGTAAGTATACAGAGAAAGAAAAGAGGAGACACATATCGAGATGGAGTGAAATTGAATGAAGAGGGGACAATTAAATGTAGCGAAGCAGAGCCAAGGGTCGCAGCATCTGCCCCGTTTACATTTGGTCTACGGTCATCGTAGGGTGATCGTAAACTGATCGTATCCCTCCAATCGCACGATCTCCCTGGGGTGGCATACGACGATCGTACGTTTTTCGTAAGGATTCACGGTCTCCGTAGCCTCTACGATTTTGTTTAGCGCCGAGTTAAGGGAGTCAGTCGTGGAAAAGAAATGAGGTGGGAGAGTGCAGTGCCAGAAAGAAAGGTCATAAAGTATGTATGTATACATCACGTACATAGTATATGGTGAAAGGATGGGAGAGGGAGACAGCATTGCAGCTTCAGTGGACCCCATGGAAGAACAGAGTAATTTATGTTAATGACTCTGAAATGGGCTATCCTTTCGATTATTTTATCCATTCAACATATTTGCAGTTCATTTTATTTATTTCAATTGATGTCATCTATGTTATTTACTTATGTTATATATTTATGTATTGTGTTTTTAATAATCAGAAAATAAATAAACAAACAAACAAACAAGTATAGAGAAAGATAAAATAAAGAAAGAAATACGAATTAAGGCAGAATACAAGAAGATAAAGCAAAAAGAAGATATAGCGAGAGGAGACCAATGGAGGGAAAAAATAAGATGTTAGTGTGTGTGTGTGTGTGTGAGAGAGAGAGAGAGAGAAAGGGGGAGGGAGAGGGAGAGAGATGCCGCGGCGAAAGTATACGGAGAATCAATGGGAGAGAGAGAGAGAGAGAGAGAGAGACAGCGAGCTGGAGAAAGATAGATGACTATAATTATATGAAGAAAGAAAATGTGAATGTTGTAAAGCAAAGAATACAAGACAGAGAAAAGGACACTTATTAGTCAAACGAGGAAAGAAATGCGATGGGAGAGTGCCAGAGAGAAAATCATGATGATTATGAAGACTAAGGGTACCGTAGTCGAGTGGTTTAAGGCGCTTGACTGGAGATGCGAAGGTCCGGGGTTCGATCCCCGGCACCGCACTTATGCCTTTGAGCAAGGCATTTTATCTACATTGCTGTTTTGTCATCTATCAAATAAAGTGATGTGCTATATGCATATTGATACCTGCGTGTACATGTGTTGTCTTTAAAAAAAAAAAAAAGGTGTTTAAATATCTGACCGCTTTCAAAGACCCCTTTCGATAACTGCATAATAGAACTGGATAGATCAAAGCGAATAGTCGCCTTAACAAGGATGGCGGGGGCATCTTTTAAATTGGGGGACGGGGCACCTGCGAAAATGGGCACTTACAAAGGGTGTACGAGCCTATTATTTATAGCGCGCGCTCTAAATCTCTAACTTTCTAAACAATTTCACCACAACGCCTCCACTTTAGGGTAATTACCAGTGGTAAAAGAGGTATAAAGAGAATGGGGAAATGGCTCAAGAAAAAAAGGAGAAAATCAGATGAAAAAAGGGGGCGTGTATCAAATTTGAAAGGCCACTTCTGAAGTGAAAGGGACACTATCATAATCAAATGGGACACTCATGAGAGGTGAAATAGGGCACCTACAGCTTGTAAAGGGGCACCCATCATGCTATCATAAGGAGGAGTGCACTTTACTAAAGTGGATTTTTTTAAATGACAATTTCTTGTCTTCTTTATTTCCTCATGATAACATGTACATTTCACATTCTTGGCATTTGCCTCCATTTCTGGAGAGTAATACATGGGTTTCTACGTGATACATTTTATTTTTTCTATTTGTAATTCATCATGTAAAAGATATATGAACAAGTCTCTGTTTAGTTCTTTTCTTTTTTACTTCCTTTTCAAAAAAAATTTTGTAAATGGCAAAAAGCGTACAGTTCAAAATTATATCGACATCTCCTGCCTTGAACTAAATTCAGTACCGTACAATACGTTACATGGTTTAAACTGAAAGTTAGACATGAAGTATTTCTTTATATTTTCTTCACCCTCTTTCAAAATTTTCCGTCGGGAGGGGTTTTCAGACGGCCCCTAAACAAATGGGGAAAAATTTTCCATTTAAGGCCCGTGTACCAGATTTGGTCAGAAGGAAGAGCTATGGCTATACATTCCAAAAATATAAAAACTGACCAATATTTCCTTCAGGAAGGGGGTCTAACACTTCCTGAAAAAAAAAACACCAAAGTGCCCTTCAACTATAGACTTTACTGCCCAAAAGTGCTCTCATTGATAGAGAAAAATTCATGTTCTCACTTACCAATCATAATAACTCTCATGAATGTGTTTCATTCAATCCAAGTTGAATTCACACAGAACAATCTGGAGTAATGTAGTTTTCTTTGGGTGCAGTTTAAATGTAAAAAATGATAATTTCAATAAGTTATTAAATTTTGAGAATTGTATAGCTTTCTCAAAAAAGAGGCAAATCAATTTTGTCAATCAATTTTTTTCCGCTTTTAACCATATAATGTACGGAGCATTGAACTCGTTGATAAAGCCGATTCTCATGCCTAACATTCAACTCTTTTGACGGGACAGAATTGAAGAGCGGCATCTAAAGACTCGACTGAGTCAACCAACCGTCAAAGAGATTTTATCTATTCATGTGTGATGAGTACATCGAATTTTCAAATCATTTTCTAACAAACACTGGTGGATTGTGTACATGGACTAGAACAACCCCCGAGGACTGTTTTAGTGATGAAGCACGCGACGCTTATTAATTAGGAACATGTCTCTTACTTCTAGAACACCGAATGTTACATTCCTGGGACTGCTCATCTCTTGCCTATTTTTTAGTAAGTTTATCAAGCTCGATCCAGCACAAAAAGCATGACAGTGGTCAGGTGTTCCATAATTAAGTTATTCTTTCATTCATTTTCGTTTCAGCTAAAGCTGTTTTCGTTGGGGTCCATAATGTATTTTCGTGTGTATTTAAACTACATTTGCACAAGTATTAAGATTTTTGTTGTTGTTGTTGTTTTGTAGCATTCTTAATTGAATTCATTCAGTAAAAAGACAAAAATCATTCAACTTCATCTGTTAGCTGATAAACATAACATATCAGAATACAATTCAGAAGAAAATTATACAGCCTTCAGGCATGTCAGAAATACATAATTATAACACATAGTAAGCCTACACCGTACTCAAACTGATTATAATGAATGAATAACAATATAGATTATAATAAATGGATAGATCATATTGAAAGAAGTATCGATATGTCTTAGGGGTGATTTGATTCATGGAACGAACAGCTTCAGGATGTTCAGTGGAAGTAATGGCTATCTAGTCCGTAGTTTTTGTCTGGTTTCTTTGCTTTTAGATGTGAAACTAAGACGCTGAGAATTCCTTCCCCTAATTCTTCTTCTCCTTCTCCTTCTTCTTCTTCTTCTTCTTCTTCTTCTTCTTCTTCTTCTTCTTCTTCTTCTTCTTCTTCTTCTTCTTCTTCTTCTCCTTCTACTTCCATTCCTTCTCTTTGGACGAACTTGAAATGGCCAAAACTGAAACTTACCGTTACTTTACTGATGTAGACATAATCATTCTTGCTCTGTTAATCATGTGTATTTATATATTTTCTTTTGGACATCTATGTTTGTTCTTCATGTATGACTTCCTTTTTATTTGTAAAAAAAAATGTACCATTCATGTATGGCTTCCATGCAATTTTTTAAATAAATATACCATTCAATTAAATATAAAACCCATTAGTCATGTTAGTAGAGCGGCATAGCTGAAAAAAATGTGCACTTTTGTCTAAAAGCACCAAATTTGGGACATTTGTGCAGAAACCTATCCTAATCAATATCTGATGTGGAAGCACTTCCAGACAGGGTTTAATGGGCAATTTTCCATAATATTTTGATTCATTCTGGACACCTCCTCTACTATTACCTATTTTGTCCGTCAAAAAGTTCGAACCCATCCGATACGTAATACCCGTGCCAGGTCAATTTAAATAGCTTCTCTATTCAGAACATGAAATGTTGGTTGGTATCTTAAAGACAAGTTTATTGTGGTGGAGTTTAAGCAGTTTCACTCAATGCAGCTCACCAGGGCCCATATTCATGAAACCTTACTAAGTCTAGTTTGAAACTAAAATGGTCCTTAGTTGCTTACTGAGCTTACTTGCCAACTAAGTGTTATTCATGAAACCTACATAAGTTTTACTTGACTACTAATACTCCCCAGCTCATAAATATACAGGAATGTTTCTTCACCTACCAGGTATGGAGCCATTCATTCGCTCTCAGTACTGATAAAAGGGGATTCGCCATAATATATGCAGATGCATGACACTATTCAGGAGACGTTGTCTAGTGTATTCATCCCTAGTTGCTTCTTAAGCTAAAGTTTGCAATTAATAAAACGTTATTCACAAAACTTTAGTTGCTAACTATCTTCCTTCCCAAAGTTATAGTTGATGAGGGGCAGCCCGGGGGGGGGGGGGGGGGGCAACTATAACTTACTAGTTTGTAACTAAGTCTGCTTTGAAACTAAAGACTGTAGAGCAATATTAGAGGAAATAATTGTTAAGTTTGTATCGTTATAAAGAAATATCTAAATAAAAATTGCATTTCATCAATTATGAAGGAGCCTGACGTATCTCCTGAAAATGATGTATCAAATATTGGAGAGACATGTGAAAGGAAATGGATGTAATTAGCACATATCAACTATAGCGATATTTTGATATTACGAATGAAATAATTTGAAGCAAGTATGACTACTCTTTTGTCAAATTTCACATTATTCATAATACCACATACAATAACACATATGTAGGTCATATCATTATTGAAACAATACCTTTTTGTTGGGAAATACAAATGACATAAGGTCTATAGAACTAAGACTAGGCCTACTTAATTTTTTTATTGGAAAAAGCTGCAGCAGTCGACCCAGAAGCTTCGAAATTTATTTCAGGAGTATTCACTTTCACTTCAGCAGGTTCAGTGTATTTGTGTTTACATCCTTGTCATGGCTTCAGCTCCTTGCCTATCCAAAAACACCCATTATTATGCAAAATGATACCTCTTAGTTGGCAAATACTAGTTAGTAAGATTCTAAGGTTTCATGAACAAGCTTGCTAGATGATTTTTTTTGGAAATTGATGGTAGTATAATTGATTATAATACCACTTTTGCTTCTAATAGCAGGGGGTTCGATGATATACGTGATGTCTTAGAGAGTAAAGGTCACTTAACTGCGAGGTTTAATATGGATAGGAAAGAATGACAATGGCAAACAGTTGACTGATCTCTGTCATAGATTTGATTTGAAGTTTCTGAATGGTCGATTTGGAGATGACAAGGGTATCGAAATTTTACTTGCTATGATAACGGAGGCTGCAGTACGGTTGACTATGCTATAGTGTCCACAACTTATTTGATAATGTATGTAATTTTGATATGAATACTTTTGACAAATGTTTGTCTGATGTCCAATGCCTCATTATTCTATCCTTATCCGGATTCAATCCTCAATTTTTTTATGGGTGCAGCTAGCAGTATTAAAGGGGGTACCCAATGCTGAAACAATGTTAGTTCATTTAAAAGAGCGTGATTTCATTAACAGAAAATCATTTGCCTAAAGTTTTTTAAAAAGTCGTGTTGCCAAGGAAACCCCAAAATGTGGTAAGATTTCAGGATATTTTTGACCCCTCAGCTGAGACCCAGTTTCAACTGGGTACCCACTTTGACGTCACAATGACGTAAAAGTGGGTACCATGTCGCGCAATTCTAGCAAAATGCGCGCAAGATATAATACATATTGTACAGTCTAGCGCGTAGCACAACTGCAATGCGCGAAGCAGGGTACCCACTTTGGCGTCATACCCCATCCTCAAATGTTTTGGTCAACTCTTGACTTTTTATGAGAAAATTAGCCAAAATGCATTGATTTCGATTGAAACTTATCAAATTTCTAATGTTATTCTTCTTATAATTCCATTCTGGATCATATATCAAAAAAATGTTTACCATTGTGTAATCACTTTAAGATTTTGAATGAATCAGACAATATTATGGATAATGATAATATGCGAGGGTATTTATTATTTCATTGGTCTTCTGATGCAGCTGAAAGTTTTATGATATTGTCAGTGATTCTTTTGATGACCTTTCTGTAAGTAACTATAGAAAAATTAGGTCAACGTGGTGATTCTACTGTAGAGTGTATTTTAGCCTTTGTTCTGATTTTTGTTCAGTGTTTATTGATGCTGCAAAGAAAATTGGTGTGAGTAAAAATCATGAAAATGGAAACAGTCTTCTGGTAAGGTTTTTGATAAGTAGTGCGAAGTGCATAGGCCCTGGTTTGATCATGAGCGTAAAATTACTAGGAGAACATACCTAAGCTTTAAAAATAAAATAAAGAGGAAGTCTAGTGGAAGTCTAGGGGAGCATCTCTATTGAAGATAATGCAAGTGAATTTGTTGAGGCAGGTAAAGCCTATAAAAGTTATTGAAACGAAAGAAGAGACAGTACTTTAAAGAGTTGAATGAATCTTTGGGGTCGTTAAAAACAATAATCCTTCTGAATATTAGTCAATATTGAAAAAAGGTGATAACAAGGCCTCGTGTAAGGTCAATGTGTCATCAAGATCTTTCGTAGATCACTTTAAGATGATTGGAAATAGGCAAGGTAGCTACAATCAAGAAGTACATGATGCAGCTGATTTATCTGTTGACACTCTTGATGCAGAGAATGCTGTTTTCGATGCACCAATTTTAATTGATGAGGTTTTTTTTCTATGACAAATAGATTGAAGAATGGCAAGGCCTGTGGTAATGACTTGATGAGGAATGAATTCTTGAAAAAATTGTCCTGCTCGTATTCTTGAGCTAATCAACACCATTGCTGCATTTGAACCTACATGGAACGCAAATTGCTGCTGCCAAAACTTGTAGAAATCTTGGGTCTGCTTCGACAATAAGCTCACTTTTGAACAATTTGTCGCACAGAAATGCCGCTCTGCTTCATATGCCTTACACAAAATTGGTAAAATTCAGGAATTCAGTGACAGAAGAACAACTGAGCGTTTGGTTCATGCCTTTGTCATGTGCCATTTTGATTTTTGTAACAGCCTCCTTATTCACCTACCACAGCGCCTCATTCAAAGACTACAGATCATCCAAAACTCAGCAGCTCGACTAGTCACTCGCACTAGAAAACATGATTCAATATCTCCTGTCTTACGCAATTTACATTGGTTACCAGTTCAGTTTCGAATCCAGTTCAAGATTTTGTTACTAGCTTTCGAATGTTTTCATGGACTAGTTCCTTCGTATTTGAATGATCTACTCACTGTATACAAACCAACAAGACAGCTCCGATCATGCACACAGAATCTGTTTATCATACCTCCAATTCAAACAAAAACATATGGCGAACGTTCATTTGCTCATGCTGCCTCAGTTTTATGGAATAACCTCCCAAACTCTCTTAGAAACATCGATAGAGAAGTTTAAATCTGCACTTAAAACACACTTATTCAAAACATATCTAAGTAGCCTAACAAAGTAAACTCAGTTATCTATCTTTCAGTCATGCCTTTCCTTTTCTTTTTCTCTCTCTCTTAGAGCGCATAGGGACATACAGACGTAATGTGTTATGCGCTATACAAAAACTGTTCATTATTATTATTATTATTATTTGATATTATTTTAGACATCGGAGTTGTACCTACAGATAAGTTTACTGGGATTAGTATACCTATCTTTAAAAACAGGGGTAATGCAACGAATCCTGATGATTATAGGGGCATTACCCTGTTGAGTTGTCTAGAAAAATTGTTTACTTCTATATCAAATCATAGGATATCACAGTTCTTAGATGCCAACTCAACATTAGGAGAGGAGCAGGCTGGATTTCGTGCTGGTTACTCGACAACAGATCATGTTTTTGTTTTAAAAGCATAATAGATATTTACCTACATCAGAAGAAACGCCTTTATTTTGCATTTATTGATTATATAAAAGCTTTTGATTTGATTGATAGATCTTCATTATGGCAAAAGATGCTCAAGTCTGGTATCAATGGTAAAATGTTAAGAGTTATAAGAAATATTTATGAAAGTGCCAAGTCATGTGCGAATCTTAATGGCAAGATGTCAGAATATTTTTGTTGTAACACCGGGGTACTGAAGATAGGGTGAAAATCTTTCTCCCTTATTATTTGCAATCTACTTAAGTGATTTTGAGAGTTATCTTAGCAAGTTCTATAATGGTCTCAGTCATCTGGCTAATTTGATGCAGGGACAGGAGTTAGATACCTTTCTAAATCTTTATTGTTCATTATATGATGATGATACAATTGTTTTAGCTGATACACCAGACCAGCTACAGCTGGCTCTTGATGCTGTCCATGGATACTGCCAAAAGTGGCAATTAACGGTAAATACCAGTAAAACGAAGTTTGTTGTTTTTTCTCGGGGAAAAGTGAGGAAAGTACCAAGGTTAACTTTTCGGAATGATGAGTTGGAAGTAGTATATTATTTTGTTTACCTAGGAGTAACATTTGAAGCTTTGAAGCTGGTAGTTTCAAAGCGGATTACACTTTACAGCATCTTAGTGAAGGCAAAACAACTGCCTTTATCTACCCGTCTATAGACACTCGATGTGAGCTATTTGACCGTATGATATTACCTATTTTGCTATATGGTAGTGAAGTTTGGGTTATGAAGATATACGGCAAATGGAAGTTTTTCATATTAGGAAATTTGTGAAAATGATTCTGGATGTAAACAAGTTTACCCCAGATTATATGGTTTACGAGGAGACAGGACGTAGTGTAATACTTAATCATGTCAAATGCGGGTAACACGCTACTGGCTAAGACTAGCTAAAGGAGAAGAGCAGAAATTTTCATTTTTTTTTATAGCCTCATTAACAGTATGCATAATAATGAACACACAAGCTTCTCATCAGCATGGTTATCTTGCATAATGAATGTATTAAATAGCTCTGGATTTGGAAATGTTTGGATTTCTCGAGGTCATGGGTATTGTAATAAGTGGGTATTGACTGCTCTGAAATTAAGACTCTCAGATAAACTTGTGTTTAAGCAAGACTGGACAGCAGTGAAGTGGGAAAAATCGGCTATGCACAAACTATAGAAAAGACGTGCTGGTTTACGAAAAATATTTGCTACTCTTGAATAGTTCTGACGCTGCCATTTCATGTAGATTTAGATGTAGGTCACATAGGTTACCTGTAAATAACAGTAGGTTTGATGTTACTTTTTCAAATGATGAAGTATGTACACTTTGTTTATCTTCGGACATAGGAGATTAATTTCATTATTTATTTGTTTGTTCCTTCTTATTTTAGTAAAGAAAGGCACAAGTACTTGCCAAGGGAGTTTGTTCGTAGACCATGTTCTATATATATGGATAAGCTCTTCAATACTAAAAGATGCTATCCATTTGAGAAGTTTAGTGAAATTCATTAGAATTATTTTTAATCATTTCACTCACAAATATGCGCCAAAGAGAAAAGAAGATGCTGCTATGAATAAAACCGGAGTTGTAGTGACTCGTAATGGCAGGTTATTAAAAAGTCCTGCACGTTTATTTTCATAATGTGTTGTAAATTCCACTTATTCAGTAATTCATACACGTACAGTATGTATCATTGTTTGTCATTTGTTTTTCATTATTATTATTCCGTAGTAATCATGTCTAACGTTATAGGTGATGTAATATAGACTATATTTTACATGTATATATTTGTCCATATGTCTGAACTCTCATACCCCGAGAGGGGTCGATAGAGTCATTAAAATCTTATCTTATCTTATCTTATCTTATGAAACAATAATTATAGTTGCCAAGTAGTTGCCAACTTCATAGTAAGCAACATGGCATTTTTTTAAAGGAACCTCAAGTGATGTAATGACGATGAGAGGTAAGGAATAAGTAGAGCTCCGTCGAGCTTTGCCAAAAACTTTCAAGACAGAAGAAACGTCATCGATATTTTTATTGATACCCAACTATAATAATGCAAAGGTTTAGATTTTCTTGCAATTTAAATGGAAATAACAAGCATTATATTTCTCTAGAATGTGGCAAATAATCTTTGGAAATGATAAAGTTTTGGGCAAGGAAAGATGGTATGAATGGTTTGGACTGTAGCAAAATGCCTACAGATGGACCTATGACAATGAAAAACACTTTCCGAAATTGTGACAAGTCTCACACACACACACACACACACACACACACTCACCCTCACAGCCACACACAACCACCCCCCCTCCCCCCCCCCCCTCCCCCCCCCCCCCCACGAACTACCAGGAGCACGGCTACAATTACCAGTCAGGAAACTCCCTGTTTTCAGGGAAGATTGAATTGTTTAGTTTTATAATTGAATGGCCAGCGGAGATAATGACCCCACGCGAACACACGAGGTCAGCCGTTACAAAATTCTGATTCCAACCGTTGCGATTTAGGCCTAATTCAACAAGCAAAGTGCGAAGTGAGAACTACATAATCTCTCTCGCGGTCTCCCATTGCTCTCCAAATTGTATTGTCCGAGAAAGGAAATTCTTCTTTTGCCCAATTGATCGTGGGCCCGGCAGCCACTGAGCAGCGCCAGATCGACGTTGCTTTATCCTTTTCAATTCTTGAACGCCAAAGAAGGTAGCAGCAACGTACTCGCATTCTTTTAACGTCTTTTGGTATGACGCGGCCGGGGTTCGAACCCGCGACCTCCCGATTGTGAGGTGGACGCTCTACCTACTGAGCCAACTCTCTCCCTCTCTCTCTCTCTCACTCTCCTCATCTGTCGCCGTACTTGTCCAGACTTTGTCCCTTATTTATTTTTTTTAATGCCCTTTGCTAACCTTGTTCTTTCGGAAAGAAAAAAAATTCGGAAAGTGAGGTGACCGAATGTAGAAATATTTCTAAATTTTATGTTATAGGACGATACCGTATTTCGATGATAACATACTTTTATCGTCAAAAGGTTTGGTTTTCCGCGCTCGCTTCGCTCGCTTGGAATATTTTTGGCACCTTGCCGGTCCAAATAATTGGACCGGCAAGGTGCCAAAATTAATTCATATTAATTGGAAGCAAGTTTGCCATATCATTCAGGTATCTAATAGGCCTGCAGTGTAATATGAGGACAAAGTAACTCTTTTCTCATATCTATTTTTGTCTCGCTCGCAAGATTCAACGACGGGGGGGGGGGGGGGGGGGGGGGGGGTAGGGGATTCATAATCTAGAAAGAATTCATCCCCCCCCCACCTTAATGTTCCTCCAATGCTGAAACGCTGCGTACGGTGCGGTAACCTATAACAGGGTTCAGGAGTTCAGCGCCCCTGTGAAAAAAAAAATCGTTCCCAGGGGCCTGCATTTTATCCTCAGGAAACACAACATAATATACCCGCTCATATTCAAGCACACTCCCCTCAGCTCTTTCTTTCTCTCTCTCCCTCTCTCTCTCTCTCTCTCTTTCTCTCCCAAGCCCATTCTTTTAATGTAAGCATTTTTATGTGTATGTATGGTAGCCATTTTAGATGAGTTAAAATCAGTCTAACCAAACCTATGCACAACACTTCGTATTTCTCGATTACCCTGCATTTTATTCTCAATCCTCTCCTCTTTCTCTTTCAGTTCTATATCCTGCACCTGCATCTTAACATATAGATATAAACGTTCCCCTTTCCATTTATTTCTCTCTCTACTCTCTCTCTTTCTCTCGCCTCACTCTCTTTTCCCTTTCCCTTCTTCTTCCTTGACCTATTTCTTCTTCTTCATCTTCATTCTCCTCTTACGCACTCTGCAAAACATCATGAAAGCAGGCAGCTCAAAGGAGACTATATCCTGTTTGGTAACAGATATGTAGCGACATCATTTCTGTAGGGATTTCTTCTATTCAATTTCAATTAACAAACATATTTTATTCAGTTACTAGTATTTCTGGTAGGAGAACCCTTTAGAGAATCTTTGTAGGCTATTAATGGTTCTGTGAAGAATCTTTAAAAGTTCCAAATGTGGGACAAGTAAAGGTTTTAATCAGCACCATTTTTTTTCCAAAAGTGCATATTGAATTTCGTTCGGGGGGGGGGGGGGGGGGGGGGACACGTGTTAGAGTTTGGAATTATGTATTTTGTTCTTAAGTGAATTCTTCTTCTTCATTTTTTCTTCTTTGCTCATGCACTGAGAGGCTCTAGTTGAAATTATGGATTCCAAGATGGCAGGAATAGCACTATTTTCTGTCACCGAGGAATCCATAATTTCACAAGTGGCTCGAAACGGTCCATAGTATATATGTTTTATATCCCTCCAACGAATCTTTTTTATATTCATGTTTTTATTACAAAAATCATAGAGAATTACAATATCTAAAAATGATTTACAAGTCATGATCAGAATAAAAAATCACCAAACATAAAAGAGAGTAGTTGGAAAAAAAGGTAGAACATTGAGTAACCATTAAAAAAAAATATTCAAGAGCGAATCTCCGAGAGGGAAAAAATAAACTCAAGGATTGCGGGTGACACCAACCCCTCCAACGAATCTTGAAAACAAAAATAATGTTTGATCCTGGCCATAAAATAACGATAGCACTTTTTACACGCTACCATTGAAAAACCACTGATCGATCGCATATCTGTGACGACATTCATGGCATAGCTCATTGTGCCATGAATGACGTCACCGCATAGCACATTATTCTTCATCGGCGTTTTGTTTTCAACATTGTCAACATCATAGCAATGTCATGTAAGGTCACATGATGCTATTTAGACCAATCATTAAATAGAATTTCATTGATATGGGATATAAAATCAGTTATTTTTTGTAAACGAAATAAAGGTTCGTATAGTACGGAATTATTTACATTTAGATGAATTTATTCATTTTAAATGAAATTTCTAATGAAAAATATAGAAAAACAAGAAAGTACTCGTGTGTATAGCTTCACGCAAGAAATTCAAGCAAAAGATTTCGATCACCCCCCCCCCCTGACTCGTTAAAAGGGATTTACGCCGGTGTTACTATCATGCATATAATGTTGTTAGCGCCATTAGCGTCATGGCGTGACAGTTATGGGCACTACATAATAATCCACCATTATGTAGTACTTTTATTGTTATTATGAAAAGATGGTATTCCTGCATATAGTCTATATTGATGGAGGGATACACATAGCTAAACGCATGCCATATAACTGAGATTTTCTACTTTTCAAATTTTATTATTAACATTTTTACAAGTAAAAGGAAGAAAATAAACATCCACTTTGCTTTTGAGTTTATTATTTCCACATGGTAGATGTATTAAAAAAAAAGGACAAACAACATAATAAAGTAGACACTAATGCTGGAAACAACAATACTGTAAATATAATCTGTAGTTTGTTACACTGTCAATGTAATTGACAACTGAATAAATATAACAGTTTGAACTTTGTTATGAAAAGAACATTTAAAGAAATGAAGATTTTTATTTATACGGAATTATCATGGTCTACGTGTGGCCCCTAAAACGTAAGAAGTATTTTATTGAAAAATACATTCAAGAATACAACATCCTAAACTAATACACGCATTAACAATCCATTTGACTTAGAGGTTTTTGTCGGCAGTAGACTCTAAAAACAATGTCAAATTTGACACCCTAGTACTATACTCTAGGCAAAAGTGACACATTTCAAAATGACTAGATTCTAGTAAAATAATTTGACTAGTCTACCGAATCATACATGCAGGCACCAACACTAACTTGATTTGATTCTATTGAAATTGACTAGCATTTCGGTAAAAGTTTGGTTAATGTTACTAGAATTGTGATCATTTTGACTGGAATCTAGTTTTTTACTAAAAAAAATAGAGCTCAGTAAGTGCCTTTGGGATCCTGTGTTCTAGTCAAATAAGTTACTAGAATTCTGGTCATTTTTACAACAATCGTGTCGATTTTGACTAGAAAAGTGTTCGTTCTTCGTTAAATTGTATAGAACTGTGGTCATTTTGACAAAAATCTAGTCACATTTGACTCGAGAAGAGTAAGTACCCGTGTGATCCGGTAATCTAATCAAATCTGACTAATTTGTTTTTAGAGTGTGCTGTGCACAATGCTTTATATCTCACTATGCACAAGAAACAACAAAAACCAAAATTCTTTTTAAAGGGTAGGTCTACCCTGGAAGTTTCATTGTTTCGATAAAAGGAGATAAATTTGAACAACATTTTGAAAAAGAAATGAAAAGAAATGCGCAAAATCGGTCAAAGAATAAAAAAATTACTCTCATTTACATTTTCTAGTAAATTACTCTCGGCTCTGCAAAATTGGCAACACTGATGACATCATATGTGAGCAGGTCTCCATTCACTTTGTACATGAAATTTCACATTTTCTCAATTTTCTTGGATGTTACACATTTTCTTACCCCATAGTCAAAGTATGTTATGTAAAAAGCAATTCTTCTGAACAAACATTACTGCGGGGGTTAGAAAAAAATGTAACTTCCAAGAAAATTGAGAAAATGCTGTTCAAATTTATCTCCTTTTATTGAAACAGTGAAACTACTAGGGTGGACTTACCCTTTAAAAGTAAAAATGACTATGCAGCTATTGACCATTACCATGACTACTGTTATCAATGACACGATATATATTGAAATCAGTTTCGCATGATAATCTTGTGACAAGTTAAGCCAGGGATGGGAAGAGGAACTAACTTTCAACGCCCTATCCCAAGCCCCTCTCCCCTCTCCTTCACGAAAACTCGGATCTAGATTTTCCTGCTGAAATACATGGATCACCATTCGCTAGTGTGCTCCCCCAAACACACACACACACCCACACACACGCGCAAAGGTTCACTTACGCCACTGTACAACAACGAATTTTATCTATCCTTTATCGTGTTTGTGCCTTCTCACAAGAGAGTTATCTGTTGAGAGCTATGAGATATAAAATGCACACAAGTTTGTCTGTTTTTGTGCTTCTTGATTCCTGTTTCTCTTTAAGAAGAGATAAATTCTTATGATATACTCCTCTTGAACTTTCATTATTGATAATGCATGTTTGGCTTATAGTTAATTATACATGAATTAAGGCATTGTGTGAAAAGCATAAAAAATGTTTCGAGATAACGAATGATTGTGGATGAGGAAAAACGACTTAGTCATCATCAAAATCATTAAATTTTCCCGCATGTTTCCTAAAACAGTAAACAAAGATAAAGACAGATGAGATAAGTTACACGCTATGAATTTGCTCTCTCCCTGTATATTATATCAGAACTCACAGCATAAACCCCAACTGACACTTGTTTAGAATGCAATGCGTCTTGTGAGAAGACTAGCCCATGCGTCTACTGACTGTGCAGTATACAGGGTGGCCCAGAAAGAACGGAACCCCTGAGATCTTGAATTGCAGAGAGATAAATGACATCCAGTGATAATTGTTGACTTGGTTCAAAAGAGAATTCTTTTCCTATAATATGACACCAAGATCACCCATTTTGGCTCACGCGTTCAGACGTTAGGGCTCATTCCGTGAGGCAATGTCATTTTCAAAATTGGTTTAACATCAGATGGAGATGCAAGATGCAAAACAATTTTTTGTTAAAAATGTGTGGGCCTATAATAGGTGGCATATATAAAAGGCCAACAATGCAAGCGAGCGCTTCCATTTGGTCCTTTCTTACATCTTTCCTTTTCTTTCTCTTTCTTTTCTTTTCTTTCCCATTCCCCCTTTTTTTCCTGCCAAATATTGGGGGACCAGGCCCCCGGCCTCGGTTCCGCCGATCATGAGTGTTGCAACTTGGACTTGTCGATTGCTTCCAGTTCAAATGTCTATTTTATTGTGACAGTGGCCCAGACGCAGTTCTGGGATATTTTCTAAATTGGGGGGGGGGGGGGGGACACTGGGAGCTTCAGGGATCATAATGAATTTGAATTCAAAATTCAAATTTAAAATCAAAATTAACTGATTTAAATCCAAACCTTCACGAACATTCCCAATCTAAAAAAAAACCAGAACAGAACATATTAACAAAAACGGACATAAGACATAAACACTGAACAAAACAGAAAATGAGAATGCATTTCTTAATTACATTCAAAGAATAGCACGAGAGAGAGAGGGCGAGAGAGAGAGAGAGGGGGGGGGGGGAGAGAGGGAGAGTGAGAGAGAGAGAATCAAAACCCAATGACCTTACCCCAATGCAACCCTATTCCTAACCTTCATACTGTGTAGATGCACCAAAATTTGGCACTCTCCATGGTGATGATTTGTTTAACACTGTGAGCGCGACTGGGTGGAATTAATGCTTCCTTGGGAGTGGATAAGTAGCATATATTGTGTGCGGCCAAGTTTGCATGAATCCGATGATCGGGGTAATAATATTTCTGTAAAGCGCTTAGACACATCTCAGAGAGATAGATAGGCGTACATGAATGCAGAATATTCAAAATCATGAAGAGAAGTAGCTACCCCCTGCCCTCACTTAGCCCCCCCCCCCCTCAGCTGCTAGCCTCACAAACGGGAGAAGCAGCATCCATCATTTACCCTGCATAAACCTGGATAAATTTGCATAAATAATAAACTTCAGAATCATGCGCAGAAGACTCCAAACCCCCACCAAGCCCCAAGAGGCAAAACAAGCAAAATCAAAGTCCGCCTGCAGAAGTAGCATCCATTGTTCACCCTGCATATAAACCTGCATGAATTGGATATATTTTAGTGAACTTCAAAATCAAGTGCAGAAGCCTCAAAGCCCCCCCCCCCCCCCCCTTCAGCCCCATCAGACCAAACAGAATAACAAAACAATACCGATGCTAAACAAGCAAATGACAAAAGAAAGATATAGCTCGCGCCAAGCTAACAAGCAGGCAAAACTCGCCAATAGCGCCTCCTTTAGGTCGAGAAAAAAGCGGAACGTATTTTTTTGGGCAGAGTGAAATATATTTTGAGAGAGACGTTGAAATTGTTTTGGTGAGAGAAGAGGAATTTGTATTCTTACTGCATTTTTACATCATATTCACCCTTTTCACCGTTATCACTTTTGTAATTCCATTTAAATTTTCAAAGATTCATTTTCAGGGTTTATTTAATCATCTTTTATATATTTATTTTCTTTCTAATTTTTTCTTCCATTTTCAGTTTATTCCCTAACAGTATGGATACAACACTAACTGATAATACGTAACTGATAATTTTTTACATGATTTGATGTAGGTTTGTCAGAGCAATGAGAAATTTCATTATAAAGGTCCAATTTCAAGGTAGTTTGCTTAATTTATTCAAACAGATCAAGAGTACAAAGAACATAAGCAATAACGAAAAATACAGCCCAAATGCTATAAATGCTTGCCTATTCATGAAATTTGAATTCCTTAACGTTCATCAGGCGGTGCTGGTGCGAATTTGAATGCATTTTACGTGCATTTTTTATTTGAGCGCGCTGTTTACACGTTTATTTGAGAAAAATTCATGAAATCGTATGCCAAGAAAATTAAACTGAATGAACTATTTAGCTTTTAGATTGTTGATCCCGGTGGTTATTCAAATTCGCTCGAAATTGAATGGTCGCATCCATGGGCGTCGCTGGACTTTTTTAATGGGGGGGGGGGGGGTTGTAGAGGCTAGATTGCCGACAAATTAAGCCTCCGATTGCCGATGACCAACGTCGACAAATTCAACTGTATAAAGCCCACGAGGCATGTTCAATTGTGTGCCTCTATTATATTTTCCTTCTAAATTATATTTGTTCACCTCACTTGCTGAATGTGTTAGCTTTCCGAAAACATTCTCTATCTAAAATTAATATAATACGAGAGAGCGCAGCGAGCGAGGAAAAATATACACTCTCTTTCGTAGAAGTGATAGTTCTTCATCTAACTACATGATGGGCTTAAGGATATCTAAATCATATATTTGGTCACCTCTCTCACATGATTCATTCGCTTTCAAAGACCATCCTAAATCGTAATATTATACGAGCGAGCACAGCGAGCAAGGAAAAAAAATACTCCTTTTCATGGTAGAAGTGTAAGTTCTTCATCAAAATACACGATGGGCCTTTAAGATACCTATTGTGATATATTTGGTCACCTCTCCTACCTAATCTATTTGCGTTCAAAGACCATCCTGTATCTAAATATTATACGAGCGAGCGCAGCGACCGAGGAAAAATATATTTTCTCTTTTTTATGGTATAGAGGTGATAATTCTTCAACAAAATACATGATGGGCCCCAAAATATCTAAATTATATATTTGTTTATTTCACTTGGCAAATGTGTGTTTGCTTTCCGAAAACATCCTGTATCTTAATATAATACGAGCGAGCGCAGCGAGCGAGGAAAAATGGTCTCTCTTTCGTGTTACTAGTGTTATTTCGTCGTCAAAATGTACGAGCAAATAAGCCGAATATGACTCTATTTGGGCACCTTACTCATCTTCCTTTTTTTCTTTTTCCCTCCTTCCTCTTCCCTCTCCTTTCTCTCTCTCTCTCTCTCTCTCTCTTTTTTGCCGACAGCGATCACGAATCACCCCCACCCCCCCCTCAAGCGACGCCCCTGGTCGCATCGTTAAATCGGATGCAATCATGACGAAATTGGGCGGGAAAACCTATTTAATGTATGAAAGGAAAACAAACACAAACACCGAGACAAAACAAAGAAAATCATAACATGAAAAGCGACACTATAAAATAACATGGACAAAATCATGACACAGATGAGTTTTAAAAATGTTTGGACAAGAAAACGAAGAAATGGGTGCTTTAAAGTTAGAAACAGAAAACTTTGAAATGCTGCCGACCTTTCTCCTGATGAAATTTTTGCCGGCAGGTAATTTAAAAGCTTTGAAGCTGAATGTAATGAAGTCGTCCCAAGCACACTAACATTGAATCATGAGTTGTAAATTTGTTTGTATAAAGCAGATGTATAAATTATCATCTACAACTTATCCCTTATCAATGTACTATACCAGTGTATACGATATTAATGTTTTGCGAATTAAGAGAAAGTATACTTTTCTTTTCACAGATCAAGGCTTTGGTATAGCTGAGCAGATTGTTGACACAGAGCCACATGTTTTTATAGAAGTGGGAACTAGAGGTATTCTACCTTGTCGTATTCAAAGGAAAGCGTACTCAGTTGAGTGGAAACGACAGCTATCGTCTGGAACTGAGCTCCTTGTATCTCTTGACCAATTCTTTGGTGAACGAGATGGGCCTGGTTATGAGGCAGGTTTATTCAATATCACTGACGACTATTCACTGGTCATCAAAGACGTCACAGTGCAGGATGAAGGGCTATACTTCTGTTTAGTCTCTGACTTCAGAACGGGGTTACTCTTTCGAAACAGTACAATAGCCTCTGTACAAGGTGAGACACGCACGGGAAAAGGGAAGCACGGGAAGAGAGACAACAAATCTAATCTTTTGTACAAAACCATTTCAGTAAGAAGTAAAGAGAAAATGTCACTTTTATGTTCATCTTCTTTTCATGAAATATTTTTTTTTAATAAACTTCATGCAAATCATTTCCAGAGAGACTTCAACGTTATGTTATAGCTTATTAGATAATGACATAACTAAAATATACAGTTATTGTAAATTCAGTGTTCAAAATGAACAAAAAGATGAAGCATTGACCCTACTCATTTGCATATGAATACAGATAAACAATATCTAAAACTAAATTCATACTAAACAAGAAATACATTAACTGTTGTCAAATGAGATTAAGAACTATTCTTCAACAATTCATTTATTATCATATCGTCTCCAGGAGACCTGTTATTTCAAGACGTTTAAGTTGCTCTATCACTTCAGATTTTTTTTTCTAAACACGTGCACATGTTGGTATCAATAATGCCTATAGCATTTTCATTTATTTGATGTACGATAAAAAGGCAATATAGATAAAATGCCTTGCTCAATGGCATAAGTGCCGTACCTCGGGGATCGAACCCCCGACTTTCGCGTCTCCATTCAAGCGCCTGAGACCACTCCACCACGGCACCTCCACCTCCAGATGCTTCAGTTCATCGATTCAACTCATCGTTTACACCACGAATTAGAATTAGATCCCTTTCAGAGGAAATTTGTAGTGTTCATAGAAATCATATTTTGATACGTGGTTAGAACACGGTATTCCTTGTCATTTTCATTGATAATATTGCAATAATCTTTAGGATTTTGACTTTTCATAAAATTTCTTATATTAGAACGCATGTCAGCAAAATACTTTCTAATTTTAGACACCACAAAGCTTTTAAAACTCTTACTAGTAGTTTTCCTTTCTTCGTTTTTTTACAATTCTTTTGGGATTACTTGCACTGTTTTTTTTTTCTGACATGCGATGTGGCCTGGTCAACATGGGCTTTGATCGCCCCCCCCCCAAAAAAAAGCAACAAAACGCTTGTCAAATGTTTTGGCGGATTTTGACGTCAGAAATGGTATACTAAACATGTACGAAAAGCGGACCTCCAGAAAGTGGATATTTCAAGATAGCGTCCAAGCAACCTCCTGTACCTAAAAGTATTTATAAATCAATACATATCCATCCCAGAGATGTAATTTCAATGTCTATGCCTTATGTCGGGGATCTAGACATCTATTCACACCACTTAAAATATTCTTATGGTGGTCAGGAAACCTGAATCCAACATGGTGTCCAATCCTCGATATATAATTTTGGTGCCGACACCTCTGCTTGGGGGTGTAGAGCTCTATTCAGACCACTTAGAACGTATGATGTGGCCAGGACGCCATGAAATAGTATGGAGTCCAACATGTCCAAGGTGGTCGCCAATATCTAAGGAAATGTCTGAAAGTGAATACACTTAGAGTATCACGTTCAAAGTACTTCACTAGGCAGGATGTTCTTTGATACGGGTAAAAGTATCATAAAGTATCAAACTTTATGATGTAGTCCAGAATGACCGCGGTACGGAAGCTTAATGGTGCCATCGAGATGGCAAGAGGATTTAGCATGTTTAGGGCAAGAAGAGGTGAGGGCATGTTACAAGACAAGATGACGACTTCTTGGAACACTGCAAGTCGACTTGTTTAGGACAAGAAGACGAGATGACGAGTTATTCGAACTCGGCATGTCGACTTGTTTAGCAGGGTATGACAAGAGCACGAGTTATTGGAAATCGGCAAGTCGACTTGTTTGGGACAAGAGGACGAGATGACGAGTTATTGGAAGGAAATTGGCAAGTCGACTTGTTTGGGACGAGAAGACGAGAAGATGAGTTATTGGAACTCAAAAAGTTGACTTGTTTAGGACAAGAAGATGAGATGAAGAGATCATTGGAACTCATAAAGTTCCAATAACTCGGCATCTCGTCTTTTAACTTGTCGTCTTGTCTTTTCCTCCCAAGAAAGTCGACTTGCCAAGTTCCAAGAACTTGTCATCTCGTATCCTTGTCCCAAAAAAGTCAACTTGCCGAGTTCCAAGAACTCGTCGTCTCGTCTTTTTGTCCTAAACATGCTAAACAACTCGATTTGTCGAGTTCCAAGAACTGTTAATTGGTCTTTCAACTCGTCTTCTCGTCTTCTTGGCCTAAATTATCTCGTCTTCTCGGTTGCACTTTTAAGCTTCTGTAGACCAGGCATCAGGGATGCAAAGCCCAGGGTCCCTGCAAAGCCTATGTCTATGATATTTCTTACATATGATCAGTATGGTATACTAGCTGTTCGAACCTCTTAAGTTTCATTAGGTATCTAAATACTCGCAAATTAGATCCTCTATACCTTTAACTTTTAAGGTCAAGATAATTCTTCCATACCACTTAGAATGCATATTGGTAGTACATGTGGAAAGCAGAAAAATAGAAAAATTGCCGCTTTTCTCAAAATAGCGCATTCTGTATTTCAGGAGTCAGGTTATTCCATAATACACAAAACTACAAACAATTACAAAAGGTATTGGGTAGACTTAATTGCAAATCGGGTATGTCATATGACTGCCACTTTGCCATCACATTATTCGCTAAAACTTGCATTATTATGATTAATATAAGTAAAAGGTGTTGTTTTATTTGACAAGTTAGTCATAGATACAAATGGTTAGCAAAACTCAGCCATTTTGCAATCCAAGATGTGCTACTGATCTAAATAATCTAAAAATGGTCATGAATTATTTGTTCCATGAGTCGGTGCTTGCATATCTTTTGCTTTCTGAAGAAAAAAAAAATTGAATAAAAATCTTCTGGTCAGTTACTATGTGAACCGACTATGTTGGTAAAAAAAAATTATACATACATACAAACTGCTTTTGACCCACAATTGGCCGGTTCATTATAGTAACCAACCCGATGATTTTTAAGCAACATTTTCTTAGAAGTGTGTAGGTATTTTGTCCGGGATTGTGTAATAAATTCAGTGATACCAGTTTGATATTCATTTCATCCAAGGTGGCATTCAAGTAGTCTTTTTTTAATGACGACAAGTCAGTTATCGTTCACAATATCATTTTTTTTAGTTAGAAAATTAAAATCATAAAGTTTAACTTGGCAAAACTTAAGAGAGAACTTTAACAGCCCCATGATTCTAGATTGTATCCTAAAGAATCGGCTTTATGGCATTGATTCAGCGTTGCTTTCCTTATTCCAAGTTTATTAGAAGTGCACAACTTATTACAGTATACGGTCATGACGGTCTTTTGGTCACTGGCTTATTTGTCCTGTGGTTCATTGTTCGATTTAATGCAGCATTCCGAATTCCGCTGTCTGTTAATGCACTATCATGACTATCAAAGAGATTTGTTCATGCGGTGCATTCAGATCATGTATATCACCTATTGACATTACCCAAACTTTCTTCCACCTCCCTGTTCTAAAGCTGATTTATGGCTACATTATGTTCATTTATATGACGGGACTACAGATTATTAAAATGGTAACCATGGTGGACTGCACAAAGTCTATCGCTACCAAACGTTGTAATAATACAAGTTGAAATCCACACCATTAAAACAGATGTTTCATTTGCATAGACGCCGAAAGCGGGGGGGGGGGGGGGGGGGGGGGGGGGCAAAATCGATTTTTTTTTTGCCCCCCCCCGGCCCCCTCGGAAGAAAAAAAAAAGATCATATACAAGCATGTGAAATGAGTATATTGACATGATTAGTGCTCTAAAATGCAAACTTTCATCATTTAAAAATCAAAATTTTCTAATTAATTAGGAGCAACGTTTCTCAGTATTTAGAAATTTTGTCTATCATCTATAAAAAAAAAAGGGGGCAGATGTTTGCTTCATTCTGGGTATTATTTTCATAGGGGCTGGAAGCGGGGTGTTGGGGCAGGGGGGCAATTACCCCCATCATTCGAAAGGGGGGCAAAATCGAATTTTGCCACCAGCCCCCCCCCCCCCCCCTCCAGAAGAATTTTTTTTTTTGATCATATACAACCATGGAAAATGAGCATATTGACATGATTAGTGCTCTTAAATGCAAACTTTCAGCATTCAAAAATCAAAATTTTCTTACTCGGTCGCTACGTTCCCTAGTATTGTAATTAGAAGCAACGTTTCTCAGTGTTTATATATTCTGTCTATCATCTATTAAAGAGGGCAGACACTTGCTTTATTCGGGGGATTATTTTGCCTTCCACCTTCACCCTCCTCATTATATACTGGCATAAGGGCTCTCGTATTTTCTCATATTTGGGCAATGCCGGAATATGAAATTTCTGTACATTTTCACCACCAAAATTGTAAAAAAAAAAAAAAAAAAAAATGCGAGCTCGCTTCTCTCGAGCGGACGAAGTTGTGAAACTGAATGGCTAATTTTCGAGCAAAGGATGTCGGCCCCATCCCCAAATTTACCAATATGCCATTCATAACCCTCCCCATTGCCATACCCGGTCTCCTGAGTCTCTCACGCCATCTTAGCATGCTAGAAGCGGTGAACAAATAATCATGTTTCAGTACTAATGATGAGAGAAGATGGGAAACAGTTTTTGATAACAATATAGTCTCAATTCAAAAAAATCTAAACTTCTTATATATGAATAAATATGTATAAGGGGGGGGGGGGTGTATATGGGGTACGCTGTATGCTGGTAGTAAGCATTTGAGGTGGGCCCCCATAGAGGTTTGGGGTGGGCCCCCCAGAGTGTTTCCCCCCCCCCCCCCCAAGAAAAAAAAAAAAAAGCTGGAACCCTTCCGGCGCGCATGTTCCTTTGGTAGTCGTTTTGAAAGTTATCTTGATTGAGTTACCATCATGACCCAGGTTTGTACAATCACTAAAACACATATTGATTAGTTCTCATTGATTTTCAGATCCTCAAACAAGCAGTACAGACAACAAACTCATAACTGCAGGATGAATCCGTATTGACCTGTTGGTCAGTGATCAGTATGTTTGAATAAAAGACTTCTCTAAATATTTTATTGTGTTATTGGATACCTAAAACCTAGGTATAGACACCTATAAGCGGCTTACTTAAGTCAACATATTTCAACTACTGATAAAAAATAGTCTGGTTTCTGAAGCTACTGCTCAGTTCTGGAAAGGTTTCAGTATCCTCAGATCAGACTTTGGTCATATTAAATCATCAGTGCAATGTTTGTTATTCAAGCAATACTGTTGTAGTTTCTATGGGGCATGTTTGTGGCAATAAAGAAATAAAGCAGTGATGAACATTTGCACCTTTTGGAAGAAAGCTCTGAGGAAAACTTGGAGAATTAATAATATGACTCATTGTGATTTGATAGCTTTATAGTCTGATTGTTAACCTCTTGAGAATGCTTTAAGGCATAGATTTCAAAGTTTTAATAATAGAATTGTGAAAACTGGTACAGGATTCACGAGAATGGTTGTAAAAAAATGCCCAAGGAAACCCGTTCTCTACTTTTTGTGACAATTTAAATGAAGTGCCACTCACAAAACAAATTTTACTTCACGCTTGGCCGAACACTGACTCTTTTTGTTCTGGGGCCCGTTTCACGAAACCGTCATAAGTCAACTTCTCAGCTAAGATCGCCGCTAGTTGGCTAGTTGTCTGCTACGTGTTTCACGAAGCCGTGTTTGCCAAGATCAACGCCAACATACCGACCAAGAACATATGACGCCTCTGACCCTGTCATATTTTTTTTTCATTGATATGCAGCGCCATCACATGCCACTAATTTGGTAGATTATGGCTGGCCAAAATGGAAGCTACATAAATGTAAAAAAAATAATTCAAATCTATCTTTTCTAAGGGTTCCTGCGATCAGTAATTCATCCTTGCTGATGTATAAATATTATATTTCATGTTTCATATGAAACGATCTGCAAAAAAAGGTTTCCTAGGGGGTTTCTCCCGTGATTGCAACATCTCTCAAAAGAACGCAATCCTGCCACGTCAGGCAAGGCATAGTCCAAGGGATAGTCTGTAGATTTCAGACCCATATTTATTCAAAGAAAAATTATATCGTAGATTTTGAAACAAAATACTTTTTAAGACACATATTTTTAGCTTGTAATTTGCCAAAATTATGCATGTCAACGTTTTGGTCAAGACGTGGCGCTGGATAAATATTGAATTTGCCTCCTTTTTCCGAACATGAACATAAGGGTTTATTCTGCAAATCTAGTGTCCCAGGGGTACCCATCTTACGTTCACAACGACAATGAACTTAATTACTAAAAACAGAATCTTATAAGTTTTTCTCTAGTGTAAACTTTGAAATATCTTGTATCTATAACCCCTTGCTACTATTTCTAAGCTTTACCCTCACCAGATCACTCAAATAATTGCAAATCTGATAATTTCTTGTTTACAAAATATGTGTGTGACTGTGATCAAGGCTATGCGTTGTCACATTTCCTCATCGATTCACGAGATATTTGGCTAGCATGCTCTTCATGAAACGGTTTAGCAAGATTTAGAGTCATCTCCGTAGTTGGCGGACAAAGATATGACTAACTTGGCGTTGATTTCCAGAAACAGGCCCCAGGGTGTCAAAAATGACTTGCACCAAAATGAAAGAAGGACGACAATTAAACCAGCGGTCTGACTAAGTACTCCCATTCAAAGAAATTGCTCTTTGCCACAGAGTTGCCCGACTGCCTGACAGGTTGACTGACTGATCGATTGTTTGGGCATTTTATTTGTCAGTTTTGATCAATCAGTTGAAAAATAAGTTACCGACGGCCGTTTCCGACGCAATCTTACTGTATTTATATAAACTTGCAATACACAGTAGCAGACTGGTCGCTCTATTGATTCAAACAATCTACTAACTCACGAAATCAGTAATTCAGACATGGCAAAAGTATTCATAGTGGAATGTAACAGATCTCATTGTGTGTCTTTACAAGTGAAAGCATTTCATGCAAGTCTAAATTGGTCGAGTTGCCATGATTGTTCGCTTCGGTATACAAAGTTCATGTTCTTTACAAACATGGATATGCCATGATTGTTCGCAGGGGCGTCGCTAGACTTTTTTGAATGGGGGGGGGGGGGGGGTGTAGAGGCCAGATTGCCGACAAATAATGCCACCGAGGGCCGACGACCAGCGTCGATAAATTCAACAGTATAAAGCCCACTGAGGCATCTTCAGTTGTGCGCCTATATCATATTTTCCTTTTGAATTATATATTTGTTCACCTCACTTGCCGAATGTGTCTGTTTTCCGAAAACATCCTGTATCGAAACGAGCGAGCGCAGCGAGCGAGGAAAAATATACACTCTCTTTCGTACTTGAGTGATAGTTCTTCATCCAACTACATGGTGGGCTTAAAGATATCTAAATTATATATTTGGTCACATCTCTGGCCTGATTCATTCGGTTTCAAAGACCATCCTAAATCTTAATATTATACGAGCAAGCGTAGCTTGAGAGGAAAAATCTATTTTTCATGGTAGAAGTGACAATACTTTTTCGGGGGAGGGCTGGATACAGATTTAGAGAGCGAAGGTTCATTACTATGCCATTACATTTTGTAAGTTTTATCTTTTTGCTCCCATAGTTAAGTGGAAGGGCATTTAGACATGAATGGCAAACCGTCGAATTTTGCTATTTTATTGTTGTACCTTGGCAGAGAAAAAAGGATATATTCACTGATGGGTAAATTTTTTTCTTTATGTTCGCCTACCAGATCAAAAGACCATTAGATTTCCTTTAATTTGATGTATGATATAGTGTTTTTTTTTATCAAAGTCTTCTATGAAAAATCTGAACTTGAAAAAGTGCTTATTTTCTTTCTTCCTTTCTTTCTTTTTTGTTGAGATTACGTTAAAACTTACGTCATGTTTTTAGGCTTTTTCTTGAAAAATCCCCCCACTATTTTCACTAAATTTAGGCGTTTCCATGGCAACCGTCATGTTGAACATAACATGATTACGAATAATTAAGATTTAGACTGTGGTCAGACTTTTGAAAAGTACATCGTGATCAGAAATTCAGAAAGCTGATTAGACTTCGTGTTTTTCCATATTTGTTTTAGTTGTTGTTATTTTCTTTCCTATTTTAATGAAATACAGTATTCCGCATTAAGCAGTTTATCTCATGTTGTTGCTATGTTGCTGTTATAGCAATAGAAATGATGAAGCATGGACATAATTGTAGAGCATTGCTTTTATAGTCATGCTATTAACTTGTTATGGAAATACTTTGAAACTTACGTCATGTTTGCATGCATTTTCAAAGAAATATCACATTTTCGCAAAATTTAGGCGTTCTCACTGGAAATATTATATTGGGAGGTAAACATGAGTACGGAAGATAAAGATATTGATTTTAATCATACTTTTAAAAAGTAAATCGGGATCGGAAATTCAGAAAGCTGGCTAAACTTTTGTGTTTTAACATATTTGGTTGTTTTTTTTAATTTTCTTTCCCGTTTTAAAGAAATATTCAGTTTGCTTTAAAAAAACACACGTTGTTGTTATGTTGTTGCTATAGCAACAGAAATAATGTGGCATGAACATAGTTGCAGGAAAGTTATTTCTGATGGTCATTCTGCTTACATGTATTGCAAATACTTTGAAACTTACCTCATGTTTCCATGCTTTTTCATGAAAATATCAGTATTTTCGAAAAAACATATAGACGTTTCCTTGGCACCCGCCATTTTTAGGAGGTAACCATGAAATTGTTTAATTGAGATTTATATTAAAGTCAAAGAGATATGTTTATATGGTATATTTTGGCACTTACTGCATGTTTTTATGATGTTTAATGAAGAATACAACTTGGAACACACCTTTTAAAGAAAATATTCCGTTGCCATGGCAACGGGTGAAGACGTCATTTAGGAAAATGGCAGCTCTTTGAGGCGTCCATCGGGGACAAAGCATCGGGAAAAGTTTGTCTTCCATGACCCATTCGGTAGTTCGATTTGACCATTTTAAATTAATTTTTAGTGGTATGTTTAACCTGGATCAACCATATCAAAAGGACCATCGGGCAACTCTTTGGGGGCGTCTGTCGGGCACAAAGCAGCAGAAAATTCGTCTGTCATGGGCCATTCCGTAACCTGTGTGATGAGCCGCAAAATCTGCCGTGGGTTTCATGTGGTACCTTGTTCGTTTGACCTATAGCCTAAAACTGGCCCTTTCGGGGCGTCTTCTGGGCACAAAGCAGTAGAAAAATTGTCTGTCATGGGCCATTCCGTGTTCTGGGCACTCCAAAATTTATCTAAAACTGTTTTAAGTGGTACATCATTCGTATGATTGGCACCCTCTTTTAGAGGCCCTTTGTGGCCTCTGTCGGGCAATTAGGAGCAGGAAAAAATTGTCTGTCACGGGCTATTCTGTATTCCGTGTAATATGCCGCAAAATCTGCTGTGGGTTTCATGTTGTACCTCGTTCGCATGATCAAACCTATTTTTGGGCCCCTTTTAAAAGGCCCAGGGGCTACATGCGGCAGAGGTGCAACGGGAGACGGCCCGTTGTTTCAAATATGGAAAAATAATGGAATGGTATAACGTTATTGAATTATCTAACGAAATATATTTCGGTTTATTCATTAAGCCAGTATTTCTACCGATCTTGCGTAAACTATTTGAAATATAGTCCTTAAATCCCAAGACGTTATACCCAAAAGCATGTTTGTCTGTATTTAAATAGAGGGTAGGATACCTTACATAAACCTGTTTAGCATGTGAAATAATTGCACTAAACCCACTGACCTAGTTTCAATGAAATTTAATCAGCGTGCAAAAAGTTATAAGATATAATGTCACTTTAAAAAGTACAGTTATAACAAAAGGAACCTTAAAAACAGAATAAGAATAATTTTGTCACCTTGGAAACCATTTAGATTTTACCCATGAGGTGCCATTTTTTCTTGTTAAATGTTTAGATATCTTACTAAATTATGTCCCCGACAGATCCTAGCAAAATGGTCGTGGAAAGATCTTTCGAGCAAAATTCAAAAGATTTCACCCCAACGATTTTGAGAAGCCGGACGCCGCACCGAATACTGACAACCTCGATATCAGACCGACATAAAACTGACAGCAGACCAAATCTTGCCGATATTACCTCACATGGTACGGAATTTGTCTGAGTACAGGGTGATGGGGGGGGGGGGGGGGTGGGTCTGGAGGTGTAACAGCAGAATGGAATAAAAATTTCTTTCATGCTGGGTGTCGGGTTGCTAGCTGTTGTTAATTTGGGTGATTATCAGTGAGAAATGTGGTCATTGTGAGCCATTCAAAGTGAAATTTTACAGATCGATCTACATGATCTAGGTCAAAAGGGCACGATAGAAACGAGGTGTATTTCGTTTCTTCATGTTCAAAATAATAGGCTGGAGGAGTAATTGAAAAATTATATCCAATTGTCTTTTAGAGAGTTTAATGAATGTGGCCAGAGGTTTCCGTAGTTAAATACCAATCGAATATCAGTTATTTTTCATCATGTCCTCTGAAACGCAACTCGTTACAAGTCGCTTATATATATATATATATATATATATATATATACATATATATATATATATATATATATATATATACATACACACACACACTCACGTACACACACACACACACACACACATATATATATATATATATATATATATAATTTTAAATTTGACAAATGCAAACAACTTTGGCATCTCTTGTAATAATAAACACTGAAAGAAATGAAAATGGGAGAATAATACTTCCGCAGCTCCCTCAATGTTCCCCAGAGCTGTCATGCATTTTGAATCAAGGGTTGAAAAAATGCCTCCGCCGGGAATCGAACTCGGGTCACTGGGTTATAATGCCAATGCCTTACCACTAGACCACAGAGGCGGGCCAGCAGTTAGGCGTTGCCGAATCCAATTGACCGACAGACAGATTACCAACCCTTTTTGTTTGTTAGTTTGTTCGTTTGCTTGAGGGGAATGCAAAGTACAAGCTTTGCTTTTTAGCATTCCCCTCCATTTTCAACATTTATTTATGACATTTGCTTTGATAATTGCATTGTATGAAATTTATTGTTATTATATACATTCTGTTAACAATGATATCATTTATGATGATTTTGTAATTATGTTTGTTATATCATGTTGAAAATGGAAAAAATAAATGAAATGAAATGAAATGAATTAACATTGACAATGCATAAATCATAAATCTTCTGCGCCGAGGCACGAAAGGTGGCTTTGCCATGCAAGCGCTACATCCTATTGTTGTCGGTGTGCGGGAGTTGCAGTATTTTAGGTTGTTGTTGTTGTTTTTGTTGATTTGGGTTTTTTAAAGACGTGTATCAATTAAGTGTGATTATTTACGTTTGGGATCGACCTTTAACGTCACCATCCAAAAGACGTGGCAAATATAGATTCATGTCTTGCCAAAGGACATTAGTGCAGAGGCAGGGATTCAAATCACGGACCTTCTGATTCAAAGTCCGGAGGCTTATCCACTGAGCCGTACCACCTCTATTTTAGGCTATTCCTACAGCATTTTCATAGGCTTAGGCCTTTGTATTTAAGACCGATATATTCATATTTGGCAAATTTGATATATTTTCAGTCAAAGATCAAGAAAGATAAAGAAACAGTAAGAAGAAAATGTCTTGACTATAACTCCATTAGACCAATTTCACCTCCGGTTTATGTATTTGGCCCTCTATCGGCGGCGCCATTGCTGCGGTGGGCAAGCGCGCTGACCGCGATTGGCTCTGTGTACAAAATGAATGTAAGATAAAAGATATGCCCTAATATTGTTTCATTTACTTTATTCTAGATCAATAAAATAAAGCATGGATATATGGGTACATGAGGTAAGACAATGGCAGTGGCGGCACCAAGGGGGCATGGGGGCATTTGCCCCCCCCCCCCCCCACTCAGAAGCTTTGCCCCCCCCCCCGAAATTTTGAGGACTGAAAAGAAAACTTATACAGTAATTTGTAAATAAGTAGATGTTGTCATAAGCATCATATTCAAGCTGTGAAGTGCTCTAAAATACCATTTTCCGCTCTTCAAAACTTCGATTGAAAACCAAAAAAGTGGATATTTTTGGGTTGCTCGCTTGGATCGCTCGTCATATTTTAAAATGTCTTTTTTTCTAAAATGCGATTAAAAACAAGAAAAGTAGCCATTTTTGGCTCTCTCGCTTCGCTCGCTCGTCATATTTCAGAATATGTATTCGAAAATGCGATTCATAACCAAAAAAGCGCTTATTTTTTGTTCGCTCGCAAAATGGATATTAAAATGTGTGTAAGCGACTAAAACTCGCGCTTCACGCTAGATTTTTCCATACACGCATAAAAAATTGACTGCCCCTGACCTCCAAACATTTTCTTTTACCCTTCATTTGCCCCCCCCCCCCCCCCCCCACAGTTTAACAATCCTGGTGCTGCCACTGGACAATGACCATATCTGACAGATGAAGGTATGATGTATTTTTGTACTTTCGATAGTTTTTCAACTTTAGTTAGTTTTGTCAGTATAAGTTCGATTGCAGCATAGAAGCCGTAGTAAACGGAAGGCATAATGATAATGTTTCTTGACTTCAAAGTCCTTTCTGTTGATATTTTTACCCACTGGCGACGGATTCCTTACCATTGCTTACGTAAACCTGTATAGGGAGTACGTCTTCTCACACAAACAGGCTTCATGAGTCAAAGCGAGTGAATTTCGCACTCAGTTAGCTTCCAATTTTTAAGTTTTCTCCAATTGTTGTGACATCTGAGCACCGCACAGCTGAACTCCCCTGACAATTTCTCATTCCAAATATTGAAAGAAATATGCATATAATGGTAAAAATAGACAAAAAAAATCGAACGAATGTACATAACGCGCTATTGACTTGTGTACTATAAAAGTTGGAGCGCCCACCGCAGTATGTCGAACTGTGTCGAAAAGTCTGCTGGCCTCTTGCGTTGTGAAATTGGTCTATAATATACTTATATCACCATTTGAAAGCGTTTATCTGTTAAGCATATAAACTCTTCAATGTGTTCTCATATTCTACAGCTCTTCCTATGGAACCGTTTCCAACCATCCCAGAATGCATTGGAAAAGATGTAAACTCTGGTGGTTGTACCCTTACCGTCAGCGCAACATCAAACATCACCTGCCTTGTAAGGGGATACTATCCAGACATTGACCTCTTCTTTCTGCATGGATCTGAAAAAGTGACACCCACTGAGTACGAAGAATGGGAAAACGCAGATGGGACCAAAAATAAGAATATACGAGTTCAGGTCAGCATTAGCAACGAACATTACGAATGCGTCGTCTCAAGATTGCCAGGAATAGTTGGAAACAGATCCCTGTCGGTCACTGTGCGTGCCCAAGTCAGTCCTCCAATCCCTGCTGCTGCAATCGCTGTCAGTAAGTTTCTGTAGATTTATAACCTGTTTGTTACAACAGCATAAGTGGAGGATTAAGACTTAATTTTGTTTTTAAAAACAAAAGTGTGTAGGCCTACATTTTATATCTATAATTTCGACTTTTTGTCTCGTATATGATGAAAAGCTGAGCGTGTCATGTAGAATAAATTGCAATTAGTTCATTTCTATATATGAATAGAGGAATGTTAGCATAATGAATGACGTTTGAATTTATATGCAAATCATTATGTAAATCATACAACCGGGCATGTTGGCTCAATTGACAGAGCGTCCGCCTTATGAATGGGAAATCGTGGGTTAGATCCCCGGTCGAGTCATACCAAAGACTTAAAGAAACATGAGAAATGGGACCTTTTGCATTCTTGCCAGGCACTCGGCATTTCAGAATGGAGAAGGGTTATAATAACATGTTATGTTATGCAGGGCCTGCTGGAAGATCAGCTGATAAAGCTGAAGTGGCTACCCTGGGTGAATAATGGTTATTATCATTATTATTCATTTTTCAGGTCTCAACATATTTTACTCAGAGGGATATAGTCATGTCAGTCCCTTTCTTCATTCATGATAGGTTTCTTTATCATCAGGAGTCCAGTACAAATGGAATGCCTACCATCAGTTTTCACATGAAAAGAAAGGAACTTTAGTGATTGCATTGTGCATACAAATCGCATTGATGTTCTCCTGGAATTTTAATATTAGTTTGTTTCTTCTTTATTTTCTTGATAAATTAGCTGTGCTAATGATCGTGGGGATATGCGTTTCCATTGCTGTCATTATCAAATGCAGAGGTGAGTTTGTTATCAGGCATGTCAGAAGTATTCTTTCATCTCTTAAAGTTGTTACAATTTCTATCATAATGATAACTTTCGAAACTTTGAAATTTTCTATCTGCGATACGTCAAAGTTCGCTCATCCTGGTTCTGCTGGTACTTATTTTTTCACACGGCAGAATAAAATAAATCCTAAATTACCAAGTTTGATAGTAGTAGTACTAGCAGTAGTAGTAGAAGTAGTAGTAGTAGTAGTAGCAGCAGTAGCAGCAGTAGTAGCAGTAGTAGCAGCAGTAGCAGCAGTAGCAGCAGTAGCAGCAGTAGTAGCAGTAGTAGTGGTGGTGGTGGTGGTGATGGTGGTGGTGTTAATCATATGGGTAAACAACGGGGCATCGTAGAGCGCAGGCGCGCCGGAAGGGTCCCAACTTAGAGGGAGGGGGGAAGCAAACACTCCTGGGGGCCAACCTAAGACCTTTATGGCGGCCCCGCCTCAAATGCTTACTACCAGCATACAACCCTACACCCCCCCCCCCCGAACAAGCACATTTCTCCCCCTTTCTATACATATGTTTCTATATATAAGGGCAAGTTCATTTTGCTTTATTCTCTCACTGTTATCATAACTTGTTTCCCATCATCTCTCATAAGTACTGAAACATGCACATTTGTTCATCGCTGGTAGCATGGTAGGATGGCGTGAGAGGATAGAGACCAGGCATGGCAATGGGAGGGTTATGAATGGTATACGGGCAAATTTTCACGATAGAGCCGACGCCCTTCAGTTTCTGAAATTGAAGATTTTTTACTGATATTTTTTACAGGTTTTGTGTGAAAATGTACGGAAATTTCATATTCCGGCATTGCCCAAATTTGAGAATGTACGGGCTCTCTTATATGCCAATATATGAGGAAACTTGGGAGGGGAGGGGGATAGGACTTTTTACTTGTTAACCCAAATATATTTACATGCAAAGGGAAGCATTTATCCGCCCTCCCTTGGCCAGCTTGTGGCGCCTTTGGTAGACAGGGTTTCTTTAATATCAAGAAACACCACTTACGTTGAAATGCAACTCGGGAACGCTGCGCTCACTTGAAAATTGTTAGTTTTTGGAATGCTG
>CM057154.1:26211940-26226371 GCA_029962745.1 Echinometra lucunter | reverse complement strand
TCGTCGGGGACATAATTTAGTAAGATATCTAAACATTTTAACAAGAAAAAATGGCACCTCATGGGTGAAATCTAAATGGTTTCCGAGGTGACAAATATACTTATTCAGTTTTTAAGGTTCCTATTGTCATATACTTCTTAAAGTGATGTATATTAGCTTATAACTTTTTGTACACAGACCAGATTTCAATGAAACTTAGTCAGTAGGTTTAGTGCAATTATTTCACATGCTGAACAGGTTTATGTAAGATTTCCAACCCTCTATTTAAATACAGACAAACATGCTTTTGGGTGTAATGTCTTGGGATTTAAGAACTATATTTCAAATAGTTTACGCAAGATCAGTAGAAATACTGGCTGAATAAACTGAAATATATTTTGTTAGATAATTCAATAAATTTATACCATTCCATTATTTTTCCATATTTGAAACAACGGGGCGTCTCCCGTTGCACCTCTGCCGCATGTAGCCCCTGTGTCTTTTAAAAGGGGCCCAAAAATGGGTTTGATCATGCGAACGAGGTACAACATGAAACCCACAGCAGATTTTGCGGCATATTACACTGAATACAGAATAGCCCATGACAGACAATTTTTTTTCTGCTCCTAAGTGCCCGACAGACGCCACAAAGAGGGTGCCGATCATACGAATCATGTACCACTTAAAACAGTTTTAGATAAATTTTGGAGTGCCCAGAACAAGGAATGGCCCATGACAGACAATTTTCTGCTGCTTTGTGCCCAGAAGACGCCCCGAAAGGGCCAGTTTTAGGCTATAGGTCAAGCGAACAAGGTACCACATGAAACCCACGGCAGATTTTGCGGCTCATCACACAGGTTACGGAATGGCCCATGACAGACGAATTTTCTGCTGCTTTGTGCCCGACAGACGCCCCCAAAGAGTGGCCCGATGGTCCTTTTGGTATGGTTTATCCAGGTTAAACATACCACTAAAAATTAATTTAAAATGGTCAAATCGAACTACCGAATGGGTCATGGAAGACAAATTTCCTGATGCTTTGTCCCCGATGGACGCCTCAAAGAGTGGCCTGAGGGCCCCTTTCTGTAGCCTTGACCCAGATTAAATATTCAGCTTACCCTCTAACACCAATTACCCGAGGCTAATCTGAAAGAATAAGAAATGGGTCTTGCCATCAAGTTTTCTATTGCTTATAAGCAGGCAGACGTCTAATAGAGCCTCACTTTGATACAAAAGCGAGAAAGCTATATTGCTTTAAAAAGAAAAACAACAAGAAGAAGAAAGAAGAAATAGCTACTGTTGGTACAGGCAAGATTATTATGACTACATGTATATACAAGTGTAATTGGACGGTATGTCAAAAATCTCTGTGCTTGTACCATGGATACCTTGGATTTTTAATTTCTATATTTTTTTTTAATGCAAAAGATACCAACTGTAGGAATACAAACAGAGGACGTCTCATGGTAGAGTAAGACAAATTTCCTGATGCGTTGTACATGTCAGATGCCCAAGTATTAAAATATGGGCTATAGGAGCCCTCTTTAAAACCTCTGACCCAGAATAACAATCACTGGTATCGCATGTCCATGTTGATCTTACAGACCATGGAATTTGCCATTACCGACAAATTTTCTGTTGGTTAGGCCCCCAATAGCCCCGAAACCCCCCCCCCCCCCACCCTCTAATGGGGCCTTTGTCAAGTTTTCCATATCGACCTTGTAGTAAAGAATTCGTTTGTTTTACAAAAATCCTAACACCCCCCCGCAATGTCTTAAAAGGGCAAACTTTTGAGAAAAAAATAAAGGCCCGGAGGATTACCCCTGCACTCTTGGTACATGAAGTTGACAGTATATCATCATGGTGGAAGCATGGGTACCGGGGATTGGGGATACCAGCTGAAACCGATTTTTAATAAACACCAAAAGGCCTATTTAAGATTTTTTGATGCCTTGTATTCGAGTAACGTTCCCATCATATCTTCCATGGCACCCCTCCCCTTTGGAGGGTTTGCCCCAGACACAATGAGCTAGCTCTGTTGTGGTCTCTCCGTTTACTATCCCACCCCCCCCCCTTAAAAAAAAAAACCTTTTTGTCTCTCTTTATTCGAGAAGCAAGGATGGAGGAAATGACCAGGAAATGGCTAAAACGGCTACAAAACGACTAGAATATGGCTACAAATAAACAGGAGGTTGTGAGGGTGAAGCCGTTTTAAACACCCGCCCATGCTAGATGCTTAGGGCCCGCCAAATGTCTCTAAGACCCCTGGGTTATTTTTTTTTTTATAGCTTTGACCATGTGAAACATCCAGACTGAGATGTGAGTTTAACCTTATTAGTAGACGGCGAGTTACAATTTCGGGGTGTTCTTAAAATTCTCTGTATAATCTGATTTTTTGTGCTATTTCCCCTATATTTTTTTTTTGGGGGGGGGGGGGGGCTGAGCACGAATCAACTGGCTGCCATTTTTCTAAATGACGTCTTCACCCGTTGCCATGGCAACGGAATGTTTTCTTTAAATGGTGTGTTCCAAATTGTATTCTTCATTAAACATCATACAAACATGCAGTAAATGCCAAAATATACCATATAAACATATCTCTTTGACTTTAATATAAGTCTCAATTAAACAATTTCATGGTTACATCCTAAAAATGGCGGGTGCCAAGGAAACGTCTATTTTTTTTTTCGAAAATACTGATATTTTCATGAAAAAGCATGAAAACATGAGGTAAGTTACAAAGTATTTAATTGCAATACATGTAAACAGAATGACCATCAGTAATAACTGCTCTACAACTATGTTCATGCCACATCATGTCTGTTGCTATAGCAAAAACATAGCAACAACGTGTGTTTTTTAAAGCAAACTGAATATTTCTTTAAAACGGGAAAGAAAATAAAAAAACCCAAATATGTTAAAACACAAAAGTTTAGTCAGCTTTCTGAATTTCTGATCACGATTTACTTTTTAAAAGTATGATCAAAATCAATATCTTTATCTTCCGTAATCATGTTTACCTCCCAATATAACATTTCCTGTGGAAACGCCTAAATTTTGCGAAAACGGTGATATTTCTTTGAAATGCATGCAAACATGACGTAAGTTTCAAAGTATTTCCATTACAAGTTAATAGCATGACTATAAAATCAATGCTCTACAATTATGTCATTTACATCATTTCTGTTCCTATAGTAACAACATAGCAACAACATGAGATAAACTGCTTAATGAGGAATACTGTATTTCATTAAAATAGGAAAGAAAATAACAACAACTAAAACAAATGTGAAAAAACACGAAGTCTAGTCAGCTTTCTGAATTTCTGATCACGATGTACTTTTCAAAAATCTGACCACAGACAAAAAAATAATTATCCATAATCATGTTATGTTCAACATGACGGTTGCCATGGGAACGCCTAAATTTTGTGAAAATAGTGGGGTTTTTTTCAAGAAAAAGCCTAAAAACATGACGTAAGTTTCAACGTAATCTCAACAAAAAAGAAAGAAAGAAAGAAAGAAAATAAGCACTTTTTCAAGTTCAGATTTTCCATAGATGACTTTGATAAAAACCACTATATTATACATCAAATTAAAGGAAATCTAATGGTCTTTTGATCTGGTAGGCGAACATAAAGAAAAAAAACTTTACCCATCAATGAACATATCCTTTTTTCTCTGCCAAGGTACAACAATAAAATAGCAAAATTCGACGGTTTGCCATTCATGTCTAAATGCCCTCCCACTTAACTATGGGAGCAAAAGATTAAACTTACAACATGCAATGGCATAATAATGAACCTTCGCCCTCTAAATCTCTATCCAGCCCCCCCCCCCGAAAAAGTATTGTCACTTCTACCATGAAAAATAGATTTTTCCTCTCAAGCTACGCTCGCTCGTATGATATTAAGATTTAGGATGGTCTTTGAAACCGAATGAATCAGGCCAGAGATGTGACCAAATATATAATTTAGATATCTTTAAGCCCACCATGTAGTTGGATAAAGAACTATCACTCAAGTACGAAAGAGAGTGTATATTTTTCCTCGCTCGCTGCGCTCGCTCGTTTCGATACATGATGTTTTCAGAAAACAAACACATTCGGCAAGTGAGGTGAACAAATATATCATTCAAAAGGAAAATATGATATTGGCGCACAAGTAAAGATGCCTCAATGGGCTTTATACTGTTGAATTTATCGACGTTGGTCGTCGGCCCTCGGTGGCATTATTTGCCGGCAATCTGGCCTCTACAACCCCCCCCCCATTCAACAAAGTCTAGCGACGCCCCTGCGAACAATCACGGCATATCAATGTTTGTAAAGAACATGAACTTTGTATACCGAATCGAACAATATTGGCTTATCTATGTTTGTAAAGAACATGAACTTTGTATACCGAAACGAACAATCATGGCATATCCATGTTTGTAAAGAACATGAACTTTGTTTACCGAAGCGAACAATCATGGCAACTCGACCAATTTAGACTTGCATGAAATGCTTTCACTTGTAAAGACACACAATGAGATCTGTTACATTCCACTATGAATACTTTTGCCATGTCTGAATTACTGATTCCGCGAGTTAGTAGATTGTTTGAATCAACAGAGCGACCAGTCTGCTACTGTGTATATTGCAAGTTTATATAAATACAATAGAATAATAATAATAATAATAATTATGATAATAATTTAAAAAATGAACATGTGCTTTCAGCTTAGAGTAGCTGTTTTTTTTGCATGTCATGCTGCTTCAGCATCTGGAATGTTCCACCAAAGTGCACATAATTATAATATGACCCGCCCCCCCCCCCACCAAGGCAACAAAGGATTTTTCCAACGGTTTCCTTTGAAGTTTGAAGTCAGGAATAAAATACTAAAAATCTAAGAAAATCGATCTCTAGGAAAGTGGTTATTTTCAAGATTGCGTCGAAAATGGCCGTCGGTAACTTATATATCTCATCTTTTTCAACTGATTCATCAAAATAAAATGCCCAAACATCGATCAGTCAGTCAACCTGTCAGGCAGTCAGGCAACTCTGTGGCAAATAGCAATTTATTTGAAAGGGAGTACTTATTCAGACCGCTGGTTTAATTGTCGTCCTTCTTTCATTTTGGCGCAAGTCATTTTTCACACCCTGAACAAAAAGAGTCAGTGTTCGGCCAAGCGTGAAGTAAAATTTGTTTTGTGAGTGGCACTTCATTTAAATTATCACAAAAAGTAGAGAACGGGTTTCTTTACAACCATTCTCATGAACCCTGTACCAGTTTTCACAATGCTATTATTAAAACTTTGAAATCTATGCCTTTAAAGCATTCTCAAGACAATTATTAATTCTCAAAATTTTCCAATGATCCTTTTTTTTTCTTCCGAGGGGGGCCGGGGGGGGCAAAAAAAAATTGATTTCCCCTCCCCCCCCCGCTTCCGGCGCCTATGCAAATGAAACATCTGTTTTAATGGTGTGGATTTCAACTTGTATTGTTACAATGTTTGGTAGCGAAAGATTTGTGTGCAGTCCACCATGTTTATCATTTTAATGATCTGCAGTCCCGTCATATAAATGAGCATAATCCAGCCATAAATCAGCTTTAGGACAGGGATATGAAGAAAGTTTGGGTGATGTTAATGGGTGATAAACATGATCTGAATACACCGCATGAACACATTTTTTAGTCATGATAGTGCATTAACAGGCAGCGGAATCCGTCACGCTGCATTAAATCGAACAATGAACCAAAGGACCAATAACCCAGTCACCAAAAGACCATCATGACCGTACACTTTAATAAGTTGTGCACTTCTAACAAACTTGGAATAAGGAAAGCAACGCTGAATCATTGCCATAAGCCGATTCTTTAGGATACAATCTAGAATCATGGGGCTGTTAAAGTTCTCTCTTAAGTTTTGCCAAGTTTATGATTTTAATTTTCGAACTGACAAAATGATATTGTGAACGGTAACTGACTTGTCGTCATTAAAAAAAAAAAGACTACTTGAATGCCACCATGGATGAAATGAATATCAAACTGGTATCACTGAATTTATTACACAATCCCTGGACAAAGTACCTACACACTCCTAAGAAAAGGTTGCTTAAAAATCATTGGGTTGGTTACCATAATGAACCGACCAATTGTGGGTCAAAACCAGTTTGTATATATGCATAATGGGAATTTTTTTTTTAACAAACATAGTCGGTTCACATATTAACTGACCAGAGGATTTTTATTCAACTTTTTTCAGAAAGCAAAAGATATGCAAGAACCGACGCATGGAACAAATAATTCATGACCATTTTTAGATTAGTTAGATCAGTAGCACATCTTGGATTGCAAAATGGCTGAGTTTTGCTAACCATTTGCATCTATGACTAACTTGTCAAATAAAACGACACATTTTACTTATATTAATCATGTTAATGCAAGTTTTAGTGAATAATGTGATGGCAAAGTGCAGCACCCGATTTGCAATCAAGTCTACCCAATACCTTTTGTAATTGTTTGTAGTTTTGTGTATTATGGAATAACCTGACTCCTGAAATACAGAATGCGCTATTTTGAGAAAAGCGGCAATTTTTCTATTTTTCTGCTTACTACATGTACTACCAATATGCATTCTAAGTGGTATGGAAGAATTATCTTGACCTTAAACAGTTAAAGGTATAGAGGATCCAATTTGCGAGTATTAAGATACCTAATGAAACTTACGAGGTTCGAACAGCTAGTATACCATACTGATCATATGTAAGAAATATCATAGTCATTGGCTTTGCAGGGACCTTGGGCTTTGCATCCCTGATCCCTGGTCTACAGAAGCTTAAAAGTGCAACCGAGAAGACGAGATAATTTAGGCCAAGAAGACGAGAAGACGAGTTGAAAGACCAATTAACAGTTCTTGGAACTCGACAAATCGAGTTGTTTAGCATGTTTAGGACAAAAAGACGAGATGACGAGTTCTTGGAACTCGGCAAGTGACTTGTTTGGGACAAGGATACGAGATGACAAGTTCTTGGAACTTAACAAGTCGACTTTCTTGGGAGGAAAAGACAAGACGACAAGTTAAAAGACGAGATGACGAGTTATTGGAACTTAATGAGTTCCAATGATCTCTTCATCTCATCTTCTTGTCCTAAACACGAAACAAGTCAACTTTTTGAGTTCCAATAACTCGTCATCTCGTCTTCTCGTCCCAAACAAGTCGACTTGCCAATTTCCTTCCAATAACTCGTCGTCTCGTCCTCTTGTCCCAAACAAGTCGACTTGCCGATTTCCAATAACTCGTGCTCTTGTCATCCCCTGCTAAACAAGTCGACATGCCGAGTTCGAATAACTCGTTATCTCGTTTTTTTGTCCTAAACAAGTCGACTTGCCGAGTTCCAAGAAGTCGTCATCTTGTCTTGTAACATGCCCTCTCGTCTTCTTGGCTTAAACATGCTAAATTATCTCGCCATCTCGATGGCACTATTAAGCTTCCGTACCGCGGTCATTTTGGACAACATCATTAAGTTTGATACTTTATGATACTTTTACCCGTATCAAAGAACATCCTACCTAGTGAAGTACATTGAACGTGATACTCTAAGTAGTATTCACTTTCAGACATTTCCTTAGATATTGGCGACCACTTTGGACATGTTGGATTTTATACGATTTCATGGCTTCCTGGCCACATCATACGTTCTAAGTGGTCTGAATAGAGCTCTACACCACCAAGCAGAGGTGTTGACACCAAAATTATATATCGAAGACGGGTATATTTTGGACACCATATTGGATACCAGGTTTCCTGACCACCATAAGAATATTTTAAGTGGTGTGAATAGATTTCTAGACCCCCGACATAAGGCATAGACATTGAAATTACATCTCTGGGATGGATATGTATTGATTTATAAATACTTTTAGGTACAGGCGGTCGCTTGGACGCTATCTTGAAATATCCACTTTCTGGAGATCCGCTTTTCGTAGATGTTTAGTATACCATTTCTGACGTCAAAATCCGCTAAAACATTTGACAAGCGTTCTGTTGCTTTTTTTTTTGGGGGGGGGGGGGGGGGGGTCAAAGCCCATGTTGACCAGACTACATCGCATTTCAGAAAAAAAAAACAGTGCAAGTAATCCCCAAAGAATTGTTAAAAACGAAGAGAGGAAAACTACCAGTAAGAGTTTTAAAAGCTTTGTGCTGTCTAAAATAAGAAAGTATTTTGCTGACATGCGTTCTAATATAAGAAATTTTATGAAAAGTTAAAATCCTAAAGATTATTGCAATATTATCAATGAAAATGACGAGGAATACAAGGGTTCTAACCACGTATCAAAATATGATTTCTATAAACACTACAAATTTCCTCTGAAAGGGATTTAATTCTATTTCGTGGTGTAAACGATGAATTGAATCGATGAACTGAAGCATCTGGAGGTGGAGGTGTCGTGGAGGTGCCGTGGTGGAGTGGTCTAAGGCGCTTGAATGGAGACGCCAAAGTCGGGGGTTCGATCCCCGAGGTACGGTACTTATACCATTGAGCAAGGCATTTTATCTATACTGCTTTTTTTTATCGTACATCAAATAAATGAAAATGCTATAGGCATTATTGATACCAACATGTGCACGTCTTTAGAAAAAAAAAAAAGATCTGAAGTGACACAGCAACTTAAACGTCTTGAAATAACAGGTCTCCTGGAGACGATAAATTATGATATTAAATGAATTATTGAAGAATAGTAACTTCTTAATCTCATTCTTAATCACAGTTACTGTATTTCTTGTTTAGTATGAATTTAGTTTTAGATATTGTTTATCTGTATTCATATGCAAATGTCTAAGGTCAATGCTTCATCTTTTTGTTCATTTTGAATTTAGAAGAACTGTATATTTTAATTATGCCATTATCTAATCGACCAATTTCACAACGCAAGAGGGCAGCAGACTGTTCGACACAGTTCGACATACTGGGGTGGGCGCTCCAACTTTTATAGTACACAAGTCAATAGCGCGTTATGTACATTCGTTCGATTTTTTGTCTATTTTGACCAGTATATGCAGATTTATTTTGATATTTGCAATGAGAAATTATCGGGGAAGTTCAGGTCGCAGCTGTGCGGTGCTCAAATGCCACAAGGATTAGAGAAAGTTTAAAAATTGGAAGCTAACTGAGTGCGAATCTCACTCGCTTTTGACTCATGAAGCCTGTTTGTGTGAGAAGCCGTACTCCCTACACAGGTTTCCGTAAGCAATGTGAAGGAATTCGTCGCCAGTGGCTAAAACATCAACAGAAGGGACTTTTAAGTCAAGAAACATATCATTATGTACTTTGGCGCAAAATTTAATGGGTGAAAACTTGACTTTGTAAACAGGGTAAGATTTAGGGCTCCCATTTACTACGGCTTCTATGCTGCAATCGAACTTTTACTGACAAAACTAAGTTGAAAAACCATCAAAATTACAAAAATACATCATACCTTCATCTGTCAGATATGACCATTGTCTTACCTCATCTACCCATGTATCCATGCTTTATTTTATTGATCTAGAATAAAGTAAATGGAACAATATCGGGGCATATCTCATATCTTACATTCATTTTGTACACAGAGCCAATCGCGGTCAGCGCGCTTGCCCACAGCAGCAATGGCGTCGCCGATAGAGGGCCAAATACATAAACCGGCCGTGAAATTGGTCTATAAGCTATGACAACATAACGTTGAAGTCTCCCTGGAAATGATTTGCATGAAATTTATTTAAAAAGATACTTCATGAAAAGAAGATGAACGTAAAGTGACTTTTTCTCTTTACTTCTTACTGAAATTGTTTTGTAAAGATTAGATTTGTTGTCTTCCCTTTTCCCGTGCGTGTCTCACCTTGTACAGAGACTATTGTACTGTTTCGAAAGATTATCCCCGTTCTCAAGTCAGTGACTAAACAGAGGTATAGCCCTTCATCCTGCACTGTGACGTCTTTGATGACCAGTGAATAGTCGTCAGTGATATTGAATAAACCTGCCTCATAACCAGGCCCATCTCGTTCACCAACCTTGAAGAGTTGGTCAAGAGATACAAGGAGCTCAGTTCCAGACGATAGCTGTCGTTTCCACTCAACTGAGTACGCTTTCCTTTGAATACGACAAGGTAGAATACCTCTAGTTCCCACTTCTATAACAACATGTGGCTCTGTGTCAACAATCTGCTCAGCTATACCAAAGCCTTGATCTGTGAAAAGAAAAGTATACTTTCTATTAATTCGCAAAACATTAATATCGTATACACTGGTATAGTACATTGATAAGGGATAACTTATAGATGATAATTTATACATCTGCTTTATACAAACAAATTTACAACTCATGATTCAGTGTTAGTGTGCTTGGGACGACTTCATTACATTCACTTCAAAGCTTTTAAATTACCTGCCGGCAAACATTTCATCAGGAGAAAGCTTGGTAGTATTTCAAAGTTTTCTGTTTCTAACTTTAATGCACCCCTTCCTTCGTTTTCTTGTCCAAACATTTTTAAAACTCATCTGTGTCATGATTTTGTCCATGTTATTTTATAGTGTCGCTTTTCATGTTATGATTTTCTTTGTGTTGTCTCGGTGTTGTGTTTGTTTTCATTTTATACATTAAATAAGTTTTCCCGCCCAATTTCGTCATGATTGCATCCGATGCGACCATTCAATTTCGAGCGAATTTGAATAACCACCGGGATCAACAATCTAAAAGCTAAAGAGTTCATTCAGTTTAATTTTTCTTGGCATACGATTTCATGTTTTTTCTCAAATAAATGTGTAAACATAAACGTGTAAACAGCGCGTTCAAATACAAAAATGCACGTAAAATGCATTCAAATTCGCACCAGCACCGCCTGATGAACGTTAAGGAATTCAAATTTCACGAATAGGCAAGCATTTATAGCATTTGGGCTGTGTTTTTCGTTATTGCTTATGTTCTTTGTACTCTTGATCTGTTTGAATGAATTAAGGAAACTACATTGAAATTGGACCTTTTTTTAAATTATTATAATTGATCAGTTTTTATTGATCCATATACTCAAAAGAAAACAAACAAGAAATACAAAGCATTTGCAGTACATACTAAAATAGATCAAAGAAATTACAAACTAATGAATGGATCTACGAAGTATTAAAAACATAATAACCTGGACATCAACTTTTGTCTAACTAAAATAGCAAATGGTAATTGAAATATATATATAAAAAAAAAATCTTCAACATTTAAGCATTCGCTACGACATTGTTCAAACAAAATTATCTAGCATCTCGAAAATTGAACCCCACTTTGTTTCATGTATGTGTAGTTTGTTGCGTCTTTCAGCAATATATATTTCGATAGTATGAAAATATCTTAAATAATGCACGAAATGGAGAACGGATGGTAAAGATTCTAAGTTTCTGCTTCTAAAAATATAGTGCTTCCCAAGCAAAAGCAAGAAGTTAATCATGAAAACGTATCTTGACGTGGCTCGCTCTGTCCACCCAAAGAGAATATTTTTAGTAGATAAAATGGAAGAGAAGGAAAGCCCCGGAAAAGCTGTATTTACCCCTAACCAAAACTGTTCAATGACCTTACATGAAACAAAAAGGTGTTCAATATTTTCTTCATCGTTGTAACAAAAACAGCAGGTTGCACTTGTAATTCTATTAATACGACATAACCAGACCTTGGTTGGTAGTAAGTTATGGACAATTTTCAACTGGAACACGCGTAACGTAGTGTCTATTGAAAGCGTGAACGGCAACTTCATTAGCTTAACAATGGTTGCTTCTTGATAGTTATACAGTTCACTGAGGCGATTAAAACAAGATGAAATAAAGGGATTGTTAATTTGCATACACATAGAATAAATTTGTCGTTTGGGCACATCGACAGACTTTTTAATCATACCATCAATAGTTACAACTGGAGTAGAGCCTAAAGGAGTCACCAGAGTGTCGAAATCATGCTGAAGAAAATACTGTTTCCACGTTGAGGGCATTTTCTTGTAACAATCTAACAAAGTGAAATATTCTACAAAAGAAAGACCCCTTTTCTTTGCGTCTTTCCAGACCATTGGCCGCCAATATTCATCTAGCATGTGTGCGATATTTACAATTCCTTTACTAACAATACTTGAATTAAAAATAGTTTTACCGTCAAGCAGTATACACTTATTATTCCAAATTACTTGATTTGTAATTGATACATCTTTATGGAAAATATGATTCCACACTTGTATAATTTCTTTATACCACTCACTTATCTCTAAGTACATATATCTGACATCATAATTACAGTGAAAAAGGAAACTGCCCCCTACATCCTTTAACAATTCAAGTAAAATCAATTTCCATCCTTTGGATTGTGATGTGAATATTCTATTCGCCCATTTTATTTTTTGAACTTGAAGCAAAGATTTTAAGCACAACATTCTGAAACCACCTTCCTCGTACTTCTTTACCATAACCTCACGTTTGATTCTATCCGGACCATTCCATATAAATCCGTACACCAATCTATTGATTTCTCTTATGTATTGATCTGGGATTTTGACCATGCTTGCAATAAACAATAGCTGAGAAAAAGCATATGTTTTCACAATTTGAATTTTGCCAATCAAAGATAAATTCCGAACTTTCCACAAATTCACTTGACTCCTAATCTTAAGAAGGATTCTTTTTAACTGAAAGTCAAGTACTTCAGGTGAATATGATATATCAACGCCGAGAACTGTCAGTGTTGAAACCACCTGAATATTTTCCAGTGGTAATTTATTGTATCTGGCAGAGCCTATCCACATTGCATTTGTCTTATGTAAATTAATAGTAAGAGAAGAAACTTGTCTGAATTTGTCAAGAGTATCAAAAAGGAATTTGAGGGACATTTCGTTTTTCAAGAATACATTCATGTCGTCTGCATAAAGCGACAGTTTTAACTCAACATCTTTGCTTACTTTTAAACCTTGCACCCGTGAATCATTACGTATATTAATTGCAAGTGTTTCGATTGCTAAGATGAATAAATATGAAGAAAGTGGGTCACCTTGGCGCACACCTCTTTCTACAGGAAAGTAACCAGATGATATTCCACGATTCATAACTTTCTAACTTTCTAAGTTAGTATACAGAACTTTAACAAAATTACAAAATTTGTCTCCAAAATTAAATGATCTGAGGGTATGGATAAGAAAGGAATGGTCGAGGGAATCGAAAGCTTTCTGAAAATCTAAACTGAGTAGAATTCCTGGTATATTTTTTAATTTAGAGTAATAAAGAGTATCTAATACTGTTCTTACTGATTCACCAATATATCGGTTTTTCAAAAAGGCCACCTGATCTGGGTGCATCAATTCTGGCAAAACTAGTTTAAGTCTCTCAGCTAAAGCTTTTGAGCCAATTTTCAAATCAACATTTAACAAAGTAATCGGACGATAATTTTCAATTAGAAGCTTATCTTTACCCTTTTTGGCTATCAAAGTAATCAAACCTTGGCGTTGTGAAGTAGAGAGTTGTCCTTTTTCAAAAGAAAAATTGAGTGTTTCTACAAGCAATGGTCCAATTTGTTGCCAGAACTTACAAAAGAATTCTATTGTTAGACCATCGTTGCCGGGAGACTTATTTTTTGCCATTGAAAACAAAGACTGGGTGCACTCTTTCAATGATAAGCTGAGATCACATTTTCCCTTGCAGCTTGCAGATAGCTTTGGTTGATTTTGTTCAAGAAACATTCCGTTTAAATCAGAGTTAATCATTGGTTTCCTGTATAGATCTGTATAAAATTTTCTTATATGTTCATTAACTTTCTTCTCATCAGAAATTGCTACATCGCCATCCTGCAACATAAGAATAGAGGATCTACTTTTATGAATCTTCTCAAGATTTAAGAAATATTTTGTATTTTTTCCTCCAAATTCAGTCCAGTTTGCCCTTGAACGTACAATAATGCCTTGAGTTACATAGTCCATATAACTTTCATATTCATATTTGACACGCTCATATTCTTCAATATGTACATCACCCTCCTTCTCCAGTAAACCTTGCAAATATTGTAACTTTTTCTCCAACTCAACTCCTCTCGCCCTTGTCGCTTTTGCTTTATCAATACTATATTGTCTGGAAAATAATCGTATCTGATATTTTAAATATTCCCACCTTAGTCTTAAATCTTCAAACTGTATAGACTCGTTAATCCACGTATCTATATTTTCTGACATTCTTGAACAAAACGTTTCGTCATTGCACAAATCTTTGTTAAATTTCCAATTGAATGCATTCACCTTCCTTTTATTTTGGACTTTAAAATCTAAAACAATAGCAGAATGGTCGGAACTTACACCTGGTATTATATCAATATACGGTACATAATCTTGCAGGATGTCAGAAATTAACCAAATATCTAAGCGGCTCTGAATTAGAGGTCTTAATTGTTTCCATGTAAACTTTTTAACTGTAGGGTTTCTTA